>OX297853.1:18172559-19372559 GCA_946477585.1 Cheilosia urbana | reverse complement strand
AAGTCACCACAACCCTTAAATACTCAAAATGTTTGCAGAAAGTGACATTTGTGGTCGTCGCTGTTCCTTCCGCAGTAGACAATCTTCTAATGCAAACAGCCAGCCTGAAAAGCATCGTCAAACATTCAAGTTTGATTAATTCACAGGCGTTGCCTTCTGCGTAAAGCTTGAACTACATCGAAAAGTCTGGAACTACATCGAAACAAAAGTGGAAAAAAGTGCAAAAAAGTGGAAAAAATCGGATATACCCTTCCATCATTATAGAACACTGAATATTTTTTGGAGAGACCTCAATAAATTCAATTTGTTCTCTTGTTTTACCAGGTCTGGATCAACCAAGGCGACATCATTCTTGTTGGACTTCGCGACTATCAGGATTCAAAGGCTGACGTCATCTTGAAATACACACCCGATGAGGCCAGAAACTTGAAAACATACGGCGAATTCCCCGAATCAGTGCGTATCAATGACACAGTCACATTCGTCGAAGACGGTCTCGATGAAGACATCGAGTTCGGTGATGAGATTAGTTCAGAGGATGATGCAGATTCGGTCGATAACATCTGATCAGCAAATTAAATTTAAGTCAACAAACAGAAACAAAACAACAAAAACATGTGTAAAACCTTTTAAATTAATTTTTTTTTTTTTTTGTTAACTTATAATATATAGTATATACAAACTTGAAAGAAACAAACCAACACAATTTATTTTAGGCCCGTTTGCTGATACTGCACATAGCGATTTAAGTTCTACTTAAATTCCTTATGGGCTACTTTTTCCACGTCATAAACTGTCACATAAGATTTTAAGTGGAACTTAAATCGCTATGAGTAGTATCAGCAAACGGGCCTAAAATAAATTTAATTATGTATACTATGCACCACTTTTTATCTGAACTACCATTGCATTGAGTCAAACACAATGCTGCGTATATGCATCCTCTAAATCCACTTTTTTTTTCTCGGAGATATGCGCTGTGAATTGCTTTGTTGAAACATACGTTGTTTTTATTTATTTTATTTTGTTCTCAAAATTTGTTGTACGACTTCAAGTAGGTTACAATAAATTCATATACAGTCGTTCTAATTACAAAAAAAAACAGACAAATAAAACGTAAAAAAAAAATGTAAAATCCGAGGAAAACCAAGAGCCATGTTTTATTTTTATGGTGCAGCGATTGATGTCCAGTCAAGCTAGGAAATGTTTGATTTAGAAGTATCTACATCGATTAACTGAAGCTGGACTTTCATCCAACAATCATACGACTACATTACTTCGAGGTATCCGGTCGGAGAAAATTCCGATACGAAAATCAAATCCGATCGGAACTCAAATTGCATTCGAAGTATCCGTTTCGGAATAAAATAAAAGATGCATATAAACGCGTTCATTTCACATGAAAATATTCCGCAGCAATTCGTTCTCGGAGAGCTTCGGAAAAAATGTTCCGTGTGGCTGTCAAAAGTAAGTGGTATAACGCGGTTCCACGCAATGCGACAATAGGCGTTTTTCTTTTTTAGTTCAGAGCACAACCTGAACTGTTATACAAAAAATTTGTGTTTCTTTTTTAGCTCAGATACATCAGAGCTCGAATTTGTGTTTCTTTTTTCGTTCAGAGCGTGATCAGAGCGCGCTCTATGAGCTCAGAATTAATTGACTGAGCAGGCTGAGTAAAGTGCTGATTAAACATATACATTCACACTTCCAGTCCTATTTGAGAGAAAAGAAAAACAGGAAAAACGGAAAATCATCAGAACGATCTGAGCACGCTCAGTTCAGAGCGCGCTCATAGGCGTTTTTCTTTTCTAGTTCAGAGCACAACCTGAACTGTTATACAAAAAGTTTGTGTTTCTTTTTTAGCTCAGATACATTAGAGCTCGAATTTGTGTTTCTTTTTTCGTTCAGAGCATGATCAGAGCGCGCTCTATGAGCTCAGAATTAATTGACTGAGCAGGCTGAGTAAAATGCTGATTACACATATACATTCACACTTCCAGTCATATTTGAGAGAAAAAAAGACAGGAAAAACAGAAAATCATCAGAACGATCTGAGCACGCTCGGTTCAGAGCGCGCTCATATAGCTCGAGCTCAGTTCAGTGCTCAGCTCTGAACTAAAAAAGAAAAACGCCTCATATAGCTCGAGCTCAGTTCAGTGCTCAGCTCTGAACTAAAAAAGAAAAACGCCTAATGTCGTCGGAGAATTTTTCCGAAAGTTGTATCGGAACGGATACCTCGAATGGAATTTTTCCGATTTCGTACAGATCGGAGAAGATTCCGTTCCGAACGGATACCTCGATAGGGGTGAATGTCTAATGTGCTATTCCATTGGGCGCTCTCAGATCACTTTTTTGCTTTCAGCCATTTTTATAAAAATTATTTTTCAGATTTCAGAGCACTTTTTTTCTCAGATTTGCTAATGGTTTACCAATCCGAGTGCCTTTGAGTTTGACAACCGTCTGCATTGACGGTGAATGGAGGAGAAGATTCAACGACGAACTGTACGGGCTGTACAGCGACATCAACCTAGTCAGAAGAGTGAAGGTCTGTACTGAGTACTGAGGTTTATAAAGAGCCTCAGCAGCTCACTGGGTTAAAAATAATAGAGGCCATCACAATAGATCTTTTCTGGTCGCAGTGTACAAGGCCTATAACTTACAATACAATACAATACACTATTTCCCTCTTTATTGCGTTAGTTAGGTCTCTGCTAGAGTATGCTGATATTATATGGAACCTCTTATACAAAAATCACTCGGACCGCATTGAAAAAGTCCAGAGGCGTTTCACAAACGTAGTGATCGGCGGCAGATATCTACCAACTTCCACGCCAAAAATTAAAGACACCTAGCAGAAAGCAATCAACTTACGACTTACCTAAACTCGGACAGGTTACAGACGCCCGGACTGTAACAGCGGCCTACATGATGTTCAACACCTTTTCAGCTGCACGGCCAAAAGAATTTACTTATCCTCAAAAATGTTGCGGAGCACCCAACTGATGTGGTCCAATTCGAAAACGAGGACCAGCACGAATAGGCAAATCTATACTTATAATAAAACTGTAGGCAATTTTTCTGTTACCTAATGGCGAGAAAACTACTGCACGGATTTCAATGAACTTTTTCTTGAAATGTTCCTTAAGATCTTGTGCAACACATAGGCTATTCCCTTTCATTGCCATGCCAATTTTTTGGAGCGTTTGACCAAAATGTGTTTTTTTTTTCTGACTTTACTGCCTTTAACTCGCCATTACTCAAATAATTCTTAATCAATACAAACAAAGCAAAATACTTAGGAGAGCCAACACTTTTATAGTTATTTGTTATTTCAAGCCATCAATCAGCTTTCTAAGCCCTCTAGAAGCTGAGCTAATGGGTGATTTTTTAGCTGGTTTGGTTTTGGCAACACTGGTTTTGACAGCTGACGTGTGTTTAGTACCTTGTGTCACTGTCAAACAGCTTCAGTTTGGTTTGCAATTTAACCATGGATCGTCTTACAAATGAACAACGCTTGCAAATTATTGAATTTTACTATCAAAATTCGTGCTCGGTTCGAAATGTTCATCGCGCGCTGCTTCCATTTTATGATCGGCATTCTCGACCTTCTGAGCAGTCTATTCGGAAGATTGTGACCAAATTTCGCACCAAATTTACTTTGTTGGACATTAAACCACCAACACGTTTACGTACTGTGCGTAGTGAAGAAAATATTGCGGCCGTATCAGCTAGTGTGACAGAAGACCGCGAAATGTCGATTCGGCGCCGTTCCCAGCAGTTGGGCCTTTGTTACAGCACTACGTGGAAAATTTTAGGAAGGATTTGTGCGTAAAGCCTTTTAAGATACAGCTTGTGCAAGAACTAAAGCCAGCCGACCTACCACAACGCCGAATTTTTGGTGAATGGGCTCTTGGAAAGCTGGCCGAGGATCCGCTTTTTTATCGAAAAATTGTGTTCAGCGATGAGGCTCATTTTTGGTTGAATGGGTACGTAAATAAGCAAAATTGCCGCATTTGGAGTGAAGATCAGCCAGAAGCATTGCAACAGCTACCAATGCATCCCGAAAAAGCCACTGTTTGGCGCGGTTTATGGGCCGGCGGCATTATTGGGCCATATTTCTTCAAAGATGATGCGAATCGCAGCGTTACTGTCAATGGTGAACGCTACCGAGCGATGATAACAAACTTTTTTTTGCCCGAAATGGAAGTTCTTGACTTGCATGATATGTGGTTTCAACAAGACGGTGCCACATGCCACACAGCACGCGAAACAATGGCGCAATTGCGAGGCGAGTTTGGTGAACAGTTAATTTCACGTTTCGGGCCGGTCAATTGGCCGCCTAGATCGTGCGATTTGACACCATTAGATTATTTTTTGTGGGGGTATGTCAAGGCTAATGTGTATAGGGACAAGCCCGCTTCGATTGACGCACTGGAAGCCAACATCCATGCATTCATTCGTGAGATACCGGCCGATATGTGTGAAAGAGTATGCCAAAATTGGACTCAGCGGATGGACTACCTGAGACGCTGCCGCGGTCAACATTTGCATGAAATTATCTTTAAACATTAAATTGCAAGGTTCAAACTATCGATTCAAATAAATATTTCATTCATTTTTTCGAATTTTTTGTGTTTTTTTTTTTAAAAAGTTCTAAACCTCTTAAAAAATCACCCGTTACAACCTAAAATCTAACACGAAAAAAATAAATTTATTTTCTCAAATCGAATATTATCAGCAGCCGCGGTTCTTGATCGTTGCTCTGCTTTGGGGTGGTTTGGTGGCGCACATCGCACAAGCACTTTCATATGAAAAAAAAAAAAAACAGCAACAATGTGTTTCTGAGGAAATGCGCAGATGGCTGGTGACGTGTGGTGTGGTGGGGGACGTATGGTGGAGGTGGTGTATATAGAAATTGAGTTCATGGTTTTTGTTTTAATGGTTGTTATAGTACCTACGTTGATACCTACAGTAAAGAATTGAAGAATTCAAGAAGTAAAGACGATAAAGATGAATTATGTTGTTTGATTTATTTATTGTTGGTGTAGATACAAATTTCGGTTAAGGCTTTTGTTTTAGTGGTTGTTTTGATATTACCTACGTTGATACCTACTGTAAGGAAGTGGAACTTTAGTACGTAATTTTATTGGAAATTACACAGTCTCACCCCGCGTACGAAGTTGCGGGCAAAGCTAGTGATGAATAAAGTTGCTAAAACAACAACTGTGAACGGTCCCATAAAGAAATAAAACGAAAGCATTCCAATTTACACAGATCTTTGTTTATTTCAGTTTTGTATTTAGTTTATCATTTTATACTTAGAATATCAGAATACATTTTTATGTTATCCATACAATAGTAATATTTCCTATAAATGTTCCATTATTTACGAATAACCTCTTTTCTGTTTTATTTACACATATGTATTATGTCCATGCTTCGTTTTATTTAATTTTCCCTATATATTTGTATTATAAAAGTGGTTCTTAGAATTTTCCATAATTACGATTCCTTTTTGAAAATGTTAATGAGAACAAAAACATAGAATTCTGTGGTAACAAGCGAAAATGATTTATAAAACGCTAGTATGTATTTTTTTTTCTTCTTGAGCAAATATTATGTAAAGTTGACAATAATGATAAACACAATGATAGTAAGCAAATCAAAGTTTCCCTCTAACCTTATGAGTTTAAACGATAATTTTATAATTATATACTCAGCGCCTATCGCTTCACGTCACAGAACTTGTAAATAAAAAAATAAATACACATAATTACACAAATTACAAGATTTTATCTTTTCGTTTCTGTTATATTCGCTTTCAACTGCTCCAAGGAAATAACAAATAAGTATGTATTACCACTTTTTTATGCGTTGATGTAATCGGTTACGTTTTGTATATAAGGCTGAATTCCAAAACGCAGTACTTCTGCATTACTGCTTAATCAAGCGTTCCAAAACGCAAACGGATTACTATGATGCAATGCATAATTTTCTAAAACGCATTGTGAATGTATCCACTGCGCAAACAAAAGCAAACAGCGCATCGTGTATGACTATGATGCAAATGATATTTGACATTTCAATTTATTATGCTTAAACGTGTTGGCATTGTACAAACTTACATTGTTTATTAAGCTGTTAAAAAGTATGGTTGTTACTAATTGTTTGGACATTATTGGTGTTTGAGACATTTTACGATAGTTCGCATCAAATTCGTTCCAAAACGTAAAAAAAAAGCGAAGCATAACAAATGCAAAGCAGCGCTAATGCATTCATAACCTGGCATCAGAAAAGCAGTGTGCATTCTCAATGCGCATTTTTTTGACGTTTTGGAATTCAGCCTAAATTATTTGACTCTTTAAACTTATTTCGGTTAGTTGCAAGTTTATTCGGTGTACATGATTACTGTCTATCTGGGAATTGAATTAGTTTAGTTTAGTTTAACTATTAGTTTTCTTATGATTATTTAGTTAGGTGACTTTTCTTTTGCTTAAACTGCCGGTGTGATATGTTAAACTTAATGTATCGGAAGTATTTATGTTGTTTCTTAATTAAAAATACATATTTTGACAAAAGTAAAAGGAATTTACAGAAAGGAGCACAAGGGGAATGAAATGGAATGGAATGACTGACTGAATAACAAGTGAAGGAGGTTGATTGTAGCTAGATGAGGTCTTTCCTTAAACCGATGAGACTAATACGTTGTTCTCTGAAGTTGAATGTTCGTATATGAGGCGTTATGTTGAATGAACGACATAAGAAATAATTGTTTGTTGAAAATAGTAAAACTACTGAGCATAGCCCTCCTACCTAACTAGCAAGAATGGGTGAAGCAAAACCCCTCATTCAGTGAGAATTATTAACAATTATCAAGGCATAAAGGTAAAGGTACATTTTTAATCTATAGAAAAACTCATCTTCCATGACATAATGCAGTTCGTCAGATTCATCCACCTACTCCATGCCTTTGAAGTAAAGTGCAGCAAACATTTATCTCTTCAAGTATCCCAGCAGACGATGTTTGAGTACTCCCAGTTCTGGTCTAGTCCATTTGCATTTTGCTTATAAGTGAGTGTTAAACTCGAAGAAAATTGAAACAAAAGCTCTGTCGGAATGACTGGTTGGACAAGTCTGACATGAGCTCCTTAAAAACAGGATGCACGGATGAATTCACTGCATTGAATCGCCAACAGTAAAGGTTGTAGATAGCTTACTTGAGAAAATTTGAAAGAACTAGGCAGCGTACTAGAATATTCAGTTTGCTGTGGTAGTGGCAAAGTAAAAGAGCGAATTTCTGAGTTAGATGTAGTACCGTCGGTGTAACTTCCCGGTTATGTTAGACGAGCTGAGAAAAATTAATTAAAAACAAGTCCCAGAACATCCACGGACTGGGATCTGAAAGTATTTACGTGAAATACACGCAGGCTCTACACTAGGTGGTACTCAAAAGCTTGGGTCTGTCCTCCCGCTATACAATGCCGACATTACTTCGATTCAGATGGTGCTATGAGTACCTAGGTTTCAAACATGCGACTAATGTGGTATTCGATTGGGTCTTCAGATTGGCTCGCAGATTTCAGACTTCGTGTGTCTAATCGAACGTCACGATAGACAGCTATAACTTTGAGGTAGTTAGGGACTTTGTCTACCTCGGATCCGCTATTAACTCTGAAAATGACATCACCTCAGAAATCAAGCGAAGAATCACACTTGCCAACCGCTGTTTCTTTGGCCTAAGACGGCAATTGATTAGTAAGGCCTTGTCAAGAAGCACTAAGGAGATTCTATAAAAGACTCTCATCATCCCTGTCCTGCCCTATGGCGCAGAATCATGGACCCTAGCAAAAACGGATGAGGATCTTCTAGGTCGCTTCGAACGCAAAATTCTTCGAGTGATTTTTGGTCCCGTTTGCGTTGACGGGATTTGGAGGAGAAGATTTAACAGCGAACTCTACGAGCTGTACAGCGACATCGACCTGGTCAGAAAAGTACGCATTAGTCGTCCCAGATGGTTAGGACATGTAGAGCGAATGGACACCAACGCTCCGGCCCGGAGAGTCTTCGATTCCAACCCGGAGGGACAACGCAGTAGAGGAAGACCTCGCCTTAGGTGGCGCGCGCAAGTGGAAGGGGACCTCAACCAACTTGGAGTGCGCAACTGGAGGTAGTTAGCCAAAGATCGCGCTAACTGGAGAGGCGTAATGGTTGAGGCCCAGTTCCACCCCGGATTGTAGCGCCACCTTTAAGTAAGTAAGTAAGTGTCTAATCGAACATAAAAAAAAAACGCCACTTACCATTTTTTGCATTGATATTCGTGCGATTCGAATATGTGTAGCGTCCAACACTTTTCAAAGCGTTTCCCATTCACTGGTTCAATTTTATATTAAAACATTCGAAATTTGCGTCTTGATTGATTTCTAAATATTTGTACATAAACAATTTACACGAATAGATTCACCCGATGCAATGCCTTTCTTTGCTGTAGAAAAAAATCCACAAAAACCTAAACAAACGCCACCAGCTGTCAAACTCAAACGCACTTGTATTGATAAATCTGAGAAACTATCTAGATTCGCAAAAGTGCTCTGAAATCTGAAAAAGATTGCTTTTTTTGTGCCAAACGCTCTGAAAGCGCCCAATCGAATACCACATAACTAACTCACTAGTTAAATGATAAATGTTAGTAAGACAATTAAATGAACTTCCTATGACTAGTTAGCTTCATCAAAAGAACACATTTTGTTTGATCTCAATTCTATTCACATAGCCATGGCCAGTTTTATGGTTCAGTAATTTACACTTTAATTCTTTTGTAAATGACCAACATTATGCTTAACTGGCCCTTGACTATCGGTTGTAAAAAGAAGAACAGTATCGATATAACAACACGGAAAAAAAATTGCTACATTGCCTGCCCCTTTACTTATTTTACTCTTGAATGATATAAAACCTAAAACAAAAATGAAAGGAAAAAAATTGTATAAAATAAAAGTATTATAGAATAGATAACAGTATAATAGATATAATATGTATATGCAATATGTATTTAGAAATACGAGTCCTTTTAGTGATTAGGTTATGTTTGATTTTGTTTCTGCATGATGTGAGAATTTTCACTATCAAAATAAAAGTAACAATCAACAAATTCTCTTCTGATGGACTGGCCAACAGCTTCCATGTTTCGACTTATTTGGGTTGCTTACCATTCCCGTTAGCACCATGAAAAGAATGGGCTTTTGTTTTGGAAGCGCTGGGTAAACGAGAAGAACCTGCTATTCGAACCATTTTTACATCTGCAAACGAGAAGAGACCACATGAATATAAGAACATGTTTACCATATGTAATATAGTCACCTTTCAATGACAACGGCTGGCATTTGGACTAGCTGTACGGGAGATTTACCATCCTTGAGGGCTTGGGTTAAATTTAAAATTTGGCCACGCATCACAGACATTTGACGTTCGTATAGTTTCTTGTCGAAACCTTTATCTTGCTGTAAAAGAAGCGGCGACTTTCAGTTCTCTGCAATAGAATATGCAAATTAAGGACTCACCTTAAACAGCTGATACAAATCACTGCACAGTTCCTCGACAAAATTCATATCGGATAACAGGGGCAGCACTAGCTGCTTCGTTTCTTCACTAAAAGGCACTTTAGCCTGAGGCAACCACGCCCAATGGTATGGATACGCACGCCAAGAATCCGGATGTTTGAATGGAAAGGCTAATCCATTATCGATGGCGGCGATCTTCACCTCGGGCAATTGAACCATATTCCAGTTGGCATTATCTGACTTTCTCGTTTGTTGTTGTTTGCTGTCGGGCACTTGGTATTGCTGACTGGTACCAGGCCTTGAGCTGTCTTCAATCTTTGTTATAATGTCATCTGGGATTGCTTCCACTATCACTGTTGGCGACTCACTGCGGATGACCTCTTTCGATTTTGTTGGTGTTGCAGTTCCGTTGACCTGTTTCACAATTTTTGGTTGATCGTATTTTATCAGCCAGTTATCATTTCCACGGTCCGTGTTACGTATAATGTAGTCCAACACGACTAATCTCTCGAATTGAAGTTGAAACGATTTGGCGAGGTTTGGCGCGAGCGCTTCGTTTTCGAAACGTCGTAGCCAATAATCCGCATCCCTGTAGCCTTCCACAAATATTTGAAATGATCCTTTCTGTAATAAAGAGATGGATGGTTACGTGCTTGCAAAATTGCTTTGACAGTAAATGTACCTTTAGTGGCAAACTCATTCGATTAAATCTCGCCGATGGGAAGTGCTCTTTGATTTGCTTTTTGAGTTTCGCTTTTCGACGATCAATTCGGGCATAGTTAAACGTTTCAGCAACTAATCGAACTATTCTCGTTTTGGGTACGACACCTAAATTTAGTTTTTGGTCCACTAGACTTGCTCCAGCTTCGGATAGGTATCTGTACGAAAAAAAAACGGTTTCATAATGAAATGCAGATTGTGGCGGACTTTGAACACACCCTTGGTTAGGAATTAAGCAAGCACGGCCGAAACAACACGGACAGCATAGCTTGTGCATCCATTTTGTCCATTTCGGATTCATTCGGCCGTAGGGCTCCTCATCTTTTGGCTTGAATACCGCTAGGATTTTCTGCAATTCAAAAAACAATGCATAAGACACATCATGGTATTGGTTATAAAGCTACATAATTTTAAATAACAAAAATAATGTTCAATTCTCATCCAAAATTCTTCCAATGTGCTCGCATGGACGAATTCCCCGAATTGGAATCTATTTATTTAGGCTTCGTACAGGGACGCGTTCGACTTTAACTTTAAGTAGAAACGCGATTTTTGAAGCCGCAGTAGAGGAGTGCACTTGACAGACGAGAGACGAGTGCGTTTAAAAAATAAAATATTTTGAAAACTTACCCCCGCTGGATTCTTGACAAAATAAGAACCGCTGCTTCCTTGGTATATTCTTTCCGGATGTATACCATGTTCAATGGCGAGCTCGGCTTGGGATACTATTTCGTGAAAGTCTGGATCATCTGTTGACAAAAAGGGAAACTAGTCAATAAAGGCGAACATGTATAGCGAATATAAACATCAAATCTTCAAGTCTTCAATTAAAACCCAAGAGCTAACAAAGTATAGGAAGAACAAGCCTAATGTGACGAGCACAACTAACCACTGAGGTATACTATATAAAAACACCCAGGCTTTTGAGAAATATACTGTTGCCATTTGCAAAGCTTAAGGTTAGTAAATCCATGGAGTTTTGATAAACCAATAAACTCTCGATGCGTTTGTTCAGGAGGCGAATTAAGTCATCTGTGAGCGATCCGTGAGTCATAACGATCGATGGATGAACTTTGTTACCACGTTTAGCAGTAAGAAGATCTGAAGCACCGAATCTACAAAACACAGACTGAGCGTCCACACAACAAAGTGGTACACAGATGGGTCAAGAACTGAGCAGGGAACTGGAGCGGGAGTTTTCGGTCTAGAATGAAATCTATGCCATAGACAGATTTGGCCAAATAAATCTCGACAGAAACAAAACCAACTGTGATATAGCTATAATGTCAGATAGCCAGCCAGCCGGCTATTACGGCACTTGATTTCTACATCAGTAAATCAAAATTTGTGTCTGAATGCCTTCAAAAACTTAATGAACTGAGTAGGAAACACAAAATAACCATCTGTTGGATGCCTGGCCTTGAATGGGAATATAGAGTAATGAAATGGCCGACTCCCTAGCAAGAAAGGGAGCATCAGAAGCATTTATAGGTCCTGAACCATTCTGCGATGGAGATCACACCCTCAAAGAAGAACTGAGGAAATTTGAAAAAGAAAATAGGACAAGAACCTGGCATAACACTTAGGGCATGAGGCAGGCCAAGAAACATTCCTCCGCCAAGGAGAAGTACGAGTTTAATCCATCATACATTTTTCAAAAACTGTTATTTTCAAATAAGTATACATTTAAAATGTAACACGGTTGCCTATCACAACACTATTATAGTGTAAATTCGTTAACGCATCACTCCTCACTCGCATCATGACGCTCATGATGTTTCGCAAAATGTTCATTAATGCAAGCTATTGGCATCACTTTCAACGTCAAGTGTTCATTATTGCAAAGTGGATCAAACTGATGCGCAATCATAACGCAAAAAAGCATCACAGAAATACCTGATGCGCTGTTGATTCGCCGGCAAGAAAGTAAGAAAAATGCCGGAAGTGAAAGAAAAATAAGTAAATAAACATTTTTGTCAATAGATGACTATGCTTTTGAAAGATAAATTTATAAATTTTTGTTGAACTCTTTATATTATGTTTTTCACAAACAATGCGTTCTAAAACTCAAACGATACATTCAATCACCAACGCATCAGCATAAACTGTGCATCGCATCAGCATAGCAAATAAACACTGCGCAAATGTTTGACGTTTCTGAATTTACACTGTTACGCTATACTGTTTGTTAAATATAATGCGAAAATTCAAAACTTGCAGAGTTGCTTTAGAAATGACACCTTTTTCTCTCACCGGCCCTTTTTTGACTTCGGAATTCTGCCGTGGCCACTCTGTTTATTTTAAATTTTACTCTTCGAAAAGTCAACTGAGTATGCAGGTGCAGGCAGGATTTTGTTGACTAGATTTGTCGGCTACCCCTTCATAAACGTCAACTGCGAAAACTAATCACGTGACCGGTCTGGGTCAATAAAAACTGAAATAGATCTAGTCAGACAGCTGTCAGACTTACTAAACTAGGAATGCGAACGTCCTCAGCATAAACAAATCATACTGAGACCCCCAACTCACAATCCTCTTGCCGCTGGCCCCCTCAATTTTTGCCAGGAATCCGCCATTTTGTTTTCCTATCCGTGTACGCCAATTCCTATCCTATTTGCTTTGCCCACAGTGAAATGTAAAAAGATTAGGTGCGAATGTGTTGGTTGAGAGGATTTTTGACATTTGTCAATGCGAATTTCTATGCAACAATACTAGCGCACCTAAACTTTTTGGGAGCGTAAAATTTATGTGGTTTTCCATTGGGACAAAAAATCAATCTTTTTTTTGATCTAAATCACTTTTCGCGTTCCATTGGGACGAAAAATCAATCTTTTTTTCGATTCGGAGCACTTTTTGCAGATCTCGATATTTTTTCAGATCTACACATACCAATACAATTTGCACAGCTGTTTTACGTCATCCTGCGAAGTTTGCTTTCGAGGCAAATGCGCAAAGTTTCGTGAAAACCAAAATAACAAAATAATATAAATAGCTATGGATATTATTTCGGAGGAATTATTATCTTCATTGTCTTCCTCGTCATCTGAAGACTACAAATCACCAATAATACTTCATTTGTATCTACAAGAAGGAAAACATTTTTGAGGGCGATATCCATTTGTGATTTAGCCAAAAACGAATGCCATTTGAACAGCTGATATTGTTGTCAATTAACGCACTAATCCATTTACAAAAGCAGATCAATCTCGTTGCGCGTTCCATGAGCACAGTAAAATCTGAGATCTGAAAAAGATTTCTGGTGGTCCCAATGGAAAACCACATTAGCTTGTAGGCAAATAACTGTTAATCGATCGAAGTTGGGGGTCTCAGTATTGTCTCTGGTCCTCAGTGTTACTGGCTGTCCGTAGCTTTGGTGCGGTGTTGCTATAGATTAGAAAAAGTGTGTTCACAATCGAAAAAAAAAAAATCACAATTTTACTAGGCCTATTACACCGAATCATGACCAGCCCTATAATTGTTTTAAGTTGTTTAAATTCTGACATATACATCCGCGACATTGTATATAAATTATTATGCAGAGTTCAACATAACACAACATGACATGTTATGCATTAAGTTTAGGAAAAGTTAAATTCATACGACTAAAACTGCAATTTACTCTCAGTTAAGACGGTTCATCCGAATATAGTTCATTTAGCGGATATTTTACGAACGAAATACACTACAACAACATTGTGACATTTATGAATATTTGAAGTGGATTTTAAAAGCAATTATGTACTCACTTGTACGAAAGAAATTCGTCCGTAAAATCGTTAATTGGCAATCGCGTCGTCGAAACACTAACAAGTCGGGATCGATGGGAAAAATCCTCATTCCCAAACTAATATTGTTTTGAGTTATATTCTCAACCAGACCGTGTTGATTTATTACAAACACCGACGTCCACCAATAAATAAATCAGTTTTTACTACTAAATACGTGATAATCGAGGAAAACGGAAAAGCCACACAAGACACGAAGTGATTTTTCATAAATGGCAGAGGGAAGCTCTATGACTTACTGGATTGAAATGGATTATCTATTTACTATTGGCTCCTATACCCTATACGTGATGTGGCTGAACTTGTGTGTTGTGTATGGATAAGGAGAATGGGGAAAACAATTTTTATGGCTAACTGATGAAGGGAAATATACCACCTGGATATGTGAAGTTGGTTGTTCAACTCAACAGTATCGAATTTTAAATGTTATGCCTGGCAGGGGAGAAATAAAAATAATGGTGGCGACACGACGTTTAAAGTGATGAAAGTCGTTTACTTGCTGAGGGCATAATAAATCATGACGGTTCAATAGCATTGCGCTTAACCCCTCGCCTCCACTGTAAATTATCACACTGAGACAAAACTTGGTAAATACTAATGATTTTCCAGTTAGTCGAGACGAGACTCACCATCTTTTCATCTATTTTAAAGCCGCATATGCTAGCATTCATCGTCAGCTTCCAAACTGTTTTTTTTAAGCTTTTAACAATGAATGGAGGAGATAATACAACCGCGAATTCTATGAGCGGACCCAAACCAAAAAAACGTCGATTACATTGGCTCGACTACATCGAACTAATGGAAAATAATGATGAGAGTATCTTCGAATCCCTGACCCCAGGTTCGAGAAGACAAAAAAGACCGAACCTACGTTTTAAAGGCCGAATCATCGCGAACGCCAGAGCGTTTAGTGTGGATAACTGGATGCAGCGTGTCCAGGACCGCATATTAGGGAAAGCGGCAGTGTTAAGTAAACTAACACCCTATTCACACCGAGCCGAAAACCTTCTTCTTCTACTTCGAAAACGGAAGTTTTCCCATACATATTTCAGTTTCCCAAAACGACACCACGTTACTTTTGGGTTATTGAAACAAAAATACACCTTTTGCATTATTCAGCAAATTCAGAAGAATATTTCACCGAACAAATGTCACAACTCACAACTTAAAATCATTTTCCACACTTGATGGACTTATAATATTTTAAAATGCTCTGAATTAATTTTATTTGTTAATTAATGTGATCGAAATTTGTAACGAAAATAGTTTACACAGAAGTTCACGACTAGTGTCTCACAGCTGAAACGTCAAAGAACCAACTAGTGGGTGTTCCTTGTGAATGCATCGATGAGTCTTCGACGTTAACATTTATTTCGGTGCGGTGTTAATAGGGTATAAGTTTTCGGCTTCGTTCGCAATAACGCCATTCGATTTATCGCGTACCTATACAGATTTTATTGTGAGGGACTCAATAACACTGGCGGGCACCTCATGCGAGATATCTCGTTGTGTCAAGCTAAATCTGTATACGGAAACGGGGAAATATGTACTATTTCCAAAAAAAAAATCACAACTACACAGCAAAACGTAAAAATTGCCGACTCTGAAAAAAGTCCTTTTTTGCGGCCAATGGAACATAAAATCTGACAGCCACCTGATTTCAAGAGCAGAACAACTGCTCTGAATCTGTCCAAATTAAATAACTTGCAGTCTTCCGCCAAGATTGTTATTGTTAATAAAATCCGCGATTCCTATTTCTAATCATTTTTACTGTCCATAATAAATTTTCCAAACAAAGTTGCATATTTTGACCTACGCAATACTTAAGGTAAGGCCTAATATGTATTTTAGATATAGATAGAGTTCTTGACCAATTTGAAGTTTATGTAGTTTGTTGAAATAGTTTTTCCGTCGGATTTTTTGGTCAAAGAAGTTTGAATGAAACGCTTTTTGGTCATTCATTGTTTCATTCAAATGCCTATGACCAGACCAAAAGCCGACGGAAAATACCATTTCCACAAATTACACCTAATACATAAAGCTTATCCCAAAAGTTCACTATATATGTAAACAAACAAAAAACGCATGTAATTATCGCAATCAATTCAATGCTAGAGCAATAAAAGAACTACATGATCTTATCGCGTCCTAAACAATTATTTACCGTCAAAATGCATGCACCGAAATATGGCGTAGACCGATGAATCAATTTGTTCAGCGCTTGTAAATGATGAACTGTTCCATGAACTAAGCAACAAATGCTGCCAAGATGCACTCAAGCCATTGCATTCCAAATTTATTTGTGTGTCACTGTCCATTTCCATTTCAACTGTCACTGGTAATTGGTAAACGATTAACAATTGTTCCCACTCGACATAAACGTGGCGTAAAATATGCAAATAAATTCCGGACACCGCAACGAAATAGAAGCGTGCGTTGTTTACCTACTTCCAATATAAACGTTTTGTGCTGGCAATTAATGGTGAGCTTGCCAAACATTTCGTTTCATTATCGCTTCGCCACCGGTGTTCCTAATCGAATTTAGATAAAAATAAAGTGTCTAGGCAAACGGCGATCCATATCTGCGCTGGTGTCGTGTTTTACGACAATCACAGACACTTTTCCTTTACTTTTGTAGTAAGAATAGAAAATACAAAATACTGTCAAAATGGCAGTGGTGGGGATAAATTCTCTCACAGAGAAACACTTACGAAAAAGTTGGGGAACGCTTTTGTAGTAATCTATGAAAAATGGCAGATAGCAGATATACAACTCAAAAAAGGGGTACGAAAAGTCGTTAAAATGTCCGATAAACTCGAAGAGTTGACTAATTTTAATTTATTAACAATAGGCCTGTTCCCTTACTTTCTGGTTCATTATTGGCAATGTCACATTTCTCTCATTGCGACAGAATTCGCTTACCGAAAGGAAATAACGGGTGATTTTTTAGCTGGTTTGGTTTTGGCAACACTGGTTTTGACAGCTGACGTGTGTTTAGTACCTTGTGTCACTGTCAAACAGCTTCAGTTTGGTTTGCAATTTAACCATGGATCGTCTTACAAATGAACAACGCTTGCAAATTATTGAATTTTACTATCAAAATTCGTGCTCGGTTCGAAATGTTCATCGCGCGCTGCTTCCATTTTATGATCGGCATTCTCGACCTTCTGAGCAGTCTATTCGGAAGATTGTGACCAAATTTCGCACCAAATTTACGTTGTTGGACATTAAACCACCAACACGTTTACGTACTGTGCGTAGTGAAGAAAATATTGCGGCCGTATCAGCTAGTGTGACAGAAGACCGCGAAATGTCGATTCGGCGCCGTTCCCAGCAGTTAGGCCTTTGTTACAGCACTACGTGGAAAATTTTGCGGAAGGATTTGTGCGTAAAGCCTTTTAAGAGACAGCTTGTGCAAGAACTAAAGCCAGGCGACCTACCACAACGCCGAATTTTTGGTGAATGGGCTCTTGGAAAGCTGGCCGAGGATCCGCTTTTTTATCGAAAAATTGTGTAGCGATGAGGCTCATTTTTGGTTGAATGGGTACGTAAATAAGCAAAATTGCCGCATTTGGAGTGAAGATCAGCCAGAAGCCTTGCAACAGCTACCAATGCATCCCGAAAAAGCCATTTTTTGGTGCGGTTTATGGGCCGGCGGCGTTATTGGGCCATATTTCTTCAAAGATGATGCGAATCGCAGCGTTACTGTCAATGGTGAACGCTACCGAGCTATGATAACAAACTTTTTTTTGCCCGAAATGGAAGTTCTTGACTTGCATGATATGTGGTTTCAACAAGACGGTGCCACATGCCACACAGCACCCGAAACAATGGCGCAATTGCGAGGCGAGTTTGGTGAACAGTTAATTTCACGTTTCGGGCCGGTCAATTGGCCGCCTAGATCGTGCGATTTGACACCATTAGATTATTTTTTGTGGGGGTATGTCAAGGCTAATGTGTATAGGGACAAGCCCGCTTCGATTGACGCACTGGAAGCCAACATCCATGCATTCATTTGTGAGATACCGGCCGATATGTGTGAAAGAGTATGCCAAAATTGGACTCAGCGGATGGACTACCTGAGACGCAGCCGCGGTCAACATTTCCATGAAATTATCTTTAAACATTAAATTGCAAGGTTCAAACTATCGATTCAAATAAATATTTCATTCATTTTTTTCGAATTTTTTGTGTTTTTTTTTTTTTAAAGTTCTAAACCTCTTAAAAAATCACCCGTTATAACCAAAAACAAAAGGAACACAAATTTGAAAAATGTGAATATTTTCTAGGCGAGAATATTCAAATATCAGTAGAACAAAGCACAAATTTATATTTAAGACCAAGATTTGAATTGCTTTTATTGCAGAAATTGAAGAGTTCAATTCATTTGCTTCTTACGCCTATTTTAATGCTATACAAGCACAAAATATAAATGAAACTAAATAAAAAGTCAGGTACAAATTGGCATTTGAACGATTTGACAACCATCTGTCAGCAATCCCCAACTAGCCCAAAGAAATTGGGGACGTTCGGATTCATAGTAAGTCTGACAGCTGTCTGACTAGATATATTTCAGTTTTTATTGGCCCAGAGTGGTCACTGGCCCAGAGTGGTCACGTGATTAGTTTTTGCAGTTGACGTTTATGGAGGGGAAGTCGACGAATCTAGTCAAGAAAATCATGCCTGCATACTTAGTTGACATTTCGAAGAGTCGAATTTAAAAGTAAAAAAGTAGCAGTAAATTTAAAGTAAACAGAGTGGCCGCTGCACAATTCTGAAGAGTCAGAAAAGGGCCAGAAACAGAAGAAGGTGTCATTTCTAAAGCTACTCTGCAAATTCAGAATTATATTTAACAATCATGAGTTCGCATAGCACTATAATAGTTTTATGATAGGCAACCGTATTACATTTTAAACGTTATTTTTTGGAAATAACAAATTTTTAAAAAAAATTGCGAAGGGGCTTTTCTAAATAAAAAAGGGCAAAATCCAACAAAGGTAACACCGACCGCGAGGGTACAAAAACAATTCAAGTTGCCTAGTCAACGTGTTCGGATACCTAGTCACGACAAATCTAGTTGACGTTTTACATAAACTAGGTATCCGAACGTCCCCATTTATTGGGCGGTTGCAGGTTTTTTATGGAGGGGAAATGTTATGTTCTCTTTTTTTTTGCGCTCTCTTCTGCCCAACTTTTGCGTAGCGTAAGGGAACGAAGTTTGACTATATTTGACTAATGCCAATGCGTTCGAATTCATTAGGTCTGTTCGTTTACTTTTGTAGTAAGAATGGAAAAGACTGTCAAAATGGCAGTGGTGGGGAAATTCTCTCACAGAGAGAGAGATACTTACGAAAAAGTTAGGGAACGTTTTTGTAGTAATCTATGAAAAATGACAGATACATAATTCAAATATTAAAAAAGTGGTACGAAAAGTCGTTAAAATATCGGATCAACTCGAGTTATTTGCTAATTTACTACGAAATGAGTTAATCGAACTTATTTTTGATGAATCCAAGTACCTATGTATCCGTCGGAATGAAAAATTCTCCGCAACGCATACTCTTTCGGAGGCTTCCGCAACCAATTTCTGTCGAAGGATATCGGAACCTAGCTGTCAAAAATTTAACCAAAAAATGCTCTTCATTGCACTTCAGCATAATTCGCCGATATTCGTTACAAAATGTCGGAACAATTCTCCGAACAGTTATTCCGAAGAATACCTCGCAGCAAAAATCCTCCGAATTGTGTAAAATCGGAGAATTTTCCGTTCCGACGGATGCACGCATTTATGTCAAACAGAGCGACCAATTTCAAATCAGCTATTGATTGTAAGATGACTTTTTCACTTCTTACACCAAGAAATTTGTTGAGTAAAAATTCGCAAGATTCTCACTGGAGGGGGTGCTCTCTCGATGGCGCTCTCTTTTACGAATTTTTTGAGTTAAGGAACGGCACTGACTAAAAATTCGTAAGAATTCGTAAGAATTAGTAAAAATTCGTAAGAGTTAAAAGTAAAGGAACAGACCTATTATCGTTAGGGAACAGAACAGACCAGAACAGAAAAGGTAAGTGCCGCCACTTTTCGAACATGTCAAGAGGTAGTTTCGTATGGAAAATCAATTTTTATGCATACGAAATGTAGCAAATGCCTCAATTTTGACATTTTGTTTGAGTAAAAGCAATTGCTATTTTTTATTCATACAAGATACCACCCAATGAATCGTATACTCACAGAAATTCTGAATGGGACAATTGTAGCAGCAACACTTGATCGGCACTGTCGTTGCTTCACACCCGTTTCTTGATTTTGCAGTTAAACTCGTTTGGGATTGTCCGGAACCGAGTTTTGATGGATCCGCCTTAAGCAGAATTGGACAGCTACATTCGTGGACGGTGCACGCGCACACATTTTTCTTAGGCTCTGATTCGGATTCAATTGAATATAGAGAATGCGTTGACATTTTATCAAACTTTAGTGATTGAGCAGTGATTACTTAGTTTTTGGCAGTATAGCATTTGATATTTGAATTCCAGTCAATATTCACGATTGATTTAAGCGGTAATGGGTAAGTCACTTTCGAGTTCGAGTTGATGTATGTCTTTCTGACTGGATTTTGTCTGGGATATCGTGAATATTGGACGCGAAAAAAATGTCTTTTTACTTAGGCGCTTAATAAAATGAACGTCGAGTTCTAGTTTTTCACTAATTTTTTCTTAGGCCAAAGTAACGAAGCAACAGCGATTGGCAAGAGTAACTCTTTGCTCGATTTCTGGGGTGATGTCATTTTCAGAGTTAATAGCGGACACGAGATAGGCAAAGCCCCTAAGAACCCCAAAGTTTAAGCTGTCTATCTTGACGTTCTGTCCGATTCATCGATGTTGTGTGCCTCTACTTGTCGACAGCTGAAATTTTGTTTTGCCCTCATTCACCACTAAACCCATTTTTGCCGTATTTTTACTGATACTTGCAAACGGAACAGTGACGCCAATCATGTAAAAGTCGTCAGAATTGCGCCCCTGGAGTTAGCTTGCGAGTTTTGCACAACTTTCTCGATAGAAATACAGTGCGTCACCTTTTTTTAAAACCTTTTTTGATATCAGAGGACTCGGTGAGATTGTTTCCGACCTTTATGGAGCAGTGAGTGTTATCTATCGTCATTCTGCACAACCTGACAAGTTTGGCAGGGATGCCAAAATTACACATATACCAAAGATGTCCTTGGTTGTGCCGTTTCTGAGGACTTCTTGGCATTCTTGTTACAAGTCTTCAGCACTTGATGCTGGCTGTATCGGACTTCTCAAAAGGTTCAGGCGTATGCGATCGTCAAAACGTTTGGCGGTTCGTTGCGTTTGTAGCCGTTCAGCGGTGAATCTTCTTACAGTATTGCCTCGTTATTGAGGCGTCTGAAATATCTGCATTCGTACCTTGGAATTTGGATTTAACAAAGTAGTGGTCCGAGTCTATGTAGACATCTAGAATAGTGGAAGAGTGCTTTGCGTCGATTGCTAGATAGTCAATTTGATTGAGGGTTTTCTGGTCTTTGTGAATATTAAGGTAGGAAATTGAGTGCTAGCTATAGTAACATTACGTCTCGCAGCAAAGTCAATTAGCCTAATTGTCCGAAGTCCTTTTTCAGACGTGGTGTCGTGTCGGCTGTGCTTTCCGAGCTACCTTTGGCATAAAAATCACCAAAGACCACTTTAACGTCGTAACTGGGACATATTTGTCGAGGAGCTCGTTCATTCTTTGGTAGTATCTTCTTTATCTTCTGTGCGCGCGTAATCGCATGTTATCCTGGATGTTGGCGAATTTAGCCTAGATGCGGATAGTTGTATAACTATCGTCTCGAAAGCTCAAAACTGCCTAAGTAAGCCGCTTATAACAAATTCGCATACAAATACTCGCTTCTTCTGTTCCCTGTAGTAATCACCTTATCAAACATCACAGTTTTTCATCCTTCTTTAGCCCGGCCCATCCTAACGCACTTCCTATTCCTGGTACCTATTCGTATAAAGTTGATTTTTCCCTAAATTTTCCTTATGAAACAAGGGCATCTTTTTCAGATTTCAGATTTTACGCTGCTCAAGGAACACGCAACGAAATTGATCTGCTTTTATAAATGGATTAGTGCGTTAATTGACAACAATATCAGCTGTTCAAATGGCATTCGTTTTTGGCAAAATCACAAATTGATATCGACCTGAAAAATGTTTTCCCTGTTGTAGATACAAATGAAATATTTTTGGTGGTTTGTAGTCTTCAGATGACGAGCGAGATAATGAAGATAATAATTCCTCCGAAATCGTATCCATAGCTATTTATGTATTTTGTTATTTTGGTTTTCACGAAACTTTGCGCATTTGTCTCGACAGCAAACTTCTTAAACTGACGTAAAAAAATATCGAGATCTGCAAAAAGTGATCCGAATCAAAAAAAAAAAAAGAAGATTGATTTTTGGTCCCAATGGAAAACGACATCAGGCTGCAGAGATGTCAGGAAAAAAGTCAGACTGAAAAGTCTGGATTTCTGTCATGTCCACAAAATCGTCTCCTACACGAGACCTATGGTGTTTTCATTAACGTCTGCCTAACTAAGATCTGCGTAATGCCTGTGACACACATATGGTTTCGATATCATGGTATCGAGATGAACCACATGTCTGTCAAGGGTATACTACGGTCATACCATGCGAGCAATGTGGTTTGAGCGTGGTATCGATACTAGGGTTTTTTTTCGTGGTATAGCTATCCTCCTAGCGAAAACAGCCCCACTCTCATGTAGTGGAGATTAGTTTTACTTAAAGAACCTATCATTTTCATAGAAAATGCTTTAGAATTCCCAACAGGGTGTCTGTACTAGGTGTGTGTGTGTCACGGGTTTTATTGTCTGCCCCAGCATAGTAACTAATGGCAACTGTTAGCCTATACTACGTTGTATAGTGTGTCACCTAGCATGGTATTGATACCATGGTATCGAAACCCTATGTGTGTCACAGGCATAAGACGTGTTCATAAAGTCCGATTTCCCCCACCCCAGCACCGAACTTGACGAGTTGTGGGGGCTGAGTAATGGTAAAGACTCTCGAGAATCTCTCCAGAGGAACCGTGAAACCAAAGGGTGCTCTCCTACCCGTCCTTCCTTTCTTGTCCCACTCCTTCCATAACTTTCCTCCTAATTCTCTCTTATCCCATCCTATTTCCGCCTGGGCTGGATAAAGGTGTCATACGACCCGTGCCGAGTATCAACCTGGCTGGGGGCCCAGTTTCAAAAATAGC
This sequence comes from Cheilosia urbana, assembly GCA_946477585.1. Lineage (NCBI taxonomy): Eukaryota > Metazoa > Arthropoda > Insecta > Diptera > Syrphidae > Cheilosia > Cheilosia urbana. Next base: position 19,349,221 of record OX297853.1, on the reverse strand, counting down.
CCGAGTCGCAAACGGAGTATCCGGATACCTGGCGACCTCCGGATTAGCCAGCCTTATCTGTGTAATGCGGATCTATGCACAGATGGACCTTCCCTTCTCCGCTACTCGTGGGTCCATGAACAAAACAAATAAAACAATTAAACAAAAACAAAAAATTTCAGAGTCCGGTGCTCTTTAACTACCGGCTGGAAGTACTGCCTCTGAGCCCGCTTCCAGTACTAGCGTTCCTGCAACGACGGCAACTAAGAACTTGGTCACCAAACCTGATCTTAGTCTTGCCGAAAGATGCAAAGAACGCTCAACTCGAAAACCCGGTGCTGCACGTCGTACTGCCTCGAGCTCGCGACACGAAAGCACCTCCACTAGGCAATATAGAGAGCGACGTACCGCCTCCAGAATTCTGGAGCGCTACAAGGACGTCCCGGTAGATCAGCTCTCTATTAGAAACAAAGAATCGATCTCCTGGGCAACGAAAGTTGTCAAGGAGATTCCTCCTGACTCCTCAAGGAAGGACTCCACGTCCAAAAGACAAAGGTCGATTGAGGAGTCCACTGTCGACCCAAAACGAGTGAAGGTAAACTGCAGCAGTTCCTCACTCTCCTTAAAGCACAACAAGCCATTCAGTGATGTCCTCAAGGCACACCTTGTCCTCGCTGTAATAGACAGGAGTGACATAGATGGCAGCATTTCCCCTGAGAGATGGAGAAAAGTAGAAATGAAGCTGGCTACTAAATTTCTACAGGTCATGGATGATCATCCAGGGCCTCCTCCCTCCTGTCGCGATGGCGGATGGCATCAGGGCCATGTGAAGCTGATCGCTTGTGCTGATCAAAGGTCTGCGGACCTATATAAAATAGCAATTTCGTCTCTGGGTGAGGTGTGGAAAGAGGCGCAGCTCGAGGTCGTAAGCAGGGAAGAAATTCCTAGCAGACCTAGAACTCGCTCCTGGATCCCTGCCGAACCCTCTGACCCCGCAACAATCATAAAAATCATTCGGGCAAGCAACCCTCATCTTCCTACAGGTAACTGGAAGGTTGCTAAGCTGGAGGAACCTAAAGGAGACAAAAGATCTGCGATCATCGTGATCAACGTAGAGTCTCTGGCTCCTCTGGCTGCAACAGAAGGACAAATCAGCTACGGCTTCGGAGCTATAAACCTTAGGGTTTATAAGAAGGATGAGGAGGACCCTACCAGGGAGGGAGTGCGACCCTCCATCTCTGCTGACACTGTTGAACAGGTTAGTAATAAACTGACTAGTCCGGCAGCGGAAGCGGAGGTGGTGGGCTGCAATCCCGCGAAAGAAGCGCTGTTCCCCGTCTCTGCCGGAACCGCATCGGTCAGTAATACACCGACCACAGCGGCAAAGGTAGAGACGGATGACTGCGCTCCAGGGAGGGCCCCGCATCTCTCTAAGAGCAACTCGGTCCCACGGATAGATCTGGACATGGACAGCATTGGATTGTCGGACCTGGATCTATCCAGTGGACTCGGCAGCCCATCCGTAACTGATGTATCTTTCGAATCGGATACGGATGAGGCTAACATCACTGTGGTGGAGGCGTCTGGAGGTAATTGTAGCAGTGATGCTGCGGTTCCTTCAGATTAACCTACATCACTCAAAAACGGCTTCGGCCTCTCTTCTTCTGCGGATCCATAAAAGCGCGGATGACATTGTCCTGATTCAGGAGCCCTGGGTCAATAATGATCGGGTTCTTGGACTCAGGACTCCAGGCTACAAACTTTTCTACGTGAGGAATGAAGGTATACCAAGAGCCTGCATCCTCGCGAAGAACACACTAAATGTTTTCCTTCTTCCTAATTACAGCGATCGAGACACCACGACAGTAAACGTTGAAGTTGGACTGCGGAAAATCTGGTTGACTTCGGCGTATCTGGCGTCCGACCTTCTCCTCCCTGCGGAACTACTGGGGAGAGCGATTGCTGATGTGGAGAAGTCCAACGCTGCGATGATCCTGGGATGTGATGCCAATGCGCATCACACTGTATGGGGCAGCTCCGACATCAATAAAAGAGGTGAGCTACTTTTTGATTACTTAATTAGTACTAAACTAATCATATGCAATATGGGATCCGAACCCACATTTGTAACTAGTAACAGACGAGAGGTGTCAGAGACTGGAAAGTTTCTAAAGAACACTCCTTCTCTGACCATAGATACATTCAATTTGGCATAAACTGCCTCCCTCAAGTCCAACCCGTTTTTAGGAATTACAGGAAAACGGATTGGAACAAATATAGGAACAGTGTGGAAGCTTCCATAATTAACAGAATACCTGTTCCCCCTACTAATACAAATGAATTAGATAGCATGGTTGAGGAACTCACTAAGACTCTCAACCGGGCTATGTCTTTCTCCTGTCCAATAAGTAAACCTCGGGGCAAGCCTAGACCACCGTGGTGGAATCAGGAGATTTTATCTCTACGTCAAAAATGTAGGCAGCTCTTCAATCAGGCCAAGCGATCCCGTGAAGCCGCTGACTGGGCCTTATATAAAAAAGCCCTCAAATCCTATAAAACCGAAGTTAGGAAAGCCCAACGGAATTCCTGGAGACTCTTCTGTGAAAAGATAGAAGAAATCTCTGAGGCCTCCAGGCTCAGGAAGATTCTCGCATCCACTCCTAAAGTAGCGAGCTACCTTAAGAGAGATGATGGATCGTGGACCACCTCAAGTGCAGAATCTCTGGATCTACTACTGGATTCTCACTTCCCCAACAGCTGTAATGCTGCTTCGATACCAGCTAGGTCCTCTGAAAGACCGATAGAAAGCAGCTCTTCAAGTCTTATTACCAAGACCAAAATTCTTTGGGCCATTAAAGGATTTAAGCCATTTAAATCTCCTGGACCGGATGGTATAATACCGGCCGAACTTCAGAGGAACGCTGACCTAATCCTCCCTTGGGTAACTGTAATTTAAAAGTTGCCTGGATTTTGCTCATATTCCCAAGTTGTGGACAGAAGTTAACGTGGTGTTTATACCTAAAGCTGGTAAAAGCTCACACGTTAACCCCAAAGATCTCAGACCAATTACTTTGTCATCATTTCTTCTAAAAACCTTAGAGAAACTGATAGACATCCACATACGTTGCAGTGTCAACTCAAATCTTTTGTCAAAGGCTCAACACGCGTATAGTAAAGGGAGATCGGTTGAAACGGCCCTTCACTCACTTGTATCTACCATCGAAAAATCTCTCGATTGCAAAGAATTCGCATTGGTTGCTTTCCTAGATATTGAAGGAGCGTTTAACAACGTCGAAGCAGAGGCAATTCTCGGCGCACTGACGGGCCTTGGAATTGAGAAATCGATTGGCGAATTGGTCAACCAGTTGCTCACCAACAGGTTTATCAAATCACAGCTGGGCGATGCATCGGTCCGGAGGTTCGTTAGTAGGGGTACGCCTCAAGGTGGCGTTATCTCACCCCTTCTTTGGAACCTAGTAGTGAATGAACTACTACTAATACTGGAGGGGGAAGGTTGCAAAGTAATTGCCTATGCGGATGACGTTGCCATCGCTGTCTCAGGAAAACACCTAAACACGCTTAGAGATCTCATGCAGAATGCCCTCTCTAAGCTCTCTAAATGGACCAAAAAATGCGGTCTGGCGGTCAATGCCCAAAAAACTGAACTGGTCCTCTTCACAAGAAAATACAAAATTCCCAATTTTGTACCCCCAAAACTAAACGGCACACTCCTGGTGCTCACCAATACGGCTAGCTATTTAGGCCTAGTTTTAGACAGCAAATTGAGCTGGAAACCCAATATCCTGCGGAGAGTTCAGAAAGCCACCACGGCTCTGTACTGCTGTAAAAAAGCCATTGGAAGCAGATGGGGACTCCAGCCTCGAATTACATATTGGCTATATGTATCCGTTATCAGACCTATACTCACTTATGGCGTTATTGTATGGTGGACTGCCCTCGAAAAGGCCATCCATCATAATCAGCTTAGCCGCGTCCAAAGAACGGCATGCATATGCATAAGTGGAGCCCTAAGAACCACTCCAACAGCGGCCATGGACGTAATGTTCCACTTGCTACCGCTGGACATCTATTGCAAACAAGTGGCAGCAAATGCAGCCACTCGGATGAAAGCAATTCAGTTGTGGACCAGTCGCCAAACTGGTCACTCATCGATTCTAAATACATTGGAATGCATTCCAAAAGATACTGATTACACCCTCCCTCAGTTTCAATTCGAAAAGAACTTCGAAACTTACATACCCTCCAGGAGTGACTGGGAGAACGAAAAAGTACCCCGCAAGGAGTCTGTCTGTTTCTATACAGATGGGTCCAAAACTGAAACAGGAGTAGGGGGGGGTGTTTTCTCTTATGATCTAAATTGTAAAATCTCATTCAGCCTTCCTAATCACTGTAGTGTATTTCAGGCGGAGGTCATGGCGATCAAAGAGGCCCTGTCGTGGCTTCGGTATAATGTAATATCTGTAAAGGATATCACCATCTTTACCGACAGTCAAGCCGCGATTAAAACCCTGGATTCTGTCGTCTTCAATTCAACAACTGCCCTCAATTGCCGACTATCTCTGAACGAGATGGCGAAACAATTCAAAATTCACCTTATATGGGTGCCGGGCCATAGAGACATTCCAGGTAATTGCATCGCCGATGAGCTCGCCAGACAAGGCACTACTATGTCGACTCTACCAGAAAAAAGGAGTCTCTATATGCCTCTTGCTACTTGCAAGCTCCTAATTAAACAAAACGCATTAAGCGCTACTAATCGCAGGTGGTCTAGCTGCTTAACGTGCCACACCTCGAAACAGATCTGGCCTCAGCTGGATTCCAAGCGCTCAAAAAGTCTCATTACACTGAAAAGACCCATAATAAGCACTCTAGTAGGTGTCATCACGGGACACTGCATCATAGGGAGACATGCTCTCAGATTAGGCCTCCCTTCAAATGATTTCTGCAGAAGCTGTATGGACGAGGAGGAGGAGGAGACTGTTCTTCACCTTCTCTGCACGTGTCCAGCACTGTCACTCCGTAGAAAACTATACCTCGGAGAATATTTCTTCGACAATCTCAGCGAACTCGCAAACATAGGTATCAACTGCCTCCATCGCTTCATTTTTAGCTCCGGCTGGTTCAACGGGTAGATAAGGAGTCGATATCGATCCTGTGGTAACACAATGGGCCTAATTTGGCCTAAGTGAGGCTGCACTTGAGGCGGCCTGCCACTCTAACCTAACCTAACCTAAAGTCCGATTTTCGATCGAACAAACACAGATGAATTGCAGAAGATAATGTTCGTAAACGTCATAAATGACATCAGCGTCTGGCAGATTGTGCGTTTTTTTTTTTTTGACTGCAGAAAGCGCGGGAGGTAAACAAATTTAAAGTGCGAAAAAATTAAGTTTTATTGGTATTTTTTATTTGTTTTGACAATTAAATTCAACTTTTTTTAATGGAGAACGAAGCTGCGGCGTGGCACGTGCGTGATTTTTTTGTGATTTCTTTCTGACGTTTATGAACATAAGCGAACATAGTGTGGTAAATCAGGCACTTAGTGAATCAGACACTAAGTGAATCAGACACTTAGGAATTGTGGTGAATCGGGCACCTGGTAACACTCCATGTTCCACTTCCAATTGGAGACTGGAATCTCCCATGTCAAGTTATTCTAGTACAATCTAGATAGGAGTTTGAATATACATCTGGAATCTATATCTACTTCTGGAATATTCGCCGATAGGTGGCAGCGCGGATATAAAAGGGGCGCGTTGACAACAGAGATGACAGTTGATTTTTAGCCAGCGATTGTGTTAAGTTCGAAGAGTAATCGGTTGAGAGATAAATAAGTGTAAAGTAATAAAGTGAATAAAGCGATTGGATTGAAACGTTTAAGAATTGATTTAAGTGATATTGTTTTGGTACTAAATAAGAGATTGAGTAGAAAGTGTAAGTAAAGTGATATTATTAGAAAAGTTGAACAGAATAGTGTTTTATCTTTTCGAATCCCAGCCTGAATGTAACAATAGCAAAGGCTAGATGGGCTGCACTAGAAACTTGTCCTACCACAAGAATGCCATGACCAACCTTTAATGAAAACAGAACAGAGATTCTCATACGAAAGGGTAGAAAATCTCTTTCACTCCTCGTAGGAATCCTAACATGACACAACACTCTGCGGTATCACATGCAGAAATTACGCTTGACTGAAGAATAATTTTGTAGAGGCTGCGGTGATGAGGAAGCTCTTGAGGCGCAACCCACTTCCTATGTCACTGCCCAGGTTTCCAACACAAACGGTACAGATTCCTAGGGAGACACTTCTTCCACGATCTAGATGAGCTCTCCAGCACACCAGTGGACAAGATAATGTGCTTCATCAAATCCACAGGATGGTTTGTATACAACAGCACAGTGAGTAATTAATTGCTATTATTTATGGACAAGGTTATTATGGGTAAGGGAAAACCTTACCCCTATGGGCATCACAATGGGTCAATATTGACCTTGAGTACTCCACGCCAGCCCACCTACCTAACCTAACCTAACATTGCACGCATAATTGTATATTTTCGGATCACATAGCGATGCATTTGTTTCTAAAGGGTGGCTAAATTTTAAGGGCCGATGTTGAATGTGAACCACACCTAAACGTCAAGTTTTTTCTGCATTTCATTTGACATTTCTCAATTTCAGACTAACTCAACACAACTACTACAGACTAATCAAACACAATCGAGCAACGCGTTAAAGTTATTCAGGCTTATTATGAGAATGGGCCATCAAATCAAAATGCATATCGTGAACTTCGTGATTTTTTCGGTCAATTTAATCGTCCAAATGTGCGTACAATCGGAAAAATCGTGCAAAAATTTGAGCAAACCGGGTCTGTAGGAGATGTGAAAACACCAGTGCATGCTCGTACAGCTCGTACTGCAGAAAATATTGCTGCTGTTCGCGATAGTGTGGCTGAAGAGCCGTCCACCTCAAATCGTCGTCGTGCCCAACAATTGCACCTCTCACGTGAGATGATAACGAACTTTTTATGGCCCGAATTGGAAGATATGGACATGGACGATATGATGTGGTTTCAACAGGATGGTGCCACTTGCCACACAGCTAACGAAACAATGGCTCTTTTGCGCGACAAATTCAATGGCCGTGTTGTCTCACGTGGTGGCGATGTCAATTGGCCGCCAAGATCATGTGGATTTGACACCGTTGGACTTCTTTCTTTGGGGTTATTTGAAAGAAAAGGTGTACGTCGATAAGCCAGCAACAATTCAAGAGCTAAGGGATGAGATAATTCGGCACATTAACGGCATAGAACCTCAATTATGCCTCAGCGTCATCGAAAATTTGAACCATCGGATGGATTTGTACCGCTGAGGTCACGGCGGCCATTTGTCCGATATTTTGTTCCATACATAATTGAACCATACCAATATTATCATAATAAAAAGAAATGACAGTAATTTCCTAAATAATTTGTGTTTTATACACAATCAACATCGGCCCTTAAAACTTAACCACCCTTTAATAACACAACAAGCATTTCAATCTGACATTTTTCTTGTGTGTGTTGGTGAGTTCAGGGCAATTCTCTAAAAATATTCCGGACACTTCTGTCGTGTTAAGAATTGACCTGGAAGTACACCGATTATTTCAATGAAAAATTGAAAACATAGAAAGAGCACTTCTTGACTTGCTCTTTTCATAGAAAGGACAATTCTTTTCTTCAATCGAAAACGCCATAAGTTTATGTTTTCAACATTGCAGGATACGGATACCTTAACTGTGCATCCTCATCTCTCTCTTTCTCTCGACCTCATTCACCTATTTTCTTTGGGAGCTAGACATGAAATTTAAAAATAATTCCACAAACATTCCAATTAAATTTTCTTATTAAAAACCCCAAAAGCAATTGTTAATACACTGAAAAATCCCATTAAAAAAACAAATAAGCACCTAATCTCTCACATGTTCCACAAATATCAAACGAACTAATCCACTCACAAATAACAAATACAATCATCATCAACGACAGCCGCAGCAGTACACAATACACATTCCAGCGGCAGCGATATGATGCTTTGAACTTGTTTAGCATATTAACTTCACGTTCGCACGTAAACTCATTAATCACTCAGGTCTTCGTGGTCTACGAATTCATTCGGATGAACAACCTACAGTTGGATAGAGAATATTAAAATTCAACTTATAGAGGTTATATTTGGCGCGAGGACTTCCATGTGCCCGGGTAGCTCAGTCGGTAGAGCGTTGGACTTTTAATCCAACGGTCCAGGGTTCAAGTCCCTGCTCGGGCGGTCATCTTTTTTTTTTTTCTTTTTCTTTTTTTTTACTAACATGGATAATTGTGGTTGTTTATAAATGGATGTGGTCGACCGAGGACTCTTTAATTTGTGAAAGGAAATGTTTGATACAATATTGTCACACTATTCAAGTACTGCGGGGCAGGTTCCAATTTTCTAATTTGCCATTCATAGCTCACACCACTTAGACGCGCCGCATTTGTATGTCATCAATTAAGTTGGAGATATTCTTCCATTCCCCTCAAATACAATTTCATCACTTGATTACTTCATCCTACACAGAAATAGCTTCAACCGCAAATGAGTCACTTGAAACAATTACAGACTGAAGTTATTTACAAGCCTTCCAGGCCCAATCAAATGAGTAAAACTATAAAAAAATGAATGAAAAGTGCAAAACGTACTTCGTCAGCATTACACTTGTGGGGTTTCTGGTGCTCTCATTTGCAAAAACACATCGCTACATATCACATTCGCGTCTTATCTCCAACACGAACAAAGCAAATGATTAATAACGCAAATGTATTTGTTAATAAATGAACAAAATGAGTACTTGCCTGGGAATGTATTGCCAGCAAAATCGGCATGATCAGTACTGCCGCCAGCGCCATTGCGACCCCCCAGTAGGGGTTGCGATTCACGATTATCAAAACTGTTATCCAGAGTGATGCCCTCAAAGTCGACGTCTGGCACTAAACAGATCTCCTCCTCCGTATTCGATAGATCGCAACACGAACGCGGTGAGCTATTTTGAGTGCAACTGCTTCTGCTACTGCCGGTATTACTGCACGTTGTTGGACTGCTCCCCTCTGCGCCACAGTTACTGTTCGAAGATAATGAAATTATGCTGCTGCTGGTGTTATCGATGAGATGTGCAGCAACGTTATTACTATTGCCAGGGCCAACAACGTTACCATGTAACGTCTCAATGCTAAGTAAGGTGGTTGCCGATGTGCCCGTATTATGTTTATGATGTCGGTGGTGATGGCGATTGTTTGACAAGTGTGCTGTGATCTAGAATGAAGAATAATATTTGTTATCTGAGAAAACGAAACGAAATGAACAAATAAAAGAAAGCAAAACAAAACTCTGTGAAAACGGGCAAATTTACTGCGAAATTGACTACACTATGGGTGGAAAGTATGCAAATGAAACGTAAATTGGAAAATAAATAAGAGAAAAGTTATTTGGCGGATTTTTAGTCCTGTGTGCGAGGAGTGCAAATGGAGGAGAAGGTAAAGAAATGATTTTAGTGCAAAAACTATTCCCCATTGACTGTCGTTTGCTTGCTTCCAGCAGGAATATCAATTGCCAGCCAGGGATGCAGGTTTAGACGAAGACGGAACCGATGTAAGTGTCAAAGAGCATATTATCGCGTTCAATCACGCGGTCTGGACAACTGGAAGCAACATTCGCACGTGCAAGGGGCAGAGTTTTAGGAGCAGGAGGCCCATTAAGTGGGTGTTCTCCAACGTCACACGAAACAGCTGCTTCTGTTCGGCGGTCGTCGATGAAAGGGTAGTGAATCTCAACTTTAGGAACGACTGGTTCGACTTAAGTAGACAAATTTTAGACGGCCACACAGTGCGTTCGATAGCATCTTAGGTAGGTAGGTAATTGGGCGCTCTTATGGCGGTTGCCACAGCTTCACTTATATCATCACTTTGGTCCATTGTTTCCTATATAGCATCTTATATGCGGTAGTAAGACAAAACATATGAAAATGATGACCGAATAATTGAATATGATATCTTTATCTCGTACTTGGTTGATGGTTTAGGGCACGCGCCGTAGAAACCATAATTTCCTATTTAAAAGATTCTGCTGTTCCATCAATGAGCGCCTACCACGGGCAGAAGTGAATGAATGTTAGTGAAAATGTGCACCCAATATTCACATAATGGCAGCGTTGTCTAGTGGCAAACGATAGACAATGTAACGAACCTGAGGTCAATGACAAAGACTAGTTTGGACAAACCATGCAATGAAACTGACAGAAACATGATAACCAGAGTACAAGGTAGAAAATTCTGTCAAGCATCATGTCACACAGTAGACTTGGAATAACAGTACAACTAAATGTAGTTGTCCACGTTGGTAGGTTACAAAATCACAGAAGAAAAACCTCTTCTACACCAAGGTATAGCAGTGGAACTTGCGCAACCATTTTCTGTATGCAAAAGCCAGCTACCTACGTTTTGGACAAAATAGTTGATTAGGCAATGAAAATGTTAACCACTACAATACAAAACATCTTAGACAATGAGGACAAATTCTAAACACACACTGTAACTCTACTGAACAATCAAAAATCATTCTACGCAACACATACACTTACCTCCAAGTGTTTGGGTTCTTCGCTGAAAGAACTGATTAGATCGTCGTCCAATTGCAAAAGTGGTGGATCGGCTGTAGTCATGAGGGCAGATTTCCAAAATTTAAATAATTCCCAAACTCCCAACTGCGCACTGCACTGCTATCACTGGCACAGTGATTAGTGGAACAGCTGCGTTCTAAAACACCTCCCGCTACTACCCAACACAAAGGAGGGATTTGCAACTTATTTGATAAGAGTTCTATGCCAAATGCTCTCTCGCGTAGCGACTTATTTAACAGATTACAATATGCTAATGTTTTCGACACCCCTTTTGAATGTTTTAAACATTTTTTATCGTGGAATAGTTTATCGATTTTGCTAATTAACGACTATGACCTTTTTCGTTTCTTATCATGCCCAGCGAGTTGTATTTGTTCGCCTTCTTCGTGATTTGTTGATATTTTCGCGGAATTTCAGTTCACCATTATGTAGTTAGATTGTTTTTTTTTTATTTTGTGGTCTTTTCGTTTACCTTTACACTGCACTTAAAGGCTCTTTGTTAAATTTTTTCACGCGAAAAAATATTAAAAGAAAAAACCACAAGAAAAGTCACACAAACGATGAAAATCTATTCGCTGAATCAATACAACAACAATAAATTGACAGTTGTGATGGCCATGAATTTTTGTTGTTGGTTCTTATGAAAAATTTGACATATGACAAGTCGTTGTTTTCGAATATTTAGGGGGAATGCACAATGCGTATAGTATAGTTCAGCAAAGAAGAATGTTAATTATTTAGCCAAAAGTGTTCTGAATGCTTCCAAGGAATCGGACTCAGGGAACAGATTTCGAATTTGTGTACATAATTAAAATTTCGATTTGAGTTTTCTATTAAGGACTATTCACATGAGAGCGAATTGCGAACTGCGAACACGCGAATATTCGTTGTTTCTGACACTTCATTCACATGAAAACTTTTTTTGGTCGCAGATAGCCGTGGTATTTGTTCTATCACGAAATCATTATATTTAATTAATCTAATATTTATTATAAAAAAAAACTTCACTCTCAATTAAAAATTCTTGCCGCGAACTGTCACACAATATTTACAATCCACACAAAACAGTCGCGATCCACAAACCCACGAATGAAAAAATTCGTTTGAACTTAACATTTAAAAATGAAACTGAAACGGGTACCCGCATCTGCGACCATAAAAAGTTTTCATGTGAATGAAGTGTCGGGGACTACGAATATTCGCCTGTTGGCAGTTTGCAATTCGCTCTCATGTGAACAGTCCTGATTTGGACGACTATTAAATTGCAAAAAAAAAAATACATTTTTACTCAGCCATCCCTGATTTTGGAATCTTATCAACTCCTTGTTCGAATTTCGAAAACAGATGGCAAACATCAATCAGCTGCTTCTCGGAGTCATTTCGCGGATTTTATTTTTGTGCCTAAACTAAAAGATTTAAATTTTAAAAAAGATGAACGATCCTAATAGAAAAATAGATGTTAACCTTTCATCGCTGCTAAGTCTTAAGGCCGAACTCCTGCGCAAGCAAGCCGAAGTGAGTAAAGTCAAGGCAACACGCTCCAATGAAACATTTGTTCCCAGCAAAACAAAAACTTACATGAAGGATACCATTACCGAGTCTTCAACCACAAATGCAAAAGAAAAGGACACCAAAGTCTATGAAATTGAAGATTCAGCCCTGCTTGCTAAATCGCAAAGAGTTCTTGAAGCCAAATCCAAGTACTACGACCGTATGGCTGCAATGGGTGGCAAACTGAACTCTGACGACAACTGTCTTGTGCTATTCAATCGAAAGAGGCAAGAAGATCCAATTCTAGTGCGAGAAAAACCCAGCTACTCATCCTCATCGGATGCTTCAGACTCTGAAGAGGATGGTGATATTGGACCTGTCCATCCAGATGATGAATGGGTGGAGTACACAGATTGCCTTGGAAGGACTCGTAAATGTCTACGGAGAGATCTGGACGTAATCAAAAAGAAGGACTCTGATCTTGCTGCGAGTATTCCGGAACGTTTGGACCAAACTCAACCGAACTGGATGATAGATGTAAGTAAGTCCACAACCGAGTCCCGTCCTCCAGAGTCCATTGATGGAGATATTCTGTCAGTGATATCCAAACATGATGAAATGCGTAATAACTGGGAGAAGAAAGAAGTAGAGAACTTATCAAAGGAGAACGTACACTACCAGGATGTCTTCTTCGATGAGGCACGCCAACACGGTGTCGGCTACTATGCCTTTTCCACAGATGAGGAGGAAAGAGCTCGCCAGCAAAAGGAACTAGAGGAAACAAGAAAGAAAACCCTCGACGAACAAACGCAGAGGGAAGCTCAGCGCAATTATCGCGAGAAAATTATCGCCGAAAGGGTAAGAGCAGCGAAGAACAGGCAGCGAGCCCGCCTTGGTCTGCCCCCACTCGAAGAGGAACCGATAGAAGAACAGGACAAAGAAAAGCCTAAAGAAACTAAAGAGGAACGAAAGCTTCGCAAACGAGAGGAGAAACTCCAAAGAAAGAGGGAGAAAGAGGACAGCATTCGCGAAGAAGAAAGGAAGACTCATGTTCGTCCATGGGACAAAGAGAAGAAGGGCCTTCATCAGAATGTTGCAAAGTCATCAGATTCTGAAGACGAACCGTGGGCTTATCGACCTGAACGCGATCCAATGTCCCAAGAGGAATGGAATGAACTAAAGCGGAAGGAGCGGAAACCCGAGTTCGCACCACATGCCGAGAAGCCGTCGCAAAGGGGACTCAAGCGTAAGGACATGTCTTCGGAGTTCGACTCACTACCAAATGAGAAAACGCAAAGAACGAGCTTTAGATCGAATGATACGTTTCCGATGGCTCCTCCGCCACCTCCATCACTATCAGCAGAGGACATTAGCAATTTCGCTACTTTCCAGTCCACGAAAAGGACAAAGCACTTCCACAGGAAAAACTCAAGTGCCTTTGCAAGCGACTCATATGCGGAACCCACGGAAAGGCGGGTCGGTGCTGAAATACCACCGCCAGCGGACTTAGATCCAGAACCGTTCACAAGGCCTAAGCCAACAACACAGTCTCTACAAAACTCCATCGAAGCTGGGCTAAGATTCTTACGAAATAACTTCGACAAGACGACCATGTCCAACAAGTCCAGCTGGACCGCGAGATCGGATTATTAGATTTGTTGATGCTAGTTTGAAAAATAAAATTTGCCTTAAGTTCAAAATTTTTCTTTATTTTTTGTTTGTTTTATTAACTGGTTTGCGGATGAGCTCACGTCACATCGGATCGTAAGTATTAAATAAATACGAACCGTTTGATCTTTAGAGTAAGGATATATCCACCGACTGTTCCAAACAAAGTTGGATTTAAACTTTTTAACAAAAACATTGGTTTTTCATTCGTCCATTCGTTTGGCGCTGTACCTTTAGGTTAGTTTGTGTACTGCTTTTGACCGTTAATGCGTATTTGTTTGTTAACCGTTAGGTTCAGGTTTGCATCAAAATCGGAGGTAGGTATCCGTCGGAACGGAAAATTCTCCGATTTTATACGATTCGATGGATTTTTGCTGCAAGGTATACTTCGGAACAACTGTTCGGACATTTTGTAATGCAATTTTTGACAGATAAATATTAAGTTCCGATATCATCCGACAGAAGTTGGTTGCGGAATTTGTTTACGATTTGCAGTGCGACATCGCAATTGTTTATTTCTCTTCCGAAGTCGGACACATCGAATGTAATTTGAGCCTCCGAAAGAGTAGGTATGCGTTGCGGAGAATTTTCCGTTGCGACGGATAACTCGCTAATGCCGAATAAGGCGTAAGTGCAAACTGCAGAGCCCGTAATAAGGGCTAGGGGGCTTTCGGATGAACATGTGAATCCTGATAAATGGTGAGCCTGGTTCAATTATGGAAGGTGCGCACTAAAGTGGCCAGCAAGTGACTTGGCGGTGGCGTGGTTATCAAACGGTAGTTGGAATCGCTAGAGCCTATGTAAATAAAAAACGCGCCCGTGGCATCAATGCGGAGAAGAGCTGGCGAGGTATTCTGACTCTGGCGTGATGTCAGGCAGTCTGGTCAGTGACAAGTGGCTGGTGATTATTGCATTTCAACTGCGTATTTTGTTAACCGGGAAAAAAAAAAATACGCAAGAGACGAGACGACCAAAAATTCAATAAAATTTGAAACTCTTGTAGATGCATATCCCAGTTTGTATGAAAATACGGGGAAGGATATTCATAAATGAGCCATGTGCAAGAGTGGGTCTGGGTTTCGCAAGTAATTCGCAAAATGTCACTTTCTTCATTCGATGGAAAAGTTTATGTCGTTTTCCATTGGGCAAAAAAGAAGCGTCCGTAAGAGTCCAGCATCCAGCATCGAAAAAAAAACTTCTGAAACCGTCCCATTGGCACAAAAAATTCTGCAAAAAAAACTGATGATTCTGAGAAGAGATTTTCGCTTCTTGATTTGAATTTTGAAGTCAGAAGTCAGAATCAGAACCCAGAATCTACTCAAGAAGCACTCACCTAAGGGTGACTTATTTAATACAATTTAGCAGCTTTTCACCAATACTTTTGTGGAATCCAGAAACAGTTTTCTTCCATTGGTTTACAGAATGAGTTGATCCCCGAGTGAAACTAATAGACAACGACATAAATTTCTATCGTCCAGGTTTAAATGATTTTTATAAACGTTAAAAACTCAAATTTGTTTGTGTTTTTGACTAAATACTGTTTTTTTTTTCTCATGATAGCATTTTGGTTACCACAAGTTGTACAAATAACAGAACACCTTCATCCTTTGAGGGCAACATTTTAATGTGGTATTCGATTGGCCGCTCTCAGAGCACTTTTTATGTTCGTTTGGTACAAAAAAAGCAATCTTTTTCAGATTTCAGAGTACTTTTGTGAATCGAGATATTAGGTCTGTTCCTTTACTTTTAAATCTTACGAATTTTTACTAATTCCTACGAATTCTTACAAATTTTTACTCACAATCAGTGCCGTTCCTTAACTCAAAAAATTCGTAAAAGAGAGCTTCATCGAGAGAGCAATATAATATTACCTGAGAATCTTACGAATTTTTATTCAACAAATTTCTTGGTGTAAGGGTTGGAAAAGCTGTCAGTCACCTTACAATTCGAGTGCATATGTTTTTATTTCCAGCGTTTTTAAATAGTACCAACAGGCGGCAAAATAAAATTGAATGTTCTTCTCAAGATTATTTTCTATAGTGCCGACGAAATGGACCTCGACTGAAAAGGTAAAACATCTTAAGTCGACTTAAGATGTAGTTGACTTAAGATGTTTTACCTTTTCAGTCGAGGACTATCTCCTCCACTCGATTTTTTATCTTCTTGAATGCTTGAAGCTCAATCAATACAAATTCTTCCTTTTCGGACTATTAGGAATGAAGTTCGATTAATTCCAGATCACTTTCATCATCATTAAGGTGGTAGATGAATCAGCTAATTTTGTCAGTAAGTAAGCCAATTCTTCGAGTTGTTTTTTCTTTTCTTTCCCCTTTTTTGGATTTTTGAATTATGTATCTGCCATTTTTCATAGATCGTGAGAGAATTTATCCCCACTACTGCCATTTTGACAGTCTTTTCCATTCATACTACAAAAATAAAGGAACAGACCTATTTTCTCAGATTTACCAAAAAAAGTGCGTTTGAGTTTGACAACTTGTGGAGGGCATTTAGGTTTTCGTGATTTTTTTCTACAGCACAGAAAGGCATTGTATCAGGTGAATCTATTTTTGTAAATTATTTATGTATAAATATTTAGAAATCAATCGGGACATAAATTTCGAATATTTTAATTTAAAATATATCACAAAAAGAGCAAGTGATGTTTTTATGTTCGATTAGCCACACGAAATCTGTAATCTGATAGCGAATCTGAAGAAGCCCAATCGTATACCACATAAGAAATGCAATGATGAGGCACGTAACCTTACGTTGTTTGTTTGTTTGTTTGCCACTGCAGTGCGCATTAACTCAGTTTCATACCACTTCGACGATATTTCCACAAAAGTCGTTAGTCTCAAGAAAAATTAAAAAAATTCAAATTTACTATTTAAGTTTGGCAGAAACTGCATGACAAGTACACGTACAGCGAAGTAAATGCTATTTTTTGGAAATTACTTTAGGTTTTTATTCATACCGATTCAAAGCAATTGCTAAGGGCTTTTACTCTGCAATAACCTTTTGTTCAAAGCAAATGCTAGTTTTTATTCATACGACCCATTATGGTTTTATTGTAAAACTGCTCCAATGAATTCGGAACGGAAAATTTTCCGCAAGGCATACTCTTTCGGAGGCAATTTCTGTCGGAGGATATCAGATGCTAAATTTAACAAAAAAATTCACTTCATCGGACTTGAACGTAATTCGCCGATATGCGTTACAAAATGTCGGATGAATTTTCCGAAAAGTTGTTCCGAAGAATACCTTGCAGCAAGAGTCCTCCGAATCGTATAAAATCGGAGAATTTTCCGTTCCGACGAATACCTCGCTAGGGCCGATTTTCCTCCATAAACAATTAAGGGTATAAGGCCACCTATGGCTGGATTGTTTTTTAAAACACTTTCAATAAAGCATCAGCTATAAGATGGTCGCAACTAGAAGGGACAGGGTTCCAAAGCACTGATGTGGCCTTTATTATTAATTTTAGTAGGAAAAAGGTAACGATAGGAATATTCTTTGGGCATTTCCATCTAAGGAAGAATGCCATGAGAATAGGCTTAGCTAATACGGATACATGCACTTACTATGAGAACCTACAAAGTCGCGGAGGATATCTCCCAGAATCCCACCATCTGTGAATGTCAAGCAATTGCTCGTACTTCGTAGTCTTCACAAATAAAATTAAGACCAAATTAAAGAGAGAAAGTGTTTGGTTCGAATTGGTTAAGGTTATAACCGAAATGGTTCCATGGGGATGGCGATGGGCCCGCTGTGGTGCCTGGTCTTTTGCGACGATCTCACAACCCTATACTCAACCTAACCTATGCTGACACCTATTGATAGTTTGAAAGCAACAGGGACACGTTTAAGACCCACGCCAAGCTTATTTATGACCTCACAATTTCATCCCTACAAAATTGTTAGGAAAGACATTTTTCCCTGCTTCCCTCCCAGTCTTGTTGCAACAGCTTGCATAAGCCTCTTATCCTTTGAGGCTCTAACTGGGTATAATAAATTGCCACAAATCGAAAAACATCACCCGTATTGTCACCATTTCCTGAGTCCTGTTTATCGGGGCGTATGTGGAATATTTCTGTCACAATTTCTCATTAACTTTTCTTTATTTGTAGTTTATATTTATCGGCGTTTTATGAGTCTTTTTGTGCAACTAAAGCGACTGTCAGAATGTGAAAAACTAGGATCGAATCGCGTCGTCCGTTAACGAACATTACATGACGGAATTAGCTTTCGTTTCACATGTAAAATCAACTTAATTCCGGGAACGTATGGCTCGTTCACTCATTCATTCGGATCTTCAATGAAAAAAAAAAAAACGCTTTTAGTTTTGTATGGCCCAGTACGATCCCGTAAATATTGAACAGTTTTCCAGTTGACGTCTATGGAGGGGTTGCTTAGTTGACAGTTTTTATAATGAAGCTAGTCCAGACCAATTTAGTCGACTTAAGACAACAATGTTTTTGAATGTGTCCAAATCCATGTAGAAGCGACTTTGAAAGGAGCAGTTGAAGTTTAAGCCTTTCTGGTGATTTCTATAGACTACTTAACTAGAATCAAAAATCAAAACATGTATCTCCGAACCGTTCTAACAAACATACCTTTTCTTTAATTTGTCTTGCTTCACTTTCCTGACGGCAGGTGCTCCATTCAACCGACCTGGTGTAGTTGATGATGAGTTGCTACTTTTACTATATGAAACCCCAAAGGATAGAAACTTACCCCAGTCAGAACGCGGTATGTCCTCACAACCTTTTTTTAAGGTCAGTGATATAGACAAACACGATCTTCATCTGAAATATTGATCAATGAATAAAACGCCTTTTTTCCACTTAATTTTATTACATATATTTTGAATATTATTAGCTCTTCTTTGTTTGTTTTTTTTTCTGTTAAATAATCTTATGTTGTAAAAACCTCGTCTTTTTCTTAATAAAATAATAATTAGTCCACAAATGTTCGTTTTCATCGTTTCTTTGCAAATTAGTAAAAAAATCAAAATATTAGACAACTATTAATATCTGTGTTGTCGCACATAGACATATAGTATAGGGATAGCAATTATTCTTTAATATACATATATATATATATGTATTTTTTTTTTGTAGAAAAATAATAGAACATTGTTTTAATACACACGTATAGACTACAACATATATCACAAACAAAATTTCAATTTAACGCTGTTTGTTCGATTCATTTTGTATATACAAATATAATATATAAACTTTTGTGATTTGCAACAAAAGTCTTTCATTTACTAGCTAAAAGTCAACTTCAAATAAAATAAGCAACAACTATAGTTGTGTTTTGTCTTCAGAGTGTGTTTTAGTTTAGAACAGTTTATTGTTGATTAATTTTCCACTCAATTCCAAAGTAGCATTGACTATTTCAATTTCTAAGTTTTATTTGAGGCCTTTTTCTAGTTTTATAGGTTAGGGATCGTTTTGATTCTGACTGAATTCATATGCATTTCTTCATTTACGTATTTGATTTAAATAAATTTCTTTTTGACTGTATGTTGTAACTACTTCAACAACTGTACATATTATTATTGATGAAACATATTCTAATTTACTTTGTATACAAGTTTCATTTTATGACTGTATATATAAATATATTTATTTCAGTTTGAGTACATAATAAAAGAAGTAAAATTAAATAATTCTTAATATAGTTTAGCAGTCAAAATTTTAACTTATTATAATGAACACACAATTTTAGTTAACATTTTGATCAACAAAAATAGTCTATCTTCCACAAACAAATGAGGTTAAAGAAAATTTCTAAAACAATAGATTCCTTGATGTTCTAGATTCTAGAATTATTTGGATTTTGTTGTCTGTAAGATAACAATAACTTGTGATTTTGCTGGTATTTGAATCTATTACGGCTTCTATACAGTGAACACTAAGCTACGCAGTTCCGGTGAATATTTTAGCCCTTAGGCCTTTATGGCATATTTTCGGTGCGTCATTTAATCCATAGGTATCATTTATCTTCTTTTAATAATAGCGAATGATTTATTTTAAAAATTCTGTCTCTTTCGTAACAACTACCAAAGGATCATGTGTTAATTGCATCGGATGTAATTAAAACGGGTGTCAAATATATTAAAAAGTGTGAACTTACCTATAGAGTGCACACAGACCGCCCTTAAATGTCAGTTAAGTTGGGTTTGATTCAAAGTCGGGAAACACAGCTAAGTCAATATGACTTTTGTAAAATTGTCAGGTGTAGCGTAACGGATACAGTGGTTGACACCCCTTTCTTTTGATACAGTTGTTGGCACCTCTGTGTTCAATAGCAATTTGCTCTGGTTCAAATATTTCTTTGGAGAACAATTTTTTTCTTCCAATAGTAGCTTATAAATTCACAACATTTTCCTGATGTGCTTTTGTTAAAGGCTGTCTACAGTCGATATTTGTAAATCAAAGTGTAACACCTATCAGTGCAATTACTTTTAGTGCGAAATTTTGTGAATTTTTATAAGGACTTCAAATTTGGTAAGTACAGATTTTTTTTTGAATTCTTTAAGTAATAACAAAATCTCTTGCTTTTTCAAATGACAATGTATTAAATATTATTAACTTAAGTTTAGATATTGAAATTATTTGCTAGTATATTAAATAAGAGGGGTGCGAATAACTGTATCAAAAAAAATCAATAGGTTCTATCGTTGACAGGGGTGCCAACAACTTGTTTGTTGACGACTTACCATCAACAAATGCAGGTGCACTAAACACACCCACTCCCACAAAATTTCCCTTGGGGGAAATTATGTCAATTCGCGACAGATGTCAAACATTTTGTTTTTGTAAATAAACATTTTTGTATATAAAGTTAAATTCGACACTTTAAATAAAGCAATTCTGTATTATAACGTTTTGGAAAGCGGTTGTTTTATTCTACGGAACCTTTAAGTGTTTTTTTTGAGGACTACAGTTTATTTTTGTTGGCAACATTTATTTCCTTTGTTCATCGCCCGAACATGTTTATATGGGGCTACAGTTGTTGGCACTGCCAATAACTATACATTTCACAGTGTCTACAACTGTAGTAAAAGACAGTTATTTGTTTCAGATTTTTGAAAATGCCTAAACAAAAGAAAAGTTATGATGAGGATCCCCTTCAACTAGCTCTTTCGGCAATAAAAGGCGGAACGTTTTCAAAGAAGAAGATCAACTATTCAGTTTCGTCTTGGTACCACTTTTAGGAAACCAGGTCATGGCCCGTCTCCAATTTTAACGAAGGAGGAGGAGGTAACAATAGTTGAATGGATAAAGCTTTGCCAGCTTAAAGGTTTCCCAAAGCGAAAGGAAGATGTTTTGAATGTTGTCAAGGAATTTCCAGAGCAAAATGAAAGGGAACATCCTTTTGGAAAAGTCAACATTCCAGGAAAAGGGTGGTTCAATGCGTTTTTAAAGCGGCATCCGTCACTTAGACTCAGAGCAGTTGATCCTGTATCATCTGCTAGCGCGAATGTGGCGGTGTCGGATATTTTTGAGTGGTTTAATTCAATCCAACAATACTTAGAAGACAATGATTACTTCTCAATTTTGGAGGATCCAAGTAGAGTTTTTAATGGAGATGAGACCAATTTTCATGCTCTTCCCAAAAACGAAAGCTGTTTTAGCTGCGAAAGGGGCTAACAATATATACGAGATTGACAGAGGTTTGGCCAAATCCAATTTAACAGAAATGTTTTCATTCTTTGGGAGTTATGTGCCCACCGATGATCATTATATCCATATAAAAGGATTCGAGAGGAAATTCGAAAAACTCTTCATGATGAATGGGGTTATGGAATCAGTGATAACGAGTGGATGACAAAACAAACCTTTTATGAGTATATCTCGAAAGTATTTCACCCGTTTTTGGTCAGAGAAAAAATTAAATTTCCTATCATTTATTTCGTGGATGGACACAGTACTCACCTAACATTACAAGTGAGTCAGCTATGTGTGCAATTGGGTATAATTCTCATCGCTTTGTATCCCAATTCAACAAGAATTCTACAGCCAGCCGATGTTGCTGCATTTAAGCCTCTTTAAAATGCATGGAATAATGTGGTATTAGAATGGAGACGCAATAATCCTGGCAAAAATTTAACAAAAGATTTATTTGGTCCACTGCTGCATAATGTTGTCAAATCATGTATTTTGTCAAATACATTAGTTAATGGTTTTCGGGCTTGTGGCCTTTTTCCATGGGACAAAACAGCTATTAATTTCTCTAAATGCCTCGGTAGATCCACAAAACTAAAATATCAGAAAACGCTAACCTTAAGTCATGATCAGGAACAGGATGCTTTTGAACAGCTTTGTAGGATAATTGGATGGGAGAAAGTTTCACAATTAGAGGCATGTAAAAGCGATGTTAACTGTACTTCGGATTTTAAAGACTTGCAAAATCTCTATACGTTTTTCAAATCCACAAGCTTCAAATCTATTTTAAAAGAAAAACAAAAAACTGATGCAGCTGTACAGACTGATATACAAAATTTATCAGAATTGTCTTTTATAGATATAAGCGCCATAGATGAATTTGTGTATACCGAAAATGAGTTTGATAAATTGACCGACACACCTGATAAAGTTTCTGTTATAGTAAGCCTCCCCCTTCACCACTTAAATTTGTTCAAGAACAAAGTAAAAATTACACGGGAATTGATGATATATTTATTGGACTGGCCTGAAAGGGTACAAAACCCTTGAAACAGAAAAAAAGTTTTGTTATAACTAATGCTTTATGGATCAAGGAAGAAGAAAAACGAAAAGATGAAAAACGAAAGCTCGAAAGGGACAGAGAAGAAAAGAGAGCAATAAGAATTGAAGAAAAAAAAAAACGAAACAAGGAATGTGAAAAATTAAAGCGAATAACAAAAAAAGTAACAAAACCATGTAAACTAAAGGAAATAAACAAAAATAAGAGAATGATACCAAAAACTATTGTTATAAAAATGTTATCTATAGTTCGGGGCGATGATTCGGGTTTCCAATCGAACACACCACTAATTTCCATTTCATTTCATTCCATTTACGCGCGCCAAAATGGCGTAGGGATACAGGCATTTTACCCTTTAACAGATGCGAAGTAGGACCAGTTTTTCATTACTACGCCGTCAGAACCCGAACCATCGCCACCGCCGAAGCAAATTAACAAAAGAATAAACTTACTCTTACTCTTGTTCTCACTTTAATTATTGTCGCCTTATTTAAAAAAAGGGAAGTTAAATCTACTGCTTTTCATTTTGGTTACGGGTTTCGTCAACATCTTTATTCTTTTGTTTTCGCCATCTTTATTCTTTTGATTGCGAAATCTTTATTCTTTGCCTTGCATAGTAGCCTGGATTTTTATTCTTTAATTGCGTAATAGTCCGAATAAGAACAACAGTCAGTGGTAATAGCCAGCATCCCTTTGAAGGTCAAAGGAGAATTACACTGCATTGTTGCTTCAGTGCCACAAGTTATCGTCGCAGCCAGCGACACATAAAGAAGTCAGTTCTAGCCACAAGTCATCGTCGCAGCCAGCGACACATAAAGAAGTCAGCCACAGGTTCATCGTCGCAGCCAGCGACACATGAAGAAGCCACATTCGCTTTCAATAGCAAGCAACTCGGATCAAGTTGTCGTCCATGCCGAACAATTCAAAGGTAAGAAGAAGTTCTCGCCTTATTAAACAAACTTCTACCACACAGAAAGACGGCAAATTGATGTCCCAGCAAGAAGAGCAAGAACATTCCGACACGGGTGAAAGTGATCCCGACATGAATGCCACCATAAGAGATAATCTCAGCCAGCCATGCATTCCATCGACAGCTTTAGAGGCGCTTCAGAAACAGATGGAGGAACTTCGAGTGCAATTGGAAGCAACTACAGCCAACGCTGCTTCCGAAAAAGCGGAACGCCTCCGCATTGAACAATTACTCATCAGTGATCAGCCTGCCAGCACTTCCAGTTTCTCTAAGGAAGAACCCTCAACTGTAACAATCTTTAAGCCAAGCCAGGACGTCGGAACTAGTTCTTCAACTACAGCCACATGCATCGCTGTAACATCCCAGTACGCACATCAGTATACATATTTGTTATCGCCACAGTCAAATTCTATGCCGGCAGCCACATCGACAGCTATGTGTACCAGTGTTGGAAAAGCTCAGTACGCACCCATTTCGTGGCGACCACAGTCGCAGCCAGCACAGTCAACAACATATGCTCCCACAAGTGTTGGGGCTATTCAACAGGAGTCGCAGTCACAGCCTATGCCGCCACAGACGTTTACGTCAGCACAGAGAGTAGCGACATTTCTGCCACCTGTTAGCACGTTCCAGCCAACCAGTCAACAAGCGAATCAATCATCGCAACAATTTACGCCGCCGATGTTTGCGGCAGACCAGCCGTTAACACAAGCAAGTCATTATGGGAATGGAAGAAAACTTCATGACCTACCTGCTTTCAACGGTCGACCCGAGGAGTGGCCGATGTTCTGCACTGCCTTTGTGGAGTCCACCACTATGTTTGGGTACTCCGGTGTGAAAAACCTATTTCGTCTGCAGAAAAGCATCAAAGGGGATGCTAAATTGGTTGTGGAAGCCCTTCTAATCCATCCAGACAATGTAGACAGAGTAATGGCAACTCTGGAATTTCGTTTTGGTCGTCCATAGTGCTTGTTACACAGCCAACTATCTAAGGTGAGAGAGATCGTTCCGATTTCGGAAAGCAGATTGGAAATGCTTATTCCGTTTGCCACCAGCGTACAAAATCTCTCCACGTTTCTTGAGTCTATTGGGATGCATCAGCACCTAGCTAACCCTACTCTAATCGACGAACTTGTTAGCAAGCTTCCAATGAGCAAGCGTTTGGAATGGGCTCAGCGAAGCATCTACATCAAGCCATATCCCACAGTGAAGCACTTCGACGAATGGTTGAGCGAAATTGCCCGCCTTGTGTGCCTCGTTACTACTTCCTCGCTGCAACCACTCGCCAAAACGGGAAACAGAATGAAACCGAAAAATCTGTTGTTGGCTGCAGAGCCTGCAGAAAAATTGTGTCAATGCCACTCAAATGACCAATCGTCTGTGAAAGTTCTACACGCTGTTGAACAATCTTCGACATCCGCCGCAAAGATGGATGTATGCCGCCATTGCAAAGGGAAGTCACATCCCTTAAATAACTGCAGAAGTTTCGTCAATTTGGAGATCGCCGCAAAGTGGAACTTCGTTAAGAAGAATAAGTTGTGCTTCTCGTGTTTGAAGTACGGACACAACGTCAGCACCTGTCGACAGCGGAAGGTCTGTGGAATTGATGACTGCCCCAGAGTTCACCACCCATCGCTACATGAGTCGAAACTATCGCATACGCCAACACCATCTTCAGATGAGATCGAGCCAGAAGCCAAAACATTGTTGAGCTGCGGTACAAACCCGAACGCAGCAATTTTCTTTCGTGTACTACCAGTGAGACTCTACAATGACAACATCATGGTAAAGACGTTTGCACTCTTGGACGAAGGTTCGTCCGTGACAATTATGGATTCCGATTTGGCGACCAAACTTCGCTTAAGCGGTCAAAGGAAGACACTTAGCCTACAATGGTTCGGCAAAGAGACATCAACCAAGGAATCTTTAGCAGTTGACCTTCAAATCAGCGCGGACGAAGATAAAGCCAGGAAGTTCTTCTTGAAGGGAGTTCAAACAATCGACGGGTTGAATTTGCCAACTCAAACGCTTACTGCCGCCGACGTAGAGCCGTTTCTTCCACACTCGATTTTGATGTCACTTGCCAAATACGATAACGCCAAGCCGCAACTGTTAATCGGACTCGATCACTCACATCTGGGAGCGCCTATTCAAGTCATTGAATCCACAGAGGATCAGCCACTTGTCACAGAAACGAAACTTGGATGGGTCGCCTATGGCAAGTCGTCTGGGGAAGATGTTAGCAACCCCAATGGTGAATTTGTTCTTCACAGCACAGCAGTTGAAGATAATGATCAAGCAGTACTAGATGTTGGTGAGGCTTCGGTGATACCAGGGCGCCTCACGGGGGGGTGGGGTGTTATAAAAATGTTATCTATAGTTCGGGGCGATGATTCGGGTTTCCAATCGAACACACCACTAATTTCCATTTCATTTCATTCCATTTACGCGCGCCAAAATGGCGTAGGGATACAGGCATTTCACCCTTTAACAGGTGCGAAGTGGGACCAGTTTTTCATTACTACGCCGTCAGAACCCGAACCATCGCCACCGCCGAAGCAAATTAACAAAAGAATAAACTTACTCTTACTCTTGTTCTCACTTTAAGTATTGTCGCCTTATTTAAAAAAGGGAAGTTAAATCTACTGCTTTTCATTTTGGTTACGGGTTTCGTCAACAACTATTAAACCCTCCATTTCAAGCACTGTTACTACTTCCGCGTTAGCCTTGAGGAAAGATAGTCCTGGAGAAAAGATGCTTGTCAAGATATACGATGAGAACAACCAAGATAATTGTAACAGAACGACCACACTCTACTTTATGTCAACGAACAGAACTTACAAAACGCCATCTATGAGTACGTAGCAGAATGTTTAGTTTTAACTAACTTCAGTTTGTTCTTCTGGAATCTCGCGCTTAAGTCATAAATGTCATTTTACTTTGTCAGAAATTCCATGCGGACCAGAGGTGCAAACTGCGATAAGATTTTCTTTATTCAATCGAATCCATTGTAAAACAATTCATTTTAGAAATAAAACCCGCATTATACCACGAAAGCAGCGGTGTTATTTTCGAGCCTCTGGCCGTAAATTTCGGACAATAATGAAAACCTTCAAAGCCAACCCAGGGAAGGTAACCACATAAAAAAAACTATATTTTAATGAAGTTAGTGCCGCAGAAATTGGAGAAAATTCTCTTTGTTCTGGGCAAATGTGCTTTTCTTGCACAAAATTTATGACTGCAATTCCAAGCTCAGACAATTGTGGTATTAGATGTTGCAGTTGCCGCCGAGAGTATCATATTAAATGCTTGAAAAAAAAAAAAAAAAATAACTATGTGTATATCCCTATATTTACATGTAAGACATGTTCTAGTAAGACATTGAATTAATTTCTTTATAACTTTTAAAGTTAGTTTCTTAATACAAAAACTGAATTTATTTTTTTATTTGCTTTTTGATTCATGGATTTATAATTTTTTAATAAATTTTAATATTATTTTATCAAGCTGTCTCATTTTTGTTTTAATAAACTCAAATAAAGGAGAATTAAACAAATTTCAATAAATAGGTAGTTTTTATTTGATAATTGTTTTTGAGTGCGAACAACTGTAGTTCCCTATAATGTCGACTACTATACAGGGGTGCCAACTTCTGTAGTTTTTGATTGATGTATTTTGTTTTTCATTTAATGCGAAATTGGAACCCCTTAAATAGAAAACTCAATTTTTAGTTAAAATAAAATTCCTTAAGCATTGTATAAATGTATACGATATTAAAATCGCCTTTAAAATAACAAATCAACGCAACTTCAAAGTAAAAAAAATCGTTATGGGTGGCAACTGCTGTATCCCATACGCTAGTTTGTGGCGATGATTCCGGATTTGAAACGAACACACAATTTCATAGAAATTGACCTGTTCCCCCGATTGCATTTCATAATCAGAACATAATTTTGTATGTACATGCAGGTAATGCCATGAACTTAACCCAAGCAAGTGTCGAATGAACCATTGTACCATTGTAACCATTATCTACATGTAACACCCCTGGCCAAATGTTAGCTAGTTGCCCCACGAGCGCTAGTTGTGCCGAAAAGCAAATTTGTAGCAACGATTGTTTTATATAAATTGTTACTAAAATGAATTATTGTATTATTTTAATATTATAGTAAATAAGCTACAAAATGTATAACACGGCAACACTGAAAAGTTCACACAGAAAAATTTCTAACAAAAGCTTTCAATTGTTTACAAACTAAAACGCAAAAGCTCCACCCGCAATGGGGTATAAAAGCAGCTGCTAGATCAGCTCCCACTCACTCAGGTTTGGTATTTCGCCCTGCGACGATTAGACTAATCGTCCATTGAAAAGTGCCACACTTGTGTTTTTTTTTTCCTCTTGAGTTGCTGTAAATTTGCCGTTTCACCTCACGAAGGTTACACTAACCGTCTGTGGAAAAGCGACAAATTCATTGCCTCCGAGCTCCGACCATCAGTCGTGTAATAAATTATTTTTTCAGCGTTGCCCGCCTAAATTTTCATTTATTTGCCTCGCTTCTTTAACATTATCGTTTATTTAAATTTTTTATATTCTAAATAAAATTGTGAATTCTTGGAATTATCGAAACCAAGATTTTTATTTTGCGCTATCTACAAAAAGATCTGCTTAGCCGCCTATTCAGCGTGTACTGTAGTCCTTGGACAGCATACGCGCGGTAGAGGGAAAGGCAACAATCTCGCGATCGTTTCCTCCAATCAACGGGAAGATTTTTTTCTCCGGTCAAGTGAGACCCAACGCACGACCCCAGAGAGCAGGACGCCCCTCTATCGGCACACTACCTCGCTACAAATTGTCATTTTTCCTTCTAGAATCTAGAACGTAGATGGTCGTTTTTGTCCCGCGATTGGACTGTTCAAGAAAAAAGAATTAATTTATCCTGTTGTGACGATATAGTTTAATAATGCAGTGAACTAAATTCACGTTGTTGTAAAATATTGTACTAGGACGACCTGGGCATCTCGTGCGAACGAACCTAAATCTCTTAACGCGTTCATCGCGGTTGTAATAGATGAAGCGGTTATAACTTATATCAAATTCATAAACGGGGATTCTGCTTGCTGAGGTCGACGGAGGTAGACGTACCAAGAAGCACTGACAAGGATAAAACGTGGTTTTTAATTTTAATTTTTCTTAATGTTTCCACTGAAAAACTCTTTAAATATTTAGCTATATTAAAGTAAAACTAGTATAGAGGTAGCCCTAATTCCTCCATGGTCAACTACATCACGAACTCCTTTGAAACGGCTAACAGATTCGCGGTCCTAGGCGATCTCGAAATTGAATGCAGCAACAACAAGCCAAATAAAAAAAACTCTTTGACCTCAACTGGGACAGTTCCAGTATCAGCAGAGTCAAGATCGACAACGACACCAAAGACAGCGGCAACGGTTTTTACGTCAACATCGAACGGGATCAACTCAACAGACGGCAGCGGGGGAGCAACGGTTTCCAGCGCAACAGGGACTAGTACAGGGAATGAACATGTAAGAAGCAATTTTTGCCCTCCAATTTTCGTGTGTAACTTAAACATTAAAAAAATCATAAACGAACTTAAAGTAAAAGCCGAGTCAGCTAAATTTAAATTTAGAGTGATCAACCTGAGTTAAGGGAGGTCCAAAATCTTTGTGGATAGTAGTGCTGTTCATAAGGAATTATTAGAAAAATTTAGGGAGAACAATGAGATAGAAGCATTTTCCTTCACTCTGAAGGAAAATAAAACAATTAACTTGATTCTCAGAGGAATCACCTCAGATTTTGAACCATCGGAGATTCAAATGGAACTGGACGCACTGGTTCCCAAGACTGTTAAGAGTGTAAGCCGCTTTGAAACGCTGACTTCAAAACGCGAAGGTTTCTTCTATAACCTCTTCTTGGTTAGACTCATACCGGGAGTCTCACAAAATGAAATAATCAAACTTAAATACATATTTAATTCAAAAATTAAATGGCAAAGGCCGAAGGGGAATAAAGGCCCGCTTCAATGCAGACGTTGTTAAGCGTTTGGTAGTGATCGCACTACATGCATCTCCATGCCCTCTCCTACATAATCTTTGTTCCCATGGCGACACAAGTGCGGCACCACATACTCGGGGTATCTTATCATATCCAATGCATACCCAGGGTGTCAGTTTCGTCGCTAATTACGGCACTCGCTCTATATCGCATGCTCTCCAGTATACACCATAGATATCTTGTATACACACTAATTCTGGCGTCACCCGGCAATCGGCATTAATGAATTATTTCAACCATATGGAATATGATATTCGATATTCAATGCCAAGGGTAAGCAGCGCTGCCTTTTAAGTGGGTCAGCGCAAGCAATTAAGAATGAGTGTCATAAAGAACAAAATATATGGTTGTGACACAGCGGAGGTGCATCGTGCGGTATCTAGAGCGATTGACAAATATACGAGTTGACATCAATGGTTGTGACATAGCGGAGGTGCATCGTGCTGTATCTGGAGCGATCGACAAATATACGAGTCGACGAAAGATATGGGTACGGTGCACATTGATATGGAAATATGCCGGACTGCACTATGAGTGCAGGGAGTTGTGTATGCGTGGTGGGGATGAGGATTGATTGGATTTGAGGTTTCTTCTGGTTTGAGGAAGTTATTGAACAGGCAGAGAAGAAATTACCATAGAACTAATCGGTCGCAGCCAAGCCTGAGACAGCGGGCCGATATAAGTACCTAAATAAAATAAAACTACAAAACAATATTACTTAAAATAACTAAAAAGTCTTTGTTTCTATTAATCTTCTCTCCGGCTGAAACTCTTCCCTCACGACTGTGAGGAAGCACGGTTTCTAGCGCGCAACAATTTGGTGGCAGCGGTGGGATCCCACAAAATAAGGGCCCGATCTACCACATTAATATATGACACACCAAAAACAAAAATTATAAAAATTATCAACGCGTACCTGGGGCTAAACACCAGGAACAGAAAAGGAAAAAATAGTGAAAAAGTGAAAAAGCGTACTGGGGCTTCAACACCAGTAGTGAGAAACAGTGAAAACAAAGGAAGTCCCTACCAGTGTAAAGACCAGGCTGTAACTGCACCTATAGGGCGTGAAGCCTGCCTGGCACACAACGCAACGGCTGCCGTATAAAGGAAAAATAAGCACCAACCATCAACATCAGAGGAAAGGAGAGGAAAAATAAACACCATTCATCAATTTACAGAGAAATAAGGTATTCTAAGAATAATATATTATATTTTTTTATTTTTATTTTACACGTAATCTGTAATATATTATTCTCACGGGTCTCCCTCTAATCCCTACTGAAAATTTTTTTTTTGTGTGATTCGCATCCATTCTGTTTTGTTTTTTTCTCTTCCCCCCTTCTCGTGGGCATTTTACCAGTCAAGATTAAGCGAGTCACTAGGCAAACAAGTAGGCAGGCACAATCCTCTGTTGACCTGTCCCAAAGATTACCCTTCCACACATCCCTCGAAACAATCTCCGAAGATCCATCCACTATGGATCTTAAAGTAGGAATAACAGATGTTTTTAACATCATTCCGGTATACGATGGAAATCCATCGGAATTAAGTAAATTTTTGTCCTGTGGCAATATTCTTTTTGCTTCGGTTAAGGAAGCTGACCAACCCACTTTCCTGGAGATAGTAAAAACACGTCTTCAAGGTCCCGCGTTTGAAATAACTCAATACCACTCCTTTGCTTCTTGGGGCGAACTAAGAAGGAGACTAGAGCTCGAATTTAAAGAGGAAAAGTCTCGTTCAACTGCGAATAGTGAGTTACTTATGATGAAGCAACGATCCAGGGAAACTGTTAAGGAATTTGGCGACCGAATTTGTGCGGCGTTAAACAGTCTGAATTTCGCTACGTATGCCATTACGAGTGAGGATTCTGTTAGAATTTTCCTACTAGAGGAAAATAAGAAATTGGCTATCCAGGTATTTGAGGACGGCCTCAAGGATGATCAGCTCAGGTTAATTGCCAAAGCACATGGCGGGGTGGATTTAAAGAAAGCCATAGCCTACGCGGATGGTCATGCTGCACGCATGGAGAACAGTGGTGCTACGCAATTACAAAATAAAAAATTTGCTGGCAGACCCACTAATATTCCTAGAATATCCTGCCAAACCTGCGGCAAGCCAGGTCACACGCGAGAAACGTGTTACCAAAACGGTCAGTTTCCCAGTTTTTCAAATTCACAAAATAGACCACACATTAAGAAAGAGGTGCAATATCTCACGTGCAACTATTGCGGAAAACGTAATCACACCCAAAACGAGTGTAGATTACGCCTATCCCGAATGGAACCTCGGACGAACTACCCTCAAGGTGCATCCTCAGCTCAAAATACCCGGAACCAATACGATGCGAATACCGAATTTAGGGGTGGTTCCAGGCCTCCCAACAACACAATGAACAATGACCCCCGCGGGGTCCGGTTCACCAACTTACATCAAATGCCCGAATCGGAAAACGACATTATTCGAGAGGAGACACACGGCAACCCCTCTCGAATGATCACGCGTGCCGAGGTACACCAAATCCAAAGCTAAATCTGAAGTCCCTCGTGTCGTTCTGCCCTGAATATAAAGAACCAACGATACGCCTCAGATTTAGTCCCTCGGATAAATTATACACAACCTTCCTGATTGATACTGGAGCCGACATAAGTCTGTTAAAAAATTCACGCATACGAAGTCTGGAAAATGAGGATAGTCTTTATACTATATCCACCATAGCCGGGAATTCGTTAAAAACCCTGGGGACAATATATGGTACTATGGAATTCAAAACCACTGACCACACCATGTTGGTGGAACATCCTTTCCATTTGTTAACCGAAAATATAAATCTACCCTACGACGGTATAATAGGTAACGACTTCCTGTCCAGATTCAAATGCGTGATCGATTGTGAACAACATATGTTTGTAATACCCAGTTTTAAAGTAAGCCAAATCGAGGAACTGGAGTCATTGTCCACGGAAAATGAGAATATACGAGTACCTCAAAACAAAACATTAAACTCTATGAACGGGGCTCAGAGCCTAATCCGTGATGAGTCAACATGTGAAATAAATAAAGACTTAGAACCCAGAAAATCTAAGCATAATAAACAAACAAATTTAAACGAAAATAATATAAAAGGTTCAGCAGGATGTAAGACTGAGGCCGAAAGTGCTTCAGCAGCCACTAAGACTGACATAACACAAGACCCAGCTAAACGTAAGACTAAGTCAAAAGAGAACTTAGCAAACAGTAAGACTGAGAAAAAAATATATAATAACCAAACAAAAGATGAGAAAGGTGCCTCCACCAGAACACTCACATTGAAACCCCGAACGCAAAACGTGGTAGAAATTCCATTCCTCGAATCAGATAATATTGATTTAATTATTCGTAAAAAGCAAATTGTTCCAGGCATATATCTCGGCGAAAGCTTGACTCGATCCAAGAACTCCAAGATAAAGGTGTTAATGATGAATACCTTGGACACAGAGCACAGGTTAAATACCGCAGATATCAACCTCGAATGGGATACTCTAGATAATTACAATTTGGTCTCCAATAAAACAAACGACAAGATCAAGGGCAGACTAGACAAACTAAAGTCAGTCATAGACCTTGAACATTGTAACCAAGAAGAAAAAGCATCAATCCACAAAATTTGTAGAGATTTCAACGATTTGTTCTTCCTCGAAGGTGACCAGCTTACCTTCACGGATGCCATAAGCCACAGGATCATAACTGACCAGAACAAACCACCATTATACGTCAAGCCTTACAGATTGCCCAATGCACATACAAGTGAGATCCACAAGCAAGTTAACGATATGCTACAGGATGGAATAATCCAGCCTAGTGCAAGCCCATGGAACTCCCCCTTGCTTCTGGTTCCCAAGAAACCGGATAAAGAAGGCAATAAGCGATGGCGGGTCGTAGTAGATTTTCGTCGGCTAAATGAATTAACAGTCGCTGACGCATATCCATTACCAAATATCACAGATATATTGGATCAACTTGGTAGAGCAAAGTATTTCAGCACCCTTGATTTGGCTAATGGTTTCCACCAAATACGTATGAACGAGGAAGATAGGTGCAAGACGGCATTCAGTACTCCATATGGACACTATGAGTATAATCGTATGCCATTTGGCCTGAGAAACGCCCCTGCAACCTTTCAACGCCTGATGAATACAGTAGGGGAGAGGGGGGCAAAAAGGACCACGGGGCAAAAAGGACCAAACCAATTTCTGGCTTAGTTCTTAGCTCCATCTCATTTTGAATAGTCACAACTAATTGAAAGCCTAATTTCCAAACGCTTCCCTTCGTTTCATTGACAGAGTGAAGTTGGTATCAGTTAAAATCGAAAAATCATGAAAACAGACAATATCTTAAAAAAAACCACAGTTTGTGAAAGTCATCCAGCCAGCCGCCTTAATTCCTCGGGGAAATTAGTTTTTAATATATTGCCTATTATTATTTGTATTAATTGGATTTATGAAGAAAAAAGGTAAAACAATCTTCTTTTTACAAAAAACATTGCCTTTTCTTTAAAAACCCCTTGCGGGGCAAATAGGAACAGAACGTCAAGGGGCAAAATGGACTGGTAGTCCGTTTTGCCCCATGACGTTCTAGACTGGTAGTCCTTTTTGCCCCATGATGTTCTATTTTCGATTCAGTTTTCAGTTGATTTTGTTTCCTTTATAGATGGTTCGAACATACGTTCGAAAAACTTTAAGAACCGCCACATGGACAAAAGATAATATGCGCAAAGCTATGGACGCAATAAAAAGCAATGAAATGGGTTATCTTAAAGCTAGCAAGATATTTAAGATCCCAAAAACTACCCTTATTCGAAGAGTAAAAAATGACTCATCTGAAAAAAGAATGGGACGGTTCAAGACAGTTTTCAATGCTGAACAGGAAAAGGAACTCATTGAACATTTGCTGGAGTTTGAAAAGAGATTCTTTGGGATGTCAACTCGAGACGTTCGAGCATTAGCTTATGAGCTGGCTGAAACAAATAAGTTGTCACATGCCTTTGACAAAGAAAAAAAAATGGCTGGAAAAGACTGGCTGTATCATTTCCAAAAAAGGCATCCTGAAATTGTTCTTAGAAACCCGGAACACACATCTAAAGCCAGAGCACAAGCTTTTAATAAGCCAGTCGTGTCAGCTTACTTTGAGCTTTTGACACAAGTATTTGACGAGTATCACTTTTCGCCAACAAAAGTATTTAACGTTGACGAAACTGGTGTGACAACAGTGCGTAACATATCAAAAATGTAAGACTACAACCGAAAACAGATTTATTTCTTTTTAATTATAGGTGCAGACTAAATCTTCTAAAGTGTTTGCCTTGAAGGGCCGCAAACAAGTTGGCACTTTGACCTCTGCTGAAAGAGGTGTGTTATCAACCGCAGTTATATGTATGTCCGCCTCAGGATATTTTGTGCCACCAATGCTTATCTTCCCCAGAAAGCGTATGAAAATCGAGCTGATGGATGGGGCCCCACCTGGTTCCACTTTTGCTTGCCATCCCAGCGGTTGGATGCAAACTGAAATTTTTACCGACTGGTTCCGTCATTTTTTAAAGAACACAAAACCAACCAAAGAAGAACCAGTTTTGCTAATCCTTGATGGCCATGTAACGCATACAAAAAACATTGCTTTTATAAAAATGGCAAGGGACAATCACGTTACCGTCCTCTGCTTACCACCCCATTGCACTCACAAGCTGCAACCCCTGGATGTCTCATTTATGGGACCTCTAAACACTTTCTTCTCCCAAGAAATTGAGAAGTTTTTAAGGCAACATCCTTCAAGAGTGGTTTCGCAGTTTCAAATTGCTTCTTTGTTTGGAAAAGCATACCTTAAAGCCGCAGTTCCTAATAATGCAATAAATGGTTTTAGGAAAACTGGTATCTTTCCTGTAGATCCTCACGTTTTTTCTGAAGAGGATTATGTTGCAGCTGAAACAACGAATATTGAACTTCCACAACATGTTGTTGCCGACTCGTTGGAAGAAGATGAAACCGAGGCCCAATTCATCGCAGAAGAAAGACGGGAACAAATATATTCTGCCTCTTCAAATACTTCGGGCACAGCAGTCATTACTAGTAATGAATCACTTCAGAAAGAACCGGGGATCTCTGGCAATAATCCCGAAATTAATACCAGCACGTCTTCATTTCCATTAAAAGGTGTATCAGAGGTTCAAGCTATTCCAAAAGCATCTTCAAGCCCCGATATGAGACGAAAAAACAGGAAAAAAGGGAAATCGGCAATATTGACATCCAGCCCATACAAAAATGAACTTGAACAGAATCAGCTTGATAAAAGTGGCATCCGAAAGGTACTGAAACCGGTCTATAATAAAACAAATGACAAAATGAAAATAAAAACACGAATTAAAAAGAATGCCAAACCAAAAAGTGAGGAACAGGAAACGGACGACGAGGACTGTCCTTGTCTTTACTGCCGCGAAGATTTCAGCAAATCAGTGAAGGGGGAAGGATGGATTCAATGCTGCAAATGCAAGAACTGGGCACATGAAGAATGTGCCGGTTGCGAAGAAATCGATGAATTCTTTTTTTGTGAAAATTGTTCGCAATTGTAAGAAACTGTAACTGACTGACTTAAAATGCAATGAATTTTTACTTTTAATTTATTTATGATTTGTTTATTTTGCTGCCTACTTTGTGTTATTAATATTATTAGTGGAATAATATGCCCTACAAAGTATTTATTTGTTTTTTATACTTTTAATAAAATATATTTATAAAAGTGTCGTCGTTTCATAATTAGTTTCTTGTTATTCTTGTTTAAAAAATGAGTGGTCCATTTTGCCCCATTCAACAATCCGTTTTGCCCCGCTAGTGGGGCAAAAGGGATTGTTGAGGTTGTGTTGTATTTTCGGTTGTGGCTCAATACATCCTTCTTAAACTCGGTTGATCCTTTGCTATGATAACGTTCAAAGATTATGATTTTATTTGCAAAGAGTTTTGATCGATTCCAATGAATGCTAAAAAAGTTATGAATGTAAAAAGCTTAAGTGGTCCTTCTTGCCCCCCTCTCCCCTACTAATAGGTCTACAAGGATTTGATTGCTTTGTATACGTCGATGATATTGTCCTATACGGATACGACCTGAAAGACCATAACGACAAACTAGTAAGAGTTTTTGATCGATTACGCCAAAATAATTTAAAACTCCAGCCTGAAAAATGCAATTTTATGAAGAGAGAATTAACATATCTAGGTCATATTATCTCGGAACACGGCTTAAAACCCGATCCTGAGAAAATAAAAGCTGCAAAAACATACCCCACACCTAAATCAGTGAAGGGAGTAAAGTCATTTTTAGGTTTCATAGGATACTATAGAAGATTTATTAATAACTTTTCCACAATAGCAAAACCCCTAACAAAATTGTTGAAGAAAAACATAGAATTTAAATGGGATGCATTCTGCGACGAAGCATTCCAAACACTTAAACAAAAACTCATAGAACCTCCTATCTTATCATACCCCAATTTCGAAGAAGACTTCATAATAACCACTGATGCCAGTGATATCGGATTAGGCGCCATTTTGTCACAAGGAATTATTGGTCAAGATAAACCAATTTGCTTTGCTAGTCGAACCCTAAACGACGCCGAAACTCGATATAGCACTACAGAAAAGGAACTATTGGCTATTATCTTCGCCGTCAAACAATTCCGACCCTACATCTTCGGCCGAAAATTTACAATATGCACTGATCATAAACCGTTACAATGGCTTATGAATCTTAAAGATCCAACATCGAGATTATCTCGTTGGAAAATACTATTAGCCGAATATGAATACCAAATAGTCTATAAAGCAGGAAAAAACAATTTAAATGCGGACGCTCTTAGTCGCATCCCCGCAAATGTCGATGATACTGAAAGGGAAAGCAAAGTATTAGTCACCACTAGAAGCAAAGCAAAGGTTCAAGATTTTGATGAAATAGTTGTGCTAGGTAGCGAAGAAATCACACTTCCACCAGCAGAGTGTAAGATAGTCGAAACTTTTAAGCCAATAACTTTAGCTGAACACAGTTCACCCATTCGAATTTTTATTCTATCTCACGAAAAACGCCAAGAGGAAGAATTACTCAAAAATATTACCAACTACACCCGTCCAAATCCTAATGAAATAAATACATACATAAACGCAGCAAAATCCTCTACATATATTATTACCACACTACCATTAAATGTAACAGACACATCCATTTTTGAGAAAAACCTCATTAACATTCGAAACTACTGCGTAAAAGAAGAAGTAGAACAAATAGATATTTCCATCCCATCTAGTAACCAAATAGATGGCCGCTTCAAAACCATCATAACACAGGTATTCTCACAATCAAAAATTGTCTTGCTCATTTACTCAGATAATCGAATCCATATAAAGGATCCGCAAGAGATCGATAAGATCCTGCGCGATTACCACAACTCACCTCTTGGGGGCCATCAAGGAATCTCCCGAACCATTAAACGTCTCAGAACTAGGTATTTTTGGCCGACTCTCGTAAAAGATACAAAGGAATTTATTCGAAAATGCGAATCTTGCCAAAGAAACAAATTAAGACAAAATCCGCGAATTCCTATGAAAATCACAACGACGAGCACAAGTCCATTCGAGCGCATAGCTTTGGACATTGTCGGACCACTTCCAACTAGTTACGAAAACAATAAATATATTTTAACCTTTCAAGACGATTTAACGAAGTTCACTGAGGCTCTGCCATTACCCAATGCGGAGGCATCCACAGTAGCCCGTAGTTACGTGGAGAAAATTGTATGTCGCTTTGGACTACCCGACGCAATATTAACAGACCAAGGTACTAACTTCTTGAGTACCCTATTTAAAGAGATATGTAAAATTCTAAAGGTCAAAAAGATACAGACGACTCCATATCACCCCCAAACCAACGGAGCCTTGGAACGTAGTCATCGAACGCTAGCGGAGTATCTTAGGCATTACGTTAATAATGACCAGCTTTCATGGGACACTTGGCTACCCTACTCAATGTTTGTTTACAATACAACACCCCATAGCAGCACTACGTTTAGTCCATTCGAATTACTTTATGGTTTTCCTGCACGGATACCTAATTCCATTAGCAGAAATCCCCAAACATCATACAACTATGATAACTACGCTTGCGAGCTAAAAGCCCGCTTACAGCACGGTTATCAGATCGCCAAGAACATATTGCAAAAGAAAAAGGAAAAATCCAAAACATACTACGACAAAGGTTCCACCAATAAGACATTTAACGTAGGCGACAAAGTATTAGTCAGAAATCACACTCGGAAAAATAAATTTTCATCATTATGGGAAGGTCCTCACGAAGTTCTTACAGTTTTATCCAACGAGAACACTGAGATAAAAATAGGAAACAAAAGCAAGATAATACACAATAACAATATAATGGCATTCACAGAATAAAAAAAAAAAAAAAAAAAAAAAATATATATAAATAAATATAAATAAAGGAAAAATTATGATCTAGTCTAGCAACGAGACACATACACGACACACATATCAAACAAAACACAAACAAAAAATAAGAGAAAGAAACAAAAAACAACGTAAGTAACCTCCATTAAAACATTTTTCAGACAATGGACTCGCTAACATTAATATTATTGCTCGGATTTACCACATCAGTCTGTGGAATTCTACAAATAACTCCCATCAGGGACAGTCCGGGAATATATTTCGAGCAGTGGGGAAGAGCGGAGCTATACTCCAACGAATGGAAGCTAATCGTTTACTATGATTTAGAAAAACTGGCAATAGCCTTAACTCAAGCCAATCAATATGTTGCAGAGGTGAACCAGCTGTGCAGGCAACTGCAAGGCAAATTAAGTTGCGACATAATATGCAACGGAGTCACTAGCGAATTGAACCATCTCCTTGCTGATGCTACCCAAAAATACAGTATAATTTCTACCGACAATAGAAACAGACAAAAAAGAGCACTAATAAATGCAGTAGGTACGTTGAGCAAAGCTTTGTTTGGTACTTTAAGTGAAGAAGATGCCG
Organism: Cheilosia urbana; assembly: GCA_946477585.1. Classification (NCBI taxonomy): domain Eukaryota; kingdom Metazoa; phylum Arthropoda; class Insecta; order Diptera; family Syrphidae; genus Cheilosia; species Cheilosia urbana. The sequence goes on along the minus strand of OX297853.1, from coordinate 19,309,524 downwards.
ACTTCTATAATAGGCAAATAGAAAAATTAGAGTCAAACGAAAAACATCTCTTAACACTTATAAGGAACCAAACCATAATTCTTGAGACCACAGCGAACGTATTCAATAAATCGGAAATAGCCATGGAAAATCAAATTTTAGCAATGAACTCGAAACTAGACATTGTGAGGGAATTAGCAAATACACTAACCAGCTTAAACCACGAACAACAACTACTCTCAGAAGTAGAATCCTTAACTTCACTGATTACGCTATCAATAATACGCTACCAGAACACAGTAGACGAAATTATCGACCTGGTAAGCAACGCTAATCATGGGAAACCACATCCATCCATAATTACCCCGAATCAGCTCAGAACTGTGTTAACAAAAATCAGGCAAGATCTTCCTATTGGTACGAAAATTTCGTCTATTATCACTAATGATATCTTGACTCTTTACCAAGTCAGTACAATTAGCGCAAGTATAAGTCAGCAAAAGGTAATTTATGAAATTAAAATCCCTCTCCCAGATCTAGAAAATTTTCATGTCTTTAAAGTAATTCCGCTACCTACGAACTACAATGGCCATTTCGTATTTATACAACCAACAACCGAATATTTAATAATTGATTACAACAAAGAATATTACAGTAGTTTCAACGCAAACGATTTAGCAGGTTGTAAGAGCCAGAAAACTACGTTCCTATGCCCAATGATACACCCTCTGTTCAATTCAAATTCTAAGTTATCCACCTGTGAGGTAGAATTATTGCGACGAGCTGAAACCCTACCACCCTCATGTGAGCTGAAACAGGCTAACATCTCAACCGTATGGTTACAATTATCTACTCATAATAAATGGTTGTTCTCTACCACTCAAAGTTATGATATCGACGAAATTTGCAAGGAGGATGTAACAACATACACCCTCCAGGGAACATCTACTGTCGAAATGAGCGATAATTGCTATATTAAATCTAGGGATATGATTATACGTTCGTACAATGAACTAAGTTCGGTTTCTCACAATTTTTATATACCGCCTATCAATATTTCACGATTTTTAACTAACGTCACCCTTCCGGAAATCAAACGACCTAATCCACTGGCATTTATCAAATTTTCCGGCCAAGATGGATTCAAATTCATTTCAGAACAAATAAAAGATATTAAGTCGAAAGAAAATGTTCCCCTGTTGCCAATAAGCTCGCATAATATTCATCACTACACGATGATTTATGCTATACTGTTTTTGATTTTAGCCCTAAGCCTATATCGCCTGGTAAAATGTCTAAAAGCAAGGGGTAAGAAGACAAAAGATATTAACGGAACTCGGGAAACTGAAGAATCCTTGCCAGGTCCATCCCAGATTCCTAAGAGAGAACCGCTCACGTACCCATCACCGAAGTTGGTATTAACCACGGGTGTTTGACCAAACCGTTGTCCTTCCCAAAATACCTTTTCCCTTCCGAGAGAATAATAATAATATAAGTTGTTTTAAGTAGAAAATACTTTTATTTTATTATATAAATCAAATATTTTTAAGAAAGCAAAATGTCCTAAATTAGCAAAAAAAAAAAAAAAATACATAAATATGTAATAACAATAATAAAACACTACACTACGTAGAAGAAGTAAATAAATAAATAACTTAGTATGCACTCGAATAAACTTTTTGTTATATTGCACGTATCCTAAATTGGTAGCTCATAAGTAAAATAAGACAACAAAAAAAAAGACGTAATACAAATTAAGTAATTTGACTTAAATTAGGATAATAACATCCATATATAAAGAAAAACAGATTTATGTAAAAAATTGCCTCTTCAATCATTTCTTCATTTTCTAACCAGAAAATTCCAACCCAGGAATTTCCTTCTTCTAAGGGGGGTGGGATGTAGTGATCGCACTACATGCATCTCCATGCCCTCTCCTACATAATCTTTGTTCCCATGGCGACACAAGTGCGGCACCACATACTCGGGGTATCTTATCATATCCAATGCATACCCAGGGTGTCAGTTTCGTCGCTAATTACGGCACTCGCTCTATATCGCATGCTCTCCAGTATACACCATAGATATCTTGTATACACACTAATTCTGGCGTCACCCGGCAATCGGCATTAATGAATTATTTCAACCATATGGAATATGATATTCGATATTCAATGCCAAGGGTAAGCAGCGCTGCCTTTTAAGTGGGTCAGCGCAAGCAATTAAGAATGAGTGTCATAAAGAACAAAATATATGGTTGTGACACAGCGGAGGTGCATCGTGCGGTATCTAGAGCGATTGACAAATATACGAGTTGACATCAATGGTTGTGACATAGCGGAGGTGCATCGTGCTGTATCTGGAGCGATCGACAAATATACGAGTCGACGAAAGATATGGGTACGGTGCACATTGATATGGAAATATGCCGGACTGCACTATGAGTGCAGGGAGTTGTGTATGCGTGGTGGGGATGAGGATTGATTGGATTTGAGGTTTCTTCTGGTTTGAGGAAGTTATTGAACAGGCAGAGAAGAAATTACCATAGAACTAATCGGTCGCAGCCAAGCCTGAGACAGCGGGCCGATATAAGTACCTAAATAAAATAAAACTACAAAACAATATTACTTAAAATAACTAAAAAGTCTTTGTTTCTATTAATCTTCTCTCCGGCTGAAACTCTTCCCTCACGACTGTGAGGAAGCACGGTTTCTAGCGCGCAACATTTGGCGAAAAACTGTGCGCGGAACTACAAATGTGTAAAGTGTGTAACGGTTCACGGTTCGGGTGAGTGCCCTAAAACTAGAGATTTAAATACCAAACCGATGTGTGCGAATTGCGGAGGTGAACATCCCGCTAATAATAGGGGCTGTTCCCTATTCAAGGAGTACGATAAGAGGAAGAAACAAATTGCTCGAAGAATAGTAGTTAAAACGACAACCACTGTACCTAAGTTGACCTCATCGAAGGTCTCATTTGCTAGCCTGTTTAAAGGCTCGGAAAGTAGTCCTAGTCCTGGTGAGCCTTTCAGCTCTAACAGCGAAAATAAATCCTGTTTTAACGACTTTTTCGAATTATCGAACAACCTATTTGGTATGAATGTTTCGGAACTTCTCTCAAAGGTGGAAAAGTTCCTAATTAATATAAACAACGCTGAATCCATGCAGCATAAAAAACTGGCATACTTGGATCTGTTGAACCAAGTCTTAATCACTTCCAAATAATGAGGGTAAAAATTATAAGCCACAACATTGGGTCCTTAATAAGCCAGGCTAGGAGAATTGAACTATTAAGTCTCTTCCGGCTAACAATTGTGACATTGTTTTTTCCTACAAGAAACGCATTTAAACTCTCTTCACAAGGTTTACCTCCACACATATTACGAAACTGCTCATTTACAAAACCCTAATTAGACCTATTCTCACGTACGCCTTTCCCATATAGTTTTCTATCTCCCCGACTGTAGCTGAGGAACTAGAGCGTCTAGAGAGAAATATACTTAGACTATGCAATAATAAAAAAACTCTGAATCAAGAACGAAAAAAATATTCTAACAGATTATTTTATTCAGAATCAGGGGTGGTCCCTCCTTAATGAATATTGTACTCTATCCATTCCAATTGGAATGACTACGCCTACCCCTCACCGATAGGTACTTCAACCGAAAACTTCACCTTAGCTCCGATTGAAACGAAGGCAGACAATTACATTTAAGCCAAAACTGGCCTCAACAGGACCTAATCTTTCATATATTTTGACTCACAACAGCATAACAGTGACATATCCACTTCTTTACATATAGAAAACGAACCAAACGTTCGTATTTTCTAAGAATCGATTTGCCTTAAGCAAATCGATACCTTGTTTATATAAATCAATCGCCTTTTGCGAAATCAGCACCTTCGGTGTGGTCACCTCCAACGACATTGCATTCGGCAACGTCGACATTACTAAAAACAATAAGCGTCGCCTTTTGTGACAAAGATAATTTCATATCGAAGCATTGCTTGTCTCTTCGAATGAAAACGATCTTAAGTAGTTAGTTGGATTTTAGCTCTCAACCAGAGAACTCACTGAATAAAAGATATCATAAAATAAAAAGCTGTTCGGTATTTTAATTCGGCTCCTTCCGGAAGTGATCGGAAGTAAATATATTTTTTTTTGTGTTGTTGCGTTAAATTTTAGCGCAACAAGGTCTGCTCTCTATTCCCTTCTTTCCTACCCATGGTCCTCTTTATCTTGGGTTTGTGCTCGAGGTCCTGGGATGTCGACGGGCATCCGAGGTCCCCATCAACCTTCGGACCACCTCCTCGGATCCTTAGGGTACCACCAACAGGTACACAAAGTGACAAGGCGGTCACGAACCATCAGACAGGCGGTCTGAATGGTAGAGTACGGAAGTTCCGGTTGCGCAGCCTTTCGGACGGAAGGGAGACTCGCGACCGTCGATTAAATGTACCGAGACCGACAGAAGGTCGGCAGAGATGGAAGAGTGGGGGGAGGACGATCCCCTTAGCAAACACTCCACCGTGGGATATAGTATAGACGAACACTATGTCTATCCAAAGGGTGTGGCGGACAGCCAGCATAAAACACCCCAGTGGCTGTCAAACATTGATTTGGGACAGCAACAAAACGCTAAGTTCGATGGGTGGAGAGACGACGATCTCTTTTGCAAGTCACCCCGCCGCTGGAGCAACGAAGGAACAGCAGAGGAGTGTAGGCGGACGGCCGAGTTAAAAAGACACTCTTCATTGAACTACCACATCAATGGTAGGGAGTCAGGTTCGATGGGCATAGGGAAGACGATCCCTAAGTCAATGCCCCGACGATGGAGCAACGGAGGAGCAGCAGAGGTGTGTTGGTGGACCGCCACATAATAACATACCTCACACCATAACACCCGCACAGAAAGTGCGTGACAATATGCACAACACGAAAGCAGCACGAATATCTGATAACAGAAACACTAAAATCTACGAATAACACCAAACACTGAACACAAAAAGTCTGCGATTGCGCTAAATGGCCGAGAACCCACCCTAAACGAAAGTATATGTGAGGAATGGCCTGCTATCAGCAAGTCTCATCCCCCAAATCTGCGCGAGAATCTACCGAGGTAACTTAATGATTCGCGAAAAGAAAAAAAGTAACAATACCTGTTTGATTCCTTTTCTGCGATTGGGGGTTAATTGGGAAAGTCCATGGTAATATGTCCGGGTGGGAATTATTGCGTCCACCATAATCCTTTTTTCTTTTTCGCTTTATAGTTTTTTTTGATTTTAATTATATTCGTGGGGAAAAATGCCGAGAGCTAATTCCTCCACGAATTACTTTTCACTTTGTTTATTTTGTTTGTTGACAGAAGGTCAGAGAAGGGATAATTAGAGATGATTTACTCTGATAAAAAGAGAAAAGAGTTCGAAGTCGGCTGGCTAATCCCAAATATACTGGAAGGATCCCCCAAAGCGAATTCCAGTATATAAAGAGAGAGGAGTAACTGGAAATTTTGAGAGGATTAGCGGGTTACGGCAGCGTATTGGTATCGCACAAAAATTGACCGTTTAGCCCGCTAATATGTTTGAATGTGGTGGTTAGTGGCCGTGGGAAGCATTGCTGAATGCACACTTAACCCACCGTTGGGGTCCAATACCAGCGAATGAATGAGAGAGTGTGTGAGGAAGCCAAGCGACTTCGAAACAAACCAAAGCCCTGGAAGTCACTTCTTGGCTGACCAGCTTGTTATCAAGTCGTTTAGAAGTTTTTTGAGAAGTTGAGATTTTTTTGATTTTGCGTTGCAAGAAAGGCAACTTGATTTGAGTTCATTTTGCGAAAAGTAGTTCGTGGAGGTTCTTTTGTGAAACAGAAAATTAACGTAGAGTAGTTAGAGAAAAAGGTGAAGAGTGGAGTTAAAGAAGAAAGGAGAGTGGTGGAAGAGACGAGGACAGGAGAACAGGTTGTCAGAAGGACAACAACAAAGAAACAAAGAAAAGCCGACAAGGAACCCAACAGGTGTTGGAAAATACAGATAAGTAGAGTGATATTTGCAAATAGTAGTTGAATTCGTTCGTGTAGGAAATTTGTAATTATAAATCTCGGTAGGCTCTTGCTTCGTATAATCCCGAAATAAGCGGGACACGCGACCCGGTAATAGAAGTTTGAATTGTTCGAGACGACGCGATAGCGGGCCATTCCAAAGGTCCAAACGCCATCTTTTTTTATTTTTTTATTTCCACCTTTAATATATATATATATAAGTGTCGTTGTGTCTTCACGACACCGAGCTCGTAAATTTTTCGCGAGGTTCAACCCTCAAAACAATAAAGACCGTGCTCCAAAGGAGCAGTTATAACGTGGTAAAAGAGTTGTTTTCGTTTTTCTTGTCTCTTAGTTTACAGATCCTTACGGTTTCGTAATTTGCCAAAAAAAAATTACGTGGCGCCCTTGGCAGAAGAAAATCAAAAGGTAATCGACTTACAGGCAACGAGTTCGCAAAACTCGCTTACATACGTGGAACCCACCCCTTTCGCTGAGCGTAGCCGAACGTAGCCATTTCACTGGCTGCGGTTGCAAAAGCTCGCGATCGTTTGTTTATGGTCTTTGGCAAGTGTCAGATTCCATTATTCGAATTTTCCTCTCGGGCAGTGGCGACTGCATTTTGCTTGTTTTCTTTCGTTTTGTTTATCGCCAATTAGAGTAATTGAGTAGTTTGCAACATTTGGCGCCCAACGTGGGCCAATTTTTGTGCATATTTATTGTGGTATTTAAGGAATTTGTGTGGTACACAATTCCAACCCCAAGCATTTTTCTGTGAAGTGTTGCTCTTAGGGAAGTGTTGTGTGTTTCTTTTTTTGTGCTTTTTACTTTTGCTATTTTTCTTTTAGGATTTGTTTATGAAGTGGAAGAAAAGTTCGGTACCTTGGGGATAAAATAAGAAGCAGTAGAAGTAGTCTCTGGAACAAAAGTCGGAAGATTTGTTGTTGGATTTGCCGAGGAAAACAAACAGAAATAGAAGCTGAGTGAGTTTTCCCACAGTGGAAATAAGCAAGTAGGTGGTTTGTTTTTATTTTTTTTATTTTTCAATACTGTCGCTTTAATTGCACTTTCATTTACATATACCTATATATATACCTTATTAATATTTAGTAGTTTTAACTATTATATACATATTATTCGTTTGCTATATATACGTAGTCAGTGGTACTCTGTTATATACTTTGAAAACAGTGTTGCCGTCGGTGAATTTTTTTGGGGTCTTCTTAGTACGAGTTATTTGGTACGATTTTTTTTTACGATTTCTTTTTACGATTTTTCTCTTACGTTTTTTTTATCGGTTCGTTTGGGGATAATATTTGTTTTATTTTGAGGAAGTTTGTGGAGTTGCCACATAGTTTTTTTAGCATTTGGTCAAATTGGGATTATTTTTTTTTCTCGCTTTGTTTTCGGATTTCATTCTCGTTGGTGTTTAACTTTTTGGAATTGCCAGAAACAACACATCGTTTTGGTTTCTGTTTGCAACAAGTTTTATTTTTATTTGATTTTGTCGGTAGAGACAAACAGTTTTCGCTTTTCGTGTTTAATTTTGGCAATTTATTTTGTTTCGCGTTTTAAAGATGGAGATTAACAGATTAGCTAGGGACGAATCAGTGTACCAGATTGAGCGCAGAGGGTTGACGATTGGCGATGTCGACCAAATGCGAAAATCAATTAGGGCAGCTAGGGCAATGGAGCGACGTGGTTCGGTAGTCGAGTCGGACACGTATCCATTTACTTTTGAGCAGGATAGGGACGCAGTTGAAAGTAAGATAGTGGAGATCAAGGCGCTCGTAGCGAGCCACCCTGAGCGGGGATCTCCAGAATTTAAGAAGATTCTGACAAAAATTGATTGGTCAGTGAGCAGGATAGGGAGTAAAAAACATTTTTTAACTATTATTATCACACAAACACGAAAATTGTTGCAAACCTTGCTACATACCCGATTAGGGTTTCAGTAGGTTTCTCATTTACAAACTTTTTAAACATTTTATAACAACCAAATCATTGTATTTATATATATACTACGTTACTTGAAATGTCGATCATACTACTAGTCAATACCATTGTATGTAAATTTTACTTATTTTGACTATGAAAATTCATGAAAAAATGTGAATAACAATCCTGTCATCGTCACATCCAACGTCAATTACAATTCTTGTTTACACCATCAAAGAAAGACACTACCCAAATTTTGTAAACATCCAACAACTCGAAATTCCTAAAGTTCCTAAATCCTAACAGAGAAATCATATAACAATAGATATTTTAATTAGGTTTTAATTAATATTAAGCAATGAAAATTACACGAAAATAAACGTTATTGTTTAAGGTCTTAAAAACAATTTAAATTTTCTGCTACTTTTTGCTACTTCACGAAATAAATCAACTTTAAAGTACTTCGCGAAAAGAAAAAAATTACGCTAAAGTCGTCATTGTTAATCAAAATTTATTATTTTGTTTTAGGAATGTCTTCTAATAATTTATTTATTACAAGACAAGAACTCTTAAATATTTTGCATTGTTCTGGAGTGGATAACTTTGAAGGGCAATATATTTTTTTGATAAAAGAGCTCGAAAAACAAATTGTAATGTTGAGGACTTGAAGAAGAATATGTAGTTTCAAATTCCAATACAGATCGAAATGAGCGAAAGCATGTAGGATAGATTCAAGATTTAAAAAAAAAAACCAACAAAGACGGGCTTGAGACGTCACTTTCGTTCCCATGTATTCCAAAACCGAAACGCGGTCGACAGATTATTCCTTTTGAAAATTCTTCAGAAAACAGCAAACGTTTTAAGACCAAGAAACTCCGTGAATCAGCTTCTACCTCGCAATTAGTGTACGTTACTTGTATGAGCTTACGAGCTGCAGGTCAAGTTAAAGTTTCAAAAGTTTTAAAGGACATTTCTGATTGTCCAGAGCATGCCAAAATGTATGAAGAAGCGAAGGAGAGATCCTTAAAGCTAAACAGTCTTTTATCAAATGAAGATGCATTATCAGTTCTAGTAGAAGCTAAACTATCCCGAGAACAGTATGATGTTATAAGAAGATGTGCTCCAGAAAAATGCCCATCATATAAAAGAGTTCAGTTAGCTAAAAAGCTATGCTATCCAACAGACATTAAAAGAAAAACAGAAAGAAAAAGGAAAACAAGATAATCAGAAACAACGGTGCGTCGCTCGTCGCAAAAAAAAAAAAATAATAATAATATAGGTAGTACTTCAGTGTGATAAAGATCATACTTCAGTGTATGTGGGTAGTTTGAATTTGTGCTGCATGCTTAATCGAAAAAAAAAAACAAAATAATGTCCAAGAGAATTAGAAACGAGTGTCACACACAAGCATATTTGGTCAAACGTGGAGATGGTAGTGGTAGTGCCGACACGTCATCTTCGCGGACGACAGATGCTCTCGTATTTCGGTTCGGCGCATCCGAGTGCGAAAAGATAATTCCGGCATACAATCCAATAGATAAGAAGGGGTTGAGTGCGGAGGCATGGGTAAGTCGTATGGATTCCTTCAAAAATATGTTTAGTTGGGATGATGTGACCACCATCTTCTATGGGTCGTTGCGGCTGGAGGAGGCAGCAAAAAGTTGGTTCCAGAACCAGAAGTCGCAGATTTCAACATGGGTACAATTTAAAAATGATTGTGTCAAGGCTTTCCCTACGATAGCCGACGATTCCACTCTCCTTCTGTATCGAATCACTCACACATTGGCATATTGTTGCGCCCGTGTATGAGTCTTTTTCTCTTATAATAATAATAAATACATGAGCTTGCGGTTCTCTTCTTCGAATTATTGGAAGCAACCAGGCAAGCTCAGTCGCATTCAGACAGTATAGGAGTAAAGTCACAGTAGTACAGAACCCAAGTTGTATAGAATAAAGAACAATCAATAGTCGGGTTTTTTTTATATATTTTTCCCGACTTTAAACAAATCGTGGCGTTTTATTTCCGTTCCATACATTGGTCCGATCGAGCCGGATTTAGAATCGGTGGTGTAAAAAAAAATATTAAAGCTAAAAGTGTGAAAAGAAATAAAACCTGTAATTTGTGTTCGTGTATAGTGTCAGTGCTAGGTACAGGTCATAAAAAGTGTTATAGAAAAGCAGTACAGAGTAAAGGCCCCCCATTAGTAAAGGTACTGGGAAGTGTATATTTATACATATGTATGTGTTCCCTTTTGGCATACAAAATAAAAAACCCAAAAGGCAGAAAACAACAACGAACAAAATTATAAAGTGCGACGTTGCCACTACCACGTTGTACAGGTTTCAACACGCAGAGAAGCAGTTTGTCTCCATCAAACGGAGAAGCAAAAAAAGGCAACAACAACGTGCAGGCAGATGCATGCCGAACAAAATATTGTCGTCGCCAGTCACAGGCTGCGAGTGAATATACCCTCTGTGGTATACACACGCACAAGAAGAAAAAAGGTACAGACTACGAGCGAGTATACCCTCTGTGGTATACACACGCACAAGAAGAAAAAAGGTACAGGCTACGAGCGAGTATACCTTCTGTGGGTATACACACGCACAAGAAGAAAAAAGATACAGGCTGCGGGCGAGTATACCTTCTGTGGGTATACACACGCACATGGGTAAAAGAGGTATAGCACAGCAACAGGCAAAGGAATCCGACGGTAGCCACGGCAACCGGTTCGCAATGAGGTACAAAAAAAGGCAAAAAGAAAAAGACGGGAGGTACAGGGTAAGTGATTACATATAAGAAATCGTACAGTCATTGTTAGTTGAGTGTTGAAGAGTTGAAGACGAAAGAAAGTGAAACAACTGTCGAAGCAATAAATAAATTAAACAAGTCATATTTTTATTTCTAAAAATTCTGTTCAAGCAACTGGTGAGTACAGAACATTTAATTTAAGTGCAGTGTACAGGAATAAATAAGTACAGAAGAGTGGTCCAAATTGTCAAAAAAAATTATTCAGTGCAAATGTGAGAAAAATTAGCTGGTATATAATACTGTCTGCGCACGTCGATGACAGTCGAATATTTTATCTATTTTTTTTTTTGGTGGTGTTTATTTTTTTTTGGGTACGTACTGAAATGCTGGGGCATGTGTAGTACGGAGGAATACTCGTGTATATACGAGTAAGTGTACAGTGGAATATAGTTTTATAGAACGTATAGATATATAGAAATTAATAGTGATCACTATAGGTAGGGGAATGTATAGGCGCTAGTGCAGTGAGGTTTATTTTTGTGAATAAGTGTATAGAAGGGTGGTTGTATTTGAATAAGAATACGCCAAGAGTGAAAGATGGAGTATAGAGTGAGGACGGGGGAAGGAACCCGAGTTAAAAGGAAAGAACAAGTGACAGGTGTAAAGGGAAAGAAGTTAGAAAGCATGCGTGTTAGGTGGTCATAGTATTAGTTGACCGTAGAAAGAGTATAGAATTCCACACTCGAAAAAGCTAGCACAAGATGCCAGGATGCTGAGTGATAGGAAAGGGTACAGAGTATGACATGTCAATAGAGGTACAGGTTGAATAAGTGTATAGAGTCAGAGCAATGAATCCATGAGCATTGCCGTACAGATCATAAGTTGATGCAAGCGAAAGCATGCACAAGCTAGAAGCAAACGCTTACAGCTTCACAGTCTCACAAAGAATAATTGCGCTAGACAATTTGCATCCACCGTAGAACTAGATATTAGTGTACAGATAATGACACGCGCCAGTCGGAGGTGTCCTTGAGTATAGGTATAGATTGAAATGTGTTCATCATGGTTCCTTTTGTTTTCTTTCTCCTCTCAAGATTATTTCAACGAAAGGAAGATGGCTGCAAACCGAGCAAAAGCGACAGCGCATACCATCAGCATGGCGCGCAAATTTGCGGAGGAGGAAGGATCCTCAATTTCGTATAGAAACGCGGAGCGGCGCCTCAAAACGGTACAGGAGGACTGGCAGAGCTTCTGCAGTCTGCACGACGATATGTTGGCAAAGGCCAAAGGTGACGCCGTAGGTGACTGCATCGACTTTAAAGAGGCATTCAAGGGAGACTTCTTCCAGGCGTGTGCGGCGTCGTGGCGTTTTATTTCCGTTCCATACACCTTCTGCAAATAATGAGCAGAACCAAACAGAACAGACAAAAACGACCGTAATGACGTCACAAAACCCGACAACCAACAAGGTCGATAATACCTTCCCGCACATGTGACAGCTGTATTGTATATAAACAATTTTTGTTATATAAAGTCATGTTTTTTGTAAAATAAATTGATTCTGTTTTATAACGTTTAAGAAAGCAGTTGTATTTTATTTCACCCGTTTTGTTTTACAAAGTAACTGAAAGTAGAAAGGAATATTCTTTCTTTTAAATTGAAAGTCGAACACAGTTGCGGTACTGAGAATCACGCGATTCATATGGTGCGGCGCAGTAGGATAGGTGGTAGAGTTTGGTTTTGGCGTGGAATCAGTTCGTGTTGAGTCGTCGTGAGGGCGAGTCGTGGGACTCAAAGGGAATTTTGCTAAAAGAATACAAGAAAAAAGGTGAAACCATAAACGCCACATCCTATGCATCGACTTTGCCTCATTTACGGGAAGAAATAAAGCAAAAAAGACGGGGTAAACTGGCTGCTGGCGTGTTGCTCCTTCACGACAATGCTCCGGTGAACAAATGCATGCAAACATTTCTTTCCCACGATTGCAGTAATTCGCGGCGTGAACCGGTCACTGCCAGCGTTCCCAAAGGTGTCGCATATCCTCTTCAAGGTAATGTCGTACCTAGAGAGGCAGAACAGAAAATAATAGTTTTTAACTGATGAGTTGACTTCGAGACGTGCTACCGGGCGTGTGTGTTTGAAAAGATCTCCCAAAACGAAAGCAAACAAAATAAGAAAAAATAAATCTTTCTCTATCCTATCGTCGTCTTTAATTGACAGGGAAAAAATATAAATAAGTGAAAGTGATATTTCCCAAAAATTAACCGTAACATTGGTTAAAATCTTGTTTCGTTCAATCATGTCTTTACGACGCCAGATGGGAAGAAGTACGAAAGAATTCCGAGTAACTTCAAAATATATATATACAATTTTCGCATGAACAAGCGAGTTTACTTACCGGTAGATTTCAATTAATTATTATCAATCATAACATTTATAAATAGGACTTCAAAAACATCACAAACACAACAAAAAATTCTAATAGAGTGTATGGAGAAGTACCCCTCCATGGCAAAAAATTCGATCGACAATTCCCAGGGAAGAGAAAAAGCAATGAAAAGATGGGCAAATTTAACAAATAATTTAAATGAGAACGGCCCACCCATAGAAAATATTATCGCTTGGAAAAAAGTATGTGCAGTACAGATTGTTTTTCAGTTGTTTATACAATAAAATTAAAACATTCCTTTTGACATGGGCTGACTACAAGCCCAGGGCTAAATCGAAACTATCGCGAAATAAACTGTCGTTAAAGAAAACCGGAGGTGAGCAGGAAATTCAATTACCAGCATTTGAGAATAGGGTAATAGAAGTTGCGGGACTCGAAGCTCCTGTTTATACAATGTAATCAAAAAATTCCTTTTGACATGGGCTGACTACAAACCAAAGCCTAAATCGAAACAATCGCAAAATAAACTGTCGTTAAAGAAAACCATTCAATTACCAGCATTTGAGAATAGGGTAATAGAAGTTGCGGGACTCGAAGCTGCTGTTACTGACATCAACAAAGCAAAAGAATTTGGCTTTGCATCCGAAGTGCCAACTACTAGAAGGCCATCGTTCGTGTACCTGTATGCAAATTAATATTGTCCAGCACATACTTAAAGGCGGCTTTGTTCAATCGAAAACGTTGCACAAAACTTAATGGAAAAACAAACTTTTTAATCAAAATAAACCAACCTTTTGTAATGTGAGAGGATTTGAACAATCCCGCAGATTTTTTCTAATTTTTCTTAAGTGCACATATTCAATTTCAACTTCACTTTCTTCGCGTTTTTTTTAATATGTCCCGGAAGGACATTGTTAACTCTTGTTTATTGCTGAGCATAAGTTATTGTTATTAAAACAATAGGCCTTGGGTGCCAATCATTCGAGGGTTGTGGGTGTCGTGAAATGCATCACATAAAATAAAAGAGGGGGTTCAATGTTAAAATCTAAGGGTTGGATAAAAAGAGCTAACGAAATTATTTCTTCACTATATTCCAGCCAAAGAAAAGCCATACCGATAGGTATAAGGACATCGACAGCAGTTGTGGAAAGGAATAAAGAAAAGAAGTGTTTTTTTTTATTGATTCTGATTTTATGAAACAGATACTTTGCGCGCTAGTGAACGCACTCACATCAACAAGAACAGTGTTCTATGCCCGATGAAGGAGTTGAACAAGCCATCGATGGTTCTGAGCAGCACCAGCAGTAGAGGAAAGAAAGATTGACCGGGAAAGAAACGGAAAGCAGAAAGTCAATATATTTCTATGTATGCACGTACTATTTTATCGTATGCACGTACGTCATAAGAGAGAAAAATATTTTTGTTTTGTTTTGCGGTACATAAATACAGTGGTGGTCCAGTATAACGAATGCCGATATAACGAATGATCGATATAACGTACACTTTTTCAATTTCATTGGTGTCTCTTTATAACATATGAAAAAAAAAAAAGGTTGACATTCGATATAATTGATGAAATATGTGCCTATGTCAGTTTTACGGAGGCAAGAAGAGATGGTCGTAGTAACGAACACTTTGACTTTTGTCCTAAAAACCTCTTTCCCAGAGGTTAAAATCACTTACAAACGCTAAGGTATTGTTTTTTACAAATTACATTATGTACTTTAGTCTGACTTCAATGCAGACGACTTGGAATCTTGGAACAATGCTGAAATGCTTCTTCAAGGAAACGATGTTATTGATGTTGACAATGATGAAATTGCTAGCTCCTCAGAAATGGGTATAAACTTTGTTCAGAAAGTAAAACATACCGATGCGGTTGAGAATTTTAAGACGTGTATTAAAAGGCCCAAGGAAAACAACGTAGAACATTCCAAAATATTTTTACCTAAGTAGTCTTCAAGAAAAACCTGTAAATTGCTGCGTTCAAGGTTCACGAAAACAAACATTTATTGGTGATTTCTTTTTAAAAAAGAATGATAGCATCCAGACTTTTTTCCTTTTTACTTTGAATAGTTTTGTTTTTTGTTTAACTTTATGAATAAATGAAATAAAACTAATGAAAGAACAAAATTTTACATTTTATTTAACGTTTCGCACAAGTAAAATGTTCTCGATATTACGAATTTTTCGATTTTACGAATAAACCTGGACATTATCATTCGTTATACTGGACCACCACTGTACATATATTTTTTGTTCTCAAAAACTTTGTCTTGTTTTTTTTAAAAACAAAAACGTGTGCTATATTTCTCGATTTTAAGTAAATACATTTTGTACTAATTTATTATTGGAATACCGAATGGGCACAACTTTTTATGTTTGTGTATGAGTAAATGAAGAACTATTGGTTTTAGTGGCGTATACGGCAAACTCATTTTTTAATAACTTGTAAGTATTTTAAAAACCTAAAGCGTTCTGGAATAACTTCTTAGATTTTTTGAAAGAGGATTTCCGTGTGAATATCGTGTCAAAAAATGAAAAAATCTCAGCGGTTGGTTTTCGTGCTATAAGCTGTTTAAACGTTAAATGCGATTTCCCAAAAACATTAAAATAGCCTTTACGGCAACCCAATGTTGGGGTGACGATGTGTTAAATGTTCGGGAAACCATGATGTTAAAAATTGTAATAGTGATAGTAAAAAGTGTATAAATTGCTGTAATGCAAATATAGATCTAAATTTGAATGTAGACATTAACCATAAGGCTAATGATCCCAAATGTCCAGTTTTCGCAAGAAAATTAAAGATTGCGGAAGACCGCGTAGAATATTAGCAATCAAATTTGTTAAGCTGTATATATTTAAACATACAAGGTTTATCTAGCAACTTTAATGAGATCCAATATGTAGTCGAAAAAGAAAATAAAGATTTTACAGCCCTTTCTGAAACACATATATCTAAAATTTTGTTAAAAGATCGATCCTACGAAATCGAATTGGATGGCTATCATTTATTAAACAGTGAAAGTGTAAATCCAGACACACTGGAGGTGTAGCTCTGTACGTTCAAAATGAAATTAAGTGTTCAAAAGTGAATAAAATATTCATTAGTATGAAACTTTGGTGTCTTATTGTTGTGGCGTCGCGATCGTCACTGTAACACAGCCGCTCTGGCCGGTGCAGATAGCACAATCAAACAACCCTATAATCGCACTATAATCGATTACATCGCTCATCCACAATTGTCGTACCTCGATGCCTCGTTCAGTTCGTGGCATTTCCGGTTTCATAGCTTTTAAATACAACGACGAACTCGTGTTCGTTCTCTCTTTGGTGTTCTTTTAATAATCCCCATATTGTAAAAATGCAATATACTCATAATAGTAATAAAGTGATAGATGTTTGTGTGTTGAATAGATCCCACTCAATTCAATTCAATTTTCCATACAAAAATTCCGCTAAGCTAAGTTACGCAAAGAAATTTCACTAGCTGGTATCCAGTTCACGCGGTTAATTTGTTTAAACGAAATGTGTTGTCACCTTCAAAGTCTCCACAAATTCCGCGCAGAATTTATTGCTCGACGCATTTATTTCGAGATGAAAATTAAATTCGCACTTCACAAGCACTCAAAGTGTTGTGATCAAATAAAATAAAATGTAATTTGTAATGTAACTTGCCCATTTTAGACCAATTATGGTTTGTTGTCAATATGTTGTTATGCTGTCAATCAAATGTCAAATTATGGTAAGATGTCAAATATCCATGTAGTTCGTTTCTTATAAGAGTAACAATTCACCCAACAGCCGAATAAATAACATCATAATTTATAACGTTTAAGAAAAAACAGTCTTTCATTTCACGAAACAACACAAAGATTGAATGGAATATTTTGAAGAAAACGAAAATTTGATGCCGAAAAAAAAGAAGAAAAAACAAATTTTTCACCAGATGAAAAAAAAAAAGTTGGCCAAGCTAATTGAAGAGCGCCCAGCAATCTGGAACCTGGAGGACGCTGAACACAGTAATTTGTCAGCAGTCAGTTCTAGCTGGAAGTATATATCCATTGATATGAAAAAAACCGGTAATACCTTAATATTTTTATTTATTTATAACACTAGCTATAAACTTTATTAACGTTTAGTTGAAGGGTGTAAACAGACATGGAAGGCGCTGAAGGACGGCCTACGTTACCACTGCAAAGCCAGTGGGAGTAAAATTTTAAATTCTGGCAGTGCAGCATGCAATGATGAGCCTGAGGAATCGAACTCAATTTTGGAGACAATCGATTGGGAGTTCGTCGATTACCTAGCATTTCTTAAACCCACATCAACAAAACGAAGGCAAGAATGTTGAGAATAATAAAAAAGTATTAAAAACTAGCTTTTTTTTTACCGCGCGCCTATCAATGTGCTTGCATGAATTGATAGGCGTGAGTTACGTTATTAACACACAACCCTTACGACGATCATATCAACACGAGTGATATGACACCAGCAGAGGGACGACTATTTCTGTAACCAGAGAAAGGACAAGTGTCCACTTTCATCCCCAGATAAACTCTGTTATGACCGACGCCTTTGCCGCCTAAAATCTAAGTATAAATAAGAGTAGATTTGTAGATTGCAGTTTAGATTTGTCAACGAAAATTAGCAAATCGGCTCAGAGTTAAATAAATATATTTTTTTTAAATAAACGCTATTTGTTTAACTTAATTGGCGCAGTCGGTAGGATCCTTATTAAACATATAAGTTGACAACAAATAAATTCCATACAGAACCTAACTGGTAAACAGAAGTATCAAATTACAATCATCCAGAATATTAGTAAACAACCTCGAGGCCACAATATCCAGAACTTTACAGTGTCGTAAACAACTGCTGCTAACTCATCAAAAAAACGGTATAAAAAGCGCACAGATCCGGAACCAAAAGTCAGTCTAAAGTCAGTCTATCAGTCAGTCTATCAATCAGTCAGTTCAAGTTTAGATTTAAGATTTGTTCCTATTGAAAATAAAGTTTATATTTTTTTTAAAAAGAAATAATAAAAATTAATATTTTAACTTACAAGTAAAATATATGTCCCTGAAAGGATTCAAGTGATCGAACTAAGTTCCGCAGTTAAAAGTAAATTAATGACAGTTCCTAAAAGAAAAATTTGTGAATCGCGAGTGAATTGTGAAAAGTGGTGTTCAAAATTCGAAAAAAAAAAATTATGCACAGATTCTCCAGGAGAACACTGAACAATTAATCCGAAAATCCACAAAAAGAAAAATATTTTTTTTTTCACACAAATATAAAGTTATTCTTGTCAATAACTGACTAAAATACACAAGTAACAAGAAAGAACAAAAGCATTTAATATGGCGAACGCTGAACAAACAGGAATCATCAACGGACTAGAAAAGATCCCCACATTCGAAGGATCGAACGAGGGAGTTATAAATTTCTCAAACAATGTGAGCTATTTATACGACCTGGTTAATATTGCCTACCAACCTTTGGCGTACCTCAACATATGTCACTAAATCCAAGGAGAAGCAACGAATTCTGCACGAAGAGCCCCAGAAGCAACATGGAACTCCATCAAAATTTGTCTCCACAAGGACTACGGAGTCAAGGAAACGTACGAGCTGATTCTCCTTGATCTTCACTTAGTACAATCAAGAGACGTAAACACCTTATACCACCAACTTAACAACGTCCTACAAAAACTAAATAAGAAAACTAGCCGGTTACAAATTATGACGACAAGCTTACTAACCACGGAAGAGATTCAAAACTTTGACGGTAACAGTGAAAAAGTTAACAGTGGTGAGAAAAATGTCGAAGGTCGAGAGGTTACTAATGAATCCGGAAGTGTTGACGAAGTTGCGACTGACTCAAATGTACCAACCGATTAAGGAGATAAACTTGGGGGAGACGGAGGAATGGTTGAATCTGGCGCAAGTTCTGTCATAAGTTAAGGCCCTTCAACAAGCAGAAAATTCATTGGCCACGGAATGTTTCGAGATGATATTAGTCGGAGAACCTACGCCAATATCCGCACTACTAAAAAGACACAGTAAACTTATTAGTGCAATTACAAGAAAAGGAACAAGAAATGAAATTGCTGCGCTACTTGCCATGTTTGAAAGTAGGGGAACAAACTCTTTGTTCAAGTGGTTCATCGGACATGGCGACTACATCCACATTATCCATGACTGCACATACAGCAACAGATGCTGCAGATGCTTCAACAAGTTCAAGTGGACTAGACGAACTCGCAGAACTCTACAGACACAAGAGTTATGTCAAAAGGACATTAAGTTACTCGTCAAGTAACACACTGAAGCTGGACGAGAAGTATATAGTCTATTCGTCGGACAAAACCAATACGCCGGACTTTTTGCTGGACTAAAGATCTACACGACCTGTCGAAGATAGCGCCAAAGAATTTAATGACACAAAACATGTGGAACGATGCGATCGTGCGCATGAAATTTTTTGGGACACGCTTGTTAGAGGAACAAATGTATCAAGCGGCGAGGAAGTTGGCAGCGGATTCGGTGAAAATAACGAAGAAGAGTGAACTCGAGCTAAACGAAGTACGAAAGCAGTGTGGAGAAAAATCTACTATCACTTAATGCAGCCGCGAAAAACCAGATGGATGTCAACACAGAGAAAACACCTGTGCTTGTTTCTGCTAATAAAGATCCCTTTCCGAAGTCACCAGAGTTTACTTATCGCATACAAAGGTACTATTCGAATTATGCGCCGTTCCTGAAGATTATGGCTGGTACAAATTTCCACCCTTTGACGTTCCAATATTTGAATAATGATTGCGAAAATTATTATTCTGATCATATAACTAGTTATCAAGAGAAATATATAGAGACACGAAGTGATCTTGTGCGTCTAAGTAAAGTCGACGTAAAAAAAAAGAAGGTTCACTGCATGTGTCGAACACTCGGGCGAATAATTTAACCGCCGAAAGTTGTTTCTCGGGTTTTACCGCCACGATCCTTAAATTCCCAGTGCAAAATTGTGGGAATACGCGCCTGAATGCCTTTGGCACTAATCTCCCGGTGCAGTGTGTGACAAGTGCTGCCTCAGATTTCTGACTGCAAGAACTACTGCATCCACGGAAACGTGCGTCGGTGCCTCACCACCCCTTACAGATTTTGGTGGTAACCACAAATCCCAGTGCAGTGTCCCGATCAAGTCAAGTCAAGTCATCGTGTTCAGTGCCTGTTCTTCAGACTGCTGACTCTCAGCAGGATTAGTACATTCTCGCAAGTGTGTGACAAGTGCTATAGGTCAGTTTGCCTCATTAAGTGACTGACCTGTATGGGTGGGTTGAGTTCAAATCCAAAATAGTTTCGGATTTTCCTAGTTCACTAAGAAATTCCGTAACTAAAATCCACTGGATTTTATGAAAAATATATGTGGGATCACCCTGTACTGCTCAACCAAAACCCAACGAAGCGAATCTACAACCACACACTGAACGACATGCCTTCGACTTAGCGAGGGAGTGAGAAGAGAACCGCCGAGCCGAACACAACACATGGCCACATATTTTTTCCTTTTTCTTTTCTTTAATTTGTTAAATTACATTGAATAAATTTTGTTTAATTGAAGAGCTTTGATTTAGTCCCATAAATTCTGGGGGCTCAACCGGGATTTCTTCAAAAAGTCTTCAAAGTTCGACGTAAGAATAACAAATTCGTGAAAGCCGGCGGTCAGCCATTACCGCGGAAAATAATACACGATTAGAAGGTCAAGGTACGGTTGTTACTGTTGCTGCCGTTTTCGCTGAAACCCATCCTAACCACGCAAAAGATCCGGAGCCGTCGCTGTTCAAACCTAAAAGGCAAGTTAGAAAAGTTTAAAGAATAATTAATAGCATAAATTCTGGGGGCTCAACCGGGATTGAGCAGTACAGGGTGATCCCACATATATATAAGACAAACAGTATAAAATATATGATAACTTAAATGATACTTCCACAAATCAAAGTAATTTTAAATATAATTGTCTAATAACAAAAAGATGTACATAATTACATTTTTTTCTTTTCAATAATTTCAGATTCAAAAGACGAAATTTGTATTATGGTCCTTAATACAGTGCTTAAGCTGACATCAAGAGTTACACTAAAAGTAGAAGTCGCTTCTTTCTTCAGAAAAACAACTACCTACATATAAGAGATGCCATCAATAGCTGCATCATACACATTGTGACAATGATTTTCAGAGGACGCGGGAAGATTCGGAAGAATTTAGGATTGGAAGAATTCATTCCTTTGATTCATTCATTTATTAGAATCCATGAAGCAGATATACCAGTATTGCAGTATAAATACGTATTAAAAGACCAGAAAACGTTAACTTTCAGTGTTGATAGCGGTTCATTAAGTGACAATTACATTGACATTAAAAAAGCTTGGCTATTTTTTTTTTATATTTTGTTTACGTAAATTTTGTAATATTGTGTACTTTATGCGATAACATTAAATAATTTATTTGTTTTAAACACCATAAAGTAAGTGGTACATTTATTTTTAAATTAGAAATAAACAATGAATAAACGGTAAGTGAGTTCAAATTTGTGGATTCAATAATTACCATCATGGTCTTAAAACAGATGGACAAAATTACTTCAAAAAACTTCACTTTACATAGAAAAGGTCATATTTCTAAAATTGCATTGGCATCACTCTTCGATATTTGAAATTTTGGATTTAATATTTGGAATGTTTCATTAAAATTAGGTGTTGGTTTCCAACACAAAACATTACATCACATCACATCCGACAATCCAAACACGAAAACGAAAATATAATTTATAAATATACATAATCAATGCATTCTGCATAACTGCAAAAGAACATTGACATATCTCTGATGACTAGTTCAATATGCTCGATCCAAGAACTTAAATTAAAACCGATTAATCAGCAATATGCAATAAATAAAAAATAAAAAACTTAAACACGAATTATGCGACCGGCCACGAAATTAACTCAACGACAACTAACAAAATGTCAAATGTGCAACGTGAGGCGTGCAATGTATTTTCTCCCTCACACTTACGACATCCATACTTGTCAATGGCAACGATCCATCACTCACTCTTAATAATGGAGCTTTTATGATGGCCGAAAAGAGAGAGAGAGAGAGAGAGAGAGAATAAATTGACTAATAATTGCTTCTAACACCCAGATCATTAGTGGGCATAATTGAATAATGATTTGTATAATTATGTATGCATTGTTAAAGATTATTTGTATTAATGTATTTAAGTTCAAGTTCAAGAAGTCATTGACCCCCTTATGTAATGTACCATCAATCTATGTAAAGCGTGAAACGAGCCTTCATGGGAAGTAAGACCAAAGTTTACGGACACTTGTAAATTATCAGCCAACAGCATTCAATTAACATTCAATAAAATAATTTTGTAACGTTTTAAATTTAGCCTTTTTTCTCAATTGTTTTAAGACAACTTCATAAAGCAATTTATCTCTTTATTTTAAACAAATTTTATTAAAAACAAATATTTACTCAACATTTTCGATACTAAATTGGTATATTTACATATTATGTATCTGTAGCGGACATGCACTTTCACAGACAAAATAAAAAACGAAGTCGAAAGAAAATGCATTCACGCTTACAATAAACAGAAAGCGCTAACTAGTAATTTCATTTTGTTTGTCTGAACACTGTCACACGGAACGCACATAGTTCAGTGGTGATTCTGTAAAATCGAAAAAGGGTTCTTTGCTTCGCTCGCGAGTTACTTCACCCACACTTTGATTCCCTTTCCACACGAGCAAACCAGCACAACACACCACAGTCCATTCACCTTTACCATAAATGCACCATCAGCACCTAAACGGATGCACCCAATAAATAAAATTGTCAATTATGTATTATTAATTATTGTAATTGCCTAATTGACAAAGAACTTGATGAGTTAGCGTCTACTGCACTTTTCAAATTCTCGGAATTCAACTGGGCAAGTAGGTATCTTTATCCATCATGAACTGTATTAATTTTGAGTTGTAATTTGTACCTAAGACCGAACGGTCACAAAATAAATATTTTTTTATCAAACCAATAATTCTCCCAACTTAACTCGCGCGCATTAATATCTTTCATTAGAAATCGAGCTAGAGAAGTGTGCTATATAAAGTGTCTCCGCTTTTTCTTTCAGAGACCTTAGATTGTAATTCATATTTTTTTTTGGTTTCATTCGTTGAAATAAAAAGTTAAAACTTTAACTACGTGTTCTTTCATCGACAAAATAGCTGCAACAGAGCTGTATATCATCTATGTGTGTATGTACATATCATACATATCAATGAAAAACATCAATTCAATATTTTCAATGTTACATTGATATGAGGAATGTAGAATAACAAAGTATTAATTTAATACTTTCGTATCAATTTGATATTATTTTTTTCCTTTTTTTTAATATGAATTCAATATTTTAAATGTTACGCTAATGTAATTTTAATGTAATGTAGAAAAAACAGAAACTGTTTCTTTTCCCTTAATTATTCGCTTTTGATTTTCGGCTTTGACTCTTGGGAAGCAATTCTATCGGTTTCACAATCCCGGTAAAAGATTGTGTGACGCCAACCCCTTATAACTCCACAGGTAATTTTTTGAGGATAATATTTCCACGCAATAAAAATCTGTTCAAACGCGATCAAGTGTAACAAATTGGCGCCCAAAGTGGGGCTTTTCGTCATCAAATTATTAATTACCTTCCCTAATTCGTTTTCTAATAAAATCTTAAATTGCATGATATATACATACATATCACCATTGTGTTGACCTACTCAGTGTCCCATCGGGAAGTTTGTGTTTTATTTTGTTGTTTCTTTTTACTCTGTATTTACCTTTTTTCCCCAGGCTGTGGCTGATTATCTTTTGTGCGTCAGAGGAGTTTTAATTGGAATCCCGAATTACCTATTTGGATTTGGATACGGAAACTGAAGTGTGGTGATTTTCATAAAATTCCCCAATCTCAAGTAGGTCATTTATACTTGTTTCATTTTCATAAACTTACTTTCCATATATCATATACCAATTTTCTGATTAACCATAAGTATCATATATTTGTATATATTTATATACTTGCAACATACATACATATTCCCATTGCGTTTTGACATCTGTTCAAACGCTATCAATTGTAACAAATTGGCGCCCAACGAGCTACGAGAAGCAGAGTAAGATCTCTCAAAGTAATGATATTTATTTTATAAGAAGAAATTAAATGTTAACGCACGATAAGAAGTGCCACTGTTCACATACATGAGCTGCCTCCTTTCGAGCCTCATCTACTGACCGCAAGATGGCGGTGCGAACAGTACGAGTTTTTTCGTAACCACTACCCCGTTTTGTTCCACAACAAAGCGAAAGCGACGGTGCGAACGATTATTGACACTCAACATGACCAAAACTACCCGGGCAGCCATCTTTTTCTTGATTGCATGTAGCAACTAGCAAGTACGCCGAGAAAAAAGATGGCTGTTCGGTTCGCGATTCCAGTGGTGCTGGTCATTCTTGCGTTTTTCTTTTCAATGACTAATTTTAAATAGTTTGTTTAACTTTTTGGCTTCGTGGCGTCTGGTGTGCTTTTATTATGCATACATATGGGTTTTTATCTTTTTTCATATAAATAATCCATAGAGATAAACACTTGATACACATTGTATATTTTTGCATGCGTTTGCATCTTTGCCTTTAGATGTTTATTCGTTAGTTGCGGGTGGCATACTATCTTTTGAATGCCTGAATAAAGAAAAGTGGGACGTCGCTATCTTAATATTCTCATAATCAAATATGTATGCATAGGTTTCCTTACGGATGGCTGCGACTTGAAAGTTCAGTTCATCTTACATCTCAGAACAGTATCATCCTGAAAAAAAATGTCTTTGAACGAAATAAATTCACTTTGATTCATAACATAAAATTGGTGACAGCGAGTGCGATATTATTGACAGTCGTGAAAATATTCTAAATTTCTCTGAGTATTTTCGTAGCAATTCGAAAAATAATAATATAAAAAATATATATATTAAAGTGAATAATATACAACGTCACTGAACTACAGTGTTCAAACAGCGTGTAAAAAAAAAATGTCTTTGAACGAAATAAATTCACTTTGATTCATAACACTTTGTCATATTTTTCGGTGATAGATTTTTTGTTCTTTATGGCGGCATCACCGCTGGCACCATCGTATTTATAAAGTGATGAGAAAAATAAAAAGTTTAATGGCGGCAACAACGCCTGCATCGGTTTTTTTGAGAATTATTTTTCTCTGGGGGACAAAAGGTCCAGTGTGCAAACACAAGGCAACGAAACAGTGCGCTCAAAAAGGATTTAAAGGTTGTACATTTTTTGTCCTTTTCTTTTGTTTTCTTTGGAGTTGTTTGTGGTTAATTGTTCTCAAATTTTTTCGATATAGACAAATCGTTTCTTTTTCTATCATTGATTTTGTTTCGAGTTATTATTGTAAATAGGTTAGCTAGGGACGAATTAGTCTGGGAAATAGAGCGCAGAGGATTGTCGGTTGACGACGTCGAGCCAATGCGAATTTCGCTTAGGGCAGCTAAGGCAAAGGAGCGACGTGGTTCCGTCGTGGAAGCGAACACGTATCCATTTACTTTTGAACAGGATAGGGACGCAGTTGAGTGGAAACTAGTAGAAATGAGCACTCGGAGAAGCCTGAAAACCTCTCTGTTTTTGATTAAGATTAATCACTGATTCAACTTGTCTGCAAGCGTGCTCAGCAATCAGTATCAGTCAAGTTACATGCACACATATAATGTGTTTTGTTGCCCTTTTGCATCGTTTATTAAGTTTATTGTGCGAAATTTACGGCCATATTATTCACTCACTTTAAAACGGGTTAAAGTATAAACAATGTCGTGGATTTCCGGAAATATTTCCGGTTGAAAAAAGAGGCATTTTGGAGGCTACATTCGATGATTCGACAGGAATTGGATGGCGATAAACGTCGGTATGTTATTTATTACCTACATATCGTTATCGGTTTATTTTGTGTTTTCATTTTAGGTCACGAGAGCTTTGAGCCGAACATAAGCTGTTGGCTGTGTTGCGTCTGTTTGCATGTGGCAATATGGAGCAAACTGCAGCCGATCACATTGGTATTTTGCAACCAACAGTTGCTAATATTTTGGCAAAGGTATGCGATGCCATTTTGCAACACCTTCACGCAGTCATTCGCATGCCACGGACAGAACAAGAATGACTTGCCAAAGCGACTGCATTTGCCGAATTGGCCGATTTCCCCCGATGTATTGGAGCCATTGACTGCACCCATATTCGCATGATTTCGCCAGGAGGTGCAATCGTATCGATTTCTTTACATATTTTTGTTGCTTTTATTCACTTGATTTTGTTGTCTTTCGCAGAGCGAAGCATTTCGAAATCGCCATGGATATTTTTCATTGAACGTGCAAACGATTTCTGATGCCAATTTGAGAATCCAAAATGTTGTCGCCCTGTTCTGCCCGCGATCAAACTATTTTCAGCCAGTCAAGTGTTCACCAAGAATTGGTAAATGGTGTATATGGCGATTATGTTATTGTTGCCGATAGTGGCTATGCGAATGCATTCTATCTTTGCACACCATTCACACATCAACGGAACTTGGATCAACTCATGGTTGCAGAGAAGCAATATCAAAAATCGATATTAACTACGCTTAACATCGTCGAACGCCAATATGGGGTTTTAAAGCGCCGCTTCCCGATAAAACTTTATCGACTCGATTTATCGACTCGATTTGTTGCAGAAAGTGATTACAGTGTGCTGCATGCTGCACAATTTGTGCATTGATTTCAACGACGTCGATATAGACGATTTGACGATATTAAGTAACAAGTGTTTTAATCAAACTCCCAGTGATTGCAGAACTCCAAACCGCATTTAAATCCATCTTTAATCCAGCGGGTTTAATGCATGTTTTTCAGTGAATAATATGGACATAAGTTTAAATTGTCGGGTTTAAAAAGCCGGATTAATGGTCGGGTGTAAAATTAACTTAAACCCGAGTTACACCCGGAGTGAATAATATGGCCGTTAATAATATTATATTCCAGTGCGGGGGTGAAAGTGATTTTTATTAGTTAATTAAGTACTGCATGGATTACTTTTCATCATTGGACCCCTTACTGACGCCGATTATGGATAATTTTTTATACATACAGGTGAGTTTAATCATAGAATTTCAAAATCATTTCATTTTTCCCTTTCTATGTTAAAATAATACGTTGAGTTTTTTTTTTTCGAACGCGGATAACGGTTAGGCTAGTTGCCAGCGTAAGCCAAGCGCCAAACAGGAATCCGCGCCTTAGATAACTGTATAAATAGTAGTGTTTCGTATTTGTAATGTTGTGCCCACAATTTGTGCAACGCGAAATAGGTTATTCAGTGGCAATGTCAATTACACATTGTCATCCAAACTGAATAACCTAGTTGAACACGAATGGGAACCACACAACACTGACCCACTCAAGTGCCCCGATTGCACAGCAATCAATAACAATATGCAACTACATTTATGTTGACACCGTGGGCCCAATAACGAAAAGGTCACAAAGAATTCAACACCAAATGTTACGTATTCTTGCGACCACCCGTATAAACAAACGAGTGCAAGAATACGTAACACGGATAGAATTACTTTGTTGACCCCGAAGCGCACAATGGGAAACGAAGCACATAGGCAAGGAGGAAGCATTGAGAACGGCTAAACGACAGTCAATACTCTACACACGAACGGGCAAGTTGCCGAAAATAAAACCTTTTTTATATTTTCTTGCGAACATTCTCTATGTTGCGAGAGCTGGCAGCATTTAAAACACCAGTGCCACCACAACTATGGTGCATGTCTGCCGGCCATAGCAGAAACCACCGCGGCCATCTTTTTTTTTATCGACCATCTTTTTCTCGAGTGGCCATCTTGACCAGATTGGCGATTGATCTTCTTTCTTTTTTGGTATTCGCCACAAGCGAGCAAAAGGTAAAAATTAAAAGGTTAAAAGGATAAATAAAATTTAACAAAATAGACAAAAGAAAACGAAGTGTAAGTGAATTGCAAAGCTTAAAAACTATTACTAATGAATAAAAATTATAGATTTTAGTTCTTGGCAAAGTTGGTGTTTTATTTCGTCCAAGAGCTCTGTTCCCTGGCGGACAAAAACGCCAGAGGGAACACTCTAGTTGTGTTTTTTTTTTATTACTAACAGTAATTTTAGATTTTAAGAAGACATTTAATAAAGAAGGGCTCTTGCTCTCGAATTTTAAAACTAACTTTTATTTATCATCAAGATTAAATTTATATATACATGTTAGAGTATGACACACTTGTGTAAGTAAGTCTTCAAAACGAAGAGTGATATCAAGAGAGAAAGATATCAAAGAGTATAACACTATTACACATTTTTGTGTAAGGAGAAAGGAGTAAGGACTAAGGTACTTACCTACTACTATAAAGAGTGATAGGTATCGAGGGAGAGATTAAAAAAGGGAAGAGAAGAGAAGCATTAATACAAATCTGTGTGTGCTCAACAGACAGTTGATCTGTGTGAGACGTCGCGGTCAGATGCGCCACAGAATTGTGCAAAGTAGATAATTAAAGTGTTGATTAACTTTATTATTTCCTATCATACATATATATATCTGTGGTCACAAGGCATAACCGCCTAAGTCGAGTTATGACGAAATAGAGCTTTTAATGGTATTTTAAAAGCATTTTTCTGCTCTATCTTCATTATTTTTTTTAGATCTGTAGCTTAGTTACTTTGGAAGTTATGCCCTGAAAACCTAACCGCCTAAGTTGCGTGATTTTAAAATTCGTCAAAAGTTAATTTCTTAACTCGATATAAGTTTTCCTTGCCATTTTGCATTAATAAACTAATTTAAGATAAGCTATTATGCATCGCAATATTTTTATTTTTTTAATTCTTTTGATTTGGAATAAAGACCAATATTGAGATAAGTAATTTTACTAAGATCTGATAATTTTCAAATTTTCTTTTGGCATAACAACCTAAGTAAAGTTAGTTGGTTAGACTCAAAAATGCAAGCAATAACGTATCTCCTAACTCAACTTAGTCGGTTATTCCTTACGAAAATTTTGCTCGGTCAACTTCTTATCTCGACTTAGGCGATTATGCCTAACGAAACTTAAAGCAACAAGGATTCTTTTCTCGAGTTTGGCGGTTATGCCTTATTGATGTTCTAGAAAATAAAGGGAAAATCTTAACTTTGGCTATTTTTCCAAATCAGGAAATAATATAAATTTGTATAAATAGTAGCATAAGTTGAGTTTGGCGTTATTGTTCAGTGTTAGTTTGGTGTGTATAGTGAAAGTGAAGTGCGGCCAATAAAATTCGTTAAGTTAGTGTTAAAAAGTAAAAAAAAATGTTTCACCGAGCTCAAAAAATGTTAGATATGATAAGGATGGACAGAGAGAAAAAAAAACAGCAAGGTAAGCATTTTAAGCTTGTTTATTGCAGGTTTTTATTGTAGTAGGTAGGTACCTAACCTATTTAAGTTTTGTTTATTTTGGAAAATCTCCTGTGTTATTATTTTTTTTTTTACATATATACATACATAGGTACCTAGCTATATTTATCTTCTTCCCCATCAGTGGGATCACAAGACGAGTAAAACGATCTACGCAAGAATAGTCAATACCTATAGGTTTTTAATTTAGTTTTAACTTTTATAGGTAGGTACCTATAAAACGAATCTTTATTATCCCCCTATCGCTCCCTACTCATATAAAAGTTTTAAATAAAACCGAAAACCGATAGGCAGAAACCTATATACATACACAACTTCGAAAATCATAACAGCCTAACCAACACGATCGAGCACGTCAATAGTCCGTCCCAGGAATTGCGAACCTTTTAAGAGCCTCGTGCCTTTTTCAAAAAATAAATAGGTTGAAGTGGCTTTGGCCTGCCAACATGCAGTGTTAATGTAGTTTTTGAATGTCGATGAAGACAGTTTATGCTGTGACTCAAAGGTGCAATTGGGTTTCTTAGTTAATTTGATAGGGTGCCGACAATACATAGCTATTTCGTCGCGTGCGATTTCGTCGATTGTAGTAGTCGATTGGTAGTGTATAACTTTCATAGCAATAGATAGATACAATTTTAATGCTATAGACAATTCATATTAAGATATTATTATTTGAAATTATAAAAGCCAGAAGGCCGTTAATTTGAAATATGAATTCCTTATTTTTCATAGGAATAAATCTGAAACCCGAACGTACGGTAACAGCAAGTAATGTCTATTTTGATAGCAAAAATAAACAAGGTAACCTTTGTTATTATTTTATCCAGACTTCCTACCAACACATAAACATATACTTAATTATAATCCTAAAGGCAACACTAAGACTTCTGCACTAAAACCTTCCCAGCCATCTTGCCAGATAGACCAATGGCCTGAAAGAGTATTCCGTACTTTTCCTTTCGAATGTAGAAAAGATCCGGAATATAAAAACGATGGAATGACAAATTTCACTCCATTCTCATTTGAAACAAAGTCTTCAATGCACGGGATGGAATATGATTTGCAAAGTAAGGCATTCCGTAATGGTTTTATTTTTCCAAAACTTACATTTCAAAATTTTTGATTTAGACTTGGCTGGGTTTAGTGGCAAAATTCAAAATTCAATTTCCAATGACGAAGCAATAGCAATCGAAAACAATTTGGAAGCTTCAAACAGTTCTTCAAATGATAGCGCCTCTAATCCGAAACCAGAATGGGAAAACTCCGACGATTCAATTAAAGATCCAGATTTCAATATGACAATCGATTCTGACAATCAGTCATCATCTGAAGATCAGGAAATGGTCTTGCTAGGTAAACAAATCGAAAACGCATTAACTTCAAAAGAAAAAAATCAAAGAAAATTTCGAAAGGAGTCTCGAAACAGTGGGAAATCTTATGAGACACAGTCTGGTAAAACAAGAAAGAAAAGGATGTTTAAGACTTTCGATAAGTGTCGGAATAATTGTCAAACAAAAATTTCCCCACAAAACATAAAATCGATTTTCAATCAATATTGGGCCTTGGGCTCTTACGATCAAAGGATTTTGTACATTGGCGGACTTATAAAAATTTCCGGCAAAAAATGTAACACCCTTGTGAATTCCAGCAACCGCAAAAGAAATCGAGAAATTAGTGTCGAATATACTTTGGAATTTGATGGTCAGGTAGTGAAAGTATGTAGAAAGCACTTTATGTATTGCTTTGATGAAACTGACAGCTTCATTAAAAGTGTCGTGCATAAAAAAAATAAATCTCCCAGCACTTTATTTAAAAATCATCGGGGAAAACACTCCCCCGCAAATAAAATATCCGTAGATCGGCAACAAGAAGTCCGAAACCATATCAACCAGTTTCCAGCTTACGATAGCCATTACACCAGAAGAGACACTACTCAAAAATATTTGCATGGCAGCTTAAACCTTTCGATAATGCACCGCCTATATAACGATATAGCTGAAGAACCGGTCAGTCTGTCAAAATATTCCAGAATTTTCAAGACAATGAATTTAAAGTTTAAGGCGCCTAAACTCGATACTTGCTCAACTTGTGATTCATTAACATCAAAATTAAAAATAGCATCAACTGAAGAGGAAAAAAACTTTTTATCTGAGCAAAAAACAATTCACATGGAAAAGGCTGACATGGGTTACGCGCAGAAAAAGCAGGATAAAGAGAGTGCAAGGAAAATTGAAAGCCTCCAAGTTTTTACTTTTGACCTGCAGCAGTGCCTGCCCACTCCATATCTTCGGAATTCGGTGAGTTTTTACAAAAGACAGTTGTGGACATTTAACTTAACTGTCCATGACCTCCAAACAAATGAGGCAAACTGCTTTATGTGGCACGAGGGTGTTGCTCGCAGAGGTGGCAATGAAATAGCTTCCTGTCTATTTAAACAACTTAAAATGATTAAGCCAACTACAAAGAGCATGATATTTTATAGTGACTCGTGCTCAGGGCAGAACAAAAATTCATATGTCGCTTCCATGTTTTTGACATTTTTGAAAAATAATCCAACAGTGAAAATAATTGACCACAAATTTTTAGAGCCTGGCCATACTCACATGGAGTGCGACTGTGATCATGCCTTGATTGAGAGGAAGAAAAAGAAATCGAATGTCGAAATTCACACGCCGAGGGATTGGTATCAATTTATCAACACGATTAGTCCTCAAATAAAAGTGGTGGAAATGAAGGAAAAAGACATTTTTGATTTTTGCGATATCTCAAAAACTAAATTTATTTGGAAGCGGTTGAATGATCAGGGAGAAAAATTTGTTTGGAATACAGTACGGTGGATTCGGTACTCGGGTGAGCCTAACACCATCTCTTACAAAAATACATTAAAAGACGATGAACCTTTTAAAGAGTTAAGAGTCGGAAAACGAGGTACGACCACAATTCAAGAAAGTGATATTAAAGTGGTTATGGATATTCCATTCATATTTGTGGAAAAGAAAAAGGACTTGGAGCATTTGATGCAATTCATCAATCCGGAGTTCCATAATTTTTATAATAACTTGCGTACCTGCGCAAGTGAAATAAATACTCATCCTGACCTGGCAGAAGGTGAAAATTACGACGATGAATGATGAACACGGGTGTTATCTCCTCGAAAATTTTATGTCTTCAGTTACTAGTGCCTCAAATAAAAATAATTTTGATTTTAACTTTGGTTTTTTATGTCTCTTTTTCTATTGAATCTACATAGATTGTGAAACTAAATAATGGAAATTTGGTTAACTAAGCAAAACACGGAGTTAAGGTAAGCTCAGATTATATTTGTTGTCACTTGAAACGAAAAAAATTGATTTCCACTCGATTTTATATCATTAACATAACACTGCTTTTAAATGGATTATAGGTGAAAATAAAAGCTTAACTGAAAACAAAATCGCTAAAACAATAAAGATTAATCACCTAACTTGAGATATCAAACAAATAATTTAAAAGCCGCACGGCATAACAGCCTAAGTTAATATTGTCGACTTTAGAAAAATAAGTCCAACAAGCCATAACCACCTAACTCAAGTTATGTTATCTAAACTTTATAAGACAATTAAAGCATAAGCGCCTATGTGTTTATTTGATTGTTTTTAGGCGAACCAAAAAACTAATTAAGTTTATTTTGGTATTGATGAAAGTCTACAAAAATATATTTTTTTGTGTAAAAGAATTGTAAAAATCGGACGTTTCCTCGATTACTGACGCTGATTTGAAACTTAAAACTTCTCTCCTGAAAAAAGTGCAAAACAGACTTAGGCGGTTATGCCTTGTGACCACAGATATATATGTTATATCAGAGCAAACTTGTGAACACATGCTCGATTTCAAATTCAATTAACTGAATTCAATGAAAGAAAATACATTTAATACAATGATGCGATTGTGAAATACCATAACGAAAAATCAAATGGTAAGCAAATACAATGATGCGGCCATTAAAAGGCCATAAACTGATCACCAGAACTTTTAGCCTTCAGCATAAAAGAATCACAACACTGACAAAGTAACACTTTTGCCTTCAGCATATGAATCCGAGCACAAGTATCATTGCATCATCCATAGTCATACGAAGAGTATAAAAAGGGATCATTTGATCTCATTAGTTAGTTCTAAGAATATTGTCACGGCGTTTAGCCTAAGATTTCCCCCGACCAACGGTAAGGGATCTGAAGCTTAATAAAATATACTTTAAAAAAGTAAAAAGGAAAATGTGTTATTTATAGACATATTTTCCTTTAACGAAAATGGCGCAGTCGGTAGGATACCACTCAGATAAGAGATATGGTTAACTAGTGATCGAACCTGTAATATAATTATTATTTAACAAACGATAAATATTTAAATTAAGTAATCTCATTGTTAAGTCGTGCGCCCTTTGTAGTTCGTTGATTGCGAGATTAATGTCAAAAGCAACAACTTAACATGTAATCCATTTTTATGTTCGAATTATTATTCGTTTCCGGTTGTAAGGAGGAGGTGGCCATTTTTGGAGAAAAAGAATAAAGTTTTTATCGAGAAATATCTTGGTAATATATTTGTTGTTTAAAAACCGAAAATTTAAAAATGTCTCGCGATCAAAAATTTATGTGAAAAATAAAATCGAATGAATATCGATTTTACACTTAACAAATCTGTGACAAAAATTAAATCGAACCAACATCGGTATAACTAGTTCACAAGTAAAACATTGAAAATTGAAAAGTGAAAAATAAAATCGAACGAATATCCGAAATTTTTTATTAAGAAATTATTTAGTAATTCAGTCAATGCATATGACTTATTTTACGAATTCCATAGAGGAAAAATAATTTCAAGTGAAAACAGATGTGAAAGTTTAATCAAAAATATAATATGTGTAGGATTGATAGGTGTAGGCCGCAGAATTGAGACGTGACGACGAACCAGACGAACAGCTGCACATACATCTCTATATGTTGTGCAGCAGACAGCGAACAACAAGACGAGCGGTACAATCAACGGACTACGACGACGACTAGCGAACGCACACACACACAAGAACATTTACAACTAGGATGACAAGACGAACAAAAAACACGAAGGCACCAACGACACGCGTCAACGGGTTGTTGGCTGTAGCGACAGAGAAAACAGACAAATACCGACAGATGGACAACGACAGAAAACCCACCCTGACAATTGATTTACGATGACAAGGTAGAAGTAGAATCAGTTGAATATTCAGAGTGACCGAAGACGGTCAAGTTCTTACGCTAATTAATTTTTATACTATAAACTAATGTACGAATAAAATTCTATAAAATTTTTAAAAACAAAAGTGTTACGTGTGTTTAATTAAATCTTACATACGAACATTTCAATCAAACAAAGGTTCATAAATACGTGGAACCCAACGAAAAGTGGCAAGTATTTCGAAAGCCCAAACGTGTTAATAAATGAGAAACAATAATAAACGAATTGGACGAGATTCGCAACGTGCCGAGCTGAGACAACAAAATTTCAACCAACAGAGGACCATTCACCAAATTAAAATGGAGCCCGCATTAGCAGCACAGTTACAACAACAACCACCAGTAGCAGCAGGTAATAATATATTAAGAAGTTTGGAGTTAAATCCTTTAAAATATATTGAACGACTACAAAATTTTGACGGTAAAACAGAAGATTTGCCAATATTTATTTCTAATGTAGATGATATAATTCCCACATTACTCACTTATAATGAACAATCACAAAAAATGTGCATTAATATTTTAAAAAGTAAATTCATTGGAAGAGCTAGACAGGCAATAGAAATTCATACACATCTTACAAGATGGGTAGATATCAAAGGTACCTATGTTATTAGAAAATTTTGGCGGATTTAAAAATTCGTATCAGTTATATAAAGATTTGCGTAGAAAAGTAATAGCACAGATATTCCTCGCAATAATGAAACTGCACTTAGCATATTTAAGTAACAGCTTCCAACACATATGAGAAACATACTCCATGCATTGAAACCCGGTACCATGGAATTAGCTTTACACGAGCTTAGTAACGCAGGATCTACAAATTGACGAAGCAAACGAGATAATATTCAATACACAAAAAAATAACAACCATGTAGGCATAGAAAAGGTATATTTAGATCTTAATCGAAAATATTACATACCAAATTATAAAACCCTAAAAAAAAAACCAAATTAATAATTGCCATTTGTGTATGACCAAAATCGAAAGAAATCCAATTAAATTAAAGAACCTATTAAACATGAAACATATACGGATGTTTTAAATGCTTTAATGAAAATATTTACATATATGGAAAAACCTAAACAAATAACCCTCGATAATGAAAACGCTTGTTTCTGAAACACTAAAAATTTGTTTGGAAAATAATGAAATAAATATTCATTATTGTACAGCTAATCGCCAAACAGGTAATTCAGATATAGAACGTCTCCACAGCACACTCAATAAACATATCCGAATCCTAACACAAATACAAGAATCAGGTGAAGAAATTGAACCCATTGAACATACAATCAAAGCCATAGACTATAGAAAGTAGTACATAGAAAGTAGAACTTGCACAATACCTACCGTTAATGTAGCACGATGGAACATGTTACTCTTTTTTTCCATATTGTTTTTGGAATTTAGTATTGGCGTCTTAGTAACATCTAAGTGAAGTAAAATGTAGTAAGGAACATATTAAGTTTATCTTACTGACCAATGACCATATTGCTCCGTGTTACTTTTATCTTACTGACCACATTGTTTGAAAAGAAATTGTGATATTTTCGGAGGTATTTTCATGTATAAAAGGCGAGTGTTGAAGGTACTAAGTAATCGTTGCAAAGAACATGGATTTCCTTAACCAACTGGGTAAAGTAAAGCCCCTAGAGGGTCTGAAAACGGTCGAATTGGGGAAACGGAGCCGTATCTTGAAGGCGATGCGTTGCCAGACCAAGTATGGCCCAAGGGTCCTGGTAGAGCTGGAGGCGAAAAAGGTAATTTTTCCTCTCCGAATCAACGCAATGGAGGAGGACACCATTACCCAGCTCCCCTTATATGAGATGGAAGTCATCAAAGCGGTTGGAAACTCCTTTGAGCTGGAGTTCCATCCTGTTGCAGAGGAAGACGATGAGGTGCAAGTTCTCTACTCACAACCATTTTTATAAAATAAAAAAATAAATTAAAAAAGTGAAACAAAGAAATTAATGTTCTTTTTCTTTTTTTTTTTTTTTTTATTGGTTTATTTGACTTTTAAGTGCTTTGAGGTGGTTAAAGATTACCCAACCTTTGTGAAAAGATTCAATTTGCGTGGTCGTAAAATTGAATTCCGGATTAGGGATGTAGCAGACAACATTGAACCAGAATGCAGTGAAAGGGATATTTAAAAAAGTGACCGACGATTTGGATCCTTCTGATATGGTGGGTATAACATTTACAGGGAAGAATTTCGAACGCTATGGTCCTGGTTGGATGAGCTATAGAAAGGCATCCGATTTAAAGTGGAGAGAGGTATGGGATTTAATCACTAAAATTTTCCAAAGCAATTCCGAGGGCTTAAGCACGGATACTTTCCGTATAAATCTTACATCGATAAGACCTGCTAAAGGACAAGGAAATGTTCGAAATAAGAAATACAATTCTTTCGATGAAGAATGCAAAAAGCGGAGGGGAATCATTGTAATAAGAATCAAAGACAACCTATGTTTACCTCGTGCTTAAGTTGTTGCAATTGCCTTTATTGATAAAGACTCAGAATATGTAAAAATTCGGCGCAATATTGGTAAATCTCAAGATCTTCGAACGGCTAATCTAATAACTTTGACCACCGGTGTTAGTATACCATCCGAAGGTTGTGGTATTCCAGAGCTTCGCACTTTTCAAAGTTATTTGAAGAATTATAAGATCACAGTCTACGAATATGAGCAAAAAGGACGAAGTATTATATTCGAAGACGATACATATAACAGTGATAAGAGAATAAATTTACTGTATTACAAAGGTCACTTCAATGTTATAACATCTTTGACAGCGGCATTTTGTTGTGGTTATTTTTGCGAAATTTGTAGTGTACCATTCAATAATAAAACCGATCATAGATGTGTAAAGTCATGCCCTCAATGTCAGCAATCACCTATATGTCCTCAAAATCAAGACCACCCATAGAGGTTGTACGATATTTAGGTGAAAATATTCACTATAATTATAACAGCTGTCAAAATTTCAATACATTTATATGTGGTCATCTATGTTTAAAGTTTCTAATTGAGCAAAATATAAATAAATAGAGTAAAATCAAAATATTGTGTTTCATTTCTATTCCAATATGGAAATCCAATGGAGAAATCAACCTAAATAGGTTCGCGAGAAATCTAATTTCTTAGTTCAAAGTTAACTCTTGTTGGGAAAAGACACGCATGCATAAACCATGTATTTTATACTTGACGTACAAGGTTTCAAAGGACCTAATAATAAGTTTATCGCTAAAGAAATAGCAATACTACACAATGGCTATCATCATCATTTCATCATCAAACCACCATTCAACTCTGACCAATTATCATCTGCATTAAGAAGACA
This sequence comes from Cheilosia urbana, assembly GCA_946477585.1. Lineage (NCBI taxonomy): Eukaryota > Metazoa > Arthropoda > Insecta > Diptera > Syrphidae > Cheilosia > Cheilosia urbana. The sequence continues at coordinate 19,271,270 of OX297853.1, read as the reverse complement.
AGTTCAATGGCTTTACCAAAATCATCATGGCCTAGTTTGGGATGGAGGTTTCACCGAATTTAAGAAAGTTCGGAAATACCTTCGCATGAAAATAAAAAATACAATTTTGTACTTCAAAGGAGTTGAAAAAGTTCAATGGATGAAGGATTTACTTTGTGATGAAAATCTTGAAGTGAAGAATATCGAAGAAGTTGGCTGTGCTAATTTCAACGAATTGAAGCGACTCTATCCTTGTGAAATAAAATGTTCGCTCCATAGCAAATGCTGTGCCCTACAAAATGTATACCTATTGGACAAATTCTCATCTGGAAATTAAATAAAAACAAATTTCTTCTTTTTCTTTATTTACGTCTTTTCTCTTTTATAACCATATGGAAGGGAACTATTGATTTCGATATTCAGGGAAAATGTTTAGATAATATTGGAAGTCCTGTAAAACCACATCAAGCAGTCACTAAGGAGTACGTCGATAGCAATAAAGATTTTCAAGATAAAACTATGCTCATTCTACAACAATATGTGGACAGTAATCATAATACATTAGTAAAAAACATCAAAGAAGAAAGTATAAAGTCCTTGAGATTACATATAAAGGGATTTTTCGATGTTCAACACATTGATAACGATGATGCAACAACAAAGAATTATGTTGATACTGTAACTAATGATGTTTTAAAGAAGTGTCTTTTATTTATTGATGACAAACTGGAAAAAAATGATAAATCTTTGAGATTATATACCGATCAACTTAACCTGAATACCCTTGAATTGTTAGATAAGTTTAGAAAATACTTTCTAGATATGCTTGAGAAATTCCAAACTGAAAATAGCCAACCTGTACGGAGAAAACCAACCACATTCGGTCCTATTTAAAAACTCAATTCAGTAATCACTTGAAAGCATACCGAAAAACATGTCCAATATAAACACTAGTTTGATTTTTGATGAGCTTGTAAGGTTTATCAAAACCAACCAACATACCCTACTCGATGAGCATTACGAGGAGCTTATTGAATGCATTTCCTTATTAAGGCATTTTGAAAATGTTACATCTACACATTTTGAAAATGGATGTCATTTTATGAATTGTCCATGGTCTTCGAATCACTGCAAAGAAGGACCAGATACGTGTGCGTGCTATATGATTGAACATAGAATGATTAGAATTAAGAAACTAATGTCTCTCTATAAAAGATTAATAAAGAAATAATAAAAGATGAAAGTTTATTTATTTGTATTCATTCCTTTTCAATATGAGTAAAAGAAAAGTTGTCGATGAGTTACATAAACCAGCGCGGTTTCACAGGTCGTGAAGCTATTGAAGAACGCTTAAAAATAATTGAAACGAACAGCAATAACGAAATTTCAAATTTAAATAATCAAATAATAATCAACAATAAATTTAACAAACTGTGCCGACGCGGCTCTGAACTCTCTCATCGAACGAAGCCACGACACAACACCCATCCACTTCGTTTACTTCACGACCATCCGTTTTGGTAAACCATCGCTTACAGCTCTCACATTGGCTTTTCCGGTTTTTCTCTACCCTTCTTCATCTGACAGCGACAGCGAGCAGTTCATTTTTGTACACGTGTTAAATTCAATAAAATAGAATAATCTTACTTTGTTAATACTTTATTCTTTTGTTTTAATCGACGCACATTATTACATTGCGTCACAAAACAAATAAAAATATTAATTGAAACATTGAATAATGAAACCAAGAACATAATAACGAGAATTAACGCATCTGTAGACAGTTATAACTACGAAAAAGATATAGCTTGTGGGAAACGCCCTGCCGGTACTAGTTGGTAACCTAACGCCTATTAGTAGGCAACCATTGTCCAGTACAATAAAACACAATAATCGTTGCAGTATAATAAGCGATCACACCTACCTTGTCGAATTCGGATATTCGAATTTTATTCACCAAGGTAAATACTCCTTTTTCGTAAGCTCAGGGGGTGTGTCCCGGGTAAGGTTGAAGTCCATTCTAAGACTACTTAGCCGATATCCACCCCAAAGTGACCACTGACGAGTGATATTCACCAAAAGGTGTGGGCAGAGGTGAGAGGAACAACCGAGAGAAACCCAAACCAGTAATGCTTCTGGAAACTTACCATTCAATAAGGTATGGCATGATGTGTATATATTTTTTTTTTTGTATGGGCTGTGGCAAATGGCAATGCAAGTATAGTACCCATAGTCGCCAATTATGAAATACCATATCGAAAGAGGTATACCTATGGGGATTGGCAGATGCAATCACGCCATGCATATTGGTACGGTAATGAATTTTTTTGTTGTTCCCTCTCTGGTCTTGTGGTCACGTAGGCCAACGATGGTATTGAAAAGTGGCGTGGGTACGCTGAAGTCTCGGTAATTTTCCATACCGAGTGTACGGTTTTATCTTTGTTCTCGTTGTAGGTATAGTGCGACGTAAAATGATTAGTCGCAGTGGTTGCTGAGTTAGTTGATGGCAGTCGTTGGTTGGCAGGCGAAGAGTTCGGATAGTATTTCCGGTGGGTGCGCGCATATTTTCGTTTGTTGGTGGACGAGTGTCGTGGATTAATTGAATAGTTCGCGACAGTTGAGGTTAACATCGCGTGTTAATAACTTAAAATTTTTTATTGTGCCGGAAGTACCGGAGGCGTAAGCCAAAAATTACTAAATTACTTTTTCTTGTGCCGGAAGTACCGGAGGCGTAAGCCAAAAAGCCTATAAATGTTCAAACAGTGTCGATACCAGTTATCGGTGAGGCAGTAAAGTGTCGTGACACGTTCCCCCCCCCAAACGACCCACCTTGCGGAAAGTAGTTTTTCTCCGCGCACGCAACACGTGACCCTATCTGGTGACTGTCTTTGCTCGGGAACCCATGTGCGCATTATTAAACTTACCCGGGTTTTTCCCCAGTACTCGGTACTATGACCCCTATTTGACCCTATAAAAAAAAAAAAAGAAAAAGAAAGAAAAAAAAAACAATTACGTCACCCCATCAGTGCCAGTGTCAGTGCGACGGAACAATTAGTTCGGGTCAGCTCTAACAATAAACGTTGACAGACAGTACCGGCATCGCCTATGGATTACAGACATAGTCCGATTTGATTAGGAGAACCCCACGAGGAGGCCTCGCAACATGCAGTGCAGCAGTTTCAACCACGCCGTGTATATTTTTTTTTCTTCCCCCCCATCCCCATCCTTTTTTTTTTTGTAAAATTCAAATTTTGGAATATTAAAGTGGAAACCTCCAGTAGCATATTGATTACCTTGTAACTATATACATATATAGTATTGATTAAAACTTGAAACAAGAGTAGTTCTTTCTTTGTTGGGCCGAGGCCCGAATATTTTCTTATTGTATACAATCATAAAACTCCAAAAAAAAAAAAAAAAAAATATCAAATTAGATTTCGTACGTTAGGCCGCCATTCTGCGGTTTGATCATTATTTTTTTTCTCTTTTCCTCTTTTTGAAGTTACTCAGGAGATGCTGTGCACACATCGCCCCCCCCCCCCCCCCCCCCCCCCCTGGGAACCGCCGTACATAACCCGAATTGGGTAATACTCTGGTAAGTCGTATTTATTTCCTCTTGATAAAGATCTCGCGTCAGTATTTGATATTTTTTCTTTTTACTTTTTACTGTCACTTGGACGAGGTCCTAGTAGCGTCCGATAATGTCATAATTATTAGACATATAACCTGACATAAAGTTTAGATGATTCCCTTTTGTATGGGAAGATACCTTGTTAGTATGTAAGCCTGGCCTAAGCAGATAATAATAGTTATTATGATTTATCCCTGGAGAGCTACAAGTAATATTTGTTTTATTATTTTAATCCCGCTCGCTCCCTTAGATTAAGTGATGGAAATTGGTTAATTCACCAACTCCGTATAACGTAAAGAATCTGTTGTATTGTTTCTTGAAATCTCGTTGGTACAAATGGTCCAACTTTAGATTAGTTCGTTATCATTAGGTTTTTTTTTTCTCTTGAATCAATAAAAAGGAAATAAATTTTGTAATGGATTACTGAAACGGAATGTTGTCGATTTTTTTTTCTTATTTGGGTTCGTTGTTTCGCTTTCGTCTAGATGCATTAAACCAACAATGACGTGGAAATAAGTTTTTCGATGGATGTGGTGACCGATGTAAGGTCCGGAGACATATATTAGATTCGTTCGTCGCTGGTCATAACCTGGTTGTGACCTTTTTGTAAAGGGGTGACTAAATTTCAATGAACGGAAGTGACTTAGTCACCAACGGTGGTGGACTACTGAGGACAGTCAGGGTCACCATAGGGGTGGGTCTACACTTCCCGAGAGTCCATCCATCTGACTCTCGTTCGCACGTGATGTAGGAGAGACCATAAGCAGTGACATTCCAGCTTGCGTCTACAGCCTATAGGAAAACATATCAGGACATTTCAGGGTTCCCATTCCTTTTTTTTTAATATTTATTCTGAACTACAGCTAGAGACAGGCATGGATTAAATGTAACACCGTTCGGCATACAGGCAGCAAGAACCCCCCCCAATCCGACGAGCTAGGACGGAGCCTATGCTAGCATGCCTGCCGCTGCGTGATGCCCGAACACCCTCTGACCAGTAGCCTGGACGGACCAATGTGGTACCTGTATAGCAGTGGTCCCAAGGGTTGCCTTTTTGGTTAGAGGTTCACAAAAAAAGAAATAATAACAAGCCGCTGAGTCAAGACATTAGGTTACATATGCGGTTAATTTCGTCTCTGAAATTAAAACAGGCTCACCACATTTTTAAATTTTGTTACAAGCTAAAATACAGTATGAAATAAAGTTGAGAGAAAACCTCGATTATTTACATGAGGATATAGAAAAAATAAAAGAAATATTAATGACTTCAAGGTTAGGAGTACTAAGTAGAGGTATTTTAACTACAGAAGAACTAAATAAATACGGAATTCTTATAAATAACTCAAAAGAATTGAACCTCAGTTAAGCTCTATATTAAAGCAGTATGTTTTCTGTTTTGGGGATGAATTTTAGGGTTGATATATGCAACATTCGTGGGCTGCGATCGAATTTCTTCTCAGCGTACGTCCATGTTGCCAAATATAAACCAGCTGTTTTGGCACTGGGGGAGACCAAGGTAGGTGGAAAGTCTGATGTATCAGAATTTGATTTGCCTGGATATCGCCTAATGCCATTATTCTTTTTACATCGCGGTCTCGTCATTTATGTGCGTAATGATGTAGCCTACCAAGCTCCTGTAAATTATGGCTAGTGTTCCAATCCGGAATTTAATTTAAAATGGCTCAAATTCCATGTCCGTAGGCAAATTATTCATTACTATTTTCTTTATAGAAGCCCTAATTTTGACAGCAACTCGACTTGTAACGAGTTCGATGTGCTATCTGATTCCATAACAATAATTGTCTCCCTGTATTCTCATACTGAAATCGTTATTGCGGGTGATTTCAATATCCACAATTCTGACTGGCTTCGACATGCAAGTTTCAAGTTTCAAGTTTTTTTATTATTATAATCATTTTCTTCATTACAATTTTGTTCTACCCGCAAAGCAAAGTGCTTATTCTGGACAGACAGCACCCGAAGGAATTTATGTTCAGATCTTTGCTGAGGTAAACCAATTAACCCAGCTTGTAAATGTGCCAACACGTATACCAGACATTGACGGTCAAAATTCCAACATACTGGACTTGTTTCTCACTTCCCACCCTAATAAATACTCCATTGAAGTATTTTCGCCTCTAGGCTCATCAGACCACTCACAGTGTGACAATTTGCCTATTTAGCGGGATTTAATTACAAAATTGACTGTCACAAATGTAAACAAAAACAGTTTTTTTTTTTGCAGCCTACACCTCCGACTAAATAACTGTGAACAAATTTTTATGTTAGAAGCATGTGCAACAGAAAAAAATGATCTCAAAGTTCTAGTTGTGTACTATTATTCATAAGAAGTTCGGAGAGAGCTAGATTTGTTATTTTCTTTTCAGGTAGTTCGCGTGATTTTAATTGAAAGTTTTGTTTTATTTTAATAAATATATTCTTATTGAATAGTAAGGTAAGTTGATTTGGGATAGTGGGTGCTTTTAGTTTAATTAAAGAGGAGAGGAAACAAAAATGAAAGATACATTTATGCGTTATATGTAAGTTGTATATAAGACCGTATTTGTTGTAGAGCCATGTATGTACGTAACAAAAAAGTGTTTTGTCTTTTTGCGCACAGGTGCGACACCCATACTAAATTTTTCATTTTTTAGGATGGTTACCGAAATTACGAAAAAGCAAATTTATGATGTTTGGACTGCTAAGATCAAAATTAAGCGCTTTGATGCTGTTTTTTCTTTTGTTATGAGCTGCTTCAATATTATTACGTTTTCTGAGGACTCAATTAAGTCAATAAAGACAACTTTAAGAAATTTATGCTTGAGGTTTGACGAAAAGTTTACCAAAAGTGGTCGCCATCGAGATCGCTTCGAAAGCATTAATTGTTCGTGGTTGAATGAAACTCTAACACTACCACAAACAGTTTTAGATGAAATTCCTTCTTCATCTAGTGTGAACAAGGTAGGAAAGTTAAGATACCACAATAATTGAACCATAACAAAGAGATAAGATACCCCAGTAGTTAAGATACCACAGTAATTGAATCATTACAAAGATACAGCTTCCTTCTGAGGCATTGCCAATTCTTGCTTATCAGCATAATTGGTCAGTATCGAATTTCATAAATTTAATAAATCTTTTTCCTCCTTCTGAGGCACAGAACGTTTTGCAAACGTTAACAAAATATCTGTATAAATATCAGAGCAAATCATTTTGTAAGCTCACTTCTATTTTATAACTGAGAGGATTGACATTGACTTTGACTAAAACTAAAATTCGCGCGAGTTACGTCACCCACACTTTGATTCCCCTTTCCACACGAGCAAACCAGCACAACACACCACAGTCCATTCACCTTTACCATAAATGCACCATCAGCATTTAAACGGATGCACCCAATAAATAAAATTGTCAATTATGTATTATTAATTATTGTAATTGCCTAATTGACAAAGAACTTGATGAGTTAGCGTCTACTGCACTTTTCAAGTTCTCGGAATTCAACTGGGCAAGTAGGTATCTTTATCCATCATGAACTGTATTAATTTTGAGTTGTAATTTGTACCTAAGACCGAACGGTCACAAAATAAATATTTTTTTATCAAACCAATAATTCTCCCAACTTAACTCGCGCGCACGCGAAACGGAAACACCGTCGAAACAAAGGTGCATACATCACACATATTACATATAATACAAAATAAAAATAAACACCATAAAACACAAAAACATTAACAACTCAAAATACGTTTCCCAACACAACGCCTAATAATAATAATAATTGAACAGAAAATGAAAACATAAATCAAACAATCAAATTGAGTGTCCAGTGCAGTGCCAATAGACAAAAAAAAAAAAAATCGCACACGCGAGTGACCTTTGTTCTTCCCGTTTTTTTGGTTTTTCTTTCTCCGTTCGCCTGTTTTGGCTAAGCAGCGATCACGAACCAACATCTTATGAATAGCGGGTTGTAAGTGTGTGTCTTGCCTGATAACTGACTCGCTCTGTTGCATGGGCATAACACCTGTGACGGAGTGTTTTGGAAGTCTGGTGTCGGATATACACGTTGCCACTCTGCTAAGTTGAGTTGGAGTTGTGTTTTTAATTTTTGTGTGTGTTATGAGGGGTGAGTTACGTGTTGATTTTTGCAACATTCGAGGCTTGAAAAGGAATCTCTTTGCTGCATATGTCCATGTCTTTCAATTCAGACCAGCTGTTTTGGCACTTTGTGAGACACAGGTGGATAAGAATTCGATTCCCTCGAATTTTGATTTACCGGGATATAACTTAGTGCCATTATTCTTTATACATCGCGGGCTCGCCGTTTACGTCCGTGATGATATTGCTTACGAATTTCCACCACAATATAACCATTGCTCCAATGCGGACTTCAATTACATATGGTTAAAATTCAATGTCCGTAAGCAAATAATACACTCCTGTTTTATTTATAGAAGTCCAAACATTGACTGTTCATCTACTTTTAACGAGTTTGATGAGCTGTCTAACTCCATCTTAGGAATTGTTTACCAGTATCTTCATACTGAAATTGTCATTGCGGGCGATTTCAATACACACAATTCCGATTGGCCTCGCCATTCTGGACAGACAACACCCGAAGGAAGGTATGTTAGGATTTTCGCTGGGATTAACAGCCTAACTCAGCTTGTAAACGAACCTACACGGATTCCGGATGCTGCAGATCATGCCGCTAACACATTGGACTTGTTCCTCACCTCTCATCCAGATAAATACTCTATTGACGTAACGTCGCCTTTAAGTTCGTCGGACCATTGTGTCATTTCAGCTAAATTCTCATACACAAAACACACAGTTAAAGAACAAGCTCCCAAAAAAACGGTATGGCATTATGAGAAAGCCAATTGGGACGGCCCTTACTTCTTTTTTGTGGGCTTTAACTGGTCACTATGCTTCCTCGGTAGTGACGTGGATGCCGCCGCTGAAATGATAACAAACATCATTCTCCTGGGTATGAGATCCTTTATTCCCAACAGAAAAAAAGAGTATTATACCTAAGGAGAATGCTTGGTGCGACTCGAGCTGCAAAGAGACTATCAGGTTGAGATATACCCCCCCTCCCCTCTACCCAACACGAGCACGGTTACTCGAAACCGAATAGGTAAATCGTGGGATATATGTATGTTATGATAAGCGGGGTTTCGTTAGAATTAGGTTATATTGTTCAGTTCAGTTCTAATCCGACAATTAACTTAGGAGCTGCAGCCTCGCTATGGACAGCGGCCTCTTTTGTTAAAATAATAAATAAATATATGTATATATGTAAACCAGATAATAAAGTAATAAAGAAAAAACAAACTATGTTTTTTTTTTTTTTATTCCAAATTGCGATAAAGCAAAGTTAACTGGGGTCACCGAGCATTAGAACCAGGTGAACATGATGGAAGGGTGGGAATAGCCATATTTAATGGTGAAGATGATGATGAAACAAACAATTTCGCCAATAAGAATACATGAAACCAATTTGTGTGTATTTCAGCAGAAAATGTGACCACTGCCTGGATCTTCCAAATTTGTATTTTTTTCAAAAGTGCAAATTGTCGTTGAATGTCATTAAGCAAGAAGAAGACGTAGTATCCAAATTTTTTTATAGACTCGTTAAACAACTTTCCTAGTGCTCTTTTAAAAACTGCCAAAAGCATTTGAACTGTCTCCTGTTTTGAAAAAGGGGTGTTATAAAATTCTCATCTATAGTTTGGGGCGATGATTCGGGTTCCAATTAAACACACCACTTGGCAGAAATTTAATTTCCATTTTATTTCATGCCATTTTTACGCGCGCCAAAATGGCGTAGGAATACAGGCATTTTGCCCTTTAACAGCTGCGAAGTATGGCCAGCATTATTATTACGCCGTCAGAACCCGAACCATCGCCACGGCCGGAGCAAAATATCAAAGAATAGACTTACTCTTATTTTCACTTTTAATTACTGTCGCCTTATTTGAAAAGGGAAGTTAAATCTGCTGTTCATCATTTTTGGTTACGGGTTTCGTCAACAAGGGGTATTTTCCCCATTATTTTAATAGCAAAGAAAATGCTTAATACTACCTCTTATTGAATATTACAGTCCAGATACATGAAAGCTGAAGATCGCAATGTATATTTGAAATGGTTTGCAGAACAAACACGATCTGAAGCCAAAGAGATGGGCATACCACTAGGTGGATTGGCCAAAGGATCGACCATTAGAAAAGAGGTTCCTCCATTCATTCCTCCAAAATCTGAAGAGTGTTTCTTGGGAACCATCAATGCCTTACTATGTGAAGCTAACCTAAGGGGATCACGTATTGATCGTTTTTCTGTTAGGGCTAAAGAAATTATTGCCCACCTGTCTACAGGAACGGAGGAACTCGGATACCTAAAAGATTTGGAGCTTGAAGACGTGGATACACAAGAAGTAGGAGTGGATCCGATGGCCCCTAATAATGAGCCCCCTCCGACTCCCAAGGGGTCCGTGATGATTCTTCCAGGAAAGGAAAATCCAAGGAAAACCATTAAGATAGATATACCGGCGGGAGAGCATGCTGATGTCCTGGCCTCAGAAGATCCGATGGAACTTAAAGTTCGGAAGATATTGACACGTATGAATTTGTTAGTCCGATATAAATATCAATGCGACTACTCTTCATCAAAAATAGAGTAACACAACTCGTGAAAAAAAAAAAAAAAAAAAATATGATGCGGCGTGAGCTTGTCATATTGTATCAGTGATGTTAAAATTTTGACAGAGGCTTGTCTGGAATTAAGGAACTTGTTCCAACAAAATAATAAGCTTATGTTTTTTTTTTTTTTTTGTGTAGAGGTTACAGTGATGAGAAAAATCAAGAACAATTTTGTAATCACACTGATGAAGAAAGAGCTTTAATCGGAACATGGGTAATTGATGAAGTTCTTAAAGCAATCGAAAAAGGCTACAAACTACTTTCCGTTCTTGAAATTTGGGAATATGATGTAGTCCAATATAATCCAGATACTAATTCCGACGGTCTTTTCACTTCGATGATGTATAAATTTCTAAAAATCAAGCAAGAAGCATCGGGATGGCCAAGTTCATGTACAGTACATCCCCACAGGAAAAAGATGTACATTTTGGGGAAAATTTGGACAACGTGAAAATCAACAGTAGGTACTATAGAATTAATAAACAGCATTCAAATATTTGGTAGATGTGCTATAACGCCTTGCCCCTGTGGCGACTGGGTAGCACTGCTGATACTGTGCGACTTGGTAGCACCCGGCAGACTGTCAAAGTGACAGAAAGAAATGTCTTTGCGACCGCGCGGATAGTTTTAAATATTAATTTTTTCTTAAAACCCCGGATGTTATGAAATATTGTACGGGGACGACCTGGGCATCTCGTGCGAACAAACCTAAATCTCTGAACGCGTTCATGGAGGTTGTCATTTAAGAAAACGTCAACGTGCCATTAAAAATGTCATTTAAATTCATTCGCACTTTATCGCCATCCGCAGAGGAGCCCAGGTCGCCAGCCCAGAAAACTAAAAAGTAAGTTGTATTATATACGTGAATTGTTAATCATAATTACATTATTACAGAGAATAAACGTTTCATTTCGTTTTGTACACATCTGGCGTTAAATCTTAATGGGCTAAGGCTCCGAAGCGCTAACACCGGAAGACACAGCAGCTCGATAGTCCGCGGCGTAGTCAATTGAATTGTTCTTGTAAAGCGACACGTTTTCATATTGGCTAAATCGCCAAACCCCTGTCCAAACAGTTTGAACAGGCGCTTTACCCTCAGTGGGTAGCTTGGCCCACACCGAACGAACAACGCAAGATTGCTGAACACTTTTATGCAAAATACAGGCTGCCAAGTGTTGTAGGGTGCATTGATGGAATGCATGTCAACATTATTTCGCCGTCAGCAAATAAACATTTATTTTACAACAGAAAAGGAAAATGCAGTTTAAATGTTTTGCTGTAAGTCAAAATCTTTTTATCACTTGATGATTAAACAACTACCTATACTTATACAGATGTGTGACAATGCATTGAGAATTCGATTTATCAATGCTATACACCCGGAGCTTGTCACGATTCCTTCATATGGAATGTGAGTGAGTGAATTAAGATTAAAAATGGAGCAAGACTATCTGCAGGATGGCGCCAACGTTTGTGTTGCGACTAGCAACATGTTAACATCCAGTAACAAAGTCATCGCCATACAATGTCACCAGTCACCGTCTCGTATATAACAAAACAAAGTCAAAGCTGGAATCCCGATCCACTGCCATTAACCTAAATTCAACACAGTATTAAGTTGCAGTTCTGACCCACTGCCAATAGCTAAAAATAAACAGAACACTTAGTTGCAGACCGATCTACCATCAGCGCAAGCCGTGATATAATCGGAACAATGTATCGAGTTGCATTGTGACCCATTCCCATCACCTTGGGAACCATTATGCAGCGCCCAAACAACAATTAAGTAATTGATTTGTCACCCACTTGACACAATTATTTCATTTATAAGGGCTAAACACCGAAGGCATGCGACAGAAGGAATTAGATACCATATGGTCACTTTGTATTCGGTAATTGCTATCGTCAGCGCTATTGGCGGCGGCGCATTCATATTGAATGAAATATGGAAGGCGATAACATGGTATAAAGTGCTCAATACCATTAAGCTGTGGAACGTATGGGACTGGTGGTGACTGGTTAAAAGAAGACATATAAAAGGCGGGAGCAGAAAATACAGAAGAAGAGTCCACTTTTAACCATCGATAAGGCAGTACAAATTAACGCATCTTGTACTTTTTCCGATCAATAAAATTACCAAATTATAACGTAACTTTGTAGTGTTTTTCTGAGTTCCGCTCGATTTCTGTCTTAATTTGGTTAGCAAGTTGCCGTGGCGCAACAGTTTGGCTATTGGGTAATTTATAGAAAATTTGAAATAAAAGAGAAAATTAACTTAAATTTCAAATTTTGTATCCTACAGTAAATAAAATAACTTACATGGTGCTGCTTGATATTCTTTCTTTGGTCGCCTCTAAAAAAATAATGGAAAATGTATGTGGAAAATAGCACTATATTCCGCCCGAAACATTGGTGCCAATAATTGTCATTTTTTCAAACAGCAACAATTTTTCGCCCGGAACTCATGATAAGCGAAAAATGAAATGTCAATTTTTTTGTTCGGGCGAAACTCACAATAAGGCTGAATATAAAGGTATCAGCTACCTTGAAATTCCTAGCAATCTAGCAAGGTGTTTACCAAAAGCAAATTGGAGAAGACAGACATGCGGGACTTGCACAACAAACTGTGTCCACGATTATAGCTGAGGTCTTAACATGTGGCGGACGGAATTCCACACGCAGACGAATCAGTAACATTAACTGATTCCTGGAACGCGCTCATTAAAGTAACAACTGGGAACGCAACCCAGCATCGAAATTATTCCCGACGAATGAAAGAGAAGACCTGAGTGACAGGCAGTCGGACTCTTCCAACTACAGAGAAAAAATGCGATTTCTTTTCCCGCGTAATTGAGTTGGCGGCATTCCAGATATTCTTGCAGAGGCGAGCGGTCAGCTCAAAAATAATCACTCCTCGTCAATAGTTTCGCACCGTAAAAATTAAATACTTTCCTTTCGTTAAAACAATTGCGCACCATCACTTAAATAATTTCTTTTGTCTTTTGTCTAATTAATTTGTTCACTTTTATCGAAACCAATAAAGTTTAATTTGTATTTGTATTTCGTGGAAACTAAATCTGGTTGGTGTTTGTGGGAAACGCCCTGAAAAAAAAAATCGAAGCGTCATTTTTGGGAAAATCGCAAATTCCTGGTGTGGTTGGTGTTGTTGAAATTAGTTCATAAATGTTTAAATTTTTCTCAGGCTTCGGGTATATTAAATACCCCTTGGTCAAATCTAGATGCCTGGTCATATATTGCACCATTATTTCGAACTGAGAAACTTTTGTGTTTGGACTTTTAGATGATTCCCTGATACAAAAAAAAAAAAAAAAAAACAAACATTTAAGTATAAGAATATAATGTCAATATAGAGGCGCTGGGTGAACGCACTCAAGCTCTGTAGCTCAAGTTGCGCCACTGGTGGTCCCTCCTAGTTTTAGAAAAAGAGAGAAACGAAGTAGCCGTCGCCAACTTCACTTTTATAAAGAAATCAAACGAGAGAAGACGGGTTTTTCCGCCATTAAAAGAAAAACTGAGTTTACACATTATACATACATGTTAGAGCAGTGATTTTCTTGAGTGTATGAGCGAACTCATTCGAAAAGTAATATCTATGGTCAAGTGACGTGCTGGTTGATGTACCGCAGATAAATTTAAAGCTGCATTGTTTTAATAAAGTTTTATTTTGATTTTGAAAGTGCATTTTTATAGAATAGAAGAAATACTTTTCCCTATCATACATGTAGAATAGCTAAGTAAACATAAGTATTTTCATATATTATAATTAATCATGAATCATTCCAGACTACCGACCCACCACCAACGATGAGTAATATTCGACCCACTGCTGAAATTGACTAAAGCAAACACATTCGACCACCGTCCTCGTTTCACTACGTTCCAGAGGGATCGTGTGACGATGACTCTGTGAGGGCGATAGCCGAATCGTGGGTTGAACGTTACCTAATACTCTCGACCCAGATAAGCTGTACAAATAAAAGACCCAGCGATGACCAGACCATGGGTGTGGGATACAGAGAATAGCAACCATGGCCAACTGGAGGGCAATAGCATTAGCGATCACTGGAATGTGCGGCGTTGCGATTATCTGGAGCTGGTTGCCTTAAGGGAAAAGCACTGAAGTGATTCCACTCCAAGGCAGACGTCACAGCAATCCCGATAGACGAATTGTTAAGCGCGATGAAGGAAATGTTCGGTGACCGAACCAGCCGGCTAACATTGAAACGTGCGACCGAGGAGAGGATGTGGCAGACCACCGAGACATTCCAACAATACTTTCATGAGACAGTAATCCTGGTCAACAGAATCCAGCTAGAAGAGGAGGACCTTGTGGAATGGATTATAGATGGCATTCCGGATCCATATCTCCGTTCCCAAGCACGGACATCACGCCAGGCGGCCGACGGACATTTGACACGAACCATCAGGTGCTACAAATGCAACGTTTTGGGGCATATGTCCAATGAATGCACCAAGCCGAAGCGCGAACGCGGAGCCTGTCATGTATGCGGTTTGATGGGACACTTTGCACCCACATGTACACAGAAGAAAATGAATCAGGATTCAGGACCACAGCGAGGATGAACATTTAGGAAAATTATACCATGTTTTTGTAGATAGAAATATTAATCGTAAAATATTACTAGAGAATTTAATAGATACCGGTAGTCCTGCAAGCCTCATCCGTAAGAAGTTCGTGCCGCCCGTTATAATAAAAAAAATGTAATGATTAACAATGTAGTTTAGTTGGAAAAAATAAAAGTCCATTGGTTGTTTTGGGAAAGGTTCAGAGTATTGTACTATTTGAAGGGAAGGAATCCGTGGGCACATACATCGACTTCAAGGAATCGGTCAAGGGAGACTACTTCCAAGCGTGTACAGCGTTTGAGGATAGAATGGAGGAGCTGCGTCCTAGAGTACAAGAAGACGTACAGCACAGACAGACGTTGCTGTGGCCATACACGAGAATGACAAGGACGCACCGGCCTACGAATTGGCTTACCTCCAGAAGTCGCTCACTGGCCGTTCAGCCAGGACAATGGGAGAATGGCAGCTGACTGCAAGCAACTACAACGAGGCCTGGGAGATGCTTTGTTCCTTCGTATAGCTGAAGATTTCCGCCCACCAGTGGTAAGGGATCAGAAGCTTTTTAAAAGTACAATAAATAATATTATGAATAAATAAAAAAATAAAAACAAAATTATACGCAATGACATACATCTTGCTTATATCACAAGAAGAGGTGTACCAGTAGCGAGATAGCTCCATTAAAGAACAGTACAGATTTGCCCGAGAGAAGCAAGTTGGAACCGCTTAAACGATTGCTAGATGTTAAAAGGCTTGCTAAGAGTAGGTGGTGCTAGATAGGCGCAACAATTCGTATGGAATGAATCATCCAGTCATAGTTCCAGATGGATCCAGATGGTGCAGTACAGGCTATGATGCAGTTCGTGAGATTGGATTGCAAATGTTTCAAAGGGCCAATGCAAAACACTCGCGACAGAATTCAGCATTTCCTGGAGAAGCTTTGGTAACAATACCATTCATTGGCTTATATTTTGAAAAAAACATTCACTTTTATTTGTAATGTGTAAATAGGGATACTACTATGTCGAGAGATCTGGAGCGCCACTTGGAAAGCTCTACAATAAATTCCATAATTGGAAAAGCTCTAAGTTGGGTAAATCCTCGGAGAACAAAATAACAAAGAGTGATCAAAAAAGAAAGCACCTTAATCCATATCAGGAAACTGAAAACGAAGAGGAAAATATTAGGTCTCTCATTTACGACAATTTGTCTTTCGACGATAAATTAAATAGGTGGAAAGGTTGCGTCGCGACAAGACTAAATTTGATCAATGTCGAAATAAAAAAAAATACATTTTCGAATCGTGGCCACAATACAAAGAACCCTATGGCTACAAACTGGTAATTGCCTGAGACTTTTTTTAATGTTATTTATTATTATTATAAATGCAATTTCTACTACCATTATGATTAGCTGGAATCTAATTTCAACCATGTCTTCGGCACAAAAAATAGATTCTTGGACGAACACAATGAATTTGTGGAAACAATGATTTCACGAGTTTTACCCGGACTTTTAAAAAATACTACTAACATTGACCTCCTTAAGGAAATTAATTTAAACAAAGATAAATTGAACCGAAGTACCTATGTACATTGCTTATTTTTACTTTTAATATTGTTGTGATCTAATTTATTGAATTCGAATATACTTGAACAGATGTAATTTGCGCCGCTGTATTTAGACTTATACAGTCGCGTTTGCCTAATGGTAAAATAGTAAAAATCTTGGTGGACTGCTCCAATCCAAAAAACCAAATTTTACTTTGGAGGAATCGCGAGACGCGTTCATCGTAGTTCGCGAGAATGACGTATTGTATAAAGAGTACTTTGATGCTAAAGTACTAAGGGAATCTTCAGTGCCGCCATTTATAACAATAATTGGAACAGTTTTGGCACCAACCGCAATTTATTGCGATTTTGAGAATTTGACCAATAAAATGGAAAACCTGCCCAGAGCCATAGACATATGCTTTAAGGCATATAATTTGTTTCACTGGGAGTATTCGCCAGTGTATCCAGTGGTCCATGTCCTGATAAAAAATATTAAAGGTAATTTAATCGCTTTAGATCCATTCAATATCAGTCAACAACCAAGTACATTAGGTGTAAGTCTTTGGAAAGACCGTCAGAAAATGTTAGGCCACTTTTGGGAAAGGTGGAGTACAGATTATTTGACCACTCTGCAGCAAAGGAAGAAGTGGCGTAGAGACAAGGAGCCGTTGAAGGTTGGCCAGCTGGTCACATTGGCTAACGAAGGAATATACGAGCTTATCACCAGCAGGGATGCGTTGGTACGATCCGTAGTTGTGCAGACGGAGACAGGAAAGTTTTTACCATTATCGTTTGTTGAAGACCTGATTGCAATTTGTATATTTAACGATGGTGTTTTTTTTTTTTTTTTTTTGCAATTCAGTTCGGTGCACGTGAAATCATACGTATACATGAAAAAGTATAAAAAACATAGTTTTTACTATCGTTTAAGACGTCTTTGCAATTGCAATTTGTGGCAGCTCCAGATAACAAATCATCCACGTACATGTCTTCACTGAGGCATTTTCTTTCGCGCAATAGCCTGTATCGTGCGTAAATCTGATATCGAAACCCTTCCTCACTCCACACAGAAATTGACCGATGGGAATACATCCTACTGAGATCGACCTGAAGTGAAAATTATCTTTTGAGCAAAACCACCCTCACCCTTGGTAGTGTGACTGACTATTTTTTTTTACCTCACCTGGTGACATACTCTTGACCCCGTAATACCACCACCATCATTAATTAGTGCGTTTAAGACTAGTGCGTGTTCCGTCTAGCACCCGCCAGAAATTCCGACAGACCAACAAATTTTTTCGTTTTTAATCAAGGCTATAATTGCCAATAGAAGCTAGTCTTCTAGAGACAATAATTGAATCAAAGTAACCAGGGCCCACTGAAGAGGTCAGAGAAGCAGAAGAGGACGTGTACGATGCATACCGTGATGGCAGCAGTCGGCGATTTTGCAATTTAAGTATCTGTACACTGAGGGAAAAACACTTTAAACTGTAGAGATTGCGCGATAAAGAGAAATGATTTTATTTCGGATTTTTCTACACAATTTCTTCAAATTTGGCTGTTTAACTTTTGCTAACACTTTTAAGCAACACTAAATTTATATTCTGCAATGTTTTTAAACCCCATTTCCCGCCATATAAAGTCTTGTTTGTTTTCCTACAAGGTTTTTTTTTTTTTTTTTTTTTTTTTTTTTTTTTCATTTAACATAGACGCTTCCAAAATTAAAACGACTAAGTTTACTGAATTTTTGTATGCTAAAGTGAATTATTACTTAAAGGATAATAATTTTCAAATCAAACACACTGACAAGCCAGCAATGAAAATTATATTAAAATCGCTGCACAATCGACCCAAAATAGTTTCACTCAGCAAGAATTTTATTTTGTTTAAAATAAAAACTAATTACAATCTACCCATTTGCTGTATACCGATTTCAGCGCCATCTGTGTAACGTTGACGACTTATTTATGTATCAAAATGATTGCTTGAACTTAAGCTTAACACGTTCGCGGACAAGGCGGCATATGCCGTCCAATTTTGCCATTTTTGCTGGGACAAAGCGGCATATGCCGTCCAACTTTGTTGTACTCTATAACGCAAAGCGGCAACTGCCGTCAAGTTTTTCATTGAATTATATACGCAATGAAACCTCCTGTCCCAGTAGAAAACAAAACTTTTTGTGAAATGTCCCAGCACACCGCCGGACGATGGTCTCATCGAACTGCTCGGCGATGATCTCATGCATGTTGTTTTTTATTGTAGCAAAAATATTATTATTATTACATAAATTATAATCCTTTTTTCATTCAAAAAGTGGTGAGAAAACGGTAAAGAAAAAATGCTTTTATTTATGTCCGGAATCGACAGAAGCGATCAAATGGTTAGTTATTATTCGTCCCCTAGAAAAAGCGTCAGATGGTATAAAAAAGTTCTCTTTCACCTGTTGGACGTTGCTATATGGAATTCTTTTTCTATAATGAAGAAATTCAAAAATAAAGCTATACTTCTCGACTTTCCAAATGAGTTGATAAAAGAATTTCTCTGCATATCGCTGGATTTAGAAGATGGAAGGAAACTGGTACAAAAGGGCGCTAAATATGGGGGAAAAGAAAGAAGACGGAAGATGGAAATGCCAAAGTCCAAATTCAAAATAAACAACACTATCCAGATAATATTTCAAATCCCAAAGATACCAGCAAGACCTACCACATGAGATGCCGTCAGTGTTTGAAGAACAAAATCAGGAAGCAGACCAAGTACTTATGTAAAACTTGTCCAGAAAAACCACCACTTTGCATTGTTCCTTGTTTTGAGCTGTTCCATTCAAAACGAAATGATTGAAGTTCCAATCTTTTTTCTCATTCTTTCATTCTTTTTCTTCTTTATTTCCTATTTGTTTATTGTTTTTTTGTATGAAATAAGAAAGTGTTTCTTTTCCTATTCCAGAGCGGCATATGCCGCTCTGTCCCTACACATGAAATATATATGTAAAATTTGTATCTACTGGGACAGAGCGGCATTTCCCGCTCTTGTTCTTTTTATAAGAAAAACATATAAGTCATTATGAGAATTCGATTGGTTGTTTTTTCGTTAATTTATGCCAACCGGAACAAAAGTTATGATTGATGCATTTTGCAACACCGCTTGCGATTTCAACTGTCCGCGAACGTGTTAATGCCTGTGACACACATAGGGTTTTGATACCATGGTATCAATACTATGGCATCGTCAATACCATGCTAGGTGACACACTATACAACGTAGTATAGGCTGGCAGTTGCCATTGGTTACTATGCTGGGGCAGACAATAAAACCCGTGACACAAACCTAGTACAGACACCCTGTTGGGAATACTAAAGCTTTTTCTATGAAAATGATAGGTACTTTAAGTAAAACTAATCTCCACTACATGAGAGTGGCGCTGTTTTTGCTAGGAGAATAGCTATACCACGCAAAAAACCCTAGTATCGATACTACGCTCAAACCACATTGCTCGCATGGTATGACCGTAGTATACCCTGACAGACATGTGGTTCATCTCGATACCATGGTATCGAAACCCTATGTGTGTCACAGGCATAAGGCATTACAAATTTATTCTCCGCACACCAACGATTATACATTATTCTAAGTATACAATGGAATTATATTTTAAATGAATTTGGACAATTTTTGATGTTTTTTTTTTTAGAAAATTTTGCATACAAAATGGTACCAAATAAATACTCCAAGGTTCGAGAAGTATCTAATTTAATACCTTTTAGAGCCTATGTGCTGCGGTGAATAACATTTTAAATCAAAGTGCAATTGTATTAAAATAAACCTATCAAAGTGGGATCATTTTTAAATTAAATACACATTTTATCTTTTTTTCCTCGGAGCATCGAAAAAAAAACTTCGTCTTTGATTTCAATAGAAAATACATTAAAAAGGAAGTTGCTTATAAATTGTTTTGAAAAAGATTTTAGTGGTTGCAATATTGTTTTTATTGGAACGACGATATTGAGGTTTACAAAAAGGTACTATGTGAAAGGCAAAGCAATATATAGATAGATATTTTTGGAATACGAATCTATAAAATATACAGTTCAAACAATATCGTTTGAGCGGTATTTACAATATAATGGAAACAAAATTTTTTTGACAAAACTTCCAAGGTTCGGAAAGTACCTACTATTCTTCAACTGTTAAGCAGAAAACTGAGTACACACGATTGTTTAGGGGATGTACGAACGTATTTTCGAATATTTAAATTCTTATCGAATTCGAAATGGAGTTGTGTTTTTATTTGTATTTTTTATGTTTATAGAATGTCTATAAACTACAGAAAACCAAATTCTTAAAAATGCCTGTCATTTAAAATTATATGATAATACAAAAACTGATTTTGCCATCAAATTACTATTTATCATTACCTTAAGAATTGATTTTTGTTGAAATTAAATACCAGTTTTTAAAAGTATCGTCATATTCGCATTATTGGAAAATAATCGAACATGTCTAAAATCTTTATATAGAAAGTAGCGTTAATATATAGGAGTTAAAATAGAAAAAATGAGTCCGCACACTAAGCCTACAAACTCTAAATAAGAAGTTTCAAACAAAAAGAGCTTGTAGCCGTTTCTTTAAGTTCCATATCAATATCTTTCTCTTACAACGTACACGAGAAAGTAAAAAAATACAATTCAGTACAAAATAATACGATTTAAACTAAGATGTGTACACTGAACACAGCTCATTTTTCATTCCTATCGACAGCGACACCACACATTCTATTTCAGTTCAGTTTCAGTTGTCGGCGAGTGTGGTGCAGTGGTATGATGGTGGTCAGTCCGTTCGCGTTAAAGTAACAAAAAAAAAAAAAAAAAAAAAAAACAGAAATCTATGGTAAGTGTCTTTTAATAGTTTTAGTTTTATTATATAATTAAAATATATTAATGCGAAATTGTTTACGTGGTATAGCTTTCATTTAGCCAAATATTGTTCTTGCAAAAACAAATCATTGGTTATTCTGTTTGGTATTGCGATTCGGCGAAATACATATTCATTTGGCTTGACGGCACGTGCGTCTCATATCAGTATTTTCGCATTCATTATTTTCGTGGTATAACTATATTAATATCCTATCTGTTTTATGGCTTAGAAAATATATTCAAATCTCAAATACCAATTTTTTTTTTTTGCAAGAACAAATAATTTTTTGTCTGCGATTTGGCGTTATAATGCGACGCCATATTTTTTGAACTTTTCATATTTAAAGTGAGTGCGAAAGGGAAGGTATTCGTACTGTCGTTGCAATCTACCCTGCCATTTTCATATTTTTTTCGCGTAAAGTGCGCATTTCGATCAAAATTAAATTAATCAGCCAGAAAGTTTTTCTTTGATGGTTTGTGATCGTGAATATAAATATATGCAGAATATCATATATTTGCAATAACACAGAATTAATTTTCTTTGTCGAATCGTTATTTTGCGCCAGAATATTCTTACTTGGCTGTATGTGCGAAAGGGAAGGTATTCGTATATCGGTGCAATCCACCCTTGTATTGAGATTGAAGTGACAACATGAAGTGAAACAAATAGGTTTGCCATTTTCACATTTTTCCGCGTAAAGTGCGCATTTCGATCAAAATTTAATTAATCGGTCAGAAAGTTTTTCTTTGAACGTTTGTGATCGTGAATATAAATGTGTAAACCTATTTGTTTGACATAATGTACAACGCAGAAAATACACGTATCTTCTTTTTTTTTAGTCAGGTCGTCGCTACAATGCAGAACTAGACTAGCTTAATCGTACTTTAAATTCAGTAGAGCGATTTTTATATTTGAAAACGTATTTATTCCTAAACTATTTTAGGAAACACCTTGGCGTAGAAAACATACATATTATTGTTGGTCGACATGTAGTACCAAATAACAAGAGCGATTTCTTCTACTTTCCACGCTCTCTTTATTATCAGAAGATATATTATTAATCGTTGGTGTTACACGAACCCGCTTTTTTTGTTGAAATTCTATCTAGTTCAACTAGCTATCAATTATAGGCTGTAAGTACCTACCATTTTCATCAGTTATGTTTTCAAAGTTGGCTCTGTTAAAACTTCAAATAAATCTTTAATTTATCAAGCTATCATTCTGCATTGTAGCGATACCTGGTATCAATTTTTAATTTTCACCTCTATTTCTGAATACATTTTTTTTATAGGATAACATAAAAATGGATATCCAAAATTTAGCACATATAAACAGCACAATATTAAGCCCAGATTTCGAATTAATTCAATTAGATGAAAATGGTCAAATTTTAGATGAATTTTTCCAACCAGCAGATGACGACGAAATAAAGTTGGCTCAATTACTGAAAGAGTTTAACCTTGAGTCTCTGCTGCAGGTACTAAAAGGTAAGAAAGGAAAAATGTTTTCAATTTTTATTAACAAATCTAGTATGTTATTGAAGTCAATGCGGTATTGTCGAAACAACATTATATTTAGTAATGTTTGTCAGAAATGCATAACTAGTTTTATATGCATTTGTCTTTCGATCGTGTATAAAACTTTCAATATTTTGCTTGTTCCTCTTTATAATTTCGGATTGAGTGGAACCAAAAAAAAAACACTTTGGCTCTAAAGAAAGTTATATTTAACCCTTTTCTTTTGATGTACTTATTTAGTTGTTATTGTTACTATACTTCTTATTCAGATAAGCGCATTACTTACCACAGTTTGCAATATCTATCTTAAGAGGACATCAGAGATGCTATTCCAAACATTGCAAAGAGGGCAGAATTCAGAGAAAAACTTTTTTTTTTTGAGAAAATAACAGGTAGGTAGTTATCAATGTATCTTATAACACTTTTTATGTCAACGGTTATAGTTTTTATTTTCATTTGTATTACGCCTTAGTATGGAAAGGATGATGAAACCATTTCCCTCAATTCGAAAGTTGACGATTGGCAGAGCAGAACAGATACTTCAAAAGAAATAATTCTTCAACCCAGACATTCTAAGATTGTAAGTATTAAACTAAATGTGGTAGATAGATATTTAGGTAATAATAATATTACAAATCAAATAGAATCTTCGAGAACTCTTAACTTCATCATCAAGAGGAAAGAGTTTACTTCATCTTTATGAAAAAAACAATCATTTAGAAAATATCCACAGGGAAGGACTTGTACAATTGATTACAGAAGAAGTCATATGTTCAAATTTGTGTCTAAAACCATTTGACTACCCATTCATCGTTGATCAGATTATTTCCATTTTTCCAACTGAAAAGGAGGCTGAGGTAAGTGCTAGAGTATTATTGTTTAGTTCAAAGGATCAATATGCACCATACAAAACATTTCCCTTCAGTTTAAAAATTCAGCTCGAATTCAAGAAATGGGTATATCGAAAAGTCTAGTCTAGTCTAGTCTAGTCCAAACAAAATTATTCAACTTTTTCAACTTTTTTTAATAAATTATATTATTATGGAGTAAATAAATATGTACTTTAATTTCATTTCTCAACCGTTTAGAAACAAGTCATTTCGTACTGTACAAACGTGAGACTTCACTGTAAAATAAACATCAGGACAACCAAGTTGCCATTTCTCTCTGTTTTTAAAGTACAAATTTGATTTTTAAACACATTAAATGTACTGGAATTTTTATTGCAACAAAAATCGACTGCGTAGCTTAGACTTATAGGGTTTTCTAAGTTTTCATCAGTAGGACGAAGGTTTTGGCTAATCAAATATTCGTTTTTACTTGGTTATTGCTCCAGTATCCAGGCGCAACGATAAGGTTGGCAAGGCTAAAAGAAAGGTTACTATAAGCGATGCACAAGAAAGTTTCATTTTGAGGCTTTCTTTGATAACGAACTATTCCGAAAAGATAGAAGAGCTGATAAATAAATAAAGTAACGTAGGGCTGACTATACAGCCATTCATTATTGTCGTTGGGACAGACGAAAGTAATTTAAATAATTTTTTTATATATTTGGGTAAAACTTTGTACAAATTTGATTCATTTATTGATTGTCTAAATATTGTTGTTTTTTCAGGATTATTATTTTATTCCTCGAAAAGGAAAAAAAAATCTCAGCGGAAAATTATATTGCAAATATGTAAACTCCCGGTCCAAACGTTCTAAGTCAAGCGAATGCTCTTCTATGCAACTTGAAGATCCATCTGAATCTGAACTTGACGAGGTAGACGATTCTATAGCCTTGGCTCTTAAAACTGTCCTAAGCCCAGATAGCTCTGATTGGAACTTAGTGCTAGATAAGTGGAAAAAATCTTTTTCCCTCCGTCAGAAGGAATTAAAATTATCCACAAATGCAGAGTTTTTGAAATCTTGGCCGAAATTCTCGGACTCAAGGGCACCAGACCTGGTAAAAATTTAATTAAATTTAAATAATATTTTAACTCGTAGCTATTTTTTTGTAGATAAACATAGACTTTACGCTTTTATACCCAAAAAAGCAACAACTTTTATTTGCTAAATGGGATGACTTCAAAATAAATATTAAGAAATATTTTGAAGTCAACATACATAACGAAAACTGCAAAAGAAGGTTTTCACTTTTGAAAACAACCTCAGAGATTGGAAAAGGTAAATATAAAAGGAAGCAA
Organism: Cheilosia urbana; assembly: GCA_946477585.1. Taxonomy (NCBI): domain Eukaryota; kingdom Metazoa; phylum Arthropoda; class Insecta; order Diptera; family Syrphidae; genus Cheilosia; species Cheilosia urbana. The sequence goes on along the minus strand of OX297853.1, from coordinate 19,246,181 downwards.
TACAGACAGGCCTTATATAAAACCATTTATTTCTTAGATTCCGAAGACTATCTCTTGACAACGTTATTAAACTCGGTCATTCCCCCAGTATCCAGGTTCAAAGATAAGGCTGGCAGCAATAAAAGAAAGGTGACTATAAGCGATGCACAAGAAAGTTTCATTTTGAGGCTTTCTTTGATAACGAACTATTCCGAAAAGATAGAAGAGCTGATAAATAAATAAAGTAACGTAGGGCTGACTATACAGCCATTCATTATTGTCGTTGGGGCAGACGAAATTAATTTAAATTCATTTTTTGTATATTTGGATAAACTTTAAATATTGTATAAATTACTTAAAATATCTAACAAGAAATTCGAAGCCTAATAAATTAGGAAACAATAGAGTAATGTAATAGTAAAAGGCTTGTAAACATAAATCACATTTTTCATAAAGAAAAGGAAAAAACATTTGCGAACTTTCTTTTGATAAAATTAAAGAAGTTGTCATTATATAAAGAAATCGTTTTTTATTAAGTCATTTTTATTTCTCTTGAATAAATTTGTCTAGGTCCATCTTTAAAGGGTAAGCTAATGTTAGTCAATATTTGGAATTAAAATGGATCATTTTATGTAAATCAAAGTAATTAATTATAAATATAAAGTATAGATTTTTATTAAACATAACAAATATAGTGTGTGAAATAAGATTGTTAATGGCTTGATTTAAACAGATTGCAACATAATTCAAAGTTGATTCATTTTGGTTCTTAATAAGGATTACTTTCATTAAAATGCGACGAACATTTGAAGTAAACGGAAGTCCGATTTTAATCAAAGATAAAAGTGATTAAAATCAAGTGTAAGTAACATTAAATCAAGCTCGTCTATGACATTGATTGAAAGTCGAATTGCCTTTGAAATAAGGTTGTTATCGTAATAAATTTAGGTGGATTCTATTTTGATCTAAAAACATTTCAACTAAATTCAAAGTTGCTTCACTTTTGTTTTTAATAAGGATTAGTTTCATTCAAAGTCGACGAGCATTTGAATCTAACGGAAGTCAAACTTAAATCAAAGATAAATGTGATTAAAATCAAGTATACGCCATTATGAAAACCTTTTCAACTACGTCCTCAATTTAAACTTGAAATGTATTTGATTTTAAGTGTCTTTTCATTAAACAAATATTTTAAGTTGCACTACTTTGATTTAAAAATTTCCGTGTTTGGTCCCAAATCGTTAACGTTTTACTTTGATTCAAAGACGTTTTTTTTTTTTCTAGGTTGTTTTTTGGCTCAGTGAAATATTTCAGAATATTCAAATTGACTTGAGTTCTGTAATGCAACAAATTATTTAAAATTGTTTTGAGTGAGATTAGAATTAAAGAGCAGGAGTATAAAACAACAACATGTACATTTATTATATTTACAACATACTTTTTGCTATCGCATACTGGGAAATTTCACATTAAAGTACCTACTACGAACTATTATTTATTTATTTCCTATTGCAGGGTAGAGCATTAATGAAATATGATTTCTAATGCAATACGAATTTCTTTATTTTTCAGGAAGAAAAGCAAGCAGGTAAAAGAGATGGAGAAACGCAACGATAACTATATGTTGGATATCGGAATATTTTCGGTGAGCAGGATGCTGGCCTTTGTGCAATCCACAACCTTTGGGACTTGCACAATGGCAGCAGCGCAGGTCAGGCTTGAAGCCTTGCAGGATGCTTGGGCCCAGGTGAAGGTGTCCGAGGCAGGATCGCGTTGGTCGATTACTTGTTGATCAACGTGGAGATGCAGCGCAGGGTTGCTGAAGCGGAGGCAAATAACTTTGCCGCCTATTCAACACTAATAGAATAGTTAGCTGAAGCAACCCCAGCAGCAGGTGGAGCAGTACAGCCAATTGAATTCCAGGCCAATCTTCCATTCGCCCAACACAGCGAGGACTCTCGGTGAATGGCAGCTCACCGAGAAAAATTATTGTGAGGCGTGGATGCGGATGAACGAAATATTCACTTAAAAATACGCTACGTGCAGGGAGCTACTCAAGAATTGCTTCAAGCTTCCGTCATCGCAGGGTGCACCGAGATCAGGAGACCTACAAAAGATGGCTAACACTACCTACGAAACGCTTCGGAAATTCGGGTTGAGCAGCCGTCGTCCCTACAGCAGGCGCGGTCAACTCTGAGCAGGTTGGAGAATGTGCGAGCAGGTGTCAGCAATGCCCGCAGAGAGGAAGCCAAGTGGGCTTAACAAAAAACATTTAATTTTATTGTATTATATTTGGTATTGATGAATATTATAATTGCTCACTATTATAGGTTTTTGTAACTAATAAAAGTTAAAAAAACCGAAAACAATCTTTGCGTCAACACCAAATAAATAAGTATAAATAAAAAGTTACACAGAGTCGCAGCCTAACCAAAAATAACGGACTCTGTTGTAAAAAATCAAATTAAAAACATTTTTTCATAAAAAAAAAGAAACTCTCCGTTGGATACACTTCCCTCAAGCTTGAGGAAGCACGGTACCGAACGCAACAGAGGTCCATAACCTAATCCGCTACTGCAAGAAGAACCACCTGCACTACATCATCGGATGCGATGCAAAAGCACACAACATGGTAGTTGTGTCATCAAAACCAGTTTGAGTAAACGTAAGAAGGAAGGTTAAAAACCGAGTTGCTTTGTTCCTCTTCCATTCCATTTAGAATTTTATTGCCATTTGCAGCTTCCTGCGGACAAGAGTGTTCTCTTTCAGTGGTCTGCTCATTTACATCAGAGAAAATATCATCAAATTCTAGAGCCCTGCTGGAAACCGCACCAACGTCCTGACTGTCGCCGAAATTGCTACATTCACATTCGTTACAGTCAACCGGTGTAGCCGTGATTCCCGTAGTAACGGTTCTTCTAGCGTCGGTATCGATGCTAGGTAATATGTGTGGGCGGTATCCTTTCGGTGCTCAGCACCCACTTAAAATTATCTTCGTTGTTACCTTTAAGTCACGTGGACGGCTGGCTTTTACAGCTTTTTACGTCTTTTAGTGACACTGCTGGCGAGTATATGGTGGGGGAACCGGCACGGAGTCGCGAACGCGCGAATTAATTTAACAAAGTGGACAGCTCTACTTTTGACGCAGTCTTACCGCTCATGGTTAACTTGACTATATGAGCACGGTTTTCTGGTTCGCCCAAATTTATCGATAGCTCAGTTTGTATATTCGACGATGAAAATGTTGGTGCAGAAATTTCCAGATCCAGGCATATATCTCTATTTGGAAATGAAGATATTGTCTGCTCATCGCCATCGACCAGAAGTCGCCCAAACAATATGACAGCTATATCATCATCAGGACTCTCGAGTTTCATATTTAGAAGCTCGTGCTGTTGTTTAATAAATTGCTGCTTCAATTTGCAGGCCAAGCCCTCCATTATCGACTTTGTTTTCTCTTGTATGGGTGATGGTGCGGCAGCGGATGACATTGATGACGACGGAAGGGAACTATCATTCGTATTCGCGTGTTGAAATAGCAGCGAAGTAACAACATCAAACAGGTACGGCATGATCAATTGGGAAGGAGTTGCACCAGTTAACCTATCGATGTTCGTCATGGAGCAAGTGGTGTTGGTCGTCGTACTGATTGGGGGTTTGGTGACGGTACTATTACTGCTGCTGCCGATAGTAAATGCATGGGTCGTGGCGATTGTGATGTCGCTGATATTGGCGACGGTGCTGTTACTCGTGGTGAGTTGCTTCTCAGATCTAAGCGAACCTCTGTTGCTTCCGTAGGTCTTCAATCGTGAGTGCAGGAGGTTGTTGTTGAATACTTTCCCTTGGTCATGGAGAATATCATAAACTGACGATGCTGATGGCGTCACTGATGTCTCAGCATATGTTGTATCGGCTGCAAGAATGTCACTCGTTTGCATTTCTCTGGCTGGTGTCTGTATTACGAATACAGACTCAGGTGTTGTTGTGAAGGGATCGCACCAGCGGCCACTTTACTTATTGCCAAAAACAATTAAGAATATCAAAATCTACTTCGATACTTGATACCCAGAACTCTTCACATTCATTTGCATTTGCTTCAAACATCAGAGTGATATGAACGACATACAGACACTCATGGAGTGAACGATTTAATAAGAGAGTCATATTACTCTGCTGGCACACTCGGTGCATGAAAGCAAACGAATATACAATCGTATGTATATACAAGGCTGGATCGTGGGTACGATCAGGGTTCATCTGCGAACACTAAATATGTCAACTAAGCATTGGACGCAAGTGAACCCGACATACTTGAAATGTTCGGTCGTTTTACCCTCGTCACGCACAGTATGCTGATAAGGCAAAATATCGGGGTATCGATATTGAAGTGGATATTCGAAAACATATTTTGTCACTATATAAAACACATCATTTTTAATAAAGAAAAGACTTCTTGACCAACCACTAAAGAATACACATTGTTTTATTTGGCTTGCGAGCCTTAACCATTGTATTCATTAATAGATTGGGATCCCCACCTCGAGTGCTAGCAACTGCCAGAGGTTTTAGTTAAAGGCGCAATAGCCAAAGCTAGTGGGTACCTTTCTTGAAATAAGAAGTCCGTAAGTTGGCACAAGGACCGGCCACATCACATGGCGATCCTGCCAGGAGCAGAAACAGAAACGATAATTTGCTGACCTCAATGTCCCTGGAGCAGGCAAATCTGGCTAGAGCAGCCGAACTAATCCAAGAAGCCGACAGCCTCCTGCGGACTACATACGCAGTCAGCCCCGTAGCCACCGAAGACCCTACTGTCCTAAGGGTAGGACCTCAGCCCCTCTCCATTGAAGAGTACCGACGACGACAGAACCGGCAAGCAACCGCTGTTAATCGCCCCACTGTCCCGACGCCTAAACCACCCACAAGAGGAGGGAAGCTGGTCCGACAAAGGAAAGAATTGGCCAACCTACGCCGCTTGGCCTACATACCAAACCAGCCCGCCGACGTCCACAACAAATTCCTGGCCAAAATCAAGGAGCTCAAATAAGAGATCCGAGCCGACCAGAAGAAGAAACGCCGACAACATAAAACTGAGGAGACCGAGTTCCATAGGCTATTCGATGCTACTGTTGCTACCGCTTTAAGGAACCGTATTCAGACCAGAACAGACTAGTACCTTACGGCTGTACCAGATGGGTAAAACGCAGTCCAAACAAGATGAGGTGATCATCAACAACAACGGCCCTCAACAAAACCACATGGAGGAAGCGACCCACCTCGGAATCGACTTCACGTTAATCTTAATAATTGTAATTATTTTAATTATCCTAAGATATGTTACTAAAGCCACAAAATCCCAATTTAACAAGGCTATCCGACAACAAATTATTAAAAATAATGTAAGACAACGTAGAGTGTCAGTTTAAAATTGTTCTTACCAAAATAAATATATATACCCTACAGTTGCGTATCACTTCTTATTTTATTTCCTATTTCTTATCACTTCTTATCTCAACCAGAATAGGATCTAATTTTTTTCCCCTTCATAACTTAGCATAGATTTCTAATAGAAACTTTTTCGATGACTTTCGTCCAACTCGAAGACGCCCTAGCTAAATTAAAAACTTGCTACCAAAGCCTAAAGAAATCACCTAAGCGTAAGCGCAAGCCCGAGGGAGCCGCCAAAAAGCTAAAACAAATAAAGCGACTCTGGGACGACTTCTTCTCCCACTTCTCTGTTATCGATCAAAACTCCTTATCGGAATTAGAGCATAGCTACCTAACTCGTTTATCTACTGAAGCCAACACCTATAGGGAACAGTCAGAAGAAATAGTCAAAAATAACATTGAGGACACTGATTCAGACGAATCTGAGGCTGAAAGTAGTTTATCACAACCATCAATAATAGAAAGCAAATTCGAGTCTGGGGAAGTTCCACTAAGCAACCCCATTATAAAAAACAAAACCATGGGTGAATTTGAATTAAACACGGCACAAAAATTGCCAATTCTTACCTGCGAGGCCAACGAAAACCGAGCAGAACATATAAGAGACTTCCTTAACAATGTCGAATTCTACTATGAGACACTAAATGATGCGGCGAAACCGATACTTTTGAAATTCGTGCTTAAATGCAAAATCCAGGGTAGGGCATTGACTTAATTAGGAACCGCTAGGCCGACGACTTTCGCTGAATTAAAAGCAAACCTGACGGCAAAATGCGGAGCTAGGGATACCATCGAAGGCATTCAATCACAACTCGACAAATTGCGCCAGCGTAATCGGCCCATGCGCGACTACGTAGCAGAATTAGAGAATCTCGTAGCCAAAATGACCGAATTGGAAACCCAAATACAAGGTGAACCATCGCGCACTATAATTTCGCTAGCAAACGAACGTAGGGGTTTAGCTCATTTGAAGCAGGGGGTCAACGAGCGATATAAAATCATTCTTGATAGCGCTCGGCATACTTATATGCGAAATGCCATTGAACACTTATAAGAACTAGACTCGACTACAACATCGGTCCCAGAAAGCATTCACTATGCAACTAATCACCAACCCAATCCAGTATACCAACAAAATTATCAGCCACGTAATTTTCAAAGGGCTAACAACCAGAATTACTACCAAAACCCACGCCCTCATGCACATCAGGTGGAACCCTTAGTGCCCAGGGAAGGATATATGATAGGGCAGTGAGAAACACAAACGTAAAAATACTAGTTAACAGGTTCGAGGGCATAGTGGATGTAGACAATGCAGATATTAAACTATTAGATGGACATGTATGTAAATTTCTTGAAAAGTCTTGTTTTTCTCCTTCTACAGGGTGGATCTATTGGAAGACGTTACTTGAGAACACTATGTGTGATAAAAGTAAGCCATTTAGTCTTTTATATCAAGGGGAATCTTCTAAAATCACTGAAGTGAGAAAAGATATCAGTGTTGTTACCTATCTTTTTACTAAGGGAAGTTCAGAGTTTGCACTTACAATAAAAACTCATGAATTTTATTGTGGATATTTAGAGGTTTTGCAAACAGAAGAAAGAACATGGGCATGGGCAACCATAAAACTTAGTCACATGCCGGTAGATAATATTGATATTGATTTAATGGTGTATACAAACACTAAACTTGTATATATTATGAGATATACAAAAGAACAAGTGGATACATTATATAACAATATGGTGAAGGATCGATGTCAATTAGAAGATCTCATTCTTCGGAATCATCTTACACTGGCCACCTTATCTCCTGAAGATTTTGCTTACGATTATTTCCGTGGACCTGGGTACACAGCAATTATTAGGGGTGAAGTTGTTCATTTAATTCATTGCAAGGCTGTATCTGTGGTTTACAGACAGATCAATAACACATGCACACCTGAACTTCCTGTGAGTTATAATGGTATCGAGTCGATATTTAAAACCCACACCATCAGCACTATCCCAGCTACCGTAGGAACGAAAATTATTATAATAATGATAGTAATAATTTACCTCGAAATTTTTCTCCAGCTCAACAACGGCTTAATCGGCCACAAAATACTAACCGTAACCAACAAGGTAATACGCAGAACAACTACAACAACCCACCAGTCAATAGGACCACTAATAGGGCAGGTACTAATAATCATTACAATAATGTAAATCGACCAATCAATAATGGTAATCGACCAAACCCAAATCGGAATAGAGGTTCAAGGCAAAACAGAAATAGCCAAAGGGTACTAGCCCTGGGAAACGATCAGCCCACCGAGGGGACAGCCGGCCCTTCGGAGGGGAGTCAATAAATCCTCAGACACCACAAACCATATACACAACGGGGATAGAAAACGGCCTTTTCGTACAAATTCAATTCAGTACTAGTAAAACATTACGATGCTTGCTAGACACCGGAGCATCGATTTGTGTAGTAAAAAGTTCGGTAGTTGAGAGACACATTCCCATAGACAAAGGGAACATTACCACCATTACAGGTATATCAGGAGATCTGCGATCAGAGGGTACACCCTACATTTTGGGAAAAATAGTATACCGTACAAATTTCACGTAGTACCAGATTCATTTCCGATTCCCGTCGATGGTATTATTGGTGCAAACTTCATAACGGAGTTTGGTGCAATAATTGATTTAGAAAGCTTATTAAAAAAAATTAATTTATTTTAATTAATTAAATTAAAAATTAAAACTCAAGATAAATAATAGACAAGTCTCTATACCGATATTTTCAAGCCATGGTCTAAACTCCATAACTGTGTCGCCAAGATGCGAAGCCACCTACCGGTTAGACACGAAACATACCGATTCTCGAGTATTTCACCCCCAAGAGTTGTGTAAGGGTGTCTACATGGCTGGATCAATATCAACGGCCATAAACGAGAAAATTCCCGTCAGAATAGTAAACACCCGCGAAACCAGCGCAAAATTAAGATGGGCAGAACCATTTTCCCTGCCCGCTTCCGAACATTACGTCTTAACATGCGAAGAAAAAATTGCAGTATCACCAGCAGCATCATTGCAGCATCGATGTGTAGGTAAATAGGTATACCAGGAGTGGCGTGACAGCTCATACCACGGGTATAGTGGGCAACTGTAATGTTGTGCGGTACTAAGAATCACGCGATTGATTTTTTGGAGGCGAGCAGTTGAAGTGGTAGAGTCGGGCTAGTCAGTCGAGGGGTTGGCGTTGTATCGTTGGGAGGTCGAGTTCGCAGGGAAACATTTTCCTGGCCGAAGTGTGGCCATAGACCGGGTGACGAAATTCAGTTTTTCTGTTGTACGGTGTTGGTGGTGTCAAGTGGCATAGAAAAAAAAAAAGAAAAAGTGCAAATTAATTAATTAGTTTTTTTTTTTGCTTTCGTGGACCAAATATATCCGCGCAAGGAATATCGAATAGTTTTAGCCACGCGGCTCAGTCAGAACGTTTTGTTCGCTTACCCAATCCATCGCGTGTGAACTAAATTCGCCACGTAGAGGGTTTCGCATCACCCCCACACCCCCAAACTAAGAGCAGTGCAGTGAAGCTCAACCCCGGTTGAAAATTAAAGAAAACCCTCCATTCGAGCATTTGAATTTCGCAAGGACAGCGTGGTCAGTAGAGTGGCCAGCACGCGACGGGATTTTCGGGAACCATATACCCCCACCCGTGCGCGAGAGCGAACAATCTACGTCAGTGATTACCCATTGTCCAGGAAGTAAGCAGGAGCTCATGCGGTGGGAAACCGAGTCGGCAGCAGCCTTCGCAGCGGCAGCAGCAAGGAGACCAGCGGGTGTAGTTCGGGGCCAAATTTGTTCAGGGATTCATGTCCCAGTAACTTTATTTTTTTGCATGGCACCATCTGTGTTCGACAATTAGAAAATATTTAAATTTTTTTTGTGAGGTAATACGGTTCAAATAAGCAGATCCCGGTCAAGTATCTCTAGTAAATCAGTAATCCAGTCTCAAACTATGCCCCTAGGGTATACCGTTTTTTTTTTGTATCTTATATTATCCCGAAAATTTTCTCGCGGGAAAGTACCTTAATACGGTGACGACGGTCGATTCGATTAAAGTAGTTTTTTTTTGTGTTTGAAGATCAATAGATTCTTACGGAATGTAATGCTTGGAAAAATAAGTGTAAAGGTAACGACGGGCAATTTAATCCAAAAGCAGGCTAATACCGCGAATCGATTTTGTTTGGTGATATTTTCTTTCGTTTGTGCACACCCAGTAAAAGGGAAAAAGAAAGCAACATTTTGCTGGTGTAGGAGCCCCTAAGGCGAGACCGTGAGGCGTAATCGGGGAGAAGTGTGGTTACCGATTTTTTTTTGGAAGGGGTTGTGGAACACGATCCGTTTTCTTTTTTTGCTTACCCAACAGCGGCAATTAAAGTATGCTGAGCCGGAGGCGCGGTGCACCCCGTCCTGGAGAGAAAGGTGGTAAGACATGTACGTGAACCCCAACAAGTGGTGAGCACCCAGAAATTTGTTAACTACATTTCACAATGTCAGATTACGAGGGTTAAGGAAGGAAGTGGAGTTCTTCGGTGAAAAGAGAACTTAAAAGCGCGGTAATATACCTATATGTATATACATATATATAAATATACGAAACTACGAATTTACACGGTTTTTTTTTTTGTCGTGCCTTTTTTTTTTGTCTTTGGGCTAACGCAACCTGAGTTAGGGTGGATTGCTAGTTGTTACCTAGAATTTCATTTTATTTTTTTTTTTGATCATTCAGACGTTCGTCACCGAGTGGTTCTTCAAGCGCTTGGAATAAACTTGTTCAAAATTAGAATTTTGGGCCCTTCTGACCAAACCCAAGGAGGGGACCGGAGAGAAAATCTCGCTTAGGAGTAAACCCGATTATAGGGTGTGTTATATTACCTTTTTTGTGAAATAAACATGTGGATGGCATTTATGGGCCTTTCTTTTTAAGAAAAAAAAATAACTGGTGTTGGCCTTTTTCTTTTTTTTTTCTTGAGTCGTACTTCCGCTGGGATGATTGGGGTTTTGGCGTCAGGGATGCGCTATCGACGGGAAGATTAGTTCTCACGAGATTTAGTTATTTTTCTTTTCCTTTCATTGGTATGGGAGTTCAGCGGACCGTATGGATTCGGTGATGGTTAACTAAAGAGACGGGGAGGGCTAGGGGCAAAAACGGGAAATGAAGGAGGATACAGAGTAGGGTAGTAGAGGTAAGAAGTCGAAGAGATTGGACAAGGGATTGTAGCCCTATAACGTATGGCGGTTACAATCATGGATCGGTCGTCGGTTGCAGATGAAGTAAGGGAGGGAGTCGCGCATCGTGTGGGAGAACATCGGTAGAATCACCACACTTTCCAGAGATACAGGGATAGAGGGATGAGTTTGGCACCTATCGTAGCATTTAGTAGTGAGTTGTGTCAGTTAAGACAAGGAGGTAATTTTAATGAGGCCTGAAAACAACGTGACGGCAGTCCGAGGTGGGATAGCAAGATTCCCCCCCAAAGCCGACGAGCTAGCGCCAGAGCAACCACCAGCAGGCCTAAGCTTTTCCATGCTCGGACACCCTTCGCCTACCACCGCCCGGGTTGACGGTATGCCCTGTAACCGGACCGTCATAAGGGTGGGGGTATAATGGTAGGGAAGGTCGGTGGCGCGCGGAGACTATTTGCCAGCCACTGATTCACCACAGGAGGTTAGTGTTAGATCCGGTCTGGTCCTAGAGGTTAGCGCGCGCATCGTCAGGGTGACTACATTGCAATTTTCGTGTAAACTCCAGCGAACACGGACCCGCACTTATTATTTTATACTAAATAGAATAAAGTAATAAGTATGAAATCTATTCGTTACAAACCATCGGTTTCTGCATAGTACCGAAAAAGAAGGATCCTGTTACCGGTTTGCAGAAGTTTCGAATGGTAATAGATAACCGAAACGTGAACGAGAGAATCGAGGACGATAAATACCCATTGACCAACATTAGTGATATCTATGACATGGTAGGAGGAGCAATATATTTCTCATGTATCGACTTAAGTCAAGGATATTACCAAATGGAGCTTGAACCTAAAAGAAGACCTATAACAGCTTTCTCAACGCAGGACGGCCACTTTCAGTTAAAACGACTTCCGATGGGACTAAAAATTTCTCCCAGTAAATTTTCGAGAATGATGTCCATTGCAATGGCCCGTCTCACGTACTCCCGCTGTTTTGTGTACCTTGATGACCTTATTGTGTTTGGTAAAAACCTAACAGATCACAACAATAATCTGATCGATGTGTTTAAACGACTAAGGGAAGTAAATTTAAAAATTCACCCAGGAAAATGTGCATTCTTACGAAAAGAAGTATTATACCTAGGGCACATTATTTCTGATAAGGGAATTCATCCAGATCCAGCAAAAACAGCTGTTATGAACAATTATCCTACACCCCAGATGCTGACGAAGTACGAAGATTCGTAGCGTTCGCGAACTATTATCGCAAATTTATACCAAATTTTGCTACAATAGCTATTCCACTTAACCGATTACTCAAGAAAAATGTAGAATTCAATTTTAACCAGGATTGCGAGAAATCTTTTCAACTTTTAAAAGTAATTCTCACAAGCCCCCAAATTCTACAGTTTCCGAATTTTGATAAGGAATTCATTCTCCGGACAGACGCCTCAGGCTTTGCCTTAGGAGCTGTATTATCCAACTTTGATGACAAACCTATTGCCTATGCTAGTAAAACTCTTAACAGCGCCGAGAAAAACTATAGCACTATCGAAACTCACAGTGACCGTGGTAATTTAATCATAATTCCTTTACTTTGTCATACGCCACACAGACCGCTGAAACGGCAGTCTATTAATTTGTTTGTTTTTCATTCTCAGATTCGCCTCTCGCTGCCTCGTATATGCATACCTACAGTCGCCACGCGATACCCACTGCTCTGGATACATTTCATTCGATATGATTGGAATGTGCCCAGATCCCACTGGTGTTATCTGCAATACAGTTCATTATAAATACCTACTGCACCCAAGCACTATCTATGTTTATTTCTGATATGGTGCAGTGGAAGATAATTCTTATTTTTGTTGCTGGCTCATGTGGCGCGGGTATTGTATATTCGTGGGTCGCCAAGGCATGGGCCTGGTATAGAATGCTGGATCAGCTAAATATCCGGTCGTTGTTCTGATGGCATAATATGGTGTGTGCGAGGTGACGAGCGGCTGATGGAGTTTGGTTGGAGTTGAGTTGGCTTCTTAAATTCGTGGCGCGAGGAGTTGGTCTGGGTGGCGGTGCCTTTGCCGTGTATCTTTCTAATTGTCAGTACATATATTAAACGTTCCTGTATTATCAATTAGTCGAATAAAGTAGAAGAGACATTTATAACGTAACATTGAATTCGTGGTTTTATTGTTATACGAGAAGTGGAACTTTTACCACTGGTTACCGTTTAATTGGTTTAATTGTAGCAAACAATATCTTTTTGGAAGAAAATTCAAAATTATCACAGACCACAGCCGCAATATAAACTTTCTTCTGGCTTTCGATTTTTAAGTCAAATTTGAGTAGATATTTGTTTCAAAAGATTTTTTTTTTTTTTTTTTTTTTTTTTTTTTTTTTTTTTTTTTTTTTTTTTTTTTTTCAAATATCCTGATGCAAGTTCCAGCTTTTGGAACTTTTTAAAACCTTTTGATCAAAAATGCTGACCTACGAAATACAGTCCATGAATATATTTTTAAATTTTTTTCTTAAAGGTGGACATGGATTTCGGGTATATGTTTAAGAGCCACAACTCTCTCCTTGAGCGATGGGAACATGTGTATTCTAAAATTCGGGAATTTTTAACAACGGAAGATCGAGTTAAAGAGAAAAACATGTCGTGGTCACTCCCGCTAAGGCAGATAAATATAAGCCCCGAACGTGAGTTTGGCTACACTGGGTGGTTAATTACCCCGAGGTGGAAATTGCAGTGAACTCGCCCCTGAAAATGAGTGCAGGGCCACTGTGCCCTATATGTTGGTCGACCAGCATATCGTTTCGCGCCATCCACTACCCAAGCATTCAGAGAGAAAAAAAAAAATAAAGATAAGAAGGAAAAGAAAGAAAAAAGGAAAAAAAAAAAAAAAAAAACCAACAATCTGCGTCGCAAATCACACCGCTGCAATTTTTCTTGTTGTTTTTTTTTTCTTTGCCACACAGGCAGTCCCGTAGGCCACAGAATGGAATTTTCCATTCCTATGTGGGTGCGGGGGACAATTCGTATGCAAGCCAATACGATGTAGCGAGTGGAGTGCGGGGTAGTTGCTAGGTGGTGTGATCATGCATTGCTACGGTAAGCATGGATATCTTACGTAGAGGTTGTTCTCGTCGTCTCTTCATTCGGTTTGCGGGACATTTGGTCAGGCCACATCAAGAGGTTGAACATTTTTTTTTTTTTTTGCTGTGTTAGTTTTTTTTCGTGGTTGGCTGTGGTGCGATGAGTTAGTCAGTTGGAAGCAAGGCAGCAGAGTAGTCGGTTGGGTGGTGGTGATAAATTGTGCGTTGGCGGTACAGTCGACGACGCTGTGGAAAGTTTATCGTGGCCGTGGGGCAATAGTTTTTTAGCGTGGCGGCGCGATACTCAAAGTCTGGGTAACGTTCGGTTGGCTAAATTTCACGTGCGCAAAACAAACAAAAAAAAAAAAAAAATAAAGAATCACGTGGAATATACGCATCGAGTAAACGAATTAAAATCGTGATATCCATCTATATTGGCGTTGCGCACGCACGCACCCCACCCCAACTCCATCACCACTTATCAGGCATAGACACTCCACTAGCAACTGTGTACCCTCCACGTGCTGAGAGAAGTGCTAGCTAGGGTTAACAGCTACGATCGGCGGTGGCAATCTTTGGGACCGTCTCGCTAAGCGGCGGATCCTCCCGAGAAGACCATCCGACCACCCAGTCCGCCCGAGGAGTCTCGGCGAGGTAACGGTTTGGCAGCCAACGTCAGCGGTTTAAACCAGCCGGAGCAGGGAAGCAAGTTCCAGACGAGGGAATTCTTTCTCACAAATCACCCCCACCAGAGACAAGCGTGCGGAAGCTTCTAGCCCAGTGACAAAGACGTGTGTTCATCTTTTGTGTGACTCTAGACAGTGCGCCGTGGTTTTTTTTTTCATTAGTATTAGTTGAGCCCCATAAGGGATAACTTTGGAGTGCACTGTTAGTTTGGTTTTTTTTTCTAAGGGCCCAGCAATGCCCAGTTGGTTGTAGTTTTTTTCCTGCCCGGTGCGGTCGTAAAATTTAGATTTAAAATTTTGAAGAGGACCCTAGTTTCTGAGGGTTATGTGCTTTTTATTTGCGTTGTTAAAAGCAGAGGAACGGCGACGGGTGGTTAAGTAGCGAAAAGAAAAAAAAAAGTTTTTTTGTGTTCCGTACCAATGAAGTAAACTGTGGTTGGAGCAACCAGAATTAAAGGAAGGCCAAGTGAGGGCGGCCCCAATGGGAGAAAACTTAATCAGTGTTGACACAATATGTTGACGTGAGTCCAGAGAGCCGGTTTGATTTGAGCTCTGGAGTTTTCTTTATGTTTTGTCCTACAGCTGTTCCAGGCGGCGCGGTGCACCTCGTCCCGGAGTAAAAGCGGTGAGTACATTCAAGTTTATAATTATTATATTGATTTCACACTGATTGGGAGGAGAGTAAAAAGGGGCTATCATATTACTTTTGCTTCCTGCCCATTTGGGGGGAGGTAAGTGGCGCAACTACGGAGTTGGTCACTGGGGACGGATTTATCCGATGCACAACGCGACGCAGAGCTTTACCATACCGTCGTTATTCGCCTGCTTTCCTTAATTAGAATAGACTCAATTCCTCGTGTGAGGTAACTAGATAAGATTTGGGGTAGATCTCCGTCTGAGAGCCCATTCGAGTTGGCCCTTCTGGCAACCGACCGAGGTACTTAGTTTAGTAGCGAGAAATACTCTCGGCAGCACTTTTAATTGCTGATTTTTTTTTTTATTTTATTTTATTTTCATTTACGATGTATTAGTCTGTAAGGGGTAAGCGGTAGATTGTGAATTTAATGACTGCGGAATTAAAGTTTAAGGCCTAATTATATGGCAACTGGAACCAGCACCTTGTTATTTTCTATTTATTTCTGAGTATTTGGCTCCCAAGGGAGATTTCAGCGGAGACATTGGGGCGGCAACCGCCAGGCGTTGATGGAAATAGGGGACGGTATGCTTCAGGACCGACCATACAGTGAAATATGAGTTGGTAGGGTAAGCCTATAGGAGCGGGGTGAACCAGAGAGGGGAAGGAGGATCTGAAGAGATGGTATAGGATTTAGGTAAGAGAAAAAGGAACGGGAGAAAAGGGGTCATGGCCTTCAGCATCGAGCACCCGGTGATGACCACGGCACGGCCAGCTGCTCAAGTTCGTTTTATTGTTGCAGTGGCGTAGGGAGGGTTTAGTGCTCCAGGGTATATGAACATCTAACCCTGAGTTAGACCGCGCAATAGAGGGTTGGTTTCGGTTCACGCAGCATACAGTAGTAGGTTGTTAACAGGAAGAGGAGAGAGCAGTTTACGTTAGTTTATTTTCTTGACCGAGGCCTGAAACAACGTGACGACAGTCTGAGATGGGGTAGCAAGATCCCCCCCCAATGCCGACGAGCTAGCGTACGTGCAACCACCAGCAGGCCTACGCTTCTCCATGCTCAGACCCCCTTCGCCTGCCCCCGCCCGGACTGACGGGAGGTCCTGTAGCCCGACCGTCATAGGGGTGGACCATGGGTAGGGAAGGTCGGTGGCGAGACAGGGTGACGGTATTCAGCGTGGGGTTGTCGATTCTTTCGCGCCGCTCACTCTGGGCTCTCTCATCGTCAGGGTGCACTACCCAATATATTTTTCGAGAACTTGCCAGCTATCACGGCACCCGCAATTTTCGTTACAAACATCAAGGACGTTTTGGAAAAGATAAAATCTAATAATATTCCAGAGAGTAAGTTGAGTATAGTTTTATTATTTAATAGTCAATAATTAATATAGCGGCATTTGAGATCTACTTCCATTTATTTCCAGATTTATCATATCTTTAACAAAAGTTAATACGCTAGTTTTATTTAAGTACTAAATAATTATATCACAAAATTGTATATCCAAGTTTTCATTCTTATTTTCAGACTGTCGGGATGCTGCTCTCTTGTGGGCACTTCACGGGTAATTAGTACCCACATTAAAGTTTGTGCCAAAGGATCGGA
Organism: Cheilosia urbana; assembly: GCA_946477585.1. Taxonomy (NCBI): domain Eukaryota; kingdom Metazoa; phylum Arthropoda; class Insecta; order Diptera; family Syrphidae; genus Cheilosia; species Cheilosia urbana. The sequence goes on along the minus strand of OX297853.1, from coordinate 19,229,486 downwards.
AGGGAATAAAAACAACTATGAAACCAACTATCAAGGACTCCCAAGAATCGTTCGTTCGAAAATAAAAAAAATTGTTGTACAAAAGCACACATCCTTCTAAATGTTATAAACGAATAAATTTTTAAAATTCAATAAAATGTCATATAAAATTTAACTAAAAAGTTTCGTTACTTAAACCTAAAAATCAATAAACTATTTCAATAAACGTTTATAAAAATCAATTAACAGTTTGTTGAAATATTATGGGAAAATGAAATCAATAAACAGCCGTTCATTGTCGCAATAAACTTGTTAGTTGGACGAGTTTTAATAAAAAAGTTCATTGTCCCAATAAACTTTTTAATTGATATTATGTACCTTTTTGGTTCAGTGTAGTATACCTTTTCTCTCTGAAAGAACCTTCAAGTAGATACACACTACACTACACAGCCGAGTGCGATTAATGCACTCGACACCCGATCCATGATAAAGCCAATAGCCGCTATGAAGTCAAGGCCATCTGACTTGTGCTTGAATAATGCTGCCACAGCATTATGTCAGCACATTCTATCAATTTGTGAATTTATAATGTACTTTGATATCTTTAGTAATATGTATGTGTAAGCTCGATTATAAGTAGCAAGTAAGATATTTTTGTATAAATAGACTAAGTATTTAGGAATAAAGACAATGTTAATGATACTATCAAATTGAATGGTTTGGCTTCTTAGCCTCTATGTTTAATTTCAGCTCGGCTCTTTAGCCACCCAAACAGTTCGGCTTTTTAGCCAGCAATTATATCGGCTTGGGATAGCCCAAAATCCCCACAGATTATATAGGGAGGTAGTCACTCTTTGAAACAAACTAATAACATTACAAAATTTAGACTACTACTGGAGAATACAACTTCTACATCGAATACACACCCGGAAAAGATAATTGTACAGCTGACGCACTAAGTCGTATAATATTTGACACTGATCAACTCAAACAACTCCACATATGTGTCATCACAAGGTCACAATCAAGTAAAGAAAACTCAAATAAAGTTCCAGAAACAGTAAGCGAAGAAAGTAATCGCGTCATCACAGAACTACTCAGACCTCCAGACCATGGGAATAAAATTATTGAGCTAAAAATATGTAACAGTTTTGAGGACAAAGAGTATCAAATAAAAGATACTTATATAATCCTGGGATCCAACAAAGTTTTGGCATACATCCCAGAGAAGAATTGTTTACTCCTAAGAAGGTCCAAGGAAGGCACTACAGACCGACCGACATCATTTGGCAAAATGTTATTTAAAGAAAGTAATATAAAGGTGCACCTAATTAAGAAATGTATTGAAATTAACGATCCTCACAAAATTAAAATATTGCTCAACGATTATCATCTGTTACCAACAAGTGGACATGCCGGAATAAACCGCATGCTTAAGAATATAAAAAGAAAATATGTCTGGACAGGAATGCAAAATGACATAGCCACTTATGTTAAGCGTTGCCCCACTTGCCAGAAGAATAAACATATTACGCCTAAAAAACAGCCCATGGCGCAGGGTTGCTGAAGCGGAGGCAAATTACTTTGCCGCCTATGCAACACTAAGAGAATAGGTAGTTGAAGCAACCCTAGCAGCAGGTGTAGCAGGTGGAGCAGGACAGCCCATTGAATATCAGGTCAATCTTCCATTCTCCCAACACGATGTGAAGAACACCAGGGGGTCGTTCGATGGTGACATTACGAAATGGCAGGGCTTTCGAGATCGCTTTGTGGTGGCGATCCATGATAACAACCGAATAGCGCCTGCCTACAAATTTTCCTATCTGAAGGCATCGCTATTGGGAAGAGCAGCGAGGACTCTCGGTGAATGGCAGCTCACCGAGAAAAATTATTGTGAGGCGTGGAAGCGGATTAACGAAATATTCACTAAAAAATACGCTACGTGCAGGGAGCTACTCAGGAATTGCTTCAAGCTTCCGTCATCGCAGGGTGCACCGAGAGCAGGAGACTTACAAAAGATGGCTAACACTACCTACGAAACGCTTCGGAAATTCGGGTTGAGCAGCCGTAGTCCCTACAGCAGGCGCGGTCAACTCTGAGCAGGTTGGAGAATGTGGGAGCAGGTGTCAGCAATGCCGCAGAGAGGAAAGCCAAGTGGGCTTATCAAAAAACATTTAATTATATTGAATTATGTTTTGTATTGATGAATATTATAATTGCTCACTATTATAGGTTTTTGTAACTAATAAAAGTTAAAAAAACGGAAAACAATCTTTGCGTCAACACCAAATAAATAATTATAAATAAAAAGTTACAGAGTCGCAGCCTAACCAAAAATAACGGACTCTGTTGTAAAAAATCAAATTAAAAACATTTTTTCATAAAAAAAAAGAAACTCTCCGTTGGATACACTTCCCTCAAGCTTGAGGAAGCACGGTACCGAACGCAACAGAGGTCCATAACCTAATCCGCTACTGCAAGAAGAACAACCTGCACTACATCATCGGATGCGATGCAAAAGCACACAATATGGTAGTTGTGTCATCAAAACCAGTTTGAGTAAACGTAAGATTCCCTGGTGGAATGACTAACTAGCCAAATTCAGAAGGAATACTCGCCAGCAGTGTCACTAAAAGACGTAAAAAGCGGTAAAAGCCAGCCGTCCACGTGGCTTAAAGATAACAACGAAGATAATTTTAAGTGGGTGCTGAGCACCGAAAGGATACCGCCCACACACATATTACCTAGCATCGATATTGACGCTAAAAGAACCGTTACTACGGGAATCACGGCTACACCGGTTGACTGTAACGAATGTGAATGCAGCAATTTCGGCGAGAGTCAGGACATTGGTGCGGTTTCCAGCAGCGCTCTAGAATTTGATGATATTTTCTCTGATGTAAATGAGCAGACCACTGAAAGAGAACACTCTTGTCCGCAGGAAGCTGCAAATGGCAATAAAATTCCAAATGGAATGAAAGAGGAACAAAGCAACTCGGTTTTTAACCTTCCTATAGCTCAGTTTGTATATTCGACGATGAAAATGTTGGTGCAAAAATTTCCAGATCCAGGCATATGTCTCTATTTGGAAATGAAGATATTGTCTGCTCATCGACATCGACCAGAAGTCGCCCAAACATATGACAGCTATATAGTGACATATCCACTTCTTTACATAAAGAAAACGAACCAAACGTTCGTATTTTCTAAGAACCGGTTTGCCTTAAGCAAATCGATACCTTGTTTATATAAATCAATCGCCTTCTGCGAAATCAGCACCTTCGGTGTGGTCACCCCCAACGACGTTGCATTCGGCAACTTCGACATTACTAAAAACAATAAGCGTCGCCTTCTGTGTCAAAGATAATTTCATATCGAAGCATTGCTTGTCGCTTCGAATGAAAACGATCTGTAGTAGTTAGTTGGATTTTAGCTCTCAACCAGAGAACTCACTGAATAAAAGATATCATAAAATAAAAAGCTGTTCGGTATTTTAATTCGGCTCCTTCCGGAAGTGTTCGGAAGTAAATATTTTTTTTTTGTGTTTTTATTAGTAAAAACCATTTTTATATCACCATCAGGACTATCGAGTTTCATATTTAGAAGCTCGTGCTGTTGTTTTTTTTTTTTTTTTTTTTTTTTTTTTATAATTTTACTCGCGCTCAAGGGGTTATGAATACCCTTATAATGCGGGGCACAGCGCGGCATTCAAGTTTTTTAGGAAGAGAAAGAGGGATAGGAAAGAGTTTGTGGCGCAGTGGATATTCTCCACGAGTGGCGTCCTAATAGCTAGGGGAGGAGAATTGTTGATATTTGTGTTCGCTTATAATTCACATAAACTTATTCGAAGTTTTTATTTGTGAAAAATGTTTCGGGGTACTGGCTCGGATTTGAACACGTAACCTCCCACTCAACAAGCGAACACTCTATCACTGCGCCAACAAATTTAATAAATTGCTGCTTCAATTTGCAGGCCAAGCCCTCCATTATCGACTTCCACATGCACTTCGGAAGACGCTTGACGTTTGCGTTGTCTCTCTTCAAACGAGCTAAAATCAACAAACAATACTCATCGAGCATGCCAGTCGTGTTCTTTTTCGGCTCTCTCTTTTACACTGTTTATCTTTTTTAATTTGTATTGTGCGCTGAGAATTTTCAGCGTACACATTAATTTAATACACAGTTAGGGCATTGACTCACGGCACGCCTACCTATAACATACTTAACGGTTACAGCAACCGCACGCTATCAATTGTAGGATGCACCTGTGGTCAAACTTGGCAGCACTCTCGAAAAGCCACGTGGAGGAGTGAAACTGTCCTGAAGGTTATTAATAAGTATAAGATAAGCTGGATAAGATTGTAAAAAAAAGGAAAACTAAACGTATGGAAATTAAATTAGTAAAACAAAATCCATTTGTAACATTTAGCATTTGTAATCCTAGGAAATTTAGCACTTTGTAAGACATTCTACGCTGAAGTAAAATATAAGATTTTCTTACATTTTTGCTTACAAGCTTGGCCTCGCTGTGAATTCCAAAAAGTGCGCGTTTTCTTTCGTGTGGCACTAGAAATATGAAGCATTCTTCGTTTATCCGTGAAAGGTGGTGGTGACTTGTTGGCCAAAGGCGTAAAGTTAACGTAGCGTAAACTAGTACATAAGTATTTTATAATTGTTTAATAAAACACAGAAAACCAACTAAATTGTGTACTCATTGATGTCGTATCGTGATTCACGAAGTACAACTGGGAGAGTTGCAAAAGCGTTGTTACTTTATAACTCACGAACGGTCAAACCGAATTTGATAAAATTTTTGGGGTAAGTTTGCATCGTCGTATAGTTGGTTTATCTAAAGTTTGAACGAAATTTGTCAACGCCTTTATGAGTTATGTCAACACCTGATTTTGTCCATATAGAAAAAAAAAAAAAAAAAACAACGTAGGCGCCTATGAGCGTGTGCTGTATTTTTACTGTGGGCTGATGTCATATACACGGCAAAAAAACGTTGCTCGCATACATGCATACAGCTGTCAGTGGGTTATTATGTTACGGTTTTTTATTTTTTTTATTTCATCGAACTCTCATTCTGAACGGATTTAATATTAAATTATTTGTTTATCGTTTAAACACAAACGTACGTGCACATTTTATTCGCGCTTTTCGGTAAGTGTTGTTGTTTTGTTGTTTTTGGCATGATATTTTATACAGTGTATAATATAAATCTAGTAATTATATTTTAATCGATAGCAGTGTACACTTTTCATTTGGGTTTGCCGCTTCAATCGGATTTTAGGCCTTTTATATACGTGCCGGTGGCTAAGGTTTCTGAAAGGAAGTTGACTGACCAGGGGAGAGATGCCACTGCCGCTCGTCTTGAGTTGGTCACATCCCAGGAGATTCCGTGCAGACCCAGCCAGGAATACGTTCCAAGCTGAGTATGCACCGGCTTCCGGAAGGAAATCAGGGGAATATTTCCCAAGATCGTCATACGTGGTGAAGAATCACATCCTGCACGAGGTGCCACTGCTTTCGACTAAATATGACGGATTTAGAGCGGAATAGCTCGATAAAAACCCGTAATCCCGGGTATAACAACCGTGCCCATGTGATGTATGGCACAATCTTATGGTGCCTTCTAACGGGAACTCTAGATACCTGGGGACCTCTAGTTTCAATTTAATTCCCCTTTTCTGTATACAGGGGGTGAGTACAGAACGACATCTTCTTCCCCCCTTACTCGTGAGTCCAAAATAGAACAATTAAATACAAAAACACAAAACAAATGGACTGGTATACTTGAATCGGGCACCAAGAACTTCGGCAACACCGATTCTCATACGAATATGACGGAGGAGGAAGAGAATATCTTACTCCAAGAACCATCAACTAGTAGGGCCGCTTCGGTTGAGGGAAGCGTTAGTACGGTTGACTTCGGACTCGGGAATTTATTTCTCGAGGATGATGACAATCGATCAATCGCCAGCTCATCCAAATTCTCTATATCGTCTACAGCTTCGTTCTCAACCTCTGGCTGTACCCATTCCATCCAAAACTACCGCCTCGACGAGGCCCCTGCAATTGGAATTCGACCCGTCGGCCCCAAGTCCCAATCCTGCCGTCAAAAGTCGCCTCCAAACAATCCAGCCACCAAGGAATTGGCCTGGCGAACCGCCACCCACACGATAGAGAAAAGAATTCACCGAGCAACTTTAATAGGTTGCAGTTGCAGCAGCTTATGTTTTTGTGATTGTCCCTCCCCTTCCCTTCAACCGTTTTTGCCATTTTGGCGGTAGACAGTGCATCCGAATTATCACAGTTAATGATAATTTTTTTTGTTCTGATAAATTTCCATCCGAATCCAACTCCAACTTGTGAATTCACCTTGTTTGGTTCAAAAAAAAAAAAGGGGAAATATTTATTTGTGTAAAAATACTTCTTGATAATAAAAAGTAAACGGGAAAACAGAAAATTTAGTATTGTGCTGTCTGTGCGTGAGAGACATTTTCTTGTTCGTCCTTTATTTGTTCATAAAAGAAAAAAAAAAAGATTTTGCAGTATCGACTGGACTCCTCATCGACAGGCCTGACGAAGCGGACCCCAGGGTAAGTTTGTTAAACCATATATTGAAAATTATTTTGTTTGATCGATTCGGTTTCTCACATGCACAGTCATTTCAAATAACACGATTTCGAGAATAGATGTTGTTGTCTTGAATAGTTTTTTTTTAGTTCCTAGGTTGTTTGAGTAGATTAATACTAAAAGTTGAATAAGGTACATATACCGAAAAAAGGTTAAAATGGAAAAAGAATAAATTTCAAAAATTATAATACTCATTTATATTATATACCAATGGAGTGGATGTTAGTTTCAATTTACTTTTATCAAATTTACTTTTAGAGTAACTTCTAACTTGTATTCTAAGGATGCAACAACAATAATAATTAACTAAGAATTTGGATTAAAATAAAATAAATCAAAATGATGATTGTTTAAAGTGATAATTTTGTGTCTCATTTCGATGGAAACGCTCGAGGAATTGGAGTAGCGAAAGCATAGGGCTATCGCTAGGGCACCGTGTATAATTTTATAGCGGATACTGGTACACGGTAGGGAGGGTATCGAACCGCCAGGGGGACGACCATCAGTTCCTCCCGAGGCTTAGTTAGAAATTTCTCTTTCCCGGACATTTTTGTTGGACTTTTTTTTTTTCAGCCTTTTTTTTTGTTTTTTTTTTTTATATCTTTGCATGCACATTCTTTTGTGTAGTGGTGTTTTTTTTTTGATCTCAGGTGCAAGAATCCACCCTCCGACGAGCTCCAGCTGTGACCTGCAAGGCATGCGCCCGTATCTGAGTTGCCAAATCATCCCGATTTCCGCCTCCTTCCTCCGTCCCTAACCCTAGTCCTCCTTCCCCCCACAATTTTATCCGGTCTTCTGTAGACAGCCATCTCTCTCCCTTCCCTCCTCGACACCACCTCCACTACAATATAAACAAAAAAAGGTATAAAAGTCAAAGAATTTGTATGTATTAATTCAATTCGAAAATAAAAGCCCGCTTCATAAATCATAACGTGTTACTGTGTTTTTCTCTTTATTTTTACCCGTTTTTCAACAGTTTTTTACAGTGGCACAGTTTTCCCTTGTTGCAAAAATATAATACAGTTTTTGGATAAAATAGCGATATTGCAAGAGAATAAAAATGATCCCTTTCTCAGTCTGTTTACATCATATTATCAAAACTTAAAACATAAAGTACAAATGTAAAGTAAACATAAAAATATTGTACGTGTATTTATATTTCTAGCTTAGTTTTCGGTTTGCCCACCAATTAATTCGTTAGGGAAAGTTAGATTTGATGACCTAGCGGGAGATATGAAGGAGCTAGAAATAGACAGTCGTGCCTTTTGTAAGGAAGCTCGGGTCTTAAAAGTAAAGTTCGATCCCGGATCAGTCACTGGCCAAAGATTTATCTCCGTTATAAAAAATATGATTCAGACTGTGACTGTAGATCCATATACTCAAGTCGGATATTTTGAGACAACCAGCACTGAACTCATCCTTCACTACTATATCCCTTCGAAGAGGGCCCACTTCGACTCCAGACTTTGCAAATTTGCACGATTGTTTCTTTGTGCAAATTTAATACAGATTTGGACAAAACACACAGTCCTCACATTATAATAAAGAGAAACTTCCCTCTTAAAAGTGAAAGAGAGAGTGGCCAGAGATCGTGTGGTTTCCGAGGGGAAGAATAATTGAGTAAGTCAACGTTTAACCATGAAAGGTTTCGGTCGCTTTTTGACTCGGTGGTAGTAATGTAATTTAGGATATTAATCACATTACAAGTCTCTATCATTTTTGACAACACAATAGATCCGTTTTGCTTAATTGACAAAACTGATCAATAACAAAAGGATCATATTGCAAGCCATATATCGTTACGAACTAGTAAACAACTTAGCAGTATAAATATGGGCACCCAAAAGCCCAGTAGTAGAAGTCATAGAGTTTGTGGCGCATTGTACAAGTTAAGTTAATCTTTAAGCGAGAGCCAACCTCTCCACGTAAAAGTTATGTTAGTCGTTAAGTGAGAATTGAAGAATAAAGACGGAAAAGAAGAAGCTCAGTGTTCGTTTAATTACACGTGCCTATCCAAACGACTATAAATGGTGACCTCGACAAAGGGAACAGTATAATATTGAATATAAAATGTGTGTGCCGACGAGTTAAAGTTTCATTGGTTCCGAACGCAAGTGCGCGTAGTGTAGATCCATCCATAGAAAACCTTCAAAAACAAGATGCAATTACCTCTAAAAAAGGTATGAAAAAACACTGCGAACATGTATCTGGTCTAAGAAAATCAAAAAGAATAATTCAGCCTTACTCCTATAAGGAAAATCCGAAAAAAGATCCGGGCGCGTGGATACAGCCAAATAAAGAAGAGTTCCAATAAGCGATTGATAAGAAGTCGGTATATCTCTCTTACACGTGGAATCATTACACTTCCGTAACTTGATACATAAAAGATAGAAAACGCCTTTCACCATACAGAAATTGCCTTGGGCGCATTTCTAGACGTTGAGGGTGCTTCGACAATACCGGTTACGACTCAATTGCTAGGGCAATCAGAAGTAAAGGTATCGAAGACTCGACAAAACGGTGGATCCGAGCCATGCTGGTAAATCGAGTGATAACATCCTCGTCAGGAGGAGTGGACAGCAGTCAAAGGCTGCCCCCAAGGGGGTGTGCTGTAATGGAAAGGTCTTGCTAAGTACGGCTGACCAGTGTGTTCCCTTCCCTTTCGCTTAAAACAAAAAAAAAATTGTTTTTCTCTCTTCTCGTTGTGACGATTGAAATACAACACAACAATATGTCACGCCACATTCCGGTTTCTAGATATACATACCTACATATCTACTTCTGACTACGGCTGTATAGTCGTAATTTATCATGCGAGGCGCACGACGTTTTTTATATACGACTACGAGGCAATGGTAAACCGCCACATATCTGCATTTCAGTAATATTGCCCACCCCTCTCCCTTTGTGCACAACGCAATAGCATTGATGAGGCGAGTCGGCAAAGAGTAGGCAATCAACCACTCACACTCACACTCACACTTTCGCACTGCAGCCGGCGGAAAATTCCGTTGTCGTTGGCGTCGTTGCTTGCCAACATAGAGGATAGGGACACAATGGAATCGGTGCATGGATTCTGGTTGAAAATGATTTTTGCAACGGACCTGATGGAGTCAGTTGCTGGTGGATGATTATCGCGCTCGGTTCCTAAAAGTTTCACGGAAAAAAAAAAAAAAAAAAAAAACAAAAAAAAAGGTAAACCGCTCGCAAGACGCGAACGCCGCGTGGTACGTCGGTACGGGGGATACCAATAAAGGTATTAAAACCCAAAATTAACTTTACAACGGCCTCGCAATAGATCCTCGATCGATAACATTATCGCACAGTGCAGCGCCCAATCAAATTAACCGCGCCGCGTGCAACAAAAAAAAAATGTGTGGAGTGATCAAAGAGCCAAGACTCTGACAAACAAAAATTTGTGACGAGTGCTCCCCCCCCCCTGTACTAGACCCATATCTGTGCCATGACCTTTAGCTCACCAATCGCTCCGAGCAAAGAGCAAATAGACAATCCCCCGTGAACTAGCTAATTCGAACCCCCGACAAGTAAAGTCGATAATTGTCCCGAGATTGGACCGCAAATAACAAAAAAAAAAGGTTTTCCTAAACCTAAATACCTCACGTGGAGAAACGATGCAAGGGCGAGACGAACAAATTCCTCAGCATCACCGGTATCAGCAACTTCCCGGATTTGACAACCAACAGTAGCGGCCTAAGGAAATTTTATATCAGTAATAAATATAAAATGTATGAAATATAATTCCAGTACGTATAACTTCCTTTATATATATATATAATGTATCACTGAGAAAACTAAATTTAAAAATATGGGTACCAAACCCGAAAATTTCTTTCCTACACCCATAACATGGCAAGCTTACCCATGTCTTGGATGTCATTCCCAAATCGAGGCTAATGTAGCCAACAAAGAGTTACCATAGCTCTTTAGCACGCGGTTGTTAACAAAATTAATTAAAATTAATTTGGGTCGGGTATGAACACCGTACACCAATGTCCTGTTACCCGCTAAGCTTGCTATGTTTGCTTACAACAACCTTTTATCAGCTGCGTTACCTAGTCGTTACGGTACAAGCACTGCCATACGGCTATGATAACTGTGACAACTGAGTGATTTTAGGTATAACAACTGACATGCGGCTATGACAGCTCTGTTTTGGTCTAAGCTATTCTCTTACATCGTTTCTATTCTACTGCTATTAGTATCGAAGACATTGCGCTGTTCAGACGCGTTATTAATTTCGCCAGGTAAGAGTTCAATTTTTCTTAAAACTGTTCTAATATTTTTGTATGCATGTAAATGTATCAAGAGTGAAAAAAAGACACCGATTCTTTTTCAATTTTATTTTTAAATACAACAGATAAGGACGAATATATGCAGCTATGAATCGGGTATCAAGAGACAGCTGCCAAACAGTGAGATTTCAAATTTCTTAGGAAGTCAGGCTAAGTATAATAAGGGGCTTCCCATTTGGGTTGTCAGAACCTCTTATTATAAGTGCTAACAGCTCTGTATGTAGCTACTACAAATCTTAAAAGAGGCTGTGACAGCCTTTCAGAAGGTTCTGACAGCTCTGTGTATGGGTATCACAACTTGCTTAGAGGCTGTGACAGCCTTTCATGAGGTTCTGACAGCTCTGTATATGGGTACCATAAATCTGTTGAGAGGCTGTGGTAGCCTCCACTGCCTACGCATTAGCTCTGGAAAGAGGTATTAGCAGCTCTGTATGCGGGTCTGATAGCAAACTTTGATGTCCTCAAATATATTTTGTTGGTTACTGCAGCTCTGTTAATGTGCTGTACCCATATAACTGAAGGCACCACACCTTACTTTTGGTTGTACCAGCAACAAAGTTAGCAGTTATTGTGCCTACACAAACAGAGGTGGCGCATTTAGTAGGGCTATCGTAGCTCTGTAGTTTTCTGAGTGTATTAGATTAATCCAAATGGAATAATAAAATTCAATTATGTTAGCTTAAGGCGTTAAATTTTGTGCCTCATTTCGATCGGTGATGTTGGTGGTTCGGCGACTAACCAAACAAACAACAGAAGAAAGCATAGGGCTTTCTCTTGGGTGCCGGAAAACAGTTTTGCGGACACTGGCACACGGTAGGGAGGGTGTTGACCCGCAATGAGGACTACCATCTGATCCTCTCGTGGCTGTAATGTTAGAAGGTTATGTCTTTTCTCTTGGTCTGAAGTACTAGTAAGTACCTACCGGTTTCTATTTTCAGTATATAGTTTCATTTACCTACCTTTATCGATAGCATGCATTCTTTTATGTAGTGGTGACTTGTTTGGCCCACGGGTGCAAGAACCCACCCACCGTCGAGCTTCAGCCGCGACGAACAAGGCATGCGACCGCGCCTGTGATGCCAAACCCTTTCAGTTTTCCTGTCCATCATTCTTCCCATCCTTTTTTTTTTCCTTCCTAATCCAACTACCTATACATTTCCTCGTCTCTCGCAGACAACAACCCGCTCCCACCCCTTCTATACACCACCTCCATTACAGTGCTTTCCCCATTGCTGTGGTCACTCGTTATAGACAGCCTACTAAGCAGTCTACATAATCTAGGTTATAACGCCATCGGATATGCCGACAATTTGGCAATCATTATTAATGGAAAGCATTGCGATACCCTTAATAGTAGAGTGAGAAATGCTCTCATCAGGAATAATGTCCCTGTTTAAGAAAATCAAATAGATTAAATAAGCCTTACTCCTATAAGGAAATCCTTAGGCTCGGTAAGGATAATATGAGAAAGCTAGCGACAATGCACGTTGTTGGCAAAACTTGATTTAATTAGTTTATATAACCAAAACAAATAGAATTTAAATACATTGGCAACTCGAGATATTAAAGTCCAAACTTCGTGGAGAGTTTTTGTTGACAACTGTCACTTATATAGAAAATGTAAAATATAACTTTTAAAACGATCACTTTATAACGTGATCCAGAACAGTTGAGTTTTAATTCCGTTCTCATAACGTAACTTCTAAGAGTAATAAATTTTGTACAGCTTGGCCTTTGTCTGTGGCCTTTCCTTTGTTCGCGGTTCTAATTCCCATTGCCAGCGATTGATGCAATTGCGCGTTACTAGCATTTCTTCGCTCAATTCATCATCGAACTGATTTCTTCTGTTCCAACAACGAACATTTTGTACTCATAATATATATATATATTAAATCGCCAATAATAAGAATTATTATAACGATTTATGAAGCAACACAGTAAAGAAGTCTGCTAATTTTTCCGTGCTTCTAGAAGTTTATAGAAAGTGTATATTGAGTTTATCGACCCAACCCAACCCAAAACACCGTCCGATATATCATCAGCTCGGAAGAGAACTAAGGATCTACCTCCGTTCTTGAACACGTCAGCCACAGATTGTCTGCTGTCCGTAGTCAATTCTCTTATGTGTGAGATCAAGCTGTCCGGGGGATCCATTGATAATTTTTCCGCTGAGGGATCCAATCTAATTGGATTAATCAACATAGTGTTCAATATATTCAACAGATAATGGCGGCCACAATTTAGAATTTGTCCAATCTTCGGACTTAGCGTCAATGAAATCTTTCATTTTAAAATAACTGTGCTCTTAGTGACAGGTAAAAAGTTTGTATTTCTTTTCAAATCACTGTCTTTAATAAAATTATATAATCATAGTCTTCAATAGTGGAATATTTGCAGGTTGTCGGTTGGGTACACATTTAATTAAGTGTGTTATTGCATTTCTAACCTCTAAATATGAATGAAGAAAGATCATCAAAACGTTTACGGATCGATATCGTTGTAAAGGGTTTTTTTCACATAGGGCTCATGCAATTGCTCGAATGAGCGCTTTCTTCCTCTTTGCACACTTTTGGGTGGTAAGCTAGTATAAGGTTCTTCCGAGAGTTTGAGTTTGACAGCTGAAGACATGGGGTGCTCAAAAATAAAATACATATACAAAAAATATATATAATGCAATATATGTGTTCACACCAAAAATAATCGTAAACCATGTAATGTAAACCACACCTAACGTTAAACTCAAACCTAGAGGGCGTTGGGCTCGACAAAGAAATGTCACTTTGCTTGTTATAAAACATCGTGCGCGAGCTCGTCTCTTTCTCTTTTTTCAATCGATCTTTCTGGTGAGCTGACCGCCCTTTTTTGTGAATTAGTAGAAAAGATAAAATAAATCAAGTGTTAAAGCTTTAAATCGGAATTTTCTTGTGTTTTTTCTTGGTTCACTTCCCTCGGCGAAATATTTTTGGCTAACTACCTGCTAATCGCGCAAAGCAAAAAATCGGCGAACAAACCCCAGCCCGACAATATGCCTTGTTTGACATTTTGGTGCACAAAGTCCCGAACAGTACACAACATCTGTGTATCGAATTGCACGAATACACGGGCATGTTGTTGTACTCTTGTATTAGTATTTTTCTTTTAATATGACATATGAGCTTGCTGGCGACTCTCTGCTCGAATAAGAGATGAGGTCGTCAGGCAAGCCCAGTGACATTCTGACAGTACAGAATGTTGCGTTCAGATAATGCACAAAAAGAAAAGGAAGTGTTTGTCTCCCACCTTTCCACCTTCCTACCTATTCCCGATTTTTTTTGCCCTCGATTCCTTCCGCTATCATCTTGAGGAAGTGGCTTAGCCGATCTTGTTGGGTATAATTTAATACCCAACGATCGTGCTTACCATGTCCCCCAGGAGGGTAGCAAAAGCAGGTACCCCAACAGCCCATTCGGACGGGCAGGGACGGACGGTCCCACAGGCGGAAAAAAAAGATGGCTCAAACAAAACGTGTTACGGAAAAGACAGTTAGAGGTAGGGACGGACGGTCCCAAAGAAGGAGAGAAGACACCTGGAATGATTAACACTAGAGCCAACACAAACAGTACCAGGCACAAAACATATAAAACGACTGAAGAATAAAAGACATACACAAACATCGACACCCACCAGAACATTAAGCTCGAGACCTCACCAATAGCGAGCCAAAGAAAGAGAAAGTCAACCCCGACGTTAGCCACAGCAATTACCAAGGGCTAGAGGCCCCATCCTAAAATTATACAACGAGTTGTAAGAAATGGCACACTATCTGCGCATCCCTAAACCCCCAAATCTGCGCGAAAGCCCACCCGATTAGTGTAGGAAATTAAAAAAAACAGGAAAAATCGTAATAGGAATTAACCAGCATCCTCTGTGCTCACAGCTCTGCTTTCCGAGACTAGGGAACAAGTCCCACTGCCCCAAGCAATGCCGATTGCAAGTAAACTGCCTGCTTTTCACTATTTCTCGTTCGGTTGGTAGAAGGGAAAATATTGTAGAACCGATAAGGGGAACATTGTCGCGAAAATATCAGAAAAAAAACTTTGCCACGGGAGTCTTTCGAGCTTTACTAAAGGGAAGAATGAGGTAAATGTTGAAAGGTTGTTCGAATGAGTAACCGTGAGAAAACAAGAAAGAAATAGAACGAAAGGAATGAATGACTGAATGCAACCGGTACGAATTATGTATGGGTGCGTTCCGTGAAGAGTTTGAGTTCGGGAAATCTCCCTGATACTCGGGCGAACGGGAGTCTGCACGAAACCTCACCAAATAAGGAGTGTTTCAGTGGCGGACAATAAGATCCCGTACTTGCGGAATACAAGTGATGTATGTATGAGAGCAAGTGTGAGAGGAGAAAGCACGAGGCAAGAAGAAAAAAAAAATCACTTCTTGATTGACTGCGAAACTAGAGAGACACAAAAAAATAAAGCTCGAAAGAATTCAGTGGGGAAGTTAGAAAAATTAAAAGTCAGGTGACGAAAAAAAAAATTGTTGCAAGTAAAATTAAATTTTTGTTGAAAGTCGGAAAAATATTAGAAAGTGGTGAAAATGAGATAAAGAAAAGGAGAAGAGCAGGCGAGGACAAGTAAGGAAATAGCGGCAGGGCAGGCAGTTACCCACCAGGACAGGCTTTGAGGACAAAGGAAGCTAAGTATAGTGTTTTAAATCTGTGTATAAGTGAAATTTCGGGTTAGTTGGGTGCGTTGAAATATTCATCGAGTAGGCTGTCGTTCCGTCAACTAAATCCCAGGAAAAGCGGGACACGCGACCGGTAATTCTTACATTCGGGAGAAAGCGATAGTGGGCCATTTCATCGGCGTCATAATCCGCTATTTGTTAACAATAATAATCAATTCATTCCATTTAATGAAACGACGTTCTCCTTACGGAGCTTATAACGTACCAGAAACTGTTTCTTTTCTTACAATTATTCGCTCTTGGTTTTCTCTTGGACTCTTGGGAAGTATTTTCACCGGTTTCACAATCCCGGTAAAAGATTGTGTGGCGCCCATTCCTATTAATTCCACAGGCAATTAATTGCAGCGGAGAAACTAAAAGGCTAAGTAATTAATTTTATATACACTATCCGTGTCATAATTCGATTGATCATCTTCGCTGAACCCACCCCAGCTGAGCAGCCGAGGTGGTAGCATCCTACCGGCTACCGGTTACACTTTTCGCCCCTCGTACCGGCGAACCTACGTTTGACGTTTCTGCCCATACGCATTCATCGACTTATAATCCATCGGCGCAGCGGCGGCTGCAATTTTTCTCGGTTTCCTTTTACACACAAAATTAGAATCGTTCGCCCCTTTATTTCTTAACTCGCGGAAAAGTGTAACAAATTGGCGCCCAACGTGGGGCCCTTCGTCATCAAAATATTAATTTTAATTACCTTCCCTATATCGTTGCTAATATAATCTTAAATCGATTGATTGATTACAAAAGAAAGAAGAGTTTCTGTGGCGTGTTTCCATATATACATATATATACCTACATATATATCACCTACTCAGTGTCCCATCGGGAAGTTTGTGTTTTATTTTGTTGTTTCTGTTCACTCTGTGTTTACTTTTTTTTCCCCCAGGCTGTGGCTGATCATCTGTTGTGCGTCAGAGGAGTTTTAATTGGAATCCCGAAATTTGGATTTGGATACGGAAACCGAAGGGTGGTGATTATCATAAAATTCCCCAATAGCAAGTAGGTCATTCATATTTGTTCCATTTCCATATACATACTTACTTTCCATATAATAAGTATCATATATACGTATATATTTATGTAGGAATGACGAAGCGCATTCCTATAAGAAAGATAAGTTACTCTAATTACAATCTATGTTTTCATTAATTAATCAGTCCATTCCCAGGTCATCGCCGTCGTCGTCATCGTCATCAAAAACGATCAGTGAAATTCCTTAGCGTCGTCTTGCTAAGCGAATGCCACTGTATCGCATTACCAGTCGCCGAATATGACCCAATTTACGCCGTATAAAAGTCCAGTGTACTTGGACACTTTATCTGCATCGTCGCTGGAGTGTGCGGAGCTGGCTACTTGCTGGTTTGGATGACAAAGGCAATGGCCTTCTACAGGGTGCTGACGCGACTCGGTGTGTGGCAATGGTTCGGGTGAAGAAATGTGATGCGGAGGCGAACGACGAGATGACGGAGGTGACTTGGGAAAAAAGACAAGGGACAAGAAGCGATTTCGAATTAACACGTCGTGACCGCCGGTCGTATCGCGCATAATCATTGTTCTAAATTGTATCTTGTATCTTTGCATAATCATTGTTCCAAATATTCTAATAAAAGAATCAATATTGTTTCATATTTTTACGATCAATCGTTTTATTTGTGAATCTATACATATATATTAAATCGCCAATAAAGAATTATTATAACGTTTTATGAAGCAATACAGTAAAGAAGACTGTTAATTTTTCCGTGCTTCTAGGAGTTTATAGAAAATGTACATTGAGTTTATCGACTCAACCCAACCCAAAACACCGTCCGATAGTTACCTCTCAGACATCACCCAAACCTATATCCCGGCTATTCCCCACGCCCCCCTTTGTCTAAACAGTTGCAACAAAATCATAACGGTTTCCCACGCCATTTTTGCGCACACTGCAAAACCGATCCTAAACGGATACACCCCCTTTCCCCCTTCAACTAACGTTACCGATAAAAACCAACAACGGCTTATCACGCCATTTTCGCACACAGTGCAAAAACGATCCCTTATGAATGAACCTGCTCTTTCGGTTAGCCCAACACATGCGCCGATATTTGAAACCTAGGAATTTACCTATTGAAATCGTGGGATAGTTCGTCAAATTGCAATGTAAGCATATTCATTTAGTCTTCTTTAAAACACTGAAATTATTTGCGAGTTAGTTCTAATCCGACCGTTGACAGAAGAGGTGCAGCCTTTTGCTGTGGACAGCGGCCTCTTTGTCATATTAATAATAAATAAGTGTATATGCATAAATGAATAATAAAATAATAAAGAAAAAAAGAAAAAAAAAAAACGTTAGTTTTTTTTATGAAACCGTGGCACACAACATATAACTCGATATATCATCAGCTCGGAAGAGAACTAAGGATCTACCTCCGTTCTTGAACACGTCAGCCACAGATTGTCTGCTGTCCGTAGTCAATTCTCTAATGTGTGAGATCAAGCTGTCCGGGGGATCCATTGATAATTTTTCCGCTGAGGGATCCAATCTAATTGGATTAAATCAACATAGTGTTCAATATATTCAACAGATAATGGCGGCCACAATTTAGAATTTGTCCAATCTTCGGACTTAGCGTCAATGAAATATTTCATTTTAAAATAACTGTGCTCTTAGTGACAGGTAAAAAGTTTGTATTTCTTTTCAAATCACTGTCTTTAATAAAATTATATAATCATAGTCTTCAATAGTGGAATATTTCCAGGTTGTGGGTTGGGTACACATTTAATTATGTGTGTTATTGCATTTTTAACCTCTATGCATGAATGAAGAAAGATCGTCAAAACGTTTACGGATCGATATCGTTTTAAAGGTTTTTTTTTTTTCACATAGGGCTCATAAGGTCCATGCAATTGCTCTAATGAACGCTTTCTTCCTCTTTGCACACTTTTGGGTGGTAAACTAGTAGATATAAGGTTCCTCCCTTCCGCTGTCTACAGCCTCAGTGTTGGAAACTAAGACGTTTCCAAAGTAAAGTCCATCCGACAAGTCATAAATTCCAAATTCGGTTGAGTGGAGTAATCCATAACAACAAGGCCCAAATGTCAAATATAAAAAAAGAGCGGGTAGTGACGGTAAGACAAGGTGAAGGATAGCTCGAAGAAAATGGAGGACATGAATTCATACGACAAATTCATGCAGATCGTCTATACCAGCCCGACTTTGCTCGAAAAACTGGCAAACATCGGTGAGGACTTGTTCAAAACCCAGTCCCACTCAAACTATTGTTTTTAGCTTGTTTGATTTTGATAACTAAAGACATATGGGGTACTCAAAAATAAAATACATATACATACATATCTCTTCTTTGAATAAGAGAAGAGGTCGTCAGGCAAGCCCAGTCACATTCTGACAATACAGAAGTACAGGCTGTCGTATAGGATAGATAAACATAAATTAACATAAAACGAATCAACCTTGCGAATCAGCAGGTTATTCACTCAACCCAATTTCCGTTCCCACGAGTCGACAGACAAACGACAAACTCATATTGCAATATAATTCTTAGAAATAAGTTCAGCAACACTTGTGCTGACAACAGCGAAAATAAACGAATGCATGTAGAGTAGTATAATCGATTGATTTTGTATTTTTAGTCTTAGTAAAGTACTCAGTAAATAAAGAAGGCTTGCTGCCTAAAAAATATTTTTTTTAAAGGAAAAACTACTTTCATTTTATTAACTCATATAGTACAGAATGTAGAATAATTAATAGTAGGGTTTTTGTATATTTTCCCGACTCTAAACAAAGTCGCCGTGTTTTATTTTCCGAATTATACAGGTTCCATATCCAAAAGGTTCAAGTTCCTCTATATTTTCCATTCCCACGTAGTTTCTTTTTCTCATAATTCTCAAATAACATTTCAAAGTAAGTATCAGTCACGCGCATGCAATCTTGATGAGCTTGCACACGCGCACTGGAGTTCAACTGCATACAATACCGAGTTTGTCGAGTTAGCAATATGATATAGATATAAGGAACCCAAAATTGTAATTTCAGTTAGTTAGTAAGAAACCTTTGTGACAGAGTTGAATAAAGAATTATTTTTTTCTTAAAACGCTCGATCGAATTTTGTTAGTTACATTGGTCCACGTCGAGGCGGATCTAAGATCGGTACAGTAAAAAAATATATTCTATTAGAAGTATGAAAAGAAATAAAACCTGCAACTTTGTGTTCGCGTATAGTGTCACTGTTAGTACAGGTTGTAAAAAAGTGGTACAGAAAAATAGTGCAGAGTACAGGCCCATTTTCCGGTACAAGTACAGATTATAATAATGATCACCCTTGTTTTTTCCTTCCCAAGTTATTTCAACGTAAGAAGGACGGCATCCAACAAAGCAAGAGCGACAGCTCATACCATCAGCATGGCACGCAAGTAGTAACTGGGGCCCTACTCTGTATTTCGACTCGAAAGTGTAGTGTACCCACCTTGTGCCTTGCCTTGTATACTCTCCGCTTGCGAAACTTTTGCACTTTAGATTACAGGGTTGAACTCTTACATGGCGATCCTGCCACTCGAACCAAGGACCAAGAGACTTTGCTTTGAGAAATTTGCTAAATGACTGAAGAATACATTCCACAGGGTGGAACAAACGCCCCAATATACACACCAGCTCCAGTATACACAACAGCCCCTAAACCTCTTACCATAGAGGAGTACAAACAACGTCAATTAAAATACAAAGAAGCCAAATTGACTGAAATCCCCAAAGTCGCCACGAAACCAAAACGAAAAAGAGGAGGTCTTCAATATAGAAACAGAAAAAGATTGGCTTACCTAAGAAGCCTAATCAACGAAGAGACACCACTACCGTGGGACACTGCAAACAAAATATTCAACGAAATTGACCAGATCGAGCCAACAATTCGAAAATACAAAAATAGGAAACAATAACGTCAAAGAAGACGTTGTCATCAATACCAAAGATGAACAAGTTTCAACGACATCTGTAGCTGCAACTACAACAGTAATTATAATAATAATAATTTTTATTCTTTATAAAATCAGTGAATATTACAAAAATTATGTTAAAACTAATTGTGGGTACACTACAAAAGTTAAAACCATTCGAAAGTGTTTTTCGAATCGAATTTGAATTGGCACTTTGTACCACTTTCGAAACGAATAAAAATGCTACCAAATCCATATTTGCAACTTTCGGATTTTTTTTTCGAGAATCGCGATACTCTTATGAGAATTGTCAATTGTCAAAAAACATCTGTTGTTAAGAATAATCTAGAATAGAATACAACATCTGTGAAGCAACTTAAATTAGATATTGACCATCAATTTAGCAAATTGATAAATAAATTTATAATGGACTCAGTAGCATTATGGTTGGATGAAGAGTTCAATAACGAAGAACGAATCGAAAGGAGAATTCTAAGGGATAAATCCAATATAATGGAGCTTAGCGATAAGAGGTAAAGTAACTTCCAAAGTAAAGAATCTAATAATTCATAATAATAAAGAAATAAATTATTTATTATCAATAGCTTTGTTCAATACTATCGGCTTTCGAAAGAGGCTTTTATGTATGATTTGAATAGCATACGCGATAATCTTGCCACTCCAATACGATCCACGTCAATACCGATTGTTATAAAAATAGCGGCAACGCTAAATTTCCTTGGTCGAGGCGGATACCAGCATCAAATTGGCCAAGGCCGACACATTGGTGTAGCACAGCAGACAATGTCAAGTTGCATTGCAGAAATTTGTAGTGCTATTGAAAATATATTGTGTCCAAAACACATTAACTTCCATATATGGAGGATGACGAAAAGAATAACGCAAAACGACACTTTTTCTTGAAGTCAGGGATACCAGGAGTTATTGGAGTTGTTGACGGAACTCACATCCAAATTATTAGGCCCTCTAAACAGGAGCACTTATTTTTCAATAGAAAATTAAAGCATAGCATAAATGCAATGGTGGTCAGTTGAAAACTATAATTTATTATTGATTTTATTTAATAAAAATTATCCTATTTTAAATATTTAGATATGTGACCATAAATTATGCATAAGAGCAGTTAATGGACGCTGTGGAGGGGCATCCCATGATTCAAATGTTTGGAGGAATTCAAATGAGCGAACGTTTTTAATGAACAATTTTGAAGCCGGCGACAAATCATCAAGAATTCTTGGTAAGTTATTATAAAGAAGTATACAAAATTGATAAATGATAACCGTTTATTTACTTTCATTTCAGGTGACTCTGGATATCCCCTTGAACCGTGGATTTTAACACCTTAACACCTTTTAGCGTTTTATAGACTTACTGGATTTCCGTTTGTCGTTAGAACCATTCTAAGAAAACCTACCACAAATTAATATTTGTACCATGAGTGACACCAAACTTAGTGTTTCTCTACCCGAAATTGAGAAATCAACCATGCCACCAAATGCCGCGAAGGCTAACCGAGACAAGAACCGTTTTGAAAAGAAACGAGTAACAGAATCAAATAAAACAGACAACCAAAACAAAAACGATATTTATAAAAAACTTTATTATGGATTTAGGAATTCAAGCGATGCTGCAAAAGCAATGCAAATTTCCGTTGTACCTCGAGCAATAGTATTGCCTATTTCAACAAGATCTGTTGGATTCATCATTCGGTACTTGTTAGTGAAATTTTATCGACTTGGATTAAGTAATATTTCCTTTTATGATCTTGGAAACGCTTTATATCGCGTATCATTACTACAATTTGAGAATAAGATTATGCAGAGTATGCAAAATCAATATTCACGTGGTTACGTTCCCAGAACCCAACATACAATTATAAAACATAATCTTAAACATTACAATGTTAGACGTAAGAAGAATCGAAATGTAATGTTTACACAAGAAATCGAAATCTCTTAATTGCGGCATATCTTTTAATGCCTTTTGCCTTCAGTGCAACAATGTTATTTAATACGATATATCTTTTGCTTTCATAAACAGCACAACAATGTTATTTAATGCGACATAGCTTCCTATGTCTTTTGCCCTAAGCACAACAATGTTATTTAATGCGACATAGCTTTTAATGTCGTTTGCCTTCAGCATAATAAAATCACGACTAAGCATATCATCCACTTTGTATGATAGCTATTGGTCCAATACAGATTTCTTGAGTAAACAAAAGTCATCTATATAAGATGCTCCACTGATCAGTGAGAGTCAGTTCTAAATGTTCCTCGTATAGCTAAAGATTTCCCCCCACCAGTGGTAAGGGATCTGAAGCTTTTTAAAAGAATAAATAAATCCTTTTATCCAAAGTTGAAAAGTGTTTTTTTTTTTTTTCAAAATTTAAAAAGTGAAAAACAAAATTACGTAACGTTGGAAATGGACATTTTAAGAACCTGGATCTGGACTCATCATTAATTAGAGCTGTTGCAGCTATGGGAGCAGGATTTGCACCTATTACTAATGTGATCTCCGCTTTAGGCGTAGTCAAAGGTTTCGGAGCAGTTTATATTCCTCGAATCCCTAAGATGAAGAGCGGTCCCAATGGAGTATGTCCAAGTACAGTGATATTTAGTAATCTTCGATCAGTCGTTGAGTATCTATCCCTCTAAACAAAGTCGCCGTGTTTTATTTTCCGAATTATACAGGTTCCATATCCAAAAGGTTCAAGTTCCTCTATATTTTCCATTCCCACGTAGTTTCTTTTTCTCATAATTCTCAAATAACATTTCAAAGTAAGTATCAGTCACGCGCATGCAATCTTGATGAGCTTGCACACGCGCACTGGAGTTCAACTGCATACAATACCGATTTTGTCGAGTTAGCAATATGATATAGATATAAGGAACCCTAAATTGTAATTTCAGTTAGTTAGTTAGAAACCTTTGTGACGGAGTTGAATAAAGAATTATTTTTTTCTTAAAACGCTCGATCGAATTTTGTTAGTTACATTGGTCCACGTCGAGGCAGATCAAAGATCGGTACAGTGAAAAAATATATTCGATTAGAAGTATGAAAAGAAATAAAACCTGCAACTTTGTGTTCGTGTATAGTGTCACTGTTAGTACAGGTTGTAAAAAAGTGGTACAGAAAAATAGTGCAGAGTATAGGCCCATTTTCCGGTACAAGTACAGATTATAATAATGATCATCCTTGTTTTTTCCCTCCCAAGTTATTTCAACGTAAGAAGGATGGCATCCAACAAAGCAAGAGCGACAGCTCATACCTACTCTGTATTTCGACTCGAAAGTGTAGTGTACCCACCTTGTGCCTTGCCTTGTATACTCTTTGCTTGCGAAACTTTTGCACTTTAGATTACAGGGTTGAACTCTTACATGGCGATCCTGCCAATCGAACGAAGGACCAAGAGACTTCGCTTTGAGAAATTTGCTAAATGACTGAAGAATACATTCCACAGGGTGGAACAAACGCCCCAATATACACACCAGCTCCAGTATACACAACAGCCCCTAAACCTATTACCATAGAGGAGTAAAAACAACGTCAATTAAAATACAAAGAAGCCAAATTGACTGAAATCCCCAAAGTCGCCACGAAACCAAAACGAAAAAGAGGAGGTCTTCAATATAGAAACAGAAAAAGATTGGCTTACCTAAGAAGCCTAATCAACGAAGAGACACCACTACCGTGGGACACTGCAAACAAAATATTCAACGAAATTGACCAGATCGAGCCAACAATTCGAAAATACAAAAATAGGAAACAATAACGTCAAAGAAGACGTTGTCATCAATACCAAAGATGAACAAGTTTCAACGACATCTGTAGCTGCAACTACAACAGTAATTATAATAATAATAATTTTTATTCTTTATAAAATCAGTGAATATTACAAAAATTATGTTAAAACTAATTGTGGGTACACTACAAAAGTTAAAACCATTCGAAAGTGTTTTTCGAATCGAATTTGAATTGGCACTTTGTACCACTTTCGAAACGAATAAAAATGCTACCAAATCCATATTTGCAACTTTCGGATTTTTTTTTCGAGAATCGCGATACTCTTATGAGAATTGTCAATTGTCAAAAAACATCTGTTGTTAAGAATAATCTAGAATAGAATACAACATCTGTGAAGCAACTTAAATTAGATATTGACCATCAATTTAGCAAATTGATAAATAAATTTATAATGGACTCAGTAGCATTATGGTTGGATGAAGAGTTCAATAACGAAGAACGAATCGAAAGGAGAATTCTAAGGGATAAATCCAATATAATGGAGCTTAGCGATAAGAGGTAAAGTAACTTCCAAAGTAAAGAATCTAATAATTCATAATAATAAAGAAATAAATTATTTATTATCAATAGCTTTGTTCAATACTATCGGCTTTCGAAAGAGGCTTTTATGTATGATTTGAATAGCATACGCGATAATCTTGCCACTCCAATACGATCCACGTCAATACCGATTGTTATAAAAATAGCGGCAACGCTAAATTTCCTTGGTCGAGGCGGATACCAGCATCAAATTGGCCAAGGCCGACACATTGGTGTAGCACAGCAGACAATGTCAAGTTGCATTGCAGAAATTTGTAGTGCTATTGAAAATATATTGTGTCCAAAACACATTAACTTCCATATATGGAGGATGACGAAAAGAATAACGCAAAACGACACTTTTTCTTGAAGTCAGGGATACCAGGAGTTATTGGAGTTGTTGACGGAACTCACATCCAAATTATTAGGCCCTCTAAACAGGAGCACTTATTTTTCAATAGAAAATTAAAGCATAGCATAAATGCAATGGTGGTCAGTTGAAAACTATAATTTATTATTGATTTTATTTAATAAAAATTATCCTATTTTAAATATTTAGATATGTGACCATAAATTATGCATAAGAGCAGTTAATGGACGCTGTGGAGGGGCATCCCATGATTCAAATGTTTGGAGGAATTCAAATGAGCGAACGTTTTTAATGAACAATTTTGAAGCCGGCGACAAATCATCAAGAATTCTTGGTAAGTTATTATAAAGAAGTATACAAAATTGATAAATGATAACCGTTTATTTACTTTCATTTCAGGTGACTCTGGATATCCCCTTGAACCGTGGATTTTAACACCTTAACACCTTTTAGCGTTTTATAGACTTACTGGATTTCCGTTTGTCGTTAGAACCATTCTAAGAAAACCTACCACAAATTAATATTTGTACCATGAGTGACACCAAACTTAGTGTTTCTCTACCCGAAATTGAGAAATCAACCATGCCACCAAATGCCGCGAAGGCTAACCGAGACAAGAACCGTTTTGAAAAGAAACGAGTAACAGAATCAAATAAAACAGACAACCAAAACAAAAACGATATTTATAAAAAACTTTATTATGGATTTAGGAATTCAAGCGATGCTGCAAAAGCAATGCAAATTTCCGTTGTACCTCGAGCAATAGTATTGCCTATTTCAACAAGATCTGTTGGATTCATCATTCGGTACTTGTTAGTGAAATTTTATCGACTTGGATTAAGTAATATTTCCTTTTATGATCTTGGAAACGCTTTATATCGCGTATCATTACTACAATTTGAGAATAAGATTATGCAGAGTATGCAAAATCAATATTCACGTAACGTTGGAAATGGACATTTTAAGAACCTGGATCTGGACTCATGATTAATTAGAGCTGTTGCAGCTATGGGAGCAGGATTTGCTCCTATTACTAATGTGATCTCCGCTTTAGGCGTAGTCAAAGGTTTCGGAGCAGTTTATATTCCTCGAATCCCTAAGATGAAGAGCGGTCCCAATGGAGTATGTCCAAGTACAGTGATATTTAGTAATCTTCGATCAGTCGTTGAGTATCTATCCCTGGATACAACTCCGGTTGCAGTTAGACGATTCTTTTACGAGCACTCTCCTTTCCCTACAGCTATATGGTCTGAACCGAAAACAATGGGAAAAAGGAAGCCTACCACCTCTGATGAAATTGACGTTGTAGATGACACGTTTCCTCTACTTATCAACACCTTTTAGAATGGCAAATGAAAACTCATTAGAGTGCCGTTTCAACGAAAAGTTGTCGAAAGCCCGGTAAACGATAGAACGTGTATTTGGAGTATTAAAAGGACGATTTCGTTGCCTCCTTGCAGCAAGGGAACTCCATTATGCTCCAGAAAAAGTAATTCAAATTTTAAACGTATGTTGTGCACTGCATAATATATGTTTAATACATAATGCTGACACCCCAACAAATATTCCAACCGAAACCGAAAACGATATTGCGTCTTATAAGGAATTTTTCCAATAAAACAATAAAAACAATAGCGTGCAGGCAGAATCATGACGAACAATTTTTTCGTCTCCTGTTGCCGCAAGGACAATAGCAAAAAATTCACGAAACTATTTTTACGCCGTGAGTTAAAAAAAATCAAAATGCCGTCGGCTCTAGCACACGTAGCAAAAATACCACTCTCGCTTAAAAGACGAAGAAAAGAAAAAAACAACAAATTTGTTTGATGATGGTGGGTGTATTGTGTTGTAGTAACAATCGACTAATAATAAATAATTTTCATATTTGTCCAAATGAAACCTCGCATTGCACTCATCTTTTTAGTTTCTGCCGTAAGGGTTCAATGACCTGGGGGTTGCGGATCTTCCGGACAGCTACTTTTCATCTAATAGTCAGCTGGTCGCGGATAGTCTTCTCGTTCATCTGCAGACAGTTGCTGCAGGGTGCGAACCGCTAAATACGGTGCCGCAGCAGTGCCCAAGGTAACGGTATTCAGCCGAAATGCTTGGATAGCTTCATTCTCCTGGTCTCTCCACAAGATGAGCTGATACATTGAGTCCTTTGGATCTACCCAAATTTGCCGGTACATTTTGTTAATGTCCGCTACAAATGCAACTCTATACTTCCTAAATCGAGTGACATGATCGAATATGTCGTCCTGTAATTTCGGACCAACGAGTAAATGGTCATTGAGTGACGTACCATCCGAAGTTTTGCAGGACGCATCGAACACAATTCTCAGCTTTGTGGTAGAGCTGGAATCCTTAACCACTGCGTGATGAGGAACGAAATAGTGCGCTTCTACTGATGGTTGGTCCACTTCTGATATATGCCCCAACTCCTTGTATTCTTCCAATACCCTTTTGTATTCCTGATGGAAGATCTTGTTGGAATGGAATTTTTTCTCGAGTTGAAGAAATCGTATTCTTGCTGAATTGTACGACAGTCCCAATGAGGGCCGTATCCCTTCCTTGAATGGAAGTTGCACTACATACTTTCCATCCGCTTGGCGTTGATGAGTTCGACAAAAGTACAGTTCGCATTGTTCATCTTCAGGCGAAAGTATATTTTTTCTTCCAACTTCCTCAATCTCCCAAAATTTTAGCAGCATTTGATCTATGTTCTCACTTTCAGTAGCCAGGTGGAGAGACGTAATCGATTGGTTGCCTTGGGAAACAGTGCCAGATAGTACCCATCCCAGTTCTGTTCTTTGAGCCATTGGAGTACCTGGTGCTCCTTTGACAATGCCTTCTAGAAGAATTGATGGATAGATATCGCTACCAAGTATGATGTCTATTTTGCCTGGCTTGTTGAACGATGGATCAGCGAGTTCGAGGGTTTGGATGTGGCTCCAGTTGCCACTGGGAACATTTTGCGTTGGAAGCGTTGCAGTAAGGTTTGTTAACACCAACGCCGTGAGCTTCAGTCTAAAATTCTCGTTGACATTAGAGAATATAGTTAGCGAAACCTTGTGTTTGGACACACTTGCATTAGTTCCTCCAACGCCTAAGATGTTGATATAGCTCTTTTCCCTTTTAAGATTTAAAGCTTGTGCAGCAGATTCAGAAATGAACGAAGCCTCCGATCCAGGATCCAGCAGTGCTCTCAACATTATTTGTTGGCCATTGGTTGAAAAAACCTTAATAAGCGCAGTAGCCAGAAGAACAGTTTGCATCTTACTGTTTTCGGCTATGTAAGTGTTGTGAACCGAAGTGGAAGTGGTGGAAGAAGTTGGTTCCTCGGATGGAGTGGAAATGACGGTTGGTTGAGCGGGGGGCTCATTAACATGCATTGCGTTAGCTGGCTCTGTAACATGCAGTAACGAATGATGTTTTTGTTTGCACAGTGAACATGTGAAAATGCTTGTGCAATTTTGTGTGTTATGTGAGTTCGATAAGCAGTTGAAACACAGCTTATTTCTGCGGACAATGTCCTGTTTCTTTTTTGTATTTAGTGCCTTAAATTTGAAGCAGTTTCTTATTGAATGGGAGCCCTGACACATTGCACATTTTGAAACTGTTGAATTATAAGAGCGCACATGGGTAGAAGCCAATTTTTTGCCCTTAGATGGTGCAAATTGTGATGTCGATTGACCAATGACTTCTAAAGTTCTTGACCTTGTCAGTAAAAACTCCTCGAGCAAGGAGTATGCTGGATAGTCAACATAAGAGGAAATGTGTGATTCCCAAAGAGCAAGAGTGGTGAGGGGCAGTTTCTGAACGGTTTGAAATATGAGAACGTCTTCCCAAGAATCGACAGGGACACCAAGGGTTTCGAGAGAGTGTTTAGCCTCGTTCGTGGTATCTAACAGCTGTTTGATATCATCGGCTGACTCCTGAGTAAGCTTTGGTTGATTAAACAGTAATCTAAATTGATTGTCCTTTAATAACCTTAAATTTTGGTACCTTTTGACTAAGGTTGCCCACGCAGACTCAAAGCCACCGTCGGTAATTGCAGTATTGCGAAGAAGTCGTTCAGCTTCGCCGCTTAAATTCGCCTTTAAATAGTGAAGTTTCTGGACGTCGGATATCGACGAATTTTTGTAAACTAAGCTTTCGAATAGGCTTTTAAATTCTGGCCACATTTGAAAGGAACCGGAAAATGTAGGGATTTTGATCGGGGGGAGCTTCAACTCAGCAGACAAGGCCTTTGACCCTGCCATTGAATTGTTGAGAGATCCTTGAATCTGTGTTTGATTCTCAGTGGTATGGAGATGTGTTTTTAATTCCGAAGAATACTTGTAGTACAATTCCTTGAGTTTGTGGAACGTTAATGCTTCCATGTACGCAACCTTTGCATCTTCACTCGGAGCTGCAACAATTTTCTGGTGCAGACCTCTAGCTTCCGCATATGATTCCTCCAAATTTTGTAACCGCGCCTCATTCATATGAATCGATTTGGTTGACTTTTCGAGACATACATACGCTCTATAATCAGCGTCTAACTCTAGCGAGATAGTTTCAACCGAGTCTATCAAATTCGATAGTTTGCCCTTACTCATGACGCAGGATTATTTAATTTAATTGAACGATCGCAGAACACACAACACACGACGTCGTTAGAATCAATGAATTAAGTGAAATAAAGGTTAATAAAAATGCCACACACCTGTTATTTAGCGTTGCTCCCTCGACGAATCAATTGTACCCAGCTTAGGACAGCACAACACCAATACCAGCTCCAGGAAATAGATGAAGAGGCGTATACTCCGATGAACCCGAACAATTTCCGGATGGAATTTATAACGCACTGTGATGTGATGAAACCAAGCACTTTTTTTTAATTGTCTTTTTCGCAAAACTGTCTAAAAACTGTCTAGATCCTTAAATCCTTAGGATCCGGCTTGAAGGACCAAATGTTGCCGCAAGGACAATAGCAAAAAATTTACGAAACTATTTTTACGCCGTGAGTTAAAAAAAATCAAAATGCCGTCGGCTCTAGCACACGTAGCAAAAATACCACTCTCGCTTAAAAGACGAAGAAAAGAAAAAAACAACAAATTTGTTTGATGATGGTGGGTGTATTGTGTTGTAGTAACAATCGACTAATAATAAATAATTTTCATATTTGTCCAAATGAAACCTCGCATTGCACTCATCTTTTTAGTTTCTGCCGTAAGGGTTCAATGACCTGGGGGTTGCGGATCTTCCGGACAGCTACTTTTCATCTAATAGTCAGCTGGTCAGCGAGATCAACGTTCACGCATACTTCTGCATGTGTATAGCTGGGCGTGCTGCTCAGTGGGAGGAGCCAACTAGACAAGCTCATGTGGTTTTTTTTTGCATGCGTTTCTCTGATGTTGTGCTGGGCTGTTGACCGTCGATCTGCTGCAATTATTCTGAGAGCCCAAATCTGCCTTTGGATATTCGCTCGCTCGATTTCCTTCGGAAGCTGTGCTCCCAATCTTCGGTTTTGCCGACGGCGATTATCATCTGCAGGTGATTGCCGACGGTGTTTTATTTCGGTGTGTCTGCTTCTGGACAGCCGATGCTGTGGCTCGAGTTGAAGGGTTTGTTGCGTTGCAACATCTCCAGTACAGGCTGCGAGTGAGTATTACCTTTTTGGCTACACACACGCACAAAGGAAAAGAGAAGGAAGTTACCGTACAGCAACATGTAAAGAATTCCGATCGTCGGCACGGCAGCCGGTCGGCGAAGTAGTACACCAAAGTGAAAGGAAACAAACAAAAAAACAACCACCAAGGACAGGTCAGAGAATAAACTCTTGCTCATTTTTTGTACAGGCGAGTGTAAGCAAAGACGTCAACGCAAATAATAACAATAATAACAACAAAAATAGACGTTCAAAAATAAATAACTCTTTTTTTTGTATACAAAGCTGGTAATTTAACTAAAGAAAGAAAGATGGCATCCAATCTGGCCATGGCAGCAGCTCATGCAATTAGCATGGCTAAGGAATTTGTAGAATCAGAGGAGGCAAAAACGATTTCGTACAACAACGCCAAGCTGTGCTTGGAAGAAGTGCAGGGCGATTGGCAGAACTTTTGCAAACTGCAAGAACTGCTGGTAGTAGCGGAGGATGACGCAGTAGTCGCATGTATAAACACCAAGGAGTCAGTCAAAGCTGACTACTTCAAGGCAGGTTCATGGCTGAAGGATAGGAAGAAGGACTTAAAGTCACGTCCCACGGCTCGGGCGCACCTAGCCAGAGCAGACGAGAAGCGATGCAGCCACTGAAAAGGGCCGCATCGCTTATATCAATGCAAAAAGTTCATCGACATGGACATGAACCAGCGCTTGGGCGTGACGAGGACGGTGGACGCCTGCTTCAACTACCTGGGATCGGGTCACAATGGCGGTCAGTGTCCATCCAAAGTGACCTTTCGTAAATGTAACGGCAAACACCACACTCTGCTGTGCAAATCAACACAAGCCGCCCCTCCCACGGGCAGCAGAGGACAATGACAGCCCAGCCAAAGCCACAGTCGTACGCAGGCCCATCAAACTGGGTTTCCTTCTAGGACCGGAACCATGGGCCTCCGGACTCCTATATAGAAGAGCAACATTGACTCCCTCATCCCATCTCCACAGTTCTGCTGGCGACGGTGGTAGTAAATGCCGGCGGAGCACCCTTGGTGTCTCATCTTGCCCGTGCACTCTGCGACTGTTGAAAAATCAGTCTAACACTTTGCGCTCTTTCAAAAATAAGCTGTATAACAATTTGCGCTCTTTCAAAAAAAAATGGTATATTCTTAACTCTTTATACATCAAATAACAGTTACTTCAAAATTATTTTAATTTCCTCTTGAAAGTGACAAAGTAGTCAGTCATTCTTTTGCTTTAAAACAAAACCCTTTTATTCGTAATTTGTTGAAATAAACCACCCATTGAATTATTTTGGAGTTAATTCTTTTTCTTTCTAACCGGAACAGTTTTTTTTTTTTTACAGCGACCTTGGGTCGCAGGTAAGTTTTTATTACAATGACCGACAGAACTTTGATCGCTTCACTTCGTAAAAATTGTTAAAATAAAATTAAACTCTAAAAGCTAGATCAGTGTGTTAGTCGGATTAGGGGGAAGAAAGTTTTTACAACCACTAATAAAAGGATGCGCCTTACTTTTCCTTCGGCCGTGACATCGGAAGAATTATTGAGAAAACGCACTCTTCAACTAGAGGAGGAAAGAGCTAAGTCAGCAATTATTATGAATCTGAAAGAGGAAGTTCAGACAATGAAACTGAAGGTGCGGGAGAAAAAAATAATTTTACTCTGCATGAGAAATAAAAATGAGGAGAGAAC
This sequence comes from Cheilosia urbana, assembly GCA_946477585.1. NCBI lineage: Eukaryota > Metazoa > Arthropoda > Insecta > Diptera > Syrphidae > Cheilosia > Cheilosia urbana. The sequence goes on along the minus strand of OX297853.1, from coordinate 19,196,817 downwards.
GTTATTTTTTTCTCTGTATGTATTATTATTTTATTTTTAATAGTATTTAAGTGGTCATAGTACTAAAGAACGGGATCCTGTGTACATATAACTAAGTTGATGCTGAGAGCTAAGCATGTATTACAAAATAACGCTTGCGCACAAAATCTTTTAACGACTTTTAGCGAGTTACGTTCTTCTATATAGGTACAATGCATAGCGCTGATCAGGACCCCATGCCCTATGTCGAAGCACTGCTAAGTGTATCTCGCAACCAAATAGTTATACAAATTAGAAAAGGATTTGAGGCTCATGAATAACCTTATCCTGGTTACTTTCGTCACTATGTGGGTAGATAACCCGAGCAAAGAGGACCTTTTACGAACTCTGAAAACCAAATTGAGGCCTAATATATTGAATGGCATCGAAATTCCGGAGTCACATCTGGCTCTGCTCTAAGAAACTTACTTGGAAAACTTTGTAAACTCTAAGCTCAAAATCACGCAGAGGATTGTTGAGGATGTTGGGGACCCAGATCTTGCGTTAACACTATTTATGAGCGAACACAAAAGGCACACCGCAACGCTAAGGAAAACAAGGATCAACTCCATAAGAATAATTATAATGTAAGTATGGAGGCGCTTGTTGAACGCACTCAAGCTCTGTAGCTCGAGCTGCGCCACCTGGTGGTCCCTCTTAGTTTTAGGAATTGAAAAACGAAGTAGCGGTAGCCAACTTCACTTTGAAGAAAAGAATAAAAACGAAAAAGACAGAGTTTTTCTTTCCGCCATTAAAAAGTGAGTTTACAACTCCTAGCAAAATACTATTTTCCAAGGATGAATGAGAAGGCAGAGCAACGCTATCCACTCCAGATACATACAAAAGGAGTGCGGGTAGTTGCAATCGCGCTGGATGTGACAGGCTCGTGCATGGCTTATTTACAAGGTGAAAGTTGTGCAGTGCGGTTGATTTCTATCGTGTGTTAAAGTCAAATTGAATGGTTACATTCCCTTCCCAAACAGTGAGCGCGGACAAATTAAGTATGGTGTTCACATGAGTTGCCTCCTTTCGAGCCTCATCTATTGACCGCAAGATGGCGGTGCGAACAGTAGGAGTGTTTTTGTAACCACTACCCCGTTTTGTTCCACAACAAAGCGAAAGCGACGGTGCGAGCGACTATTGACACGCAACATGACCAAAAACTACCCAGCCGGCCATCTTTTTTTCTTGATTGCATGTAGCAAGTTCGCCGAGAAAAAAAGATGGCTGTTCGGTACGCGATTCGGGTGTTGCGGATCATGTTGTGTTTCGAAATTTTCTTTTCATTGACTAATTAACAATCGTGCTAAAAGGTTTTTTTCTCGTGATCGTGCGTGGTGACTGGTGTGTTCGGCGATAGTTTATAGTTTTATAGTACATAGCACAAAATTATAACTCGATTTCAATAAAAGTTTAATGGCAGCAAGAAAGACTGCAACATTGGAAAAAGTGTAAATTATTTTTTCTCGGGGTCATAAACGACCAACTGCCAACACAACATCCGAAAACGATAACTCGTACGCGCTAGCAAAAACGCTCACATCAACATATAGGGTCAGCGAATCACTGAATTGCCTGACAATCGATTTGTTTATTTTGTTCGTTCGATTTCTTCATTATTCGTAGTTATTTATTGTAGTAGTTACTGTAAGAGTTGAGCATGCAACTCACATTATCAAACTATACCCGGATTTATGTACCTACATTTATAAGCTATATTTAGATAATATTTATATAGATATTAACACCACCAGTGTTATCTCACATACCAAACCAAACAACTATAAATAATGTTAATACACAAATTTATTTCTAGTCACGCATACTTGTACATACGTAGAATAAGAATAAGAATAAGAAGCGTAAGAAAGAATAAAGATAACGTCAGTTGAATGTCGCAGTTACCAGTCGTTGGACGTATTATTATTTGCCTCTCCAATTTATTCAAGAAAAAGTGACTACAATTTCTCAGAAGTGGGATCCAATTCAAAACTGTTTAAATTTATTATTGTGGGATTTCCAAAAAAAGAATAATAATTCACAATATTTTTCTCAACCACAGGAGTGAGTGCAAATAAAGTTTTTATCTTTAGAAATCGAGTGTTCAAAAACAACATTTTTTTTGTGTTGTGCCACTTCATTCCCATTACCACGTAGAAATTTCTTTTGTGTTTTGTTGTAATGGAAGACGCAGTAGTGAATCCAGATGAGTTCACCGTGGCAGAACTCAGAGGTTGGTTGCAGCAGTTGGGCATGCCAAGCAACGGCAACATGAAACCATGGTTAAACAAGTATAGAAAAAAAAAACTAATGATAAGTGTGCAAGATCAGGTGATCTTAATGGTCAGGATGGCCGAATTGTAGTAGTTAGCGAGTTCGAATTAACACGAATCCTCACACAATTATTGTTCTAAATATTCTAACTAAAAGAATCATAATTGTTTTTGTATTCGCGCATAGTTATTGTTTTAAATATTTTAATAAAAGAATCATAATTGTTTCGTATTTTAACAATCAATCGTTTTAATTACGAATCTACATAGATATAAATGGCTGTTCGGTCGGGTAGTTCTGGTCATAATTTCATTATTTCAACATTCGTTCGAGTTTTGCTGTCAATTAAGCATGTAGAGGAAAAATCAAATTCGAAAATTGTCCGATTCAAATAATAAGAAACTAGAGATAACCGAATTTTGTTCGCTGAACGCAATCATCATAAGTCATCACTTTGATTCGTCCACTTTTGACAATTGAGTTTTGTCAATCAAGTCGTCGCGCGAGTTACGGGTTCCCAACCTACTTAATTTAAGCCTATAATATTTTATCTTTGTAACTAAACTCCTTTAATTATTCCCATTTATGTAATCAAATACAAGACCCTTACGGTCCCACGCTGCAGTATTCGCACTGTCAGCACAATAGACATAATAAAAGGCAATGTAGACTCGATCCAGTTGTTCAGTCAGATAAATAAAGTGCAAGTGTAAAACCTTTGACGAAATTCTAACAATTCCATAAAACATCCATCTTCGACTATTTACCTTGACGTGGTGTGGATGCTTAGTAGGTACCTTTTGATACCGGAGGGCGATTGGAGCAGGGCCTCCCATACGGTAAGGTCTCCGGAGGAGGATTTTCCGAAGCTAAAGTATAGTCAACCCAATTCTAGTGGTGGTGTGAGCGTTTTATTCAAACCGTGCCCAGGGATGAAAGGCTGAGGGTTTCTATTCAGTCGTGTTCGAGCTCCTTCAGGTGCCTTGGCAGGGCCTGTCGTATCCAAGTGCCTTACCCCAGCAGAACCGGCTATGTTGGGGCGGACCTTTCTTCACCGGCTTACTCGTGGGAACTTATGGACATTCAAAACAAAAAATCAAACAAAAACGAAAACAAAAACGACATTCAATCAAACAACAAGGACAACGAACCGACAACTACTACTACAAATTACAGAAAACAGACTTCCGACAATGACGATGAATCAACAATCCCGTCTGACTCGGATTCAAGATCCTTGGACGCGTCTGTTTCGGGCGCAGAATTCGGGCAACGGAAAGTTGCACCGGCGTTTGGCTGGCGCGGAAAGAATACCTCTCCGAGCGCAGTCAAACAGAAGCAGATGCGCGCTGCAAGGCACGAATTGGCCGCAGTCCTGGCGAAACCAGATAGTTCCTGGGATCAAAAGGACAGGGACACGATTCGTTGGACTGGCGGGGTGCTGCAAGGAGACGCTATTCAACCTGCTACGGGTAGTCAGCATCCCTCCACCAGCAGCGCCACCCAACCGTCGTTACCTCCAAACGGCCCTAGTAAGTCCAACCCTAACAAGAGACCCCTTCGCAGGGAAGGACTTACAAAACCCTCAACTCCTGCTTCAGGAGTCCCCAACGCCGCTAACAGCAACCCGAGAAATCTTCCTGAACACCAGATATAATTGCCATCCAACAAAGACGAATGAATTATTGCAGAATTCATATTTATTTTAATAGAGGCTACCACAAGCATTTAAGTTACATTTTTTTTCTGTATTCTTTTATGGCGGCACCACCGCCGGAGTTATATAAGTTATCACCCAAAAGATTGACCGAATCGTAAGTCAATCCACTTCCGCTAAAACCATAAAACTCGTGCACATGCGGGATCGCATTGCACTTCATTTTCCTCAAAACCTAAGTCATCAATTCCCACAGTCAACAACCGAATTCCGAAGAAATCACCGACTCAGCGTCTGCACTTACCTGCGACACCTTTGTTTGCCTTAGCTTATAAATATCTGTAATAAGTTGATTTTGTTTTGAGTTTTAATCCAGTTGTAAACCAATAAAGAGCTCCCATGCTCCAAAAAATATTTTTTTTAATTATTTCAACGTGAATAAACGTAAATTATACGCTTTGCCCAACAAGGATATAACGCCATCTCAACAATCCAAGTCAGCTAAGAACATGTCAACGCAACTGTACGAAATCATGCAGTTGATTAGACAAAACATTGTCAACAACAACATCAAATGTTCAGCTAGATCAGATACCAATATACCAGATACTTGCGAAGCCCGTACAGAAGCAGCAGCCTAGCGGTCGGAATCTTCGTACGAAAACATGTTGACTATGTGCTTGGTCATCACGGTGCATATATGTATACACGCCAATCCTATGATTTTAAGTCAAGGGATAGCCAGTAAGCCAGTCTGGTGTTACATTTGAGTAAAGAAAGAACAAAATTGAACGAAATCCGGCACCATCGTGAACAAAATTCTTCTGTAGCGAAAACGACCATGATCAAATTCATAGTAGTGATTTAGTGAGAAAGAATTATTTTCGCTTTATTCTACAGACAAAAAAAATATTGTAGATATATTAGCTTTAAGTAATGAAGCAACTAAATTAATTCATAAAATAAATAATAATAAAATAAAACTAAAAGCATGCTGTCGTTGTTCCGAAGTTTTGAAAGCAATTCAAGTTAGTAACGAATCGAACAAAAGGATGTTTCAGCGGCTCACCGAATTAGTTTTGATTTAAAGAAAGGAGATTCAGGAGCAGAGTGCTTGCAAAGAAAACATTTTCTGATCAGTTATTCCTCGAAAACCATTCGAAACCGTTAAAGACTTCTTTGCCTTTGATCGAATGTTGTAGAATTCAACAGGAAAAATCAACTAACTAATAAGAGTAAAACTTATTCTTCTTCAGATTCTAGTTTATTTAACGATATAAATGTTTATTTTTTCAGAAAACTAATTTTATGCAATTCAGCCAAAACATAGACCCGAACAAATTTATCAAGAGCAATTTAAGAAAATTGTTTGATGATAAAGTGGCCAAAGAGTTTTCTTGGAGGGGTACTCATTGCAAAAGATCTACACGTGCTCATTCATACAGGGTGGCTGATGAAAGCCGCTACCAAACAAAAATTTAATAACTTTTGTTCTATTTAATGAATCTGGTTAATTGTTTTGTTTATTTTGCAGATTGATTTTTAGATTTAACAAAAATGGATAGCTGTTGCCCTACGAAGTAAGTTTCCGGAGGATTTTTTCGATCAAACAGCGATGAGACATTTTCAATACGCCAACAACGAGCGATTCAAACCAAAAAATATTTACAATTTTCATAATAACGAAGAAGCTAAAATGTGTTCAGGGGTTGTATAAAGTCTAAACAGAGAGTAAACACCATCGTCCAAGGTCAAGAGCAAAAGAACGTGACAGCGGTAGTGTTGTAAAGTGCACCACTTGATGCATACCAAGCACTTTACAACCTTTTTACCATTTCTTCTTTGTATGCAAGATGTTTAACACTACGATCAATGTTGCAACTTTGTAACAATATATTGATTGTCCCAGATAAACACTTTTTGTATAAACACACAAATGAAAATACAATGAGTTTTGTTTAAATAAGGGGTGAAAGGATAAGGATGGGTGGATAAGGAAAGATGATGATGGCGAAGAAAAGTAGGAAGTGAAAGATGGCAACTTAAGGGGCTACTAAGGCGAGTATGGTAGCCATGGCAGGGAGGGTAGAGGCAATTAGCTCGCAGCGTCAACATCACCTCGGCGCGAAAGACTGGCATGTTTTTTTTTGTTGCACGGATCAAGGGTCAAGTCCGACACCCACCGACGAGCTAAGAATGGGAACTCGCATGCCAGCAACGACCCAGCGGAAAGAACGGTCCAGCAACAAAATATCATTTTGAATGCTTAATAAAAGGAGTCTTATTTTACTGGAATGACATATTGCCCTGACTCACAATGTTCTTGATACACCCTGTATCTCTGCATGACATACGTCATGAAACGTCACCTTGGCTTTTGGCACTTTTACTTTGGCCGCCGGCTCAACCACACCTACTGATTCTTTTAGTTATTAAGTTTTAAGTTATTTAAATAAATTGAATTGTATAATTAATAAAAGAACCTTGAATTATAGCAGTTCTCTTTTATAATTCGTAAACGGGATACGCAGTCACACCATTCTTGAACTGGTCGTTCGGTGTTCGGAATAATTCATGATTTTATAACGTAGAGAGAAAAACAAGAATAAGTGTATCTTTGTAACTCCTATTTTTTTTTATTTTTCTTTCTTGGGCTCGCGTTTTGTATCTTAAACGCATGAATCGATATCGGTTGACTGAATCTGAAATTCAGTTTCTCGATATGATATACCAGCAGGGCAACTATATTGTACCCAAGACCGTATCTTTATATTTATCTGGTTTCGGAAATTTCAATATTCCACCTGGACCCGAGTCGAAATATTTCGTTGGTTTTGCGACAAACTTCTTTCTTTGCAGAGGCTATCCGAATATATCTATCGCCGCACAAAGAATAATGCAAGATCTGATTTTAACAAATGCACCTGCTGATAATCCAGAGTGGAATCCTAACTCATTGGATCACGAATGGAATACTTGATGTATCGGGATCGACCAGCTGAGGTGTTGCAGTTGATGCAATCCCAGGTAATTGGTAGAGCTGGAATTCAGGCAAATAATTTCCCATCTGGCATACATGGGCTTCTCATAAATGTGAGAATTTTAAATTCAGTTCAGAAATACCTTTTAGAGGTATCAAGTTTGGAATCTAGTCCAGTTCCAACAAATTTGACTGGTTCGCAGGGTCAGTTCGTCATTGAAACTCTAGCTGATACAGCCGCTATTATAGCGTCTGCAATTATATGGGATCGGTGAACTTCATCTCCGAATCCCCGCTTGTGTGTCCTGGCTCCCTGGCTTATCTAGGGGGCAGTTTTCTCTACCGTGTAAATATAGATCTTACTTCTGCACTGACGAGATTTTTCTTCCCTTACACAATAGCCGAGCAAAATGCTGTTCAGATTACGATTTTCGACAACCTAAATCCTAAATGATGGTTGGTCAGAGATATTTAATCAAATTGTACATTACACTAATGTACCTGTTAGTGTTGCGTCAGCTCTGCGACAAACAATGCTGAGGCAATGGCCTCACTCAAGCAACAGTAACTTGCTTGTACTGTGGTCTTTGTATCGAACTGCATGAGTATTGCAACTCTGCGGTCGATGTATTGAGATAGGATATAAAACTTAACGAAAGACCGAGATGGTTCTAATGATTGTATGACGAAAGTCAGATAGACAGCAGGAACCAATGTGAGAGGAACAACATTACTGAGACGGAATAAATACAAGTGGTTTTTTATAACATTTTTCCACTATAATTACCTTGTGTTTTATTTATTCTGACGCGTGTTATTTTTGTGGCGATCTGTTTTCTATTTTTTCCACTAATTTCTCTGAGCTACGATACATTTTGGTCCGTGTCGAGCAGGGTATTGTACCTGTGACGGGATGGTGCAGGTTTTCTTTGTGAAAAAAAAAAAAAAAAAAAATGGATAAAATAATAAGTGCATTGTGATTTGTGAGTGAGCAGGGCTTTGTTTATTACGAGCATAAATTGTGATAGTGAAATGCGCTACGATAAAAACTACGCAGTCGCAAAATGAAGCAAAATGTGCGCAGGAATCATGTTACATGATACGTGAAGGAAATGGTATACCGCCAACAGGCAGTGCGAAAGAAGCGGCACGACATTCTATGCAGTGCCATTATCTACCTACAAGCATGTAAGTAAGCGAATAGAAATTGTTTCGTTGTTTTTTTTTTTCCTTGGGGAAACCAGAAGTGACCGATACAAATTCTTTATCAAGAAGAAAGAGCAGGAGCAAGTAAGAGAGTTTGTATTCTCACCTCACAGCGAGAAAATACATACTCACCACGAGCAGCGAGCGAGAATCGAAGAACGATCAAGTTTCGTCATTCGAAAAGCAAAGAGTAGCGAGCGGTCGTGGTTTGCTAAGTAAAAAGAAAAAAAACCTATCAAAACAAGTTAAGACGAAACAACATCAAAATAATACATTAAAAAAAAAAAAAAAAAAAAGGAAATAATATTCGTAGATTGCATTTAATAAAATATTTTCCAGAAAAAGAAAACCAAGCAGGAAATAGAGATGGATAAACGCAACAATAGCTATATGTTGGATGCCGGAATAATAATAAGTGCATTGTAAGTGAGCAGGGTTTCGTTTAATTACGAACATAAACTGTGATTGTGAAATGCGCTACGATTGAAAACTACGCAGTCGCAAAATAAAATATAATGTGCGCAGGAATCATGTTCAGACATGATACGTGAAGGAAATTGCATACCACCAACAGGCAGTGCGAAAAAAACGGCACTACACTCTATACAGTGCCATAACCTACCTACCAACATGTAGGTAAGCGAATAGATATTGTTTCGTTGTTTTCACCTTTGGGAAGCAGAAGCGACCACGGTTGCCGTTTTAGTGACTTTGTCACTATATCTAGTGGAATTTTTAAAAGTTTAGTGACAAAAATTTATTTTTTGTCACTAAAAAAATTTAGTTACTTTTCTAGTGACTTTTTGCAAAAACATGTTTTTCTAAATTATTACGCCCCTGGTGATGTTACATCCATGGTATTCGAGTTTGACACTTGCAATATTATTCCAACTTGCTCGAACTGTAATGTCTCTTCCACATTGAAATGCCGAAGTGGAACGCATTTTAAAAAAATGTTATTTTAAGAAATTATTTTAAAAATGCCTGAGGTAAATGAAAGTGATGAAGGTGAAATCGATCTAAATGAAAATGACTATTCACATGAGAGCGAACTGCGAATAGGCGAATTGCGAACAAATCAATTTAACTGTATTTATGAATTGAAAATTGCTATTTGTTCTATGACAAAACCATTATATTTAATTAATCTTAAATTTAGTCTAAAAAAAACATGACTCTCAATTGGTTTAAACAGCTAAATTAACAATTAAAGTAATTTTCCTGCGAATTAAAAATTCTTGCCGCGAACTGTCACACTTTATTCACAATCCACACAAAACAGTCGCGATCCACAAACCCACGAATGAAAAATTCGTTCAACCTTAACCTATAAAAATGATACGCGGGTATCTGCGACCAAAAAAAGTTTTCTTGTGAATGAAGTGTCAGAAACTACGAATATTCGCGTGTTCGCACTTTCGCAGTTCGCAATTCGCTCTCATGTGAATGTGATTTGTAGTGATTTTAAAAACTATTTTGTTTTTTTATTGTAACTTTGAGACTGAATTTTTTTTTTTTTTTTTTTTGTAAGCTAACATAATCTTTTTACATATTGTAAGTTTTTGATTAATTGTTAAAAATAAAAATTTTGTTAAAATTGATTTTTTTTTTTCATGTGTACCTAGGTAGGTAAACATTTTTTTTCTAGTGACTTTGTTCTTAAAGTTAGCATATCTGGTGGATTTTTAGGTTCGAGTTAGTGACTTTTTTTTTAAGTTAACGGCAACCCTGGAAGCGACCGATACAAATTCTTCATGAAGAAGTAAGAGCAGGAGCAGGTAAGAGAGTTTGTATTCTCACCTCACAGCGAAAAAATAAACACTCACCGCGAGCAGTGGGCGAGAATCGAAAAACGAGAAAAGTTTCGTCATTCGAAAAACAAAGATCGGCGAGCGGTCGCCATTTGCTAAGCGAATAGAGAGAGAATAGAATACCTATTAATCCACAATTAGATACAGATTTCTTGTGTAAAAACTCCTCCAATGATTAGTGAGATTTCAGTTCTAATGTTCCTTCGTATCGCTGAAAATTTCCCACCACCAGTGGTAAGGGATCAGAAGCTTATAAAAATTATAATAAATAATAATATTAAAAAAAAAAGTTTTTTTTTTTTTTTGAATTGAGATGGAAAAAAAGTGACTGATCAGACTAATGCAATTACCTCTGTGCATATTTTCTCTCTCTTCCTTCGCTTAACTCCCACCATTCATCGGTAAAGAGTAAAGAAGGCGAAATATTATTATTGTTGTTGTTGTTTAAAATGTTTAATACCTTATATAGAGGTTCTGGAAGAGTACATATTTATTAGACATATTATTAAATATATAATTACATTCAAATGTCTATTTTTGCACAGCGATTGCGGCAACTATTCCGAGGAAAGAGAATTTGAGCGGGATTATATGGACGACCCAACACATGAGCCAAACATAACGTTTGGCAAAATAAAACAAGAACGTCCACTCAACCAAAGAAAAAAGAAAGGAGGAAAATGAGAATGAACTTGACAGGGTTTTGGAAGCGATCGAAAAAACTGCAAGTTCTTCCAAGAAACCCATGGATTTATTTTTTGATGGTGTGGCAAAGCAGGTGGAACACTTTACTACTAAAAAATGCATTGAGTTCCAGCAAAAGAGCAAGAATGCCGAAAGTACTCCCTACAATTCTTCTAGCTCTAGAGTGCCTGAAACAACTTGCATAATAATTATAAATCCGTTGATTATTGGTAAGTCAGATCCAGAATACTGTGTAAGCATATTATATCTTAAACCAAAAGCCTCATCGCCAACCAGGACATAGGGTTGAGGTTCAGTTGTGTAAGTGTGTAGTTGTAAAGGACTACCAAGGGAGCAGATAACATCGTTGCTGATGCATTATCCCGCATTTGCGCAATCAACAGCCAACTCTGTTGACTGCTGATAATATCCAGGAGCAACAACAACAAGATGACGAGCTTAAACAATTACTTACCAACAACAACATAAATAACAAGTATCTTAAGCTCCAGCGTTTATGTATAGACGGGCGCAACATAATACACTGTGACATTTCTTCTGGACTCGTCCGCCCATACATCCCTGCCACTCTGCGACGACAAGCATTCGACACAATCCATGGGCTATCCCATCCAAGTGGTCGAAGTACATGCCGTGAACTAAGGCAGAAGTATGTTTGGCCTGGAATCGGCAACAAAACGAAAGCGATGGTGCGAGCGATCATTGACACTCAACATGACCAAAACTACCCAGGCAGCCATCTTTTTTCTTGAAAAATTTATTTTTGTTCGTCGTCACGGTCGTACCTATTGCAGACCGCTACGTTGGACAACGTTGGACAAAAATCGAAACGGTAGTGCCTATTGCAGACCGCTACGTTGGACAACGTTGGATAAAATTTAATAGATGGATTACTAAATCTATATATATATGTAGGAATGACGGGGCGCATTCCAATAGATAGCTAAGTAAACATAAGTATTTTCATATATTATAATCATGAATCATTCCAGACTACCGACCCACCACCAACGATGAAATGAAATTCGACCCACGGTGGCGAAGATAGATGCAAGTACGGCAGTTGTTTTAGGAACAGAGAGAATAACTGGTCGGTTGGTCGGTCGTCGGAATTTATTAAAAAAGAATCAGTATAACCTATGTAATAATTAAAAAAGAAAATTACAAAATAAATAATACTAAATGTATTCCGTTTATGAAAGTTAGGAAATAAATAATCCTATATTTTAACAATCAAAGAGTTTTAAAATCAGGAATCCTACATATATATTCCCTTTTGGTATGCAAATAATATATCCAAAAGACAACTAGGTACTCTAAACCATCCATACGGTGTCACTGGAGTGTTGACCAAATCGATTAATGCAATTGAGACATTTATGAATGGTGCAATACGTTATCGTAAGCTGATATTTGATGGCACGCGACCTGTTTTATGTATCGATATGCATTGGAAATACTCATGAGGAATAGGTATATAAGGAAACAATTTTTGTAAATAAAATTAGATTCTACTCAGCTAACACACTGGTATTATCTCTCCTTTGGCAGACTCAATTCTTGCATTCTTACATAATGGCATGCGTGCCCGTCGGGAAGTAATTCTTACATTGTACATGTATACATTTTTTTCTTACACTCTAAACCTTCTTTTCTGCCACGAGGCTCTGTCTGAGAAGAATTAAAATTTAAATTAAGAAATAAATAAATTAGTAGAAATAAGAAGAAACTATGTAAGTTGTTAGATACTGAGAATCTGGCAATGCCTAGAACAACATAAAACAAGATGGCTTTATCAAAGAATACAATTGAATTAGATTTATGTTAATTTGCTCATTAATAAACTTATAATATCATCTAATAAATATCTAATATAATGTTACGAAAATGTCTAGGCCAAAAATTGTAATGGTCAGCAAATTATCACCTCATGGGAAAACGAAATTTTTTTTTTCTGAAATACTAATTTCATAAAAAAAACATAAAATCAAATAATTTTTGTTTGCATTGAAATAATGCACACGGTAACCCTGTGTCATACACACGATCCTCGCCAAGCACAAGCACAATATAATTCACCAAGAGAATTACTCCGAAAAGGGGAGGAGCCTACATAGGAAATCTGTCACATGCATTTCGCATGGCTGTTGCATGCAGCGATGCCAACTGAGGCATAATTATGCCTTTTAGGCATAATTCCAATGCTTGAGGCATTGAGGAATAATTTTTAGGTAAAAGGCATAATTTTTTATGAATTGTTTTTTACCATAAATTCATAGAAATGCAATTTGAATTTGTTAAATCCTGTACGGTCTTTGATCAAAGTGCTTATATTCTAAAGCCGGAACCACAATTGTAAAGTGTGTTGTGATGTGGAGTGGCGTGTCGCTATCACTCCAATGGATTTCATATGCATAGAAACATATATTTCTTGTGTGCTGTGTTGCAGTGTGTTGCGTTGTGTCGAAATCGCTCCTGTACCGATTGCGCCACAACGCTCTATGGCACAATGAAACGAGACATATATGTTATCTGAAATTGCATATGTGAAAGAAAGAGTACACATGAACTAGGAAATCAATAACAACAACAATAACAATAACAATAACAATCAATAATAAAAAAAAGCAAAGCAAACAACATTTGAATTCATTTAAAAAATGACAGCACACTAGATAAGTGTGCACAGAACACGAAACGACAGACCACACCACAACACACCACACGATACCAGTCTGGTGCCGACTTAATTATTCTCTACTTCAGTTACTCAAGAAACCCAAGCTTTGGATTACAGAGATAAAAAAAAGTTTAATTACCTATCGATAGACTTACATTATGTTAACAAATTTTCATCACATTGTAGGTTCGTTTGAAAATATGAAATTTTTATCCTTTTTACCAAAAAGGGCATAATTTTTTTGAAAAAGGCATAATTATTTTCGAATTTAGGCATAAAAACTTCGTTTCGGGTTGGCATCACTGGTTGCATGAGGGAAATTAGTTCTCTAATACAGAACAAATGGCATGCAATGGTGGTTGCTGTGGAAGAAAGAGAATTTTGTTGGATGGGAGGCGGATCCTCGTATGTCATACGAGAGGTATTTTCCTATAGGATTTCGCATATGAGTTGTGCATGGGGAAAAGTTATTTTTGGTGAAGCATGGTTGAGAGAGAATTTGTTGTCGAGCAAAATCTCATGGCCTGATGCTTGTTGACAAGCTAAAATGCATGGAGGTGAATGCATGTTTGCGAACTAAAATTGCATAGCGGGATAATTGTTTGCGAGCTAAAATGTCTAGCGGAACTGCAATTTACATGCAATCTAAATGCGTGGCGTGACATTGTGCTTTTAGTTCGACAACATGTTTTCGAACTCCGTGGCATGACTTTTGTAGACGGCTTGGGTAATTTTGCCAACCAAGCAAAAATTTTAGTCAGTCGAGTCTGGGAAGGAAAACGGAGCAGGTCGTGCCTGGTGGCGAGTTAAGAGTCGGTCGGAAAGTGCTCCCGCGCACGGAAACATGTTATTGTGGTATCGTGAAAATTTTATTTAGTTGGATAACCACGTGTTTTTAATAAAAAGTTGGTGGGTGTTAAATTGTCGCGTAGTGCTAATTTTGTTGAAGTCCCAAAATTACCATGGGCAGTAAATTGTGAATCGGTCGAGTTGACCCGCACAAAATAAAAGTGCACCCCAAAAATTATTCTTCCAGTGACTCCCTGGACAAACAAAGTGTACCCCAGTTAAAATTATCCTCCGGGACCCCCAAAGGTCAGAAATCATTCGACCAGTGACTCCGTGAAGAAAGTGCGCCCCAACAGAAAAGTCTTCCAGTGACTCTCTGGACAAACAAAGTGTACACCAACTATAATTATCCTCCGGGACCCCAAAGGTCAGAAATCTTCGACCAGTGACGCAATTGGCCATTTAGTGTGTTTTGATTGTGCGCCCGGGATAACTTAATTATTATTCCCTATCTCACGTCAGCCTGTCCGGGTTTACGTCTATTGACCGGCAGTGCTTAAATCTAAGACTTTAAGATTCAGAACTAGAAAACAGTGAATAAAAATATATGAAGCATATTAATCGGCGACCTAGGCCTCAACGGTAACCAACCACTCCTGGCAGGAGGATTCAGCATTCAGCTAACCCAATTATTACGGATGGACTCAATAGGATGATCGTGCGGATCTTCGTGAGCGTATTTTATAAAAAAAATGTTTGATTACCCTCTTAATTGTAGTATTACTTGTTCACTCTCACCTAATGAGATTAATATCGTTTTACATAAAGTTTGTTGAAACTTTTGTTTTATTAATTTTTTTGATTGGTCATATAGCGACAACTATATTAATAAAAGTTGTTGAAACTTTTACATTCTAGGTTATCAGTTTTTTTTTTTTGTAAATCGGACCTGATGCAATTCAAGCACGGGAAAACTTTAAAATTCACTACCTAAGTAGGATAGAGCACCTGCTATCGCCAGCGCTGTCGAGGTAGAGTAGGGCCCTAGACTGCAGAAGTTAGTAATAGGTATTTGACGATTATAAACTACCACGCTATCGAGGTTTTGAATTTCGATGGGGACCGATTTTTTCTCTCTTTGTTATTTTGTTAGTTATTAAGAATAGTTTATATTAAATAAGCTGAATTAAAGCCCTTCTGGCCATTGGATTCTGTGGAATCATTGCCTATATTGGCATTAGACATTAAGAATAGGTAATATTAAATAAACTGAGTTAAAGCCCTTCTGGCCATTGGATTCGGTGGAATCATTGCCTTATTGGCGTTAATTTTTAAGAATATTTAGAGAAAAATAAACTTGCTATGAGTTGTATTCGATAAATTGTCTGTTTTTATTTTGGCTCCTCTGAAGATAAAGTAATATGAAGGAAGTATCAGCGGTATGTAAGTAAGCAATAATGTGGGGTCACAAAACGTTGTACCGCAGGTATGCGCCGTCATCTAGGCATGCCATCTTTAGGGCTGAGTTGAGTATGGGTGAGTGCAACAAAGATTATAAGTAGGACGTCGTACTGGTGGTACCGGACCCGCAGTAACGAATTTGTAGTTTATTTCGCTTTCTTTAATGCACGCTTACTTAAATTGTGGATGGCCAGATGCTTGTGAAAAGAGCAAGAACCCCCCAATCCGGCGAGCTAAGCAAGAGCAACGCTAGGCGTGCATGCCCGCTCGAGTACGCAAGCGTCGAGGTGTGTATTCCGTTCTTGAGGCAGGATCACATCTTACCATTGACCAATAACCATTACAAAATCGAACTGCACACTAATTTTGTTCACGGCTATTCGCTTACTATACACCCGGCACTGCATTACCCACATACCAGCGTCTTGGTTGACGGACACATCCCGCGCCCAATTATGTGCTCAGTTGGCGAACCGGAAGTTAGATGACTTAGCCTAGAACTCTCGTACATCGCTCTGATAGCTTTCTTTTCTATCGAGCAGTCATCGAGGACGGACAATATCGCTAGACTTGGAAGCTCAATTAAACTATAAGCAAGTGAATGGTATTGCAAAGCCACAGAGAAAAAAAAACCTTCACATATACCCATTTGGGTCCAGTCCAGAATTGCTGCCTTCCGAAATCGGCAGACTGGCAACTCCAATTGGATTTGCTCACTGGATTAAAAGTGAGGCTCCTCGCAAAAGTCCCGTGACTGGTCTCTCACAAGCCAATATATTCAGCAGACAAACTCACAGCGTGAGCGCCAGCACCAGCAACCACCCAATCCTGCTTGCTGCACCAAACGTAGAAGTCACAACTCACAACCACCAGTTCAGCATAGCATTCAGTTCGACTGTAGTTACAGGGTCATCATCATCGTCATCGGGAAAAGTCCCTCCGAAGTACATATATATATGTAAAAATGCATTTGCATACATATATATATGTACATCTTACGAAGTACGCGGTTAGAGCGAGTGTCCCAAATCCATCACCACGTGCATATTTTTTTGGGGATTAAATACAAAATACCCTTTCAGACCCACATTACTCATTTTTGAGATGTGTTTAAAAAAAAATATTTTAGACGTATAGATGAATATTTCACTTAAAAGCCCAAAAACAGCGATCGTGTTATGTGTTGTTTGCTTCGTAGGGCAGAAAAAGTGAGAATTTTATGTAGTTGTCAAGAAGTTGCTCAGTATTGTAAGGGTGTAGGAAACGCGCCCTAAACATGTAAAAAAATGAACAACCAGAAAACTTCCATCATTAGTGTACGCTGAGTTAGCGATTCCCGACTTCGAACCCATGGCAAGGATCAACTCCACTATCCGCCCACAGATGGCATCGTTTTGTTTTTCTCTTTTGCTCTGAAAAAAAAAAAATAAACCACAAGAAATACCAAATACACAAAGCCATAACAGGGACAAGGTATGGCGCGATAGTTTTTTTTGTATGGCATTGAAAGGTACCGTAGAAATCCCAAAGCAGCTTGTCAACGACTCTGCTGAGGTACGAGCCAGGGTGCGCAAACCTTTTTAAACTCGCGTGCCAACGGTGGTTTGTCGCCCAGAGTGCTCCTCTGGTGCGCGACCCTTGGGTTGTCGATACCGTGTACACGCAGTGTGAGCATGGGCATCCGCCAATCACAGCAGAAAAGGGGTTGAAATATTATTTTTTTGTTGTTCGCATACCCGTTGACCGAGAATCATACGATGCGACACTCAGTACTTTTCCATGATCTTTTCTTTGTTCTGCGAAAATTACGGTTGGCGAGATGACGCCGTGGTAGTTTTGTTAGGTAGATTTTTGGGCTTGGTTAGTGGCTCGGACACCACTCATCCGCGGGAAGGAAAATAATAATATAAATTAGAACACGTTGTTCAGTGGTGCGCGTAATGGTTTGGGCGAGGAAATTAGTGAAATCTGTATTAAAAATTTCGTGGGATTTAATAATATTGTGCGCTATCAGTTTTAATTAAAAATGTGTGCAAAGCGAGTGCTGATTGGGCGAATGCTCTGACAAACGACGATTCTGAGTTACAGGCGACACACCCATGAACCCCTCGGAGTGACACGTGAAAAAAAAAAAAAAAAAAAAAGTAATAATACTTCGTTTCCCCCATTCAACCACAGTGCGAACATTGAATAGTGGTGCGCGCCCAGTTTAATATCTTTACTGTGACTTCCCTGCGAACCCTATAAAAATTTTGTTTTGTCCCGACCACGTGCGGTAAAAGTACCAAATCAAAAATAACGCCTAGCGACTCTGATCTGAACGGGAATCGCTAATTAATGCAGTGCTACGCAAATATATTTCCACCTGCTGGGTATAGGGGTCGTGTTCCTCGTAGAAAACCCTTTATATCAAGAGTCAACCGGCAAAAAAGGATTTAATATGCGCATGAACACCTAAGCCAATGGACTTCTGGCAAAAGGTAATATTTACAGACGAAAGCAAGTTCTGCATTTTTGGTTTTAAGGGCCGTAAGAAAAGAAAACCTACTTCCAACTGTTAAGCATGGTGGTGGTGGAGTAATGGTTTGGGGGTGTATGGGTGGCCCTGGCGTGGGGAGAATGAGTTTCATAGAATCCACAATGAACAAGTATGGATACCTGAACATATTAAAAGCAAACATCAATCAGAGTGCGGATGAATTGGGTCTTGGTCGCCAATATTATTTCATGCATATGACAATGACCCCAAACATACGTCCGAAATTGTGAAACTCTGGCTGCTCTACAACGGTTGGTAAACGAGATATTAAATCGTTTCCCAGGAGAAAAGACTGAATAGTATCGTGTGAACAAAAGAGGACGAATATATGCAAAGTTCTGCAACGCCAAAAGCAGTTTTAGATCTCTTCTCGAACGGACACTGAACACTGATGCCCCTGAGAATCAAACATTTAATAAACTTTGTAGGAATCGCCTATAAATATGTTCTCCATTTCGTTTTCCCTTTTTCTCGACTAAATAATTCTTCTTTTTTTTTTTGCTCACACTGTTTAAATTCATTTAATCTGTTCTTCAGTTTGCGAACCTCAGGTACACCCAAAACTGAAGACCATTGCATACTCTTCGGTGTTGAGTAAATGCTTAGTCGTATGCGTGGTTGTACCTTATCGGCATTGAAAAGAAAAAAAAAAAAAAAAATCGCCAGATGGCACCGTATTGCGTTCTTGTTGCATTGTCTTATTTTTTTTCTTATGGAATATCGCGCGATAAGGTTTTATACCGGTACTATGGTGTGGAATTTCCGTCTGGTATTTTTCCATTCGATTTGCGCGTCGGTTTGCTGTTGTTGTTTTTGGCTGTGTATGCAAAGTTTCGTGCCGGCAGATGTTGTGTTGAAGAGGCAGTTGATTTCGAACAGAGCAGTGTGGCGGTCACCGGTCATGGGACCTAAAGAAAAATTGTGCGGGCGTAGTACGGGGATATTTTTAAATATTAACGTAAACCCAACGTAATAAAAACGTAACAAGACCTCGTGTCGGTAGTGGCCCAAGATTTCAATAAACGTGTGTTGAGTGGGCTCAGTTAAAAGCCATCGTGCCTCCCCAAAACCATTACCTGGGAGTACGACAATTTAGACCTCCCTAATCGTGACCCCCCGTGTAGTGAATCTACCCCGCACCTCACCTCGATATTTAGGGTTAATCCCCAAACAAGTACGCGCCTGTTGTACGCGAAATGTTAAATCTGACCAAATATTCAAAGACGGTGGTCTAGGCATTGCCAGGTTTATACCTCCCGGCGGGACGTGATCAGCCCGTGAATCGGGGTGATCTGAAGAAGTACGGCGGTCTTGTACAGGCCTTAATAGGTCCGCGGAAATCTCCACTGGGGAGAACAAAAATCTTTTCGTTCATATTTGTCGTATGCTCGCGATCAGATGTTGGTACCAAATAATATAAATATAACGTTTTCTTTTTTTTTGCTTTTGCGAATCGTTAGATAGGTAAATCACCACCCTACCTCAGGCGATGCTGTGCACAACATTTCCCCTGCAAATGGCCCAGGCAAGTCGGTAACCCCTTGGGTAATTGAAACGGTAAGTCGTTATAATTGTAAAAGAATATATATTGACAAACTTTACAAAATTTACATTCTTTGGTACATGCATATATATATATGTATCGTCGTGTGCGATCTTTTTTTTTTTTTTTTTTATCGAAAGTACGATAAACTAGCATATAACATCCGGCTGATCCTTCCTGCGCGACGAAGGTTATGATAGGTTATTTCTTGAGATTTGTTTGTTTTTAGTCTCATTACGTCATAATTTAGACTATAACTCGCCCATCGTAGGAATAAGTTTTTTTTTGTTTCTTGGACCACCTAGATTCAGAGGGATTCAATTGAGCCGGGAATCTTCTATTCCCCGGGAATGTATTAGGTAGTGAGCACTTACGGATGCTATGTATGTATAGTTAGTTAAGACTAAACTTTAAGATTACGAACTTTCTTTTTTTTTCTGCGTTGGATTATTAAAGTACCCCTGTGAATGGGAATTTATGGATTAAGGTAATCTATGGCTGTTTTTATTTCATATACCGTGTGGAGTTGGTCACTTTTCTCTGGTAGTAATTTAGCGAAGGAACCCCCCCAGACGGCAAGTATTTTTTTTTTTTTTTTTTTGGTCTGAAATCCCCCGTATAGTGCACGGGATGTTCCAGATGTTCGATTAAGGCTACAAAAAGGATGTGTGGATGACGAAATCGACAGGATGAGTTAAGATACGCAGGGACGTAGATCCCTTCAATTTTTTTTATTTTATTAGGGGTGACTATGTTAACATCGGAGAAAAATTAGTCACCACGGTGGATGATATGGGATGGCATTTATCCCCGATCGCCATAGGGGTGGGTTACCCTCTCACTCTGGTCGTGGAAGTACTAGGTAGGACAGTTATGATACTCCCATTTATTTTCGGTAGGGCAATCTGGTCAAGGGAAGAAGGTCGTAACTTAGCATTAGAATTTACACACAACAATTCGAGCCTCGCAATACTTTTTTTGAAAACAGAAATTCTCAACCCCCAACTGGAGACAGGCATGGAAAAATGTAACACGTTCGTTAGTGTAGGTGGCAAGAACCCCCCATTCCGACGAGCTTAGGACGGAGCACGACTAGCATGCCTGAGCTGCATACACATCGAACACCCTGCTCTTCAATAACCCGGTCTGATCGATCGCAGGTCCTGTAGTGCGGTGGTCACCGGGGTTTATATGAATGGCAGGTAAACAGTAGGAACCTTCTTTTTCCTTGAAAAGGAAATATCAAGATAAAATTTTACGTTACAACTTGATGATAAGAGGTTTAGTAAATATCTTTTCTTTACATTAAATTGCTTTTGATATAAAAATTCAAAAATAAATACAAATATAGGATGTGAAAAAGGTCAAAACAAGACAAAAAAAATCATAACAACGGAAAGAGTATCATTTAAAAACAATAGCAACTTTGAAAGCATCATGCTATTCAAGCCTTTTTAATTTGATTCTGAATTATATTTCTATATTTAATACTTTCGTAAGAGTATCTTATGCGAATTATGTACTCTGCTAAAGAAACTATATCCCATACAGCTCCTGAAGTGGACGCAAATGAATACATCAGATGCCTAAAATACGACAATTTGTCAGCCTCCTAAATTGGCTGCATGCCTGCCAACAGCTGGCAAAATGGCCTGAATATAAGAAGCCAAGTGGATATCGTTTGGTAAGCTTAATTCATTCAAAGTGAATATTACAATTATAATAACATCTACCTATTTTTTATAAGATTGACAAGGACTTTGGAAGTCGTCCAGGAAACCTTACGCGATGGTCCGAACAAGTTAGCCTTTTGAGAAAGTTCCTTTTAAAGGAAACCCAATTCAGAGACAAGTCGATGGGGGAAATAGATGAAGCAGATATTAGTAGTGGTAATTTGTTTTATCTAATCTACATAATAGTTTCTTTTAATAACGTACACATTGAACTCGTATCAAATCATTTTTTTTTAATTTAGATAACGCAGCAGTGAAGCTATTGTTCTGCCTGCACGCATATCTCATTCCGACACAAAAAGCAGTAAAAAAGGGACAATAGTGGAAAAAAACGTTTTGTAAAATTTACAATTAAAAGTTCCTAGGAGGCTTTCATATTTTTAATTTAGAGTGTCCGCTTGCATGCTCTCAAGTTTGGGCATTTATAGCAAGTCATTTTTATGATATCAAGACTTTAAAAAATACATCTTCCAAAATGTTTGTGCTTTCAGAAGAATTAAAAAAAAATTGATCTAATTCAACATTTGATTTGTTATATTTAAATTTGTATATGAATGTGGGAAAGGAGTCAGACAGGCGACGACAACAACTGTAGGACCGGCATGCATTAACATGCACAGACGACGACAACACAGACGACGACAACAACGACGACACAACAGTATAACGGGCATGCATTAACATGCACAGACGACGACAACAACGACGACACAACAGTATAACGCGCACGCATTAACATGCACAAAGAGAACGAAACAGGGTAACGGACATATTCAGAGTCGAAACCAAAGACGCCAGACGACACAAAATAACACAAACAATCTTGCACAGCTACCAAGGCCAACACGACAGATGCGCAAGCGAACGAAACACGACACACACTCACGCACACACATAGGAACAGATTTGCGACGAACAAAAACTACCCCAAAACAGACAGTGACTGAGGAGAGGACAACATTTTCTTTAAAAAATCCAAGCAGCAGTTCAGTTGCAGTAGTGACCTAGAGGAGGACAGTAATTGTTCAGAGAAAGTAAAAAATATTCTTTAGTTGTGTAAATCCGAAATCCAAGTTTTATAACGTAAATAAAGATCATTAATAAAAGTGTGTTTCATTATTATTTCCTACATGAATTCCTATGTAAACAATGAGCGACATCTATCGGACGCTAGACGTTCGCCCCGATAATTATGTTGCAGAAGCGGCCGCAGTAGTTAGTTAGCAGCCGGAGTCGAGCGAGTAGAGTTGTCTTGTTGCAAGTAAAAGTGGAAATAAAGCTAATCATTTTGTGAACCGGAAAGTTTTTCTTTTAACACTTAATAAAAAATGCACAGCCAATACAAGCAAAAAAGATACTGTTTTATTTCTAATACGTTTTTAGGTTCAATATTTTTCATACTCTTTAAGTAATTTTGTACTTAAATGTATGAAAATGTACATGGAATCAATGAATGCGTTCATAAAAGTAATGAGAGGCGTCATGTATTTAAAGCCGTGGTTCATCTAAACTATGACATTTTACATAAATTAGTAGGGTAGTGGTAGTAATAGCAGTAGACGTAGAGCAGAATAACACCAATAGCATGCCCCACAGCCAAAAGAAGTCAACACGCAACATAACAACAACAACAACAGCAACCGTCGGAGAGACAACAACGACAGCAGGAGCCAGCCCTGCACTTAGAAGTCAGGACCCGGACATTGCTGCTAACCTACCCAGGTTGGGAACTCTCGATATAGGTTACACAAATGCGAGTCAGCAAACATGATGACGGAAAATTTGTGCTGCTTCGCAACCCATAAAGTGCCAATGCACAACTTTCCTGGCAAACACACCCGAAGGCCATAGGAAATTGAATGCATTGGCATCTGTTCCAGTTTAAACGAGTTGGTAACCCGGAAAGCCATGGAAAACGTCAAATTGACATACGTCAGTGCCAAACTGGCATTCCTGGCCTTTCACGAACGTCTGCCAAGAGAAGAGGACACAAGGATTTAATTTTTTTTTCTAAGCGTTCCGCTGAGCAGACTCTGTCGTGGTCACTCCCGCAAAGAAAAAAAAGAGAAAAAATTATTTTTTTTTTATTATGACATTCCCTAGAAACAATTTTATGTGTTTGTCCCACTGTGAGGACAAACTCATATCCAAAACGCTTAGTCACATTCGGGCGCAAGTGTTCGTGCGTTACCCCACTGTAGCAGTAATTTATTATTTTTGGTTTAGCAGAGCTAAATGGTTAAGCTCCGCCCCCTGGCACGGTATCATGCCATGGTATTCCAAACGACACACCAGGCCGAGTAACGTGAAGGAAAAGACACCAACAACACTACCGAAACCAGTTACCTCGATTCGTTTTTTTTTTTGTTCATGTGCAATGCGAACCTACCCAGCTGCACAGGCGGTGAAGGAATTTCGTCGTGATTGCGAATGGAATTTTCCACTCGTTTGTGGGTGAGGGGTTAATGTTGCTGGGCGTCGGCATATGGCAATAAGGAAGTGTGCGGGGTACTTAGCTGCATCGAGAAGTAGCGAACTGAGTAGTGAGGTAAGTGTGCGGCGCATGGCGAGCACACTAGCGAGGTATTTTTTTTTTTTTTTTTTTTTTTTTTTTCTCTTGCGGTTTTTTTTTTTTTGTGTGGGATGGCCAGATGGTGGTGTGACACGATTTTTTTTGCTGGAGCTAAGGCCTCTCAACCATAATGCCATCTGGTAAAACTGTTCCAACTATTTTATATCACATATCTAACGTATTGAATTTTACCAAAATAAAGAATATGTAAATGTCTAATACTTCTAACATTGCTATTGTGAATTAACAAAACTCTCCAATCATTTGAATTAGGCGCTCAAACGCCATCTTTATTATATTAAAGTAGAAAAAGACAAAGCATAATGTACGATTAAAATTTGTATAAAAGGAAAGAAAAAACGCAAAATAAATGTCAGTTGTAATTTGTCGCTATCGACTCTGCTTCTTTTAATTGCACAGTTCAGCGGTGTCGAGCTCTCAAGCAAGAAAAGCTATCAATTCGTCGTCGTTGTATCGCCAATCGCCGTTTTCTGGTTCGCATCACCTCACCTCGCCTAGTTCTATATATCGTTATAGACAATCGGTGGTCATACCTAGTTCGTGTCTTCGGCAGGCACAGTCATTACCGCTTCTGTTCCCGCTATCCCAATCGCGTTCGCAGCGTGGGTCGCGTAGACCAGGCAGAGTAAAACATTCGGCTATTTCATGCAAGTGCCTTCGTTAATCAACGTTCATCGACCGAAGGTCATTTGCCGGCAGCACAAAATAGTGCCGTCGTACATTTTGGCGCCCAACTTTAATTTGCAGAACCCTAAGTTCGTGAAAAATACTCCCTGAATAAAAGTAATTTCGATATAGACATACGGAATTTTGTAATGTGCATATAAAATTAATAAATTTGGTACACGGTCGCGTCGGTACGGTACGGTACAATAAAATCAGTGCAGTGAAAAAACAGTTAACATTCATGAGAACAATTACTATGAAAGTACAGTTATAGTGGGAAGCAGGAAGACACAGACTCAAAAAAGTGAGAGTACAGCTACAGTGGAAAGCACAAAGTTACAGACGCAAGAATTGGAACCAGCAGCAAAAGCCGTTAACTCATCAAATCAAGAAGGGGTCAAGTATAACCCCCACCAAGGTATGTTGCCAATATTCTATCGCTCTTATTAAATAGTACTGTAGTGGTCATTAAGTGTACTTTTCACTATACGCTTCAACATATACATATATTTCACAACATATACATAATATTTTACAATTCTGCAATTTCGGGTTCACTGCCTTCGTTATTCGCATTCGTTCTGAATATACACCGTGTTACCATAGCACAAGCTCTCTATAACAACGGAATAAGATCCATTGTCTACGTTGCAATTAGAATTATTATTTCGCCAATTCTTTTAGCACCAAGAATCAGGGATATATTTAGTACATAAGCTCATCCTTGTTCGCTTATAGTCGCGGAGGAAATCGTCGCTGAAAAATTTAAAACATTTCGCTCATAAAAATTTCATTATCGTTGTGGGATCTCAATTGCTTGCGTCACTATCCTACCGCTGTTGGTCAAAGGTTGCTTGGTCTATATCGTCTGCAGCGATAGTATTAGTATACATCCCAGCCATGCCTCATGAGGAGACGCAAAAGGTCGAAGAGTTGAAGCAACAGCGTTCAACAACGAAGGGAAACATCACGCGCATCAAAAATTTAATAGATCAAAAAGCTAACTCCATTTCTCCAACGGAACTTGAATGTCGGTTAGGGATTTTAGAGTCTTACTTCAAGCAAGGGTTGACATTTCAAACTCAAATTGAACGGTTATCCCCAACGGACAACGGTAGAAGTGAAATCGAGGAGCTGTACACAGCTACAAAAACAAAAATTTTATCTCTCATGCCCGAGAGAAGACGAGGTAGCATAACTGAAACAACATTCAGCATGCCACCGCCTATTAGTCGCCTACCAGTACCAACATTGCCTAAGTTTAGCGGCAACTACTCCGATTACAAAAACTTCATAAACTTATTCAACCAAATGGTACACAATGAAAGTTCGCTTACAAATATTGAAAAGTTCAACCATCTCATTTCTTGTCTTCGCGAACCTGCTCTTGGAACGATACGAGCGTTTCAAGTGACGGACGACAATTACCCTAAGGCGTTAGCTAGGCTTAAAGAACGCTACGACAATAACTGTCTTATATTCCTAGACAGTATTTCGCAATTGGTTGAGCTTCCAAAAGTTCCAAAGGCATCTGCTTCTCACCTCCGCAATCTGGTTGATAACATTTCTGCTCTTTTTTCGTCATTGAAATCGTTAGGGTCTGAAGCAGACATCAGCAATGCTATAATCATCCACATAGCTATGGCCAAGTTGGACGCTGAAACACAAGCAAAGTGGGATGAAACCTTGGATTATTCCAAGCTTCCAACTTGGGAAAGTTGTGCGACGATGTTGAGCAGACGTTGTCAGTACTTGGAAGCACGAGACGGAAAGCTACATCAATCAAATTACAACCAAGGATACCAATACTCATCGCGGCATTCAAACTCTAGTAAGCGATCTCAAACATCATTGACAACCACACAACGCGAATGTTCGTTCTGTAGAGACAAAGGTCACAATATATCAAATTGTTCTGGTTTTGGCAAACTAACAGTGAAGGAACGGTTTAACACTGCAAAGAGATTTGGATTGTGTCTCAACTGTCTGGCCAAGGGACACAATGTATCAAAGTGTTCCTCGACATATCGATGTAAGGTTTGCAAGCAGTCTCACCACAGTTTACTACATCGAACCCAACCTGATCAGCATGCTGATAATGATGAGCCAATACCATCAACGTCGGCAAACGCATCGTCAAATACTGCTAGCGGTTCCAATCAATTACAAGTCGACGATCAGGTAATCTTAGCCACTGCGTTGATATTAGTCAAGGACTCGGCGGGGGGTTTTCAGTTGGGAAGAGCTTTGTTAGATTCCGGATCCCAAGTAAACTTCATTACAGAGAAGTTCGCTCAGTCGCTCCAACTTACTAAACATAGGAAGAAGGTAGCTATCAGTGGTATTGGGGTGTCTCATACAAAAATAAATTCTCAAACCCAAACCACAATTAGGTCTCGCTATAACAACTTCGAAGTCGCCTTAGAGTTTTTGGTCTCATCGGTCATCACGAGCTATCAACCAGATAAGGCTCTTAGTACCGGAACATGGAACATTCCAAGGAACATTGAATTGGCTGATGAAAATTTTCATCAGCCATCTCAAATTGACATTTTACTTGGCGCCGAGGTCTATTTCGACTTACTTGCTGTCGGACAAATAAAATTGAGTGCAGAGCTTCCAACCCTACAGAAGACGGCGTTAGGATGGATTGTGTCGGGAAAATGCAAACCACAAAGGCGAACTGCGATTCGAAGCTGTCTGCTATCGCAAGAAGAAGCTTTGAGTAACTATGTGGAGAAGTTCTGGCAACTCGAAGAAGTCAATGGTAGTAAGTCGAATTGGTCTGATGAACAATTTCAATGCGAAAAAGCGTTCATGGACTCAATCGAAATATTGCCAACGGGTAGACTGATGGTGAGATTACCGTTTAAACAAGATCCCTCCCTTCTCGGTTCTTCATATGGAATTGCATTCCGAAGATTTCTCCAACTTGAGCGGAGACTTTCAACTAGTCTAGATCAGGGTGAAGAGTATGTGAGATTCATGAGGGAATATGAGTCGTTAGGACACATGTCATTGGTAGAATCCCCTAACTTAGAACAACCCCATTATTACTTGCCACACCACTGCGTATTCAAGCCCAGTAGTACAACAACAAAACTCAGAATCGTTTTCAATGCATCGTGTAGCACATCATCACATCTCTCTCTAAATGATCTTCTTATGGTTGGTCCCACTATTCAAAACGACCTGTTCATAACTTTGCTTGGTTTTCGGTTACACAAATATGGGTTGACAGCTGACGTCGTAAAAATGTATAGGCAAGTTTTGGTCCACCCATCAGATAGGCGGTTTCAATATATTCTGTGGAGGGAAAATCCTCAACAACAATTGAAAACCTACTCACTAAATACCGTCACATACGGAACCTCTTCAGCACCATTTCAAGCCATTCGAAGTCTTCGGTATGTGGCTGACCAGCGCGCTAAAGAATATCAACTTGGGTCTCAAGTTATTTTATCTGATTTCTACGTAGACGACATGATTACAGGAGCCGACGATGAAGAAACACTAATTGAAATCAGGAAACAGGTAACGGCAATTTTGCATCCAGCTGGATTTGAAATGTCAAAATGGCATAGCAACAATTCAAGGGCATTGTGCGATTTGACCAGCACGAAGCAAGGCAAGGATCTCAAGGTAAACGAGTCTAATCTAACAAGTACGCTTGGAATCACATGGAACCCAGTCGCAGACACCTTCGAATTTTCATACAATCCCAGTCAAACCTACAAAAAGTGCACAAAAAGAACTATTTTATCGCTGTCGTCATCGTTGTTCGATCCCCTGGGACTACTCAGTCCAATTATTATAAAGGCGAAGGAAATTTTACAGAGACTCTGGATCGAAAAATTGGATTGGGATGCGTCGATTCCTCAAAGTCTTGAGACAGAGTGGAGACAATTCATCGTCGATTTAAATTCAGTACAAAATCTGGCGGTTCCTCGCTTTGCGCTAGCCGATAACCGAGACTCGTTCGAAATTCACGGATTCTGTGACGCGTCTATGGGGGCATATGGATGCTGTATTTACATAAGAACCAAGAATCGGCTAGGAGAAATATCAACAAAGCTTCTTACAGCAAAATCTAGGGTAGCTCCAGCAAAGAAAAAACAACTTCCTCGGCTCGAATTGTGTGGAGCCCATCTATTAGCCAAGCTCTGGAAGAAAATTCGGCTCATCTTCAAAATCCCACCTACTGAGATATTCTTTTGGACTGATGCCGAGATCGTCCTGCACTGGATTAAAACACATTCATCAAAACTCAACACATTCGTTGGAAACCGAGTAGCTGAAATCCAAGAACTAACCGCCGAGGTCAACTGGAGACATGTGCCGACTCAGGACAACCCAGCCGACAAGGTTTCGAGAGGATGCACGATTCAAGAGTTGGAGCAGTCTATATGGTTTTCCGGGCCATCGTTTCTGCAGTTGGGTATTAACGATTGGCCTCAAAATTTATGCAACCAACTCTCGCTCAAGGAACAAAATCTCGAATTTCGAAAAACTACACTGATTTGTCGAAATCAACAATCGTCAGAATTGATCGAATTCATTCAGTCGTTTAGTGATTATAAAAAAATTCTTCGGATTTTCGCTCACTTGTTAAGGTTGTATGCTCGAAAGAACAGGCGCAGCGGCGACTTTTCACTTGATGAACTCGAAAATGCTTTACTCAGGGTCGTTTGGGTAACTCAACAACATTACTTTGCTGATGAAATTAAGGCCATTCGCAACAACCAAGTTCCAAAGGGTTCTCTGAAGTTCTTAAGTCCGTTCTTAGAAGAAGTCGGGGGCATCCAGCTGCTCAAGGTTGGAGGACGACTACAAAATGCAGCTATTCCCGTAGAACGCAAACATCCCTTACTTCTCCCAAAGGACAGCTGGTTTACGAAGTGCTTAGTTAGGCACTTACATTTGTCGAACTTTCACGCAGGATCCAAGGTTCTCGTAGCATTAATAAGAAATAGATTCTGGATAGTGAACGCTAGGAAAATTGCAAAATCTACTGTTAGAAACTGCATCCACTGTGTCAGGTATAGGCCTAAGTTAATGCAGCAATTAATGGGTGATCTGCCCGCCGCAAGAGTCACCGTCTCCAGACCATTTTCATCATGTGGAGTCGATTTTTATGGACCCATATCTACATATTATAAAATTCGAGGCAAGGTGCCGTATAAAACGTACATAGCGGTCTTCGTGTGCTTCGCATCAAAGGCAGTGCACATCGAAGCCGTCTCCGACCTAACGTCAGAAGCATTTTTAGCAGCACTAAAAAGAATGATTGGGCGACGAGGGCTCCCAAAAGATATATACAGTGATAACGCAACGAATTTTGTCGGGGCTCAAAACAAATTACATGAGCTTCACAAACTCTTTTTCGATCCCAAAACCCAAACAGCAATAAATCACTTTTGCATTGAAAATAATATCAACTTTTCATTTATTCCTCCCAGGGCACCACACTTCGGCGGAATCTGGGAAGCTGCAGTGAAGACAGCCAAGGGCCATCTCAATCGAAGTCTCGCCAACGCTAAACTCACGTTCGAAGAATTGACCACAGCGCTTGTCGAGATAGAGGCCATCATGAATTCCCGGCCTCTGACACCACAATCAACCGATCCAAATGATCTTGAGGCACTCACCCCCGGTCATTTCATCATTGGAGCACCTCTTAAAGCGTTGCCAGAACGACTGGACTTAGCACCGAACATCAGCTTTCTGCAACGATGGCGACGCATCAATGCTGTCAAGTCCCATTTTTGGCAGCGATGGGTCAATGAGTATATCAACGAACTCCAAGGACGAACTAAGTGGAATCACGACTCACCCAATT
Organism: Cheilosia urbana; assembly: GCA_946477585.1. Taxonomy (NCBI): domain Eukaryota; kingdom Metazoa; phylum Arthropoda; class Insecta; order Diptera; family Syrphidae; genus Cheilosia; species Cheilosia urbana. The sequence goes on along the minus strand of OX297853.1, from coordinate 19,166,323 downwards.
TGCACGTAGACGCTATGGTAATCGTGCATGAAGACAATGTCCCGCCGCAAAAGTGGTTGCTTGGGCGAATCACGCAAGTCATCGCCGGTCACGATGGGAAGGTCCGAGTTGCAGACATCCGAACAGCAAGGGGAGTAATTCGACGTCCAATAAGAAAGCTGGCTCTACTTCCTGTTTGAAAGGGTCCTTTCAAAGGGGCCGGAATGGTAAAACTGTTCCAACTATTTTATATCACATATCTAACGTATTGAATTTTACCAAAATAAAGAATATGTAAATGTCTAATACTTCTAACATTGCTATTGTGAATTAACAAAACTCTCCAATCATTTGAATTAGGCGCTCAAACGCCATCTTTATTATATTAAAGTAGAAAAAGACAAAGCATAATGTACGATTAAAATTTGTATAAAAGGAAAGAAAAAACGCAAAATAAATGTCAGTTGTAATTTGTCGCTATCGACTCTGCTTCTTTTAATTGCACAGTTCAGCGGTGTCGAGCTCTCAAGCAAGAAAAGCTATCAATTCGTCGTCGTTGTATCGCCAATCGCCGTTTTCTGGTTCGCATCACCTCACCTCGCCTAGTTCTATATATCGTTATAGACAATCGGTGGTCATACCTAGTTCGTGTCTTCGGCAGGCACAGTCATTACCGCTTCTGTTCCCGCTATCCCAATCGCGTTCGCAGCGTGGGTCGCGTAGACCAGGCAGAGTAAAACATTCGGCTATTTCATGCAAGTGCCTTCGTTAATCAACGTTCATCGACCGAAGGTCATTTGCCGGCAGCACAAAATAGTGCCGTCGTACACCATCAATTCTTGTGGTAGTTGATTATCGCATAGCGGGACACTAGAGTGGCGTGATATATTTTTTTGTATTGGCTTGGGTTTTGCTGGTTGGCAGCAAATGGAGTACAAGCAGTCGGATTTTGGTCACTCAAGGAATCGGTTGGTATTAGAGCCACCGGGGTCATTTTTGCAAAGTTGTTTTTTTGTATTCTCGTGTAGTACGTGGAGCGGGGGCGGAATAACCCTAAAGTATATCGGGTTTGATGGCGCAAAGAAATTAGCCAGTTAATTAATTTTACCTTCGGTTTTTTTGTTGCGGACTTATGTGCAGTGAAATTGTGCTCGGTAGGACGGTAATCCAAAAAGTTACCCCGACAAACGTTAAGACCCTCCTCCCCCGTCTCCATTCTGGTGTTCCGACCTCACGCCCGGACCCAGTTACGAGGACAGACTTCGCACGTCAGACCGATCATTAACCCAGTTCTTGGGAATGAGCCAGGGGCTCCATCCAGTATTTACGGGTGCATCCGTACCGTGACAACTGTCCCCAAGGGATTCTACACTTCAGACGAGGACGAAATATTTCTCCTCCGACGGGAGGACGTAATGGGCCCGAGGCCTGCAGAGGGCAGCGTTCTGAGGAATTACTTTGTGCGAGTGAGGCGGCAGCACCCTAATGGTCGTCGACCTATAAACGCAATTTTTTTTGTAAATGTGGAGATATCTGTGGAAAGGCTTTTCGGGAGTGCTAGAATAGTAAAATCGTGCTACTGGCGTCATTTAACGGAAAAGACAAGAAAAAAAAAAGAAAAAAAAAAAAAAAAAAAGAATATTCAATGTTAAAAGTAGAGGTCTCATATATAACGGTAGAGTTTTTTTTTGTAATTGAAAATTCGATTAATTGATGAAGTGTAAAGGAAGTGCGCAACCGGGTAAAGGAAGGTAGGGTTATGTGGAAACGCGAGCGGGTTGACGTGACTTATGTTGCGAACGCGATTTAAATATAATTGATTGCTCAAATTGTGGAGCGAGTTCCCAGTGAACGAGGAGTGTGGGGTGATACCCGAGGGACCTTACTTATATATATATATATATTCGAGAATGTTTAATTTCCTTCCCAAAGCATAGCCAGTTCCAGGAGGCGAGGTGCACCACGTCCCAGGAGAGTTGCAGTAATGTATCGGGTACCTGCATTGATATTTTAGATTTTTTTGGTGTATTGGCGGTATATATTATATATATATTAAGTGTTTCCGACAGTGGGCATCCCGGAAAGGGTGGGTTCTCGTGCATGTGTGAATAACACCCAATCACACGCCAGGAAACTGTTGAGGGGGGAAGGGTTGGATTTCTGGTCCCGTGAGTAGTGAGATAGTAGGTTATGTTCTGGTGTGGAACCAGGTGGAGTTAGGGAGTTTATATTTGAGGCCTGAAAATTAAACGTGACGACAGTCCAAGGTGGGAAGCAAGACACCCCCCCTAAACCGACGAGCTAGTGATCGAGCAACCACCAGCAGGCCAGCGCTTCTCAGGCTTGGACACCCTTCGCCTGCCGCTGCCCGGACTGACGGGAGGTCCTGTAGCCCGACCGTCATAAGGGTGGACCAAAAGCAGGGAAGGTTGAGGTGGCGCTGGTGGCGCGATAGTCGAACGGCTCATAGCGTTCCTACGTGCACAGCGAAAAATGAACAAAATGAACGAAAATCCTAATCCTATGCGCGACAAAGTAACGTGAGCCACTTGACTTGTTCGGGAATTCCCTTCCGCGTAAGTTGCTTTTGCTTTCGCCCGTTCGTTCGTTCACCGAACTTTTGAATGCGAACGAGGTTTCAATTAGGGTTCCCAGAGAATGACGCGGCACTCTTGTTCACGCCTCTGCATCGACTCGGTCACTTTTCTATATCGTCACACTCCATATCGTGCATTCTATATCGTTTCCTATTTCCTTATTAAAATCACAAATCGTCCGATTTCATTATACATCTAAATCCTAAAATCAAATAGTTATCGAAGTGTATATAAAAAAACAAATGTTAATAGAAGTAAGCTGAAAAACTTTTATAAATACAAATAAGTGTCCGTCTTATGTACTATAATAATTGAACTTACTGATAATAGAATTAAGCCAATTTTAATAAATACATATAAAAAAAAATCAAGTGTCAGTGTTTTGTTGCTACTTTTGGACTTACAGAAAACAACGCATATATAAGGTAAGATCCTACTGAGATTAGTGCTTCTCAGAAGAAATAAAAAAGCACAACAATAGTTCAAATTTAGAAGTCCATCTATTTTAACATGGACTGCTACCTTTGGGTACAGTTAGGCTCAACCGAGTTTCCAATTCGAAAATGCCCTCAGAAAAGGAAATGAAGAAACAGGAACGCGGAAGTATGACTGAAAAAGTGGCAACCGTCGAGGGTGTTAAACTTAGTTTGTAAACTTGGTTTGACAACAAACTTGTAAACATGCTGCCGCCTTATGTTGAAAGTGAACCGGTTACCAGCAAACGCCAATACTTCAGAAAGGATAAGCAATATAAAACAGTTCCTAGGAGTCGATTCTCGTTCTGTGATACTGTGAAATGAACAGGGTTTTCACAGTTTTACGCTGCATTCGATTCTCGATCTATGAAAAAATGAAAACAAATGTCAGAATTTTTTCATATGATAAGTTTTTTATCACAGCAGTGTCATTCGTGAAGAAGTATGAAAACGTGATGGATATAAAAAATAAACGGGGACAAAGGGCTTCAGAAACCCAAAAAAAATTTTAATCGATTTTCTGGAAAACAGGCCCGATTTGGCCAATGAAAAGTAAGTAACTTTTAATTACCATAAATATTATATTCTGCGTTGAAAAAATATAAACTTAAAAAATGCAATTTACAGATTTACAACAGCTGACGGTGCTCGTACCCGTGACAATGAGTGGAAGGAACTAAGCTTCCTGCTGAACAGCTTAGGCGGTACCTTCAAATATGGGCCGAAGTGGAGGAAGTACTGGATGGATTTAACGTAAGTTTAATTGATAATAATATCAATGAAACAATAATAAATTTATAATATTATCATACTTACACAGAATAAGTGTGCGAAGCCGCGACAGTGCCATTAAGGGACAGCGCCAGAAAAGCGGCGTTAATGGACCCGTTCCAATTAAAGACCTTACGGATCTTGACAAAAGGGTAATAAATATTATTACCCCAGAAGCCGTGGAAGGTGTCTCAACCCTAGTGAGCGAGATCGGATTTGAGCCAATAACCGTAAGTTTAGAGGTGCATTTAAAACTTCAGTCTATTAAAAATAAGTTATTAACTCTCTTTTTCAGTTCCAATGTGAAGAAGAAATGGTACTAAATATTAAATACGTGCTTCTTAATCCTTCAGCTCAAGATGAAAGAGACGAAATTCCATCAACGTCCACTTCTACAGGCAACCGTCGAAAACGGCCAAGGCGTACATTAAATAACGCCACTGACGACGCCTTGGCTGCATATAGAGAAATTGAAGAAAAGAAAATGAAGCTCGAAGAAAAGAAAATCCGGCTTATGGAGGAAAATAATAAAATCCAAAGTAATATTAATAAAAAACTGGATGAGTTGCTTCAAGCACTGACAAATAAAATATAATTTTGACTAAAGAAATGCATATTTAGTTATTGTTCTTTAATTTTTAACATTTTTAATTAAACTTTATACATCAAATGCCTGGCTTACTATTCTGCTTCGAATGCGTCTGCCTTCTTGTAAAATTTGATTCGATGAAGAGTGCTGATCCTCGCCAACTATATCCACTTCGTCATCATACAACAATTCGACATCCTCAAAATATGTGATTCCTGCTTTAATTAATATATCGTGAAGTACAACACAGGCATTGATTATTATTCCTGCTTTAGCTGGATCATAAAATAGGACTCTCTCTTTTGCCAGGCATCGGAATCTGCTTTTAAGACTACATATACACCTTTCGACAAGAGCCCTTGTTTGCTTGTGCGCTGCGTTGTACCTGTTCTCTGCTTCGGAAGTGGCTGTAAGAATTGGAGTCATAAGCCACGGCTGCAATGCATAGCCACTATCTCCAAGTAGCCAAAAGTTTCGTTCTCCTTCGTTGTACAAATTTTCCAGTGTCGACTTTACTCTTGAACGTCGCCATACGTATGAATCATGTGCTGTTCCACCGTATTGTGCATTAGCGCTATAAATGTTAAAATCTGCGCCACATACTATTTGAACATTCATCGAATGCCTGCCTTTTCGACAATAAAAAAAATGCTCTATTTCTCTCCTTGGAGCTGACACTTTGATGTGAGTCCCGTCAACTAATCCGATCACACCCGGAAAGCCAAATTTTTCCAAGAATTTCGACTTTATTGCTGGAAATTCTTCTTTTGCGGGAAACTTCACATATCTATGCGCTATTCTGTTAAACGCAATTGAAACCTCCGAAATACAGCGACTCACAGATGTCTGAGACAATGAAGACAAAGCATCTTGACCAACAGCACGTTGAAAACTACCAGTGGCAAAAAAACGTAACGCACTCAACACCTTGACATGAAAAGGAAGCGCGTTTCTCCGTGGAGCTGAATCCATGAATGACTTTAATTCATTTATTAGATCCATGCATAGATGTTTTGGGAATCTATAAAGATGGATAAAGTGCTCCTCAGTAGTGACCTCGAACGGGTTATGACTATCCCGAAGGGAACGTCGCAAAATTGTCACTTTATTTCTAGGAAAAAAAAAAACACATTATTTTTGTTGAAGACAAAACAAATTGATATATCACCTTTGTTCAGTACGAAACCTATTGTCAATAATTAATCTTATAATTATTCCCGACATTATTTACAATTATAAATTATACAAAATATACGATTTCAACAAACTGAAGTAAACAACAAGCGCACAAATGACAGATAGCTGACAGAATTTATCATTTAGTACGTTTTAGTACACATTTAGACAACTGTGTTTGTGAAGTGATAAAATGAAAAGCTGCTGTGAAAACTGAAATGATAAATTATTTATCATTTCACAGTATCACAGAACGGGAATCGACCCCCAGGTGTTCAAATGTTTCCAACTTTTCGTAAATTCTTTTCTATATAGCGTCAGCCGTGAATTGAACGGGAATTAGTCGCATCCAAGGCGGAATGCAGTGCATCTCATACCATCATCCTGGAGCAGCAGAAAAATAAAGAGTATAGAACAACCCTGTACTTTCAAAGGGGTAAGTGCACTTTTGCGTTTATTATTCTTTTGGTGATCATTTGAACCGACGGGTGTAAGGAGTAGGGACAGAGATTCGTCCGTTAGTCGTTGTTGTTTCCTTTTTTTTTGACCCGCCTTCAGCGGATGTTCTAGATTTCTTTTTCCACCATCAGATGATAATTGTATTCCATCTACATAATCAGAATTGTTAAAAGTTATACATGCTAACTACAAATGTAAACGAGCCGTGAAGTTCCCCTTAGGGAAGCTGAAAATTGGTCAATTGTCCTGTCATATTAACTAACCTAATATTAGAACACATTTTGACGTCTTGAAACGTGGTTTGTTCTCTCGTATTAATCTCGCATTAATCTATAATTTGAATGGTAATCACAAAAAAGAGACTAAAGTAAGTTAAATTTGTTAATTACATACATATATCAGAATCGAATTTTTATTGAATTATCTAAAATTATTTATAAATTTAAATTATCATATGGAAATTCGTGTTTGAGTTAACAAGAGGTCTCTGTTGTCGCCAATTTGCGCCAACAAGAATTGAATACTCTTGTACGAAGAGAATAGGAAAGAAGGGACGAAATTTGAAAGCATTGCCACGAATTCTTACAAATTATAACGTAAATTAGGTTCCAGATTGAATTATTAGAGACGTGGCGATCATTAGACATAATAAAGAACTTCTATGTTGAAGTTATTGTACAACCTTTTACATTTGGCGTTCGTGTTTTCCTTTTCACACGGATAATTGGCGTGATGTCCTTGGGAAGATGTTTTTGTTTGAGGAGTGAGGCAGTCATGCTTTGGTAGAGTAAGTTACATGTCGGGGGACGTGACCGTCCATGATCGGTCTCGAAGGGAGTCCAAGGAACAGAAAAGGATAGCTTTAAGGTAGGCTACCCTGATCAACGTAAGGGGCCTTCGAGCGGCGTGAAGGCCATGGACGCGGAATCGTCGATTTAGCGAGGGGTGGGTCAGCTCTTTGAAGGGGAATTATAACATCATCACCCCTTCCACTTTCCTTAGGCTAGAAATCTTTTCACTAATAGGGTAAACCATGACACACAACTTCGGGCCTCACACACGCGATGGTTAATTCTGTGGGTTTTTTTTTTGTGTTCTGCGCGGCAGATTGGCGTGGGTTAAGTCAGTGAGGAGTTGAGCGTGAATCGAGAAGGTTGGCTGGTAGAGGAATGAGAGCCTCGGTTGAGGCAAGAAAAGATTTTTTTTTTTTTTGGTTTTGTTGGTTGGTCTGCACGTCAACAGCCAGGATTTCCGCGGTGAATTAAAAATTATCCGCGCAATGGATATTTAATACGGAAAAAAAAAAAAAAAAAAAAAAGTAAAACCCAATAATCGGAGTAACCGTGGGTCGGTTTTTGTTGTGTGCCGAAAGTTCTTTTTTTGTGATCGGACTTTAGTTACGAGCGAGCAGCTGTAGTAATCAGCGAGAATTTTATTCCCACCATCCCAACCCCAACGACGCTGCATCTCGATTTCCGGACCGGGGAACTCACCTACCTGGGAATTCGAGCATTCGAGAGGTGACTTCTTTGCGGTTCCTGGAATCTCCCACGTGGATGGGATAGAACAGTCGAGGTGAAAGGAAATCCATTCTGGGACCTCTGGCGCGTCCTCCGCAGCGCGGCGCGACAACGTGGTGCCGACATTTAGGGGGTAGTAGCCTTACGACCTAACTAACCTTTTTTTTTCTCACCCCTAGGTGATAGTGGACCGTTAAGTGCGTTAGAGTGTATGGGTATTCGACCCAAACGTAATTAAGCGAAATCCCAATTAGAATTTTCCTTTGATTTGAGAGAAGTGCCAGTGAGTAAAGTAATCAGTAAAATCCCGTGGTTTGGAATTGTAAAAGTAAAGGGAGTAGCGGAAGTAATCATAGTGGGTACCGTGTTGCGGGTTTCGTCCCGTCGAAATTAGTGTGGGCCGAGTGTTAGCCCCGGGGTATTCCCTTCTAGGAAGGATGTTCGGGATCAGGGAGAAGAATAATTATTGATTTCAATTATTAGATCTGAAATTTTGCAGTCGAATCCGGAGGCGAGGTGCACCACGTCCAGGAGCAGTTGCTGAGCGGTAAATATAGCCCAAGCGGCTAATTCGGTGAGTAATGTAACTATATATATCAATAATTCTTGGTTTTCTCCTTGTGGGTTATGGGGTACGTCCCCAAAAGTGGGATTCGGTTTCGTGGAATTATTGTTTGTTTTGGTCGGCGGCTGGAGCGCTATGGTTATAAAGCTAGTTTCTCTACTTGAGGCCCGCGGTTATAATATCTTAGTTTTTTTTTTCTGGGCATTCTCCATTTGAGATCCTGCAACTTTATTTATTTGGGTCCTTCAGACCAGGGGTGGCCAGCAAGGACGTTTGAGTTTCCCGCACCACCACATAGCGTTAAGCTTGTAAATTAGCTTTAAGGACAGATTTGTCGAAGCCAACCTTTATTATTTTTTTTGTCAATATTTGAATTATTAAAATTAGGTCCAGAAGAACTGGAAATAGTAATGAAGCCAACGTGTTTTTCTTTGGATTGTAGTTTCTCTTGTTGTATCATTCGGTTCAATTAAGGCATTTCCCCGAGTGGATCGAGTTACATACAATTATAATTGCTTGTACTAAAACTAGTAAGCCAGTGCAGATGTTTTGCACTTAGCTGAAGGAACGGCATTAGCTAAAATCCAGCCAGATGTTTTGCACCTAAACATATAGTAAAGCTGTGCAGCTGCGTTGCACTCGCAAGTGCACCAACGAAAACAAGTGCAGGTGTTTTGCACTTGAACACAAAAACGGGAAGTTAAACGTAAAGCCTTCATTTTTAAGTAAAAGCTAGACAGTAAGTTAGTCTTAAGTTGAATTTGGTAGAGCAAAGTCATTTATAACGTACCTACTTGGTTTGTTTTATTTCCAAAAAATAAAAGGGAACAGAATAAAGTTCTAACTCGCGCGAGTGAACGTTTACATAGAAAGCGTTGATAAATACATTCATAGATAGCAAGTGGTCGGAATCGAGTAGACGGAAAACAAAGTGAAACAAAATGTCGATATGCGCGACTAGTGCGCATAAGAGAGCAATTGTTGCTTGTGGCGGTCAAGTGTTGCCGAGTGGTTGAGGAGCGTGATAAATATAAAAAAAAAAACAGTGATATTCATATTCATATTAAAAAAAAAAAATAATAATTATGTCGCTAAAACCACCAAAACCGTTATTAATAAACAACGGCATAGACATGTCACGCGAGTAGAGTGATTGGCAGGATGCGTATGAATGCTACACAATTGCAGGTAAACGTTGAAGCAAAACAAGTTAAATTGGCAAATTTTGAAACAGTAATTGGCCGCGAAGGAATCCGTCTCATAAATAACTTGGGCTTAACCGAAGCTGAAAAAAAATAATTTAACTCAAATAAAGAGAAAGCTACAAGAACATTTCGAACCAACGCGTAACAAAACATACGAACGATCACATTCGTCAACAAGAATGCGAAATCTTTGAAGAATTTTTGCAAAAACTTCGTGAACAAGTGCGAGAGTGCGCGTTTGCTAACAACGACAAGTTTTTATCAGACCAAATTGTTCTTGGAGTTTTTTCGGATGAGACCAGACAAAAATTGTGGGTCGAAGATGATTCGTCGTTAGACAAAGCAATAAAAATTCACATTCGTTTGGGTTTGAGAAACTGTGTGACAGCAAAATTATAGTTTGGCAGTCTCAGTATGTCGTTTTATTTTCGTTAAGTTGTTTTGACAACGAACAGCTGACAATTGAAAATAAAGTGGAATTTGATTGTTAACTCAGCGGACGTTTGGTGTTGATGAAGTTGAAGAAGATGGATTGATGGATATTTTAAACAACAACGACTCAGTGGATGAATGTGAGCTTGAGCCGAAGCCAATATATGCATTAAAGCCTAACAACAGCAATATACCCACCGACACTAATGTACCCACTGACAAATGTTCGCTTTTTAAAAAAAGTTTAGATGTAACTGAAACATATTATGATAAAGTTATAAGTATTTTAACTGAAATCAAAAATTTAAAAAAAGAGGAATTTGAATACAGAAAGAAAATAGATCAAGAATATCTGAATATTGAAAACAGAAAATTAAGATTAAGAGAAAAAGAGCTAAGCCTTTCCCTGTCAAAGGCAAAATTAAGAGAACTCTTTTTATGAAATGAACTGATTTTTTTATTTTAGACAATATGCACTGTGCGAGAGGAGGAATAAAATCATTTCCAACTAACCATTGGTATCCTCCTCCAGCCAGTACTTCTAATGTTGCGGAAAGTTTTAAAATAGGAGGCACGTATGTCGTTCGTGTACCTGTATGCAAATTAATATTGTCCAGCACATACTTGAAGGCGGCTTTGTTCAATCGAAAACGTTGCACAAAACTAAATGGGAAAACCAAATTTCTTACTAACTTATTAACTAACTTTTTAATCAAAATAAACCAACCTTTTGTCAGGTAATGTGAGAGGATTTGAACAATCCCGCAAACTTTTTCTAATTTTTCTTAAGTTCACATGTTCAATTTCAACCTCATTTTCTTCGCTGTCGCTGGTCAAAAAAAAATAATTTGCTAACATATCTAATAAAATATTCAGCACAATCTTAACACCACCAAATTCAATAAGAATAAAAACGAAAATGATAAACGTCAACAAAATAGCTGTCGTTTGTTTTCTTTCGTGGGGACGACAAAATCTGTTCGTTTTTAGGGTTACATGAAGCAAGAAAAGCGAAAACGTCAAAAAAAATGTGTTCGTTTGTTTTTTTTTTTCGCGGCCACGAGAATTTCTTTCGTTTTTGATGTTACATGAAGCAAACCGTTCGTGCGCACGAAAACGTTTAGACGTTTTCGCCTTACAGAATGCCGGCCCAGGGGTGGGATTCTGTAAAAAACGAAACGAAAAACGCTTTCGTTTGCACGAAGAATTTGCTTGTGTAACAAAGGGCAAAATAATCCTGCGCACGAAAACGTTTGATCGTTTCGCCTTACAGAATCTGGCCCCAGGTATTTGCAGTCGATTTTTTTTTGTTTTTTTTTTTTTTTCAATAAATCCGTCCAAGGACGTAAAAAACCCGTACGTTAAGTGATTTTTTTTTTTTTTTTTTCATAAATCCGTCCAAGGACGTAAAAAAACCACACGCTAATTAAGTGATTTTCTTTTTATAAATCCGTCCAAGGGCGTAAAAAAAAAACAGTACGTTATTTAAGTGATTTTTTGTTTTCTATAAATCCGTCCAAGGACGTAAAAAAAACCCCACGCTAATTAAGTGAATGCTTGAGGAGGTGTGTTATAGACTTTTCCGGAAGCGTAGGCTTCCTGGCACACGAACTTAGAAAAGCTGGACAGGAGATTCATCCAAATTTTTGAAATTCCGTTCACCCACATAAACTTGGATCCGTTAAACTTAAGCAGGCCTGCCTTTACGTTTCTCCGATCCAAGTCCCTATGGAAGTTTGTACTGGCATTATTAGTAATAGCAACAATTTACTACGTGAAACCAGATACCACCCACCTGTTTTCGCGCCAAACGACTTCTACTACTATGCCCAATCAGCCACAACAACAATCGCAGCATTCAAAAATAGACATGAGCCCAGGATACTTCGAGAATATAATCCAAAGATCTTCTCAACTGACAAAATCCTTGCTAGATTCAAGCGGAAATGCACTGCGTGGAATTACAAACAATATATTGAGTCCATGGACAGTCCCGCAAAACGAAGATTTTATCAGCAGGTCTATACAAACATTCAAACCGGAGCCAAAATCTCGAGTTGCGTCACTCCTTTCACTAAGTTGGAAAAAATGGGAGCAAACAAGTACAAAGCTCCTCGACTTATACAAGCCCGTCATCCAACATTTAACCTTGCATACGGCCGTTACATCAGGCCTCTTGAAAAATGTCTCAAGTTTGATGTACACTTCGGCAAAGGCACATATGACCAAATCGGTGCCAAAGTTAATAAACTACGCAAGCAATACACTCACTACACTGAAGGAGACCATTAAACCTTCGATGCACACGTTACCCCAGAGATGCTCAAATTATGCCATCGCTTTTACCAACGTTGCTTCAAGCAGAGCCCGGAACTTAGGAAGTTATGCACTAAAACAATTAAAAACCGAAACAGCCTCATCAACTATTACATCATCCGCAGTGTTCTTGCAGAACTCGGTATCGACGGTGATGCAATCGTTAACGGAGATGACTTCATCATATTCACGCGAAAGACAATACCGCGAGATGATTGCATACGAGCATTTAGAGCATACAACATGGAAACAGAAATGGGACGATCGACTACAAATATTCATAGCATTGAGTTTTGTCGTAGCCGGCTTATATTCCATCCATGTGGTCATCCGACGATGGCGTTCGACCACAAGAGGCTGAAGTCCATCTATGGATGCACACATATTATAAAACATGGTGACCAATATGACATGTATTTAAAAGTTGTTCACCATGCTAATTTTATGATTAATATTAAAATTCACTCAAATACAATAATCAATATGAGTATTTTTTTGTTCAACGTTGTATGTAAACGCTTTTAAGGTCTTAAGTCACAAATGTCAAACGTCAAGTTTGTTGCTGTATATAATGTCGTTTTCCATTGGTTTCACTCGGGGATCGACTCAATCTGAAATCCAATGGAACAAGAAAACTGCTTCTGATTGAATCCACAAAAGTATTGGTGAAATGCCAAAAAATAATCTACGGCAGCTGTCATCTGACTTGTATAAAATACATAAATTGCACTTGTGTGAGTGCTTCTTGAGTGGATTCTGACTTCAAATCCAGAAGCGAAATTCTCTCCTCAGAATCAACAGAAGAGTATTTTTTGTGCCAATGGAACGGTTTCAGAAGTGATTTTTTCGATTCCGGACTCTCCCGGACGCTTCTTTTTGCCCAATGGAAAACGACATAAGAAGCAGAGTCAATCAAGTTTTTGTCATTATTGTTTAACACGAACACCAATAAAATCGAACATTTTTGCATTCAATAAGAAGTCACACTCTCCATTTGCTAAAAATTACATAGGGCGAGAGGCAAAAATTGTATTAATTGCGAAAAAGCGTGTCACTAAGAGTTATCAGTGTTATTTGAGTTGTTTGAGTTATATCTCAATAAATTTTGATTTAACGTACAGGGAGAACCAGAAAAGTTTGGTGTATAATTTTTTCACTTTCCTTCCACAGGGCGACGTGCGAAGCAGAAGTACCACGAAACAGTCTCGCTAAGCGTTCCGCTAGGCAGACTATCATCATCGCAAGGGGGAAAGAATCTCCATTACGCTAGGCGGTCGTCAGGCAAATGGTATTCTTCTCGTCCCCCCTTACAACCTATTTTTAAATCTACTTTGTAACGGAAATTTTCTGTTTGATTTGAATGTTTTAGAATGGCATCGCGAAGATTACTTCAGGAAGATATTACGGAAATGTTGGAAAACATGAACGATAGTGAAGATGGAATGGATTTCTCGGATGATGAATTTTTGGACGACCCAAATTATGTACCACAATATGATTTCGAAGATGATGATGAAGAGGAAAACCTTTTGCAAAATATCGACTTGGAAGAAGAAATACACCAGAAAGTAAGTTTACCACAACCTGAATTGTCTGCTGCTACTCCGTCCTCAACCAGTTAAAAAGGAAAAAACATTATATGGAAAAAGGAGAACTTGGTTTTGAGTGACAGTCAGCTTTCTTATCTCGGGGACATAACCTTGCCAGCTGAGATATTACAATTAGAGACCCCGATTCAGTATTTTACTTATTTGTTCACGAATGATATTATCGAAATGATCAAGAATGAAACTAATTTGTACGCCGTACAAAAAGACTCTAATACCACATTTAGCGTATCCAGCTTAGACGTACGTCATTTTATGGGCATCGTTTTTTTTGTGTCCATAGCTCACATGCCAAGAGTTAGGAGCTATTGGAAGAGTTCGATAATAATTCCGGCTATTCAAGAGACAATTTGAAAAGATCCGCCAGATTCTACATTTCAATGACAACAGTAACAATGTTCCCATATCACATCCAGAGAGCGACAGAATCTTCAAAATTAAGCCAGTTATTCAAAAATTAAATGATTCTTTTAGTAAGGTCCCATTTAAACAATATCTTTGTGTTGATGAACAAATTTGTTCCACCAAGTCCAGGAACAATTTGAAGCGATATAACCCTAATAAGCCCCATAAATGGAGTTATAAATTGCCAGTACTGAGTGGTGTTTCTGGATTCGCTTATATGGTAGAACCTGAAACGGGAAAAGAAAATGTTGTCAATCCAGGAGAACCAGACCTCGGAGCCTCATCCAACGTTGTCATGCGTTTAGCCAGAACAATTCCAAGGCATCAGAATTACCGGCTTTACTTTGACAATTATTTTACTTCGATTCCATTATTAGAATATTTGGCCAAGGAAGGCATTCTCTGCTTAGGAACATTAAGGCGGAATCGTATACCCAATTCAAAGCTACCGGAAGAGAAAATTTTGAATGAACAACCTCGTGCGTCATCTGTGGAATATGTTGCTAACGTAAACAGCGTTGATATTTCCGTTACGTCATGGCGGGATAATAAAATTGTCAACTTAGCTTCAACCAGAGAGTATCCAAACTAGAGAGCCAACTCCCGTGCACCTACCCGATTTTCCCCGGAAATTTTGAATGACAGCCCTCTCTCGCGCGCTCTTATTTTTCCTGTCGGTGAATACGTGTAATTAATGGCCGCCCGGTGGTACTTTTATAATTAAAAACAATTTGTAAATGCATTTATAACAATAAATGTAGCACGAATGAATGTTGAGTTTGGTTTTTAATATAGCTGTACTTGTTCTCTATCCATATTCGGTTCCAAAAAATGTTCATCCATTCACATTTCAGATCTTTTTAATTTTGTTTATATGAATTACATTTTTGACAGCAGAATTCATGCAGCTAAACCTTGGGGGTTGTTCCATAAATAGGTTAACAACATGCAAGTTAAGCCCAATGTTCCACTAGGGCAAAAGTAAACTTTATGTGGTATTCGATTGGGCGATCTCAGAGCACTCTTTTTGCTCTCAGAGCAGGTCTCAGAAAATCAAAGTAAAGTAGGATTTTCAGCTCTTAATTACAACCAGTACGCTCTATTTGACACTATGAGGACTCTTAGTACTTGTTGGAATTGCGTGCTGAAAATCCTAATTTTCTTTGGTTTGCTGAGATTGAAGCTCAAAAAAACACACCTAATAATGTGGTATTTAATAGGATTATGCGATATAATTTCCGATTTCGGATTCGGCGTACTCAATCGATGAGATTGTTCTATTTCGTGTTTTGTAGATATAGCGCAATACTTTTAACAAATTTCAGTCTCGACATTAAATTTATGGTAGCTCATTATTGCAAAATTTTTTTTTTTGAAAATAAAGTTTATTTTGAATTACTAATTACAGACTTGTCGTCTGTTAAAACGTAAAATAACACACTTTCAATTTGACAAACGACAAATGTTTGGTGTTAGTGTAAGTAGGTGTGAATTTCGCTCAGAAATAAGGATTCGCAAATTTATCCAGACTCTGAAAAAAAGTTAAAGATTAATTTGAGAGCAATAGTACCTATAAACGGAACAAAAATATTGAATTAATTTTTTGAATTTAACAAATTCATGCTTGCACATATTTACATTGTGTAAGTATGCATTTTACGCATCAATTAGAGATTGTAAAATATGTTGAAACTGAAATATGTTTTTCCACGGCATACAAACTGTTTCCCCTACATTGTGTTTAAATATTGAAGTTTTTTATTATTTCGGTAGGGAGAAACAAGGTCTTTTTTCCAAATAAAAAAAAAAATCAATCTGAATGTCGTGTTTCATTGGTAACGAAATAGATCAAATTTCAGATCAAAATCCAGATTTATCAATGGAAAACGCCATCAGATTTTGCTTTCAGATTTTGCATTTGTGGTGGTGGGTGTTTTAAAAGTCAGTTGTTCTTAAATTGTTATATTTGTGTTCATAAGAATCTATTCAATTTATTTTATTACAAATGCATATATATACAAACACAAAAACCAATTTGAAAACAGCTGACTTTTAAAACACGCACCACCAAAAAAGCAAAGGAAGAAAAATCTCGTTTTATGTTCGATTGGGCACGAAAAATCTGAGAACAAAATCTGAAAATCCCAATGGAAAACGACATAAATTTGAGAGCAATACAAATATATTGATTTTTTTTTTATGAATTTAACAAATGCATACTTGCATTTATATGCAATATTGTGCAACTTATGCATTTTACGTACCAATTACGGATTATAAATTATGCTGAAACTGAAATACGTTTTTTCTGACACACAAAGAAAACGTTTTCCCTAAATAATTGTCTTAAAATATTGAAGTTAAAAGATTAAAATTAACGAAAAAAAAAGTGTATCTATTTCAAAAAATACAACAAAAGTCCAAAAAACCTTGTTAGTTCATTTTTCTTTGATTACTATCATGAGATGGATTACTGCTAGATATTATTATTTGAAGGTACATATTTGGTATTATGATGAAATTATATCAGGAATTTCATTTTCCAACAATTTCATAAACTATAAAAACTTTTAAACTGAACTGCGATGTGAGCGCCGTGTAACTAATGGGCACTAAACATGCCGAACACAGTCGCCCTCACTTAAAATTCCACCAAACAATTGACAAAATGGCAACCGCAGAGGATGTGACTAAGTATGCGTGCAGCAGCAATGGCGCTCCTTTGATTTGTACATGCACTAATACTTAGGATCATCCACTGCGGTTTTAGCAGCTGTACAAGGTCATAGGAAGCTTGTGGGCAAATGTACCGTTTCTGCTCTCAGTTGGCTCTCTAGTTTGGTTCCTCTATGGCTTCAACCTTCGCTGGCGAAAATCCGAAGACAAGAGTTCAAAGATATGACAAAACTAACAAAAGATATATTTCCATTGACCGACCGTTTGTCGTTGGAGAATACAACAGGCAAATGGGTGGCGTTAACTTAATTGACAGCATAATGGGAAGGTACAAAATTGTCCTGCGAAGTAAGAGATGGCAAATCAGAATGTTTTATCATCTGCTTGATTTGACAACACTACCACGTTTTTGTCCATACTTCGTTTAATAACAATTATTATTTGTAATTCTTTTTTTAGGTAGTCGAATTTTTTACTATACATAATATAAATTCAACGTAATCTTACAGTTGTGCGAATTTTTCAGGAACAAAAGAGTAATTACATAATAAGGGGGAACCGAGTTACCCCACTTTGTACTTTAATAAACTTTTTTTTTATCGTTTTTTTTTTTTAAGGTTAAAATGGCACAAATAGTCGAAGACTTTTCCACCAAATGGAAATAGAAGAAAGGATAAATAACACAACTGAAATTGAAGACGATCTATGTGACTCAGAAGAAGATTGGGTGGAAAATGACGTGGATTTCGTGCCTGATGGTTATATTATAAATAAAACTTTAAAAATACGTACATACTTTTTTTTTAATGAATTTGATAAAAAAAAAAACGTTGTAAATTCAATTTGTTAATATATTAAAGCTATAACCAAAAATAAAATAAACTTAAATGCAGTTAAGTCCTGAATTTAATTGGGGGGACCTATGGTCGCTTAGGTCTCCAAATTTGCTCGGTGCTCTAAAGGCTAAGCCTACCGCGCTAGTGAGTGGAGTTTTTGGAGACTGATTGCGAGAAGGAAGAACAACACCATTTAAATATTCGTGCACGTAAGTAATTTAATTTCTGTCATTGACCACCGTAGTCAAAATCGTCAGCTTCGTTCTGTTCGAGAGCTGATGGATATAAACGTATAAAAGACAGACAGACGGACAGACGAGTTGCATTCACTGCCGTATGGTAGTAAACGATAGATATCGACGACAAGCTGGCAATATTGGAATATCTCAAAATTTCTTGATGATTTTTCAAAAGAGAAACAATAAATGTTGATTTTTATTACTGAAAGAAAACGAGCCTTAACGTTTAAGTTACTTTATTTAGTTGCGTCGTCTTTTTTTGGATTTGCTCCAAGAACGAAGAACGACATTTTATTTGAGATATTAAATTTTGCCAGCTCATCGTCTAAATAACCCTTTAGTAGAGCGCGGCTAATTTTAAATTCCTATAAATCATTCACCATTATTAAAAGAACACTGATTAGAACAAGTCCTTTTGTTTTTAGCTTAAGTTAGACAAATTATTTTTTGATTTTAATGTTTGTTTGTTGTGTTAAGATCAAATTTTTGTATGTTTAGAAAAATATATGCACTCGTTAAATAAATCTATTCCCTATCTTGGTTTCTGTTAAATTTACTATATATTTGAACTCGGTTCATTATTTTTCTGTTTTTATTGTTTGAAAGTAAAGGTAGTTTGAGTTTGTTTTTTTTTTTTAGGAATAAGAAAATTGTCAGTTTTTTTTTTTTTTTTTTTGTTATACCTTATACGTCTATTCTATCTAACCAATGGCACTTGTCTCATTTTGTTTTCTAAATAAAATTAGATCTATTACCTGTTGAAGACGTTTGATGTCTGTTTTTGTTTTCTTTCTATACAAAACTGTATTGGTTGTCCACGGCTCGGCCGATTTCGTTTTCATTTGTTGTACCACCAGATGACTGCGATTGCGAATGCTGTTGGTGTGATGACGGTGGAGCTGACGGAGTAATTGCTACATGATGTGATTGGTGTTGTTGCTGATGGTGGTGATGATGCTGATGCTGTTGCTGCTGCTGATGATGATGATGTGACTGTTGTTGGTGATGATGTGGGGCGTGATGATTGCCCGCCATATGATGAGAGTTTAATGGCGTGTTTGGAGAGTTTCTACTGTTGTTGCTGTTATTGTTGTTATTATTGTTATTGTTATTGGGCAAGTGATGCATCAATGGCAGTTCAATATCACAAGTTCTTAGGCGAACACTTCCATTCATTGTGATAACTTGTTGATCCTGTTGAATGAGAGAAAGTGAAAAAAAAGGCTTACTAAGGTATTGTAAGAACGAGAAGTAGGTAAGATTAAAGTTGAAATATTTGTTGGTTGTCTACAATTGGTCGTTTTCGTTTTAGAGATGCAGTTGTAACCATAGACGGAGTGGCAATGGATGTGAATATCGATCGGAATTAAGGAATAGCCGAGTTTATAAGAATCAACAGCTATTCTTTTAATGACGGAATAGGTAGTTAAATTGGATCTACTATCGCATCTGCTCAAATACCTCTACCGTTCTGCAAGATGAGATATACAATAGATGAAAACTCAAATAAATCACACTGAGTCGAACAAAACTTTTTCGTTAATCAAAAATGTTTGGTTCGTTATTTTCCCATTTTATTAGAAAGGTAGGTAAAGATCTGAGAAGCAATGCAAGATAAAAGAATAGGGTAATAGAATATAGGAAAATTAATAATAAATAAATAGTTGGCGCAACAGGTCCGGAGAGACCCTAGGCCTAGCTTCTCACAACCATTCGTTTTGTGCGAGTTTTTCATTTTTGGAACGAATGGAAGGGATCTACAATTTTATGCCGACTACAAACGGCTAATTGAGAAGCTCTTTCAAGACATTTATACTCTCGGATGTTTGTCAGACGTTCGCGAGAGGTAGCGCAGTGGAAATAACCCAAAGTTTTGGATTGGATTTTGGATTTTTGCGGGATTCAAACCTGAGTCCAACACACTAACACTAAGCCACTGCGACTACACAAGGTAAAAAGTGTTAAATAAAATTCACTGGGTTGTCCATCTGATATGGCAGTACATAAACTCAATGTGAGTTTTTAAAGGTTGAAGCTCTCAGTAGCAGGCAATTGTCGCAACTTCAGGGGCCAGATTCTGTAAGGTGAAATGATCAAACTTTTTCGTGCGCAGGAATGTTTTGCCCTATGTTACACACGCAAATTTCTTCGTGCAGACGAAAACGTTTGATCGTTTCTTCTTACAGAATCTGACCCCAGGTTAGCGAGTTATAAGCGCCTACTGTGCTAAAGGGTGGTTAAATTTTAAGGGCCCATGTTGAATGTGAACCACACCTAAACGTTAAGTTTTTTTCTGCATTTCATTCATTCATTCATTTCAGACACCGCTCAATTTCAGACTAACTCAGTTTGAACCATGGAAAGATGCACAATCGAGCAACGCGTTAAAGTTATTCAGGCTTATTATGAGAATGGGCGTTCAAATCAAAATGCATATCGTGCACTTCGTGATTTTTTCGGTCAATTTAATCGTCCAAATGTGCGTACAATCCGAAAAATCGTGCAAAAATTTGAGCAAACCGGGTCTGTAGGAGATGTGAAAACACCAGTGCATGCTCGTACAGCTCGTACTGCAAAAAATATTGCTGCTGTTCGCGATAATTTGGCTGAAGAGCCGTCCACCTCAAAAATGAGGCCGGTCAGGCAGTTACTGTGAATGGTGTTCGTTATCGTGAGATGATGACGAACTTTTTATGGCCCGAATTGGAAGATATGGATGTGGACGATATGTGGTTTCAACAGGAAGGCGCCACTTGCCACACAGCTAACGAAACAATGGCTCTTTTGCGCGACAAATTCAATGGCCGTGTTATCTCACGTGGTGGCGATGTCAATTGGCCGCCAATATCATGTGATTTGACACCGTTGGACTTCTTCAAGAGCTAAAGGATGAGATAATTCGGCACATTAACGGCATAGAACCTCAACTATGCCTTAGCGTCATCGAAAATTTGGACCATAGGATGGAGGTGTGCCGCGGCGGCCATTTGGCCGATATTTTGTTCCATACATAATTGAACCATACCAATATTATCATAATAAAAATAAATGACAGTAATTTCCTAAATAATTTGTGTTTTGTTCAAAATCAACATCGGCCCTTAAAACTTAAACAGACTTTATTTTATAAACTCTTACACTTTGCACGATTTTTGAGTACGAGGACAAGCGTAGTAGAAGTTTCTGTTTTTTGATCTGCATGATTTTATTTTTGACTGGAATAGATTCATGACGCTGGTTTAAGTTATCAATGGTTGCAAGAAGTGTTCGTGAAAGATCGATTTCAGAGATTTGTTTTTGAATTTGCATTGGCAGTTATAAACTGAATATCCCCATGGACGTGTGTGGGGGTGCAAATGAAATGCGATTTATGATTGTGCAAACTAAAAGTGGTTCGAATTATTTTAAAGTGCATATTCAAAATGGTTGAAAAAAGGAAGAAGTGGGTAACATTTCTTGCTGTTACTGTTATTGCATTTTGAATGGTTGTTGTATTTTAATTTTAAAGTACGGTATTGAGTTTGAAAAATATATGTATATGAACAGAGATCGGCTTTTGGGTAGTAATTTTTGAAAAATAATTAAAAAACTGATTTATATGAATATTTTGAGAAAAACTAAGTACTGAATCTTATTTAGAATACTTATATTATCTTTAATATGTATTTTTATCAAAATCGGTAAGAGCACTTTTTGTAAAATTCAGCAGACAAGAGAGTACCAAATATTGAAATGTTTAGTTTGAAGATACTATTGGTTAACTATTAAGCTTAAAACTGTTTGTTAAGTTATTGTTCGGGATGTAAGTATTACTTGCTTTTTAACGTTCAGCCTTATAGTGAATAAAAATTCCCTATCATGAATGAAAATTCGGAGGAATTTTTGTTGGATTTTCCCTCCGATATTTCCGTCATTATTTAGTTGGAGAATTTATGAAAAGCAAGTTGGTTGGTTCTCATAAATTAAAAAATTAAGTGAAAAGAATGTCAAAAACAACAAATAAACACCAATTCAATGTTTTAATTAATTTAATGGATGCGAGTCCAGACATTGTTAGAGAATTTCATAAAAGGAGTAAGGATGGAAAATGGTCGAAAGTGAACTTAACAGAGTAGGGCCGCCATCAAAATCAATTTTTGAGTGGAAAAAGGTAAATTGTTATATGATTCCTTATTGTATCATATTGAAAAAAGATTTAGGTTTGGAATGGAAAAAAAAAAACATTCCAACGGATTTGAACAATCTCTTAAGCGTCTTTTAATTGAACGTTGTCGCTTGAATTCCATATCATCCAATTCCTCAGGCCCAATATTTGTGTCACCGAAATAAAATTTTAATCTTTGATTCTAACCAAATAATAATTGACAGAACTTTTTCGAAATTAGTTGTTTTTCTTTTCGAGGAGACATTTCGGTTTCCGAGGGAAATCGAATTCGGGGGAGATTGGCGGTAGGCGGATTCAATTCCTGGGAACACACGAGTTCGGGGGAAAGAAATATTCCCTCGGAATTCACGATAAGGCTGGTTATATCGAAATAAGAAATGGGGTTTTCGAGATAAGAACAGTTTTCTAAGCGCGCGTTGTTGGAATCTGGTGGAGTAATTCCATACATTTAACTTGCTGGGACGGAAATGCGTCACTGTGTTTTATCATTGCATACATTTTATCATACGTTTTTATCATTGCATACATTTATGAGCTGGGGCATATCAATTTCATCTTTTTGTTGATGTGAAATAAAATTTCTCCATTTCGTCCTTGCACAGTACTCAGAAGAAATTTCAAGAATTCTGCTCCCTGCATCATCTTTTACCTATGATCATAAGCGGAGACTTCAATATCAATTTTGCAACTCCAGAAGCTCAACCATTAATTGATTTTATGCAAGATAAATTTAATATTCAAATGAACTCCAACCGGCAAATTTCAACAACACGATATGAAACAACCATCGATGCTGTCTTCCATCGTAATCTAGATAGATTACAGTCTCGAATGTACATATCTTACTTCAGCTACCACAATCTGATTGTATATATTCTACCGAAACTAGCACAGAACGAATAAATTATCGTTTTTTCATAATTTATCAAGAATATGGTTATTACAATTCCCTCTTTTCTCAATGACGTGTATCAAGCCACACACATACCGCACGCACGGTGTTTACACATACACATATTTCGGGACTGTTGGATACAGTAGCACCAATGTTTTTTATTCGATTTTGTAGCGAAAACCTGAGTATGTAGTCTTGTAAAGCTCACCTACTTAAGCTTAAATATCAATTTCGAGTTTGTGATATGGAAAGCACCATTAATAATGAGGTTACCGGGCAAAAAAAAAAAAACAAAAAAGTCCCAACTGTAACCCCACAAACTCCAAATCCGGACAAAATTAGGGTATCCGTTTAGGCTGTAGGCCTCGGCACCGACGGACAGACGGACAGAATTTTGCGACCTACTTTTTTGAGTTCGTCGATCATCGTAATGTCAGAATTGATTAACATCTCGAATTTTCCAGTTTCTTGGTCCAAATGTAAGCTGAAAGTTCATTTCATGAGACATACGGAAAACTACTTACAACTTTTCAAAAAATCACTTAAAGGTGCAGTTTGAAATAGCGGTAACTCCAGTCGAAGTGGTTGTACCATTTTATATTTAACTTCTAGTGCTAAAGTTCGCCACGCAGACCGACAATCGAAGAATGATGACCCTATTTCCACATAACCTACCAAAGAAGACCTTCCCAATAACCGCATAATTACGATTGCGGATTGCCCCATGGTTACAACTGATCCGGCAAAAGAAGAAATCCAACGAAAAGGAAAAAGGCCTTAAATGTTTTTCGTGCAAGAATGACACGACTATCAGTCGAGTCAACGAGTTTTCTTTTTCTTCTTTTTTTTTTTAATATAAAAAACATTTGCAACTCAAATTCAAAACAATTCGAGGCAAAAGGAAAACAAAATGTTTTAAACAATTTTCCTTTGTCAAACGTAAAACTAACTTATGTAGGTGTAGTTTAGTTGGTAGAATATGGAAACAAAATAAAAAAAAAACTCAAATGAAAAGAAATAAAAACAATAAAAGCATCACTGACACTGAATTGACTCCAAAATTTTGGCTATCTCACATGTCTGGGGGATGGATGCTGCTGCTGCTGCTGCGGATGGATACTCGTCCCGGCATCAGATATGAACGACTCCCCACCGTATGGCACTCCGCGGTTGTACACCCAATCAGTCAGAGTAACATCAGATGTACCGCCCGATTCTAAAGGAATCGGATTGTGTCGGAAATGCTCCAGCATTTCCTGTATTGAGGGAAACCAGAGGTGTTGCACACGACACTGGCCCGATTCGGTGAGCGTCATGCGCAAGTGCTTGGCTCTGCCTTGAAAATTGAAGGTGAGTACAAACTCACCCTTGCGGGTTTCACTTTGACGCACTAGGAAGAATCCGTGGCCGGCCGCCTCCGAGTGCAGTACCATGCGGGCTGCCTCTGATCGCGGCAGTGTTCCATGGAACCATGGATATTGACGCATTTCGGCTGTTAAGTCGGCCACATTTAGATCGGAACCCTCTAGATCACCTTCGGTTAGTTCAAAGTTGCTCGATGCTGATAATCGTTGTTCACCCTGACGGCGTGGTGGTATCTCGGGTACCGGACTGCTGGCGCCACCTTCACTGCCCGTATTCAGTGTGTCGCTGGTCGTCGATGTTGTTGGCACATTGATGTTGATGGGCGGTGAGATGGTATTGCCACCCGTGTACGCCGATGTAGAATGCTGTTGGCCAGCGGATGTATTAGTGGAGCTCGATGTGTTGACATTTGGTGAGTTTTGCTGCAATCCCGAGGCCTGCATACCCGCATCTGAGGACATGTTTAGTGTGGGCTGTTGCGTTGGAGGGCTACGCATACAGTAGCGAATTGTAGCTAGCCAACTGCGCATTTCATCGGTGTCCTGCGCCTCGATTACGTACTCCATGTTGTTGTCGGCCTTGAGTACGAACGTATTCTCACGGTCGGGCATTTCTAATGCGGTCGTCTCACGAGCCTCGGATATTAGAAAGCAAAACACTCCACTGCGTGGCTAAAAGAGAGGAAGAAACAAGACAGATTGTTCGTCATGTGTTTGATTTCGTTTGCAGTATAATTGTGTGAACGATTTGATTTTGTATGAGGATGGTTTGAGGTGTGTGATGCATTGCCGATGGGGGCAAGTGCAGTTCGATCTACTGTCGAGCAGAAGGCCCCTTTTTTGTGTTGTGATAGAGATCGTTTTACAAAGAGTCTTACTTAGCTAAAGTCAGCCTACTGGGGACTACGCTTGGATGCGAAATTGTCAATTCTGATGAACAGTTCACTATTTGTGTGGGAACCGAAAGAATAGAGTCAAAAGACACCTTCGATGCTGGCCAATAGGCTGAAACTCAATAGCCAAGCCAAGTCGACATACGCTCAGAGTTCAGACAGCGCTCTCGCGGACATGGTAACGTCAGGCAAATTCTAACGACCAAAATGGTCAGCGTAGTAGTTCTGTGTTGCACCAGTTTGGTCGAAGAAAACTTTCGCCAGTATACAGACTGAAAACTGTAACCGAATTCAGAACAACATGAGATGAGCCAGGAACAAGTGCAGCCGAAATAGTTCCCATCCACATGCTGCTGGGAGTTTCCAACAACCGGACACACTCTTAAAAAAACAAACCCTGTCGACGCGAGTGCTTCAAAGTAGCCTAGATAAGGTCTACGCGTAGCTTCTCAATACCATTCGTTCGTGAGTTCTTCTTTTTGAGACGAATGAAGGAAAAATACAATCGCATGCTGCATCATGCGAAGGGTTGAACTAGGAAGGCTAGTTCCTCATTGCATCGCTTAGGCCCGTTTCCTGATACTACTCATATCGATTTAAGTTCCACTTAAAATCTTTTGTGACAGTTTATGATATAGAAAAAGTAAGATATTTAAGTAGAACTTAAATCGCTATGAGTAGTATCAGCAAACGAGCCTTAGTAGTCCAGCACAGCAACCACAGAGCGATGTGCTCGCCATACTTAAAATCCGGAGATCAAATAAGAACAAATGCATGCGATGGTCACGGACGTGCCAACCCGACAGACACAGAAAACATCTGACTTCCTTATAAGACAAGTAACACTGATGTCTATGATGAACTGATAATGTAAAGCTTATCCGGTTAATTGAAAAAAACATCTCACCTTCTGTGACTTTGGCGGCGAGTAAAACTCCAGCATGTATCCACCCACAGCTTTCACCAACGCTAAGCGACATTTTTCCCATTTCTGCGCCCCAGACGGTTGATCCAAACTCTCTGGCGTTAGATAGTTGACCGTGCCTTCCTTGCGGCATTCCACAACGATTTTCGCTAACTTAGTTTTATTGGCTCGACTACTACTGCTGGTGGTGGCGTCCAAGTCGTCCGAGTTCTTATGGAAGAGTGCCTGCAAGAATAGAAAATTCTAAATGTCAATTGCGTAAGAACGCCACTGTTCATGTGCTTTTTGTTTGCATTAAAAGCAAAGCAGATCGAACCTTTCCCTTGCGTAGTCCCTTGAACGAGAGGCGTCGGAAAAATGTCTTGTGGAAGATTTTCGGAGATTCTCGCTCCTCAGACAGGTCGCTTTCTTCTGGAACTACAGCCGTTCCATTACCAGCCTGTAAATAGAAAGAAGACGTAAATAAATACACAGCTATGAACGGATTTGCAAATATTATGTAATCAGTAAACTTAAAATTTGTCACAATGACGCGGGAGTTCATTTCGTTTTCGGCCCCGACTGTCTCTGGAATGGCGAATGGAAATGATAGAAATGATGTTCAGTGTTTTTGTTAGAGGAAGGTATAGAACTTTAAGTTGGCAAGACTATTTTAACTGGCGGCCATTTTGTCAGCTGTCAAGTGATTGAATTTTAGTTTGTTTTGGCATTTCAACATGAATAGACTGGCGTTGTTCAGGCTCCAAAATAAGATTTCAGTGATCCCAATTTTCATAAGCGAATTTTGTTTAGCGATGAAGCTCACTTTTGGTTGAATGGATACGTCAAAAAACAAAACTGCCGTATTTGGAGTGATGATAATCCTCAAGTGTATGTTGAGACAGCGTTACATCCACAAAAACTGACTCTTTGGTGTGCTTTATGGGTTCGTGGAATAATTGGACCGTCCTTCTTTAAAAACGATGCTGGTCAGAACGTTACAGTCAATGGTGATCGCTATACAACCATGATTACTGACTTTTTCGTTCATCAATGTGAACCACACCTAAACGTCAAGTTTTTTTCTGCATTTCATTTGACCTTTCCAATTTCAGACAAACTCAATTTGAAGCATGGAAAGATACACAATCGAACAACGCGTTAAAGTTATTCAGGTTTATTATGAAAATGGACGTTCAAATGATGATCAGTTTTCGAAGAAAATCATCTTCAGTGATGAGGCACATTTTCACCTCAGTGGATTCGTCAATAAGCAGAATTGCCGCATTTGGGCGAATGATAATCCAAGAGTGATTGTCGAAAAACCAATGCACCCACAAAGAGTGACTGCGTGGTGCGGTTTATGGGCTGGCGGCATCATCGGGCCGTATTTTTTCCAAAATGAGGCCGGTCAGGCAGTCACTGTGAATGGTGTTCGCTATAGTGAAATGATGACGAACTTTTTATGGCCCGAATTGGAAGATATGGATGTGGACGATATGTGGTTTCAACAGGACGGTGCCACTTGCCACACAGCTAACGAAACAATGGCTCTTTCGCGCGACAAATTCAATGGCCGTGTTATCTCATGTGTATTGACACTGTTGGACTTCTTTCTTTGGGGTTATTTGAAAGAAAAGGTGTACGTCGATAAGCCAGCAACAATCCAAGAGCTAGGGATGAGATAATTCGGCACATTAACGGCATAGAACCTCAATTATGCCTCAACGTCATCGAAAATTTGGACCATTGGATGGAGGTGTGCCGCCGAGGTCGCGGCGGCCATTTGGCCGATATTTTGTTCCATGCATAATCGAACCATACCAATATTATCCTAAATAATTTGTGTTTTATTCAAAATCAACATCGGCCCTTAAAAGTTAACCACCCTTTATAATACTTGCAAATGGCGGCAAATGTCAATTATATGTACTTTGACGTTTATGAAGATACAAATCTAAAAGTCAATAAGATGAGAACTGTAGTACTCCTAAAGAACGGCAGAATAATTGTTTAGATTTTGCTTGGGGGGGTAATTCGTCTGTGGTGTTGCCGCAGCGTGAATTAGATGAATTGGGAATGAAGATTTCGTGGTTTCAACGGAACAACCGCAGTTTTGAGGGCTTATATCCTTCAAGAATGCGAGGACCTATCGCCAGAATTTCTGCCAAGAGTGATGAAAATAGTCAGCCACCAAAAATTGTGTCTTGCGTTTTTTGTGCGCAAATGGAAATGGAAAAGGGGCTCGGAAAATACGCACGTTATTGTCGAGAAGCCAATGCGTCCACAGAGAGTAACAGTTTGGACAGTGGTGGCATTATTGGAGCATTTTTCTTCGAAAATGAGGCTGGGAACAAAGTTTCGGTCAACAGTGGGGGTTACAGAGCCATGTTAACCGACTTTTTTTTAACCGACATCACGGTCTTGGAAAGTTGGAGTGACAGAATGCGCTACTGCAAAGCCAGCACAGGCGGCCATTTCGAAATACAACTACATACTACAGAAAATACAAAATATGCATAAGGCCAGAGTGCTATATAGGTCGGACATGCTAGTGGTCGAATTTTGCTATCTTTGTGCTTGTGACTATGTCTTTAACTGCAATCCTCCTACGTCTCGTATAGAAAATCGGGGCAGTTTACCCTCGGATAGCGATATTATGTCTTCGGATATATGCGCCGGGTAACCGAAACAGTGTGCCCTTTGCTTATAATCCTTTGACGTTTTGTCAAAATGACGTAAAAATGTATGCGTTGTCGGTGATTAGTAGATCGGCCCTTCCGTTGTGTAACTTACTTAAGGTTAAATAAGGTTTGTCAAGGAGGGAGTGACCGGTCGACAGAATACCTTCGGATAGGCGGGTGGTGCCGAATCGGTTAGACCCTCGCCTGTGCCCTCTGGCAACTTATCAAATAGGTCGGATGTAGCAAAGAGCGTAGTAATAGTGGCGATTGCAGCAATCAGCCTATTACGCATATTGCGGGGTATTACAACTTAGTCAAAAGATGAGTTTGACCGAGTGACGGTTTGTTTCGGATATGCGAAGGGTGATCGAAGCAGTCCACCCTTCGATTGCAATCCCCAAAAACAGCCCCGTCTAAGAGATGCGGGTGGTGCGAGCAGTAGTCAATAGCACCAACTGCTAACGCTGAGTATAAACGGAAAATCAATGAAGCCATTTGGTCTTTGTAATGCATTTGCTAATACAGCGTATGTCTGTCTGAGATAAGTCACTGAAGTCATCGAAGAAGTAGTCTCCTGAGTTGGTTTTTCGCAAATTTGTAAGAGTTGGACAGTTACAAAGCAGATGAAGAACGGTTTCTTCCTCCTCCTCATCCATGCATGCAGCTCCTGCAAAAGTCATTGTAGAGTGTTCCCAACCTACGAGCGTGTCTACCTATGAAACAGTATCCTGTTAATGCCCCCACTACGGAGCTGATTCTCCTTCTACCTAAAGAGAGAAGTCTCGGAGTCCATTAAGCATCTAGTTTTGGCCAGTTTCGTCCATGTACATATTTTAAATTATTTGATTCACACATTTTGCAACAATCTGCAAAAGAATGTAAAGGAAACAACACTCAAACTTCGGTTTGTTCGTTCAAATTATGAAAAATATTTTTCTACAAATGAAAAATTTGCATGTCGTAACCACAGCACATCTGCCAATAGTAAATGACGTCTGCAAATGTCCTAAACGTCTGGCAATGGTCTGACAATGATAAAATTGAGTGTTCAGACAATGGCGGTCTGGCAATGATCTGACGACTTTTCTGCAAATACTGGTAGACAAAATTGCAAGTTCGCACGGTTGGCATACATTTGGGACAATTTTTTCATTTGTAGACCTGACAATATTTTCAGATCTGGCAATCGTCTGAACATAGCTTAACGGTTAACCCCAATAAGGGCATCACAATGGGTTCACGAGGACCTAAGTGTGGTATTGTAGGGTTCACCCTGCTCGACCTATCCGTCTACCTAACCTAACCTAGTGTACACACGCTGTTGGCGTATGTAGAACAATTTGGACATGCAAAAACGTTTATTCTTGTACTTCATACCGACTATGCTGAATTTTAGGTGTCATCACTTAACAGGAGCCTATCCAACTCTGTTCAGAACAATAAAGATCCATACTAGGAACACATAACAACACTAAAACACACACCCACGAAAAATATCGTGCAAAATTGAAAAGCAAAAGTCTCCGAAATATATCCACCGTCCGTCATTTCACTCAGTCGCTTAGTCCATCCAGTCGCCAGTATGATAAGAGACATATAAAACATCGACAGCGCTACAGTTCATTCACATTAAATCAACAGCAAAACAGCCAACAAATTATAATTATTATTATCAAACCCACCCAACTAAAATATAAAATAAAATAAAATTAAGTCAGAAACACACAGACACCCACCTTTATATTATTCCTTCGCCGGGTGAATTCCACCTCGAAGCAATCACCAAACGAGTCGAGAAACTTTTGCATAAAATTGCGATGCGAAATGATTCGTGCGTCGTCAATTAGATTTGTGTTGATGTAGTTGATGCAGGATTTGGCAAAATCAGTTGCTGCCGCCCTGGCATGTCGGTCACAGAACTCTTCCCATCCTGTTCCGATTTGATAGGAACTTCCACCCAGTCCGCTGCCGACAACACCTCCAGCCGTGGCAACGCCAATGCTATTTTGGAGTGTCGCCGAACTATTGTTACTATCGCCACTTGTCGGTCCC
The DNA here is from genome assembly GCA_946477585.1 of Cheilosia urbana. Taxonomy (NCBI): domain Eukaryota; kingdom Metazoa; phylum Arthropoda; class Insecta; order Diptera; family Syrphidae; genus Cheilosia; species Cheilosia urbana. Next base: position 19,135,518 of record OX297853.1, on the reverse strand, counting down.
ATTTGGGCGCCGTGTTGTAAACTAACACTGTTGGCAGTCACTCTTGCAGTACCTCCTCTGGAGCCTGCTGTATTACTGTTGCTAAAGCCGCCGCCGCCGCCGCTGTTACTGCTGCCACTGCCGCCCACAACCACTCCCGACTCTGCGTTGGTGTTTATGTGATTTCGAACTAAATTTACAGCTGATGTTGTGGGCTCGCCCATTGCCGAGTAGTCCTGTTGCTGAATTTGATGCTGCTGCTGCTGCTGCTGCTGCGACTGCTGCTGTTGCTGCTGTAGCGGCTGTTGGTTGTTGTAGTATATTGATTCTCCATCGTTTGGCGATGCAACAGCCATAACAATATTCAGGAGAACCAAACTACACTTGCAGAGAAATACCTACTTTCAGTTTTATTTTCTCTTGATTATTCTTCTTATCTGAATTTGTTTTTTTTTTCCTCTTTTTCTGTTTACTTCTCTGTGTTGAATTCTATTTTACTTCATTTATTTTGTGTTCTTGTGGAAAATTCGCGATCTCTGTGGAAAAGAATGAAGAATATAAATTTAATCAGTGGGCACTGATAAAAATACATCAAAGAATGCACGACTACCCACACACACATGGGAGTAATGTGTTTGCTGTTGTGCTGTTTGTGTGCCTAGGCAGAAAGTATGTATGAAGAAAATTCGCCCCCGAGAAACAAACATACAGTCGCTCAGAATTGCGTCTGTACAAAGGGACGATTTGACCTTTGTCGAAAGTATTTTTACATGGTAGGTACATTCGTTTGCGGATTTCCGACACGGAAAAAGGACAAAACGTCACATGATGACTGTAAAAAGAAAAACATTCGCTGATGTAAAAGGGGTCAATACTGCAGTGGGTTGATTTTCACCTTCTCTCTTGGTTTTGTGAAAAAGTACAAGTACAGCAGGTGCCATCGCAATGGACTAGAGACTGGACAATACGCACGCATTGGGGAAGTTCATGTATCGCGCTTTGGGACTCGAAATCAGGGACTTGGATGAACTGAACACAGTAGAAGAGGATGAGGAAGCCATAAAGAAGAAAACACTAAACAAAAATTTGGAAATACAAGTGGCAGTGACTGGGATAAACAGAAGCTCGCTGAAAATGGCTATAGTCCACATGAACGCTCGAGCAGCTCACGAGATGCTGAAGATTCCCCGAATCAAAATAGGATGGGTTCAGTGTAGAATTCGCCGCAGAGTAGAAGTTCCTAGATGCTTCAAGTGTTTCGGATACGGACCCCTCCCGCGGAAGAAAAAGCTGAGGCCACAACGCAACTGATACGGCTCGCTCGCTCAATGCCCACGAAAAGCAACAACAGAAGCAGAAACCCAGTGTACTGGTGGTCAGATGAGATAGCTGTGATCCGAATGAGATGTCTACAGCTTAGGCGCATAGTCACCAGGGGAAGGAGAAGACACGCTGAAAACATAGAGGAAGATCTAGCGGATTTCAAAACCAAAAGATCCGAGCTCAAGAGGGCCATCAAATTGAGCAAAAAACGGAAGTGGGAGGATCTCCGCCGAGACATAAACAGCGACCCCTGGGGGCTAGGCTACAAGGTAGTAATGCGGAAACTGGGAGCTCAATCGGCGCAGCATTGTAAATATACTCTTTTTCCAACTCATCCGGTCAGGCCTCCCGACAACACAACAGCTCGACGACAGGAAACCCCAGGCTTCAGCGAAGAAGGGTTGAGATTAGTTGCGCAGACAATGCAAAACAGAAGAGCACCCGGCCCAGACGAAATTCCAGCAGAAGCAATAAAATGTGACTGCCCAAACATGCCCTTACCTGCTGCTCAATATGTACAACAGTTTCCTTGAAGAAGGGGCCTTCCCAAGGAACTGAAAAAAAAAAACAAGGACTGGTACTGATCAGCAACTGCGGGGAAACTCATAGAAAAGTTGCTGAAATTAGGACTCACAGATGCAGTACAAAGAGCAGGAGAATTGACAGAAAAGCAGTATGGTTTCAGGAAAGGTCGCGCTACGGTCGGAGCTATTGAAGAAGTGGTGAAGGCTGCCCAAACCGCCCAAGAGGGAAGCCAGCGCTCTAAGAAGATCGTTTTGCTGGCAACCCTGGATGTAAGAAATGCATTCAATTCAGCTAGGTGGGGCGATTTACTAAATGCGTTGGAAAATAGATTCAACATCCCAGCTTACCTATTAATTATGGTGAAGGACTATCTCTGGGATCGGGAGCTGAGACCACAGAAGGCCCACGAAGGAAGGAAGTAACATCTGGAGCAGCACAGGGATCAATTTTGGGACCAGATCTCTGAAATATTTCCTATGACAACATACTGCGGATGGAGATGCCCGAAGACACCTTCCTCGTTGGATACGCATCGACTTCCAAATCGGCTTAGATGGGCTCTGAAGTTATTAAGAGCAAGGATGCGGTGAGGTATCTAGGATTGACACAAAACTAACTTTCTGGCAACAAATAAAGTTCGCAGCGGAACGAGCCTCAAGAGTTACAACAGTAGTCAGAGTTTGATTGGTCCTTAAAAATCCATTCTTCAAGTATTTCATCAAGTAGTTGGTTCTTCTGAATGTTTGAAGTCTGTAGATTCGAAAATACTAAGCTTATTAAGTTTATGAGCTACCTAATGCAAACTATTTAGAAAATAAGTTAAAAGAGTATAATCTGGGAGTAGTCAGCCCCCTCAGCTCCAGTAGTCGGCCCCAATTAAATTTACACATTTTCATAAAAAGGGGGGCTGACAACTGGAGAACGTTTAAAGGAACCGTGTCTTTTATAGTCAGCCCCCCATTTCTCTAGTAAATGTACAGGGGGGCTGACTACTGAAAAACAAAGAAAATTGATCAAAATTTTGGTGCAAATCAAGACAGATTGAAGTTTCCATTCATTTTGCATACTCAGTTATTGAAAAAAATAAAAAAAAGTCGTCAGTAGTCAGCCGGAGGGGCTGAGCCTAGGATATTCATAAAATGAATGTCTCATAAGGTCGGCCCCCCTCTTAATTATTTAACAAAACATATTTTTAACATTTTAAATTAAGAAACAAGTAAAATAAACTATCGTCATTTATCCGATAAGGTAGACTGGATACAAATTCATCATCCAACCGCTGAAGTTATTATACTTGGTGACTTCAATGCCCATAACATGGATTGGCTACGATATTCTAACCGAACGGACGAGGCAGGGAAACAAGCTGGAGACTTCGCCATTTGCTGCAATTTCACTCAGCTCGTTGATGAGCCCACGCGAATTCCAGACAATCCAACAAATTATGGAAACACTCTCGATCTGTTTCTCACAACAGAGCCAGATAATTATGAAATAAAAGTGTCTGCTCCCTTAGGGAATTCGGATCATGCTCTAATATCTGCTATCCTCTCTATACTGATACCAATAGGAGCGAAAAAGGATCGTTATCGTTCGATTTGGAATTATAGTAAATCTAACTGGGACGAGCTGCGTAATTTCTTCGCTTCGTTGCCATGGGCTGATATGTGCTTTAGAGATACTGATGTCAATATGTGCGCAGAAGCCGTAACCGAAATTATTTTACTCGGTATGGAACTTTATATTCCACATTGCATCAAAAAATTAGCTTCAAATAAACCGTGGTTTAACAAAGAATGCAAGCGAGCTACCGCAGCGAAAAACAAGGCTTTCCGTGAATGGCGGTCAAACCCTTCAGAACTAAAAAGATCTGAATTTACAATTCTTCGAAATTGATGCAACCTAATTATTGAATCGGCGAAGACAACTTGCAGCGAAAGAGTCACTAACAAAGTGATTGGATGTCCTAGCGGCTCACGCGCATTCTGGTCCATGGCAAAGGCAATCAGTAATAACTTTAGTTGCTCTTCTTTTCCAACTCTAGTGAAAGAAGACGCCACGCTAGCAACAACACCTAAAGAAAAGGCAAATCTTTTCGCTAGCATGTTTTCAAAGAATTCCACCCTAGATTATGCACAGCTAGAGCCACCAAATATTCCGAGGATACAATCATCGATGGCAGAAGTGAAATTTCGGCCTCGAATAATTCAACGCATCCTTAAAGAACTAGATTGCAATAAGGCAATGGGACCCGATGGAATCCCGGCTATAGTACTCAAGAACTGTGCACCAGATCTTGCACCTGTACTCTGTTAGCTGTTTAGCATGTCGTACTCCCAGAAGACGTTTCCTTCTTGCTGGAAGACCGCTCGCATTCAACCTATTCCAAAGAAAGGGAAGAAATGTCTGCCACAAAACTATCGTCCAATAGCGTTACTTTCAATGCTCTCTAAAGTAATGGAAAAGGCAATAAATGTCGAAATAATCGAATATCTAGAAGGCCATCGATTATTAAGCGACAGGCAATACGGATTTCGGAGCCGTCGTTCCACTGGTGACCTGCTAAGCTACGTAACGCACTTATGGACACAATCAATTGAACAACACGGCGAATCCAGAGCCGTAGCCTTGGACATATCAAAGGCATTTGACCGAGTCTGGCATAGAGCCCTATTAGGCAAGTTAGCGTCTTACGGATTACCACAACAACTCTGCGGATGGATGCAGATGTTGTAGATGGTGTATCATCCAATTCGTTTGCTATAAATGCAGGAGTACCCTAAGGATCTATTCTTTCTCCAACTCTATTTCTTCTCCACATCAACGATTTGCTTGGATCGACAAATAATAATATCTACAGCTTTGCAGATGACAGCACTCTTATATCCTTCATCTCGAACAGTGGGCCTGTGAATACGGCTACATCACACAATCAGAGATGTGAACAAATTAATTCTCTAAATGATGATCTGGACAAAATCTTGAAGTGGGGAAAGGACAACTTGGTTGTATTTAATGCAAACAAGACACAGTTCACAACATTTTCCAGAAAAAATGCATCAACAGTTCCTCAGATCCAAATGGATGACCATCCAATCCATCACAAGGACTCAATGCACCTTCTAGGAGTCACAGTCAATTCAGGAATCACATGGCAGGACCACAAATCCTATATCGCAAGATCGGCGTCCGCAAAGTTGAGCTACCTATTTAGAACAAAGAGGTACTTTAGCCCCAAGCAACTTCTCCTTCTCTACAAAGCACAGGTTAGACCAGGCTTGGAATATTGTTCCCATATATGGAGCTCGGCCCCAAAACATTCACTTAACCTGCTTGATAGCATACAGAGACGAGCAGTTCGACTCATTGGAGACCCTACACTCACATCGAATCTACAACCGTTGGTTCACAGAAGACAAGTCGCTGACCTATGCTTGCTCTATAGGTACCTCCATGGTAGATGTTCTGAGGAACTCAAAGACATTATCCCTCGAAATGCAACTTTGGGGCGCCCAACAGGACAGGCTGCTAATGCTCCTGACCATACAGTACACTTGACAACCGCGAGGACATCAACTTTCCAAAACTCCTTCTTTTTCAGGACAAGCAAACTTTGGAACTCGCTTCCTGGGGATATATTTCCAGAAGACAACAATTTGCAGCAATTTAAGTGCAGAACACTTTCTCAAACATCTATGAACTTTCTAAGAAAAACCTAGTCATCCTCCACTGGATTCCAGCCCATAGAGGATTTGAGGGTAACGAATCGGCTGACTCACTGGCTAAAGTCGGAGCAACCACTCCACTCATCGGACCTGAACCCTTCTGCGGAGTCAGCAAAAGCCATTTCAGGAACTACATCAAGAACCAATCTCGTATAGAGTCTAACGAGATCTGGAAAAACACAGCTGGGCAGAATTGCACCAGAACATTTTTCCCCAAATTCTCCTCCAGAAAATCACTATTCTTGATCAATCTGGACAAAAACAACCTGAGAATACTAACAGGAATAATCAGTGGCCACGGTCGAGTGAAAAAACATCTCCACAACATTGGCGTCTCACCGGATCCCATCTGTAGACTTTGTCTCGAGAGTGACGAGTCCTCTCTTCACATAATCACAGAATGTCCGGCCCTTTGTCGTCTCAGGAAAAAAGTCCTTGGTGATGAAATCATTGATTTAGCATCTCTTGCTAATGTACACCCAGATAAGATCCTGGTCTTCCTGACGGCCTCTGGGGTGAAAATATGGCTCTAAGAACTTATCAGGGAAGGCACAATAGGCTCCTCTAAAAAGCCGCAGTGCCAGAGCTCATTGAAAGCTCTTCCGCCTCACAATCTAATCTAATCTAATCTAAGTGCAGAACAAACATACATCTTCAGGCATCTCGGGGCGCTGTTGAAGCGTTATAGGTTCGCCTTTCCCGGGAGAAGTATAAAAAAAAAAAAAAAAAAATCAAAAAAGGCAAAAACCTTAAATGAATTAGTATTTGTATCACTTTTCCAAAACCACTTCCACTATTTATTTATTTTTTTTGGAATACCACTCTTGTTCTGCTATTATAAAAACTGTACTCAAGTAGGTATATATTTTTTACGCGCGAAGCAGCACCAGGATTGTTCAAATTTTTGGACGCAGAAAAATGTTAGCCAAGGGAATAATATTTTTCGCTTGAAAGAAAGACCAAAGGATTAACTATTTCGCTGTACTTTGTATTCCAGAGGCTGACTACTGGAGAGGGCTGATGGAAATCGTTTTTGTTTTTTTTTTTTTTCTTTTTTTTAGGTTATTCAATATCACACAGTAATAATACCGACATACAATATGGAAAACATGATATAAATTTTGATGTCGTTTTAAGCTTTGAAAATGAATTCAGAAAGACTTGGCTTTTTTAGGACAACAAATGGTCTCTTCATAACCGGGAAATCCTAAGAAACTAAGTATCTCCAGCATCGGCATGATGATATCCGAGGTCATTTATTTGAATTCCGGATGGCGTATGTATGCTGTCGATTTTATCATGCACTTTCTCATGTATAAACGGCGTGATTTCTTATAAATCACGTAGGTATCTGTTATTGCAACCACGAACAAAGTAGTCTCAAACGCACCTATTATGACATTTAGAATGCCAGTTAGCAGAAAAAAGCAAAATAAATGTCTCGAGGTTCTTTTATTTGTAAGCTATAAATAAAAACTCTAAAGGTCGACAAAGAAATGGATACACAGTTGGACAGCGATGGAGGCTCTCCTGGGAAAGTAAGACAAAATGAACAGTCGGATCGTGTTATAGTATTATTTCTCACGATTGTTCTTCTCCCACAAAGCAAAACACATGTCTACGAAATGCTGCGTAGAAGTAGGTTTAAAAAGGAACCGATGTGTAGTTTATGTTTATCACTATCAAAACACACAAAGTGTCCAGATTTCAACTTCTATCAAGCTAAACTTCCGTCTTGGGAAGCATTGTGGTGTCGTTCAGTAGTAATAACAACATCAGAGAGGGATATTTCCATATAAATCTACTGTTTAATCTATCATCCAATGTTATTAAAAAAAAAGTGGGTGAGGATTGCTGCGCATATGTACAGTATATATGCAGATGGTTAAAACAGTCTAACCTATTTCGCAAGCTCTGGTTCATTGTGCCTTCCCAGCGATTCTTTCAAGGGACAAAACTTGAACATAAGCTATGGCATTGAAAACGTACATTCCCCACTGTCACGTTTTAAACCACTGCGGATGTAGCACGTAAACGAAATCATAGATGGGTAGGTACCTACGTCTGAGATACCTAATCTGGCGAATTCCAAACCCAAAGACGGGATTCATCTTAAGTTACACATGCGAAATTACCTCTAGAACATCGCAAACGTGCTGAGCTTTATAAATGGTAGCAAATGGTTTTCATGAGCCATTAAAAGATTTGACATCAAATTCAGTCTGGTTTTGGTGACTTTGGCAATACAGCACTTAACGTCAGTTAAGGATAGGGAAGCCAGAAAGACAATGTACTGCCAACGTCCCGTATTATGGACGACGCCTGCTGGATTTACCAGTAGTTGCTGGGAAAAGTTTACATATAACCGAATAAGATGATGAATGCGTACATACTCAAGCCATCAATTGAATTATGAAATCATTCGCCAGACAGAAGTAGGTAGGTAGGTACCCAACTTTTCCATTGAGTTGACATAGACCCATCGCATCAGCTTTGTACTAGTTATGCAACGAAATTATCTTAATCCCGACCTACAGCTCTTACTAGCACAATTAATCTTTTGACCAACTGTATACTTCTCTGCAGAAAATATGTAAGTGATACTCGCAGCTTTTTTTTTTTTTTTTTTTTTCATTCTCATGATCTACGTTGTAAAAATCATCCTTGTGTAATTGAAAGCGAGATGCATTTCTCAGAACAAGGATACCGAAAAAGACAAATATAGAACTCACCTTCGTATAATGGATTTGTTTCCAAGCTTTTATAAACAAATTAAAGGTGCTACATTTGCTAAATGCAAGGAATGCTGCAGTTTAACGAAAATGAATACAAGTTTTTCTTTTAGATGCTGTTGCGGCTATTTGTTGCGACCGCAGCCATGCGCACACCCAATATTTTTCTACTGCTTCGATTTGCTTAAAGAAAATGTATATTTTGGCACATTGTTGATGAATATTGTTAAAAATGTAACTCAATTCATAATCACAAGAATTCTAAGGATAAATTTATTTAATTTTACACAAATTATACGCAATGTTTTAGAATAAATTTTGCACAAAACACTGCCGCGACAGATAAAAAAACCGCTCTATTTGATTCAACGCTGTCTCAGTTTTCATGTCGTTCCTTTTAAAAATGAAGCAATGCGGACAGTGATGCCAATCACCTTTGTTGGTTGTGTTCAATGTGTATGTAGCGTTATTCGCTTGGGTTGTATTCGATTGGGCTTTCTTAGAGGACTTTATTTTGCTCTCAAAGCGCTTTTTATGTTAAAAAGCAGTCTTTTTCAGATTTCAGAGCACTTTTGTGAATTTATATTTTTTTTTTGCTTCAGATTTACCAATGCAAGTGCATTTGAGTTGGACAACTGGTAGTGTTTGTTTAGGTTAACGTGAATTCTTTCAGAGAGCGAATCTGAGGAATCCCAATCGAATACCACATTACGTACTTCTGAAAACAGATAAGGGGGAGATAGATATAGAACTTTTTGGTTGAAGGTAAATTGAGGTATATCTTCCATCTTTTTACGAGACGTACATCAGCTAGGAACTATCAGAGCATTCAAGTTTCTATAAAACAAAAACGCCACACAGAGAAAGTAGCCGAAAGTGGAAAATCTTGTTACACCTGTTGTTTTCTTTACCCTAGTGTAGTGGCTTGTCACCCCTTTACTGTCGCTAGTCACCCCTTTCTCGTCGCTTTAAATATAAAAGAAATGCTTGTTGTACAGCAACAAAAAATAGGAGCCATGACTCATATTTAGGTGTACTCACATTGAAGCTATAGTAAAAACTTCAGAAAATATAACCAAATCAAAAAAAAAAAAAAAACTGTTGCTTGTCACCCCATTTTACGGTTCCGATATCCTTCCACAGAAATTGGTTGCGGAAATTTATTTACGATTTGGAGTGCGGTGCGGTGCGCCATCGCAATCAATCGCAATTGCTTATTCCTCTGCCGAATCGAACAGCTCGAATGCAATTTGTGTCTACCGAACTGTCATGTTCAGTGCCTTGATTTTGTGCGGTTTTTGTCGCAATTGCGCTAGGGAACGTTCCGAATTGGATTTGAATGTGTTAGTGAGCCACGGGCTTTGCCTGCGTTCAGGTGGTTCACATTACCAGCATAGCAAACCACTCGACGCGGATTGGCTGTTAAATGTTCACGAAATATATTAAATGAAATCTTAAAAACTAGATCTAAAAATGAGTTGATATATTTACAACTAATGCTTAATTTTTTTTTTTATATTTATAGAAGAACATTAAGGCTTTAACGTTTTCATTTTAAAGTTTTCTTTTTGAAAAAGAATTGCATCTAATGTTTCATAGTGGTGCATAGCTCACCCGCTGAACGATGTTAATTACATCAAATGACATTTGGGTTATTTTGTGTTTATTTATAAAATAAAAATTAAGGTTAGTGCGAAAATGATCAATTTACCGTCTATATTGTATTACGAGTGTAAAACAAAAACTAAAATTTATAATCGATATTTACGAGATTATATGAATCCATTCGAAATATCGGATAGAGTGTAAGTTAAGTGAAATAACTAAAAGAAATGTGATGTTATCAAAATTATTATCTACTTAGGTTTCAACAGAACTATGTGATGCCAAAAATATTAGCGTTGGAACTCATTGATACTCTTCAATCCTTCGTTATTATTTCGGACAATGGAAATGCTGTACCATTTCATTTGAAATTCTTGGCTGCGATGTATTTTTTTGCAAGTGGATCGTATCAACGTCGGATGGGAATGGATGCCTTTGCTATTATGTCCCAAGCCATGGTCTCCAAGGCTGTTACCTTGGTATCGGATTAGATAGTACATAATTTAATGCATTCTTACATCGAATTCCCAAACACGGATACAAAAAGGGATGAAATTGAAAGAGAGTTTCTTATCAATACTGGAGTACCTGGAATCATTGGATTAATAGATGGTACCCATGTTGCTATTAGTCATTTACCGAAAGAAATTGAGTTTTCATATGTAAATAGGAAAGGATACCATTCCATTAATGTGCTCACTGTAAGTATAATTGATATTATAAGCTACTATTTATTTCTGTTGTATCTATCCGTTTAATAGATTTATGATTTCAAATTGCGAATTTTGTATATTAATGCAAGATATGCAGAATCAACACATGATTCATTGATTTGGCGGACAAGTCCAATAGTGCCACTGCCACTACTTCGGGCAATACAAGAAATCTTTCCTCAAACATGGCTTTTTGGTAACAAACATTAGACAACTTAAAAGTTATTTTCCCTAACATTATTTTGATTTCAGGGGACAGTGGATTTGCACTCGACAGCTGCCTAATCGTTGCTGCCGTAGTTGATGAAGAAAATGTTGTTCCGAATGCAGTTGCTGTTGCTGCTATTGAAAATTGTAATCAAAATCGACTATTATTAACTCAAATAATTTTTGAAAATTCTGTATAATAGAATATGTAAATAAAAATGAATTACACATACGTCAGGTATATTGGGTTCTTAATTTGCAAACTTTGATTGTTGACGTTGCTGCAAATTTGTTTGCGAGCGAAATTACATTTACAGTTTCAAAAGGTGAACGTTCTTCATCCCGATATCTTCAAGTATCCTATTTGTATTATATACTTAACAACTTAGCACAAACAAGGCTTGCACTTCAAGCCATACGGATCTATTTATTACAACATATACTATTGGGGTCTGAAGGCAATCTTCGCGGGATGAAAAAGAAATGCTATAATACTAATTTTGTATTAATTCGTCTGGAATGTAATATAGGAGTGGAATATACGTTTATCCTCTTAGTAAAACAGAAGCAATATTGAATAAACTCACATTTTATTAAAACAAAATAAAAAGAGTACAATTCATTATCATACAACGATGGATAACGAATCTACTGACGACTACGGACTACACCGTACTTTTCATTCACAAATGAGTTGGCATCTTGTGTAGGCATCGAAGTTGTCCCAGTCCCATTCATTTCAGGGACGATGAACACCGAACCATTTCGAACACGAAATTTGTAGAGAACAAAATTAGCGATACTGATTTAATACAGTTGTGCTGTCCAACTCGGGAATTTATCTAAAGTATAAGAATAGAAACAAATTACAAATTTGAATAGCCAGGAATTAATTCAACTTATGGAACTTACCAATTTTGATTCTGTTTTCTCAATTCATCGAGAATTTGTTTCAACAGATTTTTCTTTTCCCCCTGGTTATTTATTATCACTTCCATCTGTGATATTAGCACATCGTTCTGTGCTATCATTTGCCTTTGGAGATTTAGTGCTGTAGTAACCGACACAAGACAAACGCTTTCCTGTAACAAGAAAATTATTACTTATAATACTTTAATAAGCAATTCGGAAGTTTGCAAACTTACCAAATGGTTTGTAGGTAAAGTATTCCTTTCTCTACCTCTTGACGAAGCGGTTGCCGACTTTGGTTGCTTGTTGATGGCAGTTCATCGAGGTCAGGAACAGAGAGACCCAATGTCGGCGCAGCATTTTCATCTGTTGCAGGCAAAAGCAAACCATCATCATATTCCTCTTCATCTTCTTCGTCCTTGTAGAGAATATCTTACAGTTTTCCGAGTTCTTACCAAATGATAATGGGAACCACTTAAATCTCCCAGTTCCTGAAGACCGTCTATTGCATCCGTACCACATATCCTAATAACTTGTAGGTCCTCGTCCGTCATATCTAGCCCATCAGGCAATTCTCCGCCTCCAGTCGTATTAACCGCAACTCGCCGGTCTGCTGCCTTTTTCTTCACAGCAGATTTGATGTCACTCCACGCCTGTGGTGCTAAATAAGTTGATTAGTTAATAAACCTTTGTGTATTTTATGAACTTACTTTTCGCCATTGATCCTCAGACTTAGCAGGTCCCATTGTATTAAGCAGAGTACTTATGTTCGCCCAAGTTTCCTTTTTCCTTAGGTTTCCTTGGGCAGACATTTGTCCAAGCAAAACACCCTTATGCTCTTCCAACAAGAGGTCACGCTGTTGAGAATTCAATCTTCTCTTAGAATAAAGAAAAACAAAACACAGATTAGCGATACGGTTTAAGTTATCTATATGTATAAATAAATATGAAAGGAATACACAGCTAAATAGTATAAAGACACAAGTCCAATTAATTTATTTAAATAAAAATACGTACTGTTGAACTCATGACAAACAAATTCCTTCAAAAATTAAAAAATAAACAGTATTCACTACTAGTCATCTATTGTTGTTATCACCATAAACTTTCTTTGTCAAATGTCAATTGTCGACAACCGACATCCTTCTCGCTACCTTAATAGGTTGCGTTAGGGAAAACCGGCCTGGAATTTCCAGGAACAAAGCGATATTAGAACAGGAAATATTGGAAGCTGTCAGTTCTCGACATCACGCACACATTTATAGAATCCGCCTATACGTGAACCCTTTCCGCAACCGCAATTGCGACAAAAACCGCACAAAATCAAGGCACAGATCACCGACATATCAGTGCCTTGATTTTGTGCGGTTTTTGTCGCAATTGCGGTTGCGGAAAGGGTTCACGTATAGGCGGATTCTATAAATGTGTGCGTGATGTCGAGAACTGACAGCTTCCAATATTTCCTGTTCTATTGTAGCATTGTTCCTGCAAATTCCAGGCGCGCTTTCCCATACGCAACCTATTTAGGTTGCGAGAAGGATGTCGGATGAGAACAACTGACAACAGCGTGACCGTTGTGCGACAATTTGGTACCTTTTTCGAGGAGCCTGATACAATTTGTTCCTAATTTGTTCCTTTTTGTTAGTTGGAAAAAACACTTCTCAAAACACTATTTCCGGTTTAAACGAGTCAATACTTCTTGTTAAATACTGTGAGAAAATTCTAAATTTACAGAAGATCTTCAGAAAAATAATTTTTCCTTGCATTTTTTTTTCTGTGCAACTTTTTAAAACTAAATTGGACGAGATCTTAAAATGTGGATATAAATATGAGTTAATATATTTATAATTCAAAATCAAGGCTTTAAGGTTTTCATTTTAAAATTTGACATTCGAAAACGAATTGCATCTATTTTTTAACTATCTTAAGGACATCTCTAATGTGTGTTTATTTTTTTTTTTTTACATGAAATTTTAGATGAAAGTGATCAATTTACCGTCTGTATATATTAAGAGCGTAAAACAAAAACTGTAATTTATAACCTTTCTCTTACACTCAGGGCGGCTAAACAATAAAGGGCAATATTACTAAGGTCCAAATGTCATACGTAAAACGAAACCGTACCAATTTTCTTTTGCGTTTTTTGACCACTTAAACTTGATGGTGGACCTCGATTTTGATCTTAAAATGAAATGTTGATTACGAATTATAAATTTAGTTTATCTAATTAATTTTTCTAAAATAAGAATTTATAATTTGTTCCGTACGAAAAACGTTTTCCGATAACAGAACATTTAAATATAATTTGCTTATTATTATTACTTTTTCTTTTTCTTTTTTTGATAAACTAACTTTATAATTCATAAGCAATATTTTAAGACTTAGATTAAGGTAAACCATCAAGTTTAAGTGGTCAAAAAAAGGAAAAGAACATTTTTACGGTTCCGTTTAACGGGTGGCTGTAACTGAGGCCTAAAGCTTCTCTGCAAATTTTACAATTTTCGCACAATATTTTCACAGGTTTTGGCTCGCTTAACGTTATAATAGTATTGCGATACTCAACCGCGTTACATTTTAAACATATTTTTTTGGAAATCACAGTTGTTTAAAGAATTTGCTAAGTTCCTTTTTCAATTAAAAAAAGGGAAAAAGTACCAACAAATTGTATTAGAGTCCTCGAAAAAAGTGTCAAATTTTTGCACAACGGTCACGCTGGTCCAGCGCGCGGTGCACTCACACATTCAAATCCGATTCGGAACGTTCCCTAGCGCAATTGCGACAAAAACCGCACAAAATCAAGGCACAGATTTGAAATTAACGAACCCAATACTATAATTGCGTCATACCGTCCAAAGAGAAACACAGACTGGGCCTCTAATAAAGAGCACCTAAGTCATACTCTAAACGGTAAAATATCCCGAATCGATACTAAGGATAAATTAGAGCACTAACTACAGACTAAAAAGTGTAAAAGGGAAACCCTCTGGTGGAGCAAAGATCTCGAAAAACATAGATCTAGAGTAAGGAAACTGTTCAACAAAGCAAAACGCAAGGATGAATGGCAAACCTACTCCAGTGCTCTCACCAACTACAACATAGAAATTAAAAAGGCCAAAAAAGAATCATTTAGACGGTTCTGTTCTGTGAGATATTTCTGATATTCCTTCCAGCTGCCGTCTTCATAAAGTTGTTGCCTCTGATAGGACTATCTCTCTAGGTACACTTGCCAATGAGAATGGTCGTCAGACACAAAATAAGAGAGAGACACTTCAACTCTTACTTAAAACACACTTTCCGGTTCAACTATTATTTATCCCCTCACAACAAACCTATCCCCCCAACTCGAGCGGATCTGTCTGCCGACGAGAGGGGACTGGAAACTTGCGAGACAAATCTGCAATCAGAACGCCATTAAATGGGCCATAAACTTCCTTAAGCCTTATAAGGAGCAGGTGAAGACGGCATATTTCCTGCAATTCACCCATATTCACCAAACTATTCAGCTGCAGTCTGGCCTACGGTCACAAACCGGAAGCCTGGCGAAAAGTAACAGTTAAATATCTAAATAAGGAAGAATTTGGATTCAAGCCCGAAATCCTTTCGCCTCATCATATGGTCCCTTGTCATTAACGATTTACTTCAGTCCCAGTCAAACCCAGGGATCTATGCCATAGGATATGCCGACGACGTTGCAATCGTTGTCAGTGGAGAATTCGAAAGCACGGTCTCAGAAATACTGCAATACGCTTTATCTGTGGTTCAGAGATGGTGTTTTAATGAAAGTCTTTCTGTAAATCCAAAGAAGACAACTATAGTCCCCTTTACTAGACGGAAGAAACTTGATCTCCTGATTCGCCCTACCTTGTTTGGCAAAACCATTGAATTCTCTCGAGAAGCCAAATATCTGGGAATTATCTTTGACAGTAAACGATCATGGAACCAGCAGATTGACCTTACCGTAAACAGAGCCACCAGATCTCTATGGATCTGTCGTCGAGTCTGCGGTAAAAACTGTATGACGGGTTGTTTACGCTCCACACCGACTATGGCACTGAATGTCATCCTTGGTCTAACACCCCTTCAAACACATATTCCAATGGAAGCCATACTAAGTATTCACCGCCTGCTCCATTCGAACAGCTTTGACCCCTATACCTATCAGGGATGTTATCTGTCCTTACTCGGCACCATTGATGACATGCTACCGGAATACGTCTTCCATAAAAACTTCTCCATAATCATCCCCTCTAGGGAAGAATGGGAAAAATATAAACCTAATCCATCTCGACTCGACTTCATCTGGTACACAGACGGTTCTAAGATGGAATCAGGGACTGGCTCTGGAATCTACGGTGAGTCAAACCAGGTGAACTTGTCAGTCAACCTTGGGAAAAACGTATCCACATTCCAGGCTGAAGTCTTTGCAATCAACCATTGCGCTAGAATAAATCTAAGTTCTAACACACGCGGAAAAACCATATTTATATTCTCAGATAGCCAAGCAGCTCTCAAAGCTCTTGACTCATCTTTCATCAACTCCAAACTCGCCTTAGAAACATTCTCAACCATCTATGATTTTTTTAAGAAAAACCTAGTCATCCTCCACTGGATTCCAGCCCATAGAGGATTTGAGGGTAACGAATCGGCTGACTCACTGGCTAAAATCGGAGCAACCACTCCACTTATCGGACCTGAACCCTTCTGCCGAGTCAGTAGAAATCATTTCAGGAACTACATCAAGAACCAATCTCGTATAGATTCTAACGAGATCAAAATACAGCTGGGCAGAATTGCACCAGAACATTTTTCCCCAAATTCTCCTCTAGAAAATCACTCTTCTGATTAATCTGGATAAAAACAACCTGAGAATCCTAACAGGAACAATCAGTAACCACGGTGGCGAGAGAAAACATATTCACTGCATTGGCGTCTCACAGGATCCCATCTGTAGACTTTGTCTCGAGAGCGACGAATCCTCTCTTCACATAAACACAGAATGTCCGGCCCTTTGTCGACCCAGAGAAGATCCTTGTTTTCCTGACGGTCTCTGGAGTGAAAATATGGCTCTAAGAATTTACTACCAGGGAAGGCGCAGTAGGCCCCTCTAAGAAGCTGCAGTGCCAGAGCTCCTTGAAGGCTCTCCCGCCCTACAATCGAATCTAATCTAAAATCTTCATTGTCTTCCTAGTCATCTGAAGAATACGAATCACCAAAAATACTCCATTTGTGTCTACCACAGGGGAAACGCTTTTCATTTCTATATCCATTTTTGCACTGTGCATTTACAAAAGCAGATCAATTTCGTTACATGTTCCATGAGCAGCGTAAAATCTGAGATCTGAAAAAAAAAAAAAAAAAAAAAACTGATGGAAGCTCCAATGGAAATCGACATCAGATTTATCCTAGGACTTAGGAAAAACAAATGGTATCTATATAAAATATTGTTACATTGTCGTTACCTTCCAATTTAAAATTTTGTATACACATCGTTCAGTTATTTATTCAGCTGCATATAACGTATAACGAGCCGCTCAAACAACATTTCACAAAATACATTCACCTGTCTGATCGGCCACCTGTCATCTCGCTTTCAATTTCAAAGCGTAAACAAAAATTGACACAAGTTCTTTAAATAAAAATCTTCTTTATTTCAACTAGAGTAAATATACTGTTACAATATTTGTTCTGTTTTTATTACTTTATTTTTTCAGTTTGCATTTTAATTACATTTGTTGTTTGTTTTCATTTTTATTCATTTTACATTTTTTTTTTGTTTCTGTTTTATTTGTTAAACAATTCTGTCTGTTTCTAATAATAGTAATAAAAATACTTGCAATACAAAAATCACTTAAGTCTTTATTTATAATACAATATATATATATTGTTGTTTTATTTTAGTAAATATAAGAATTTAATTAATATACTAATGTACTTCAAATATATATATCTATATATATTATGTTCTATGCCTATGTGTCCACTTTTGAATTCAATGTATTTTTGTTTCTTATTCATTGCGTTTTCATCCTCAAATAATAGTTTTTTACATCATTTTTTTTTAATCCTCTTTGAATACTTAGTTTTACTAATTCCTTTTTTATTTAATTTTAGCTACAGTTTTTCTTACAATAAGTATTTTACAAAAACTTAATAGAATTTCTTCGGATCTTGCCCACAAGTTAACAATAATGAAAAGAAACGTGTATTGGTTTTAAAATGAGATGCTGTGATTTTTTTTCTTTGATCATGATTTGGATTTATTCGATAGGACAAATAAAATGAACATAGTGAAACCAGAGAAGAACTACACGAAATGAGTTAGATGGTGAAAAGAAGATGAACACAGTCTATAGTGGATGTTCTTTTTTTTATTATTACAAGTGATTTAAGCGATTGAGGCCCGTTTGCTGATACTACTCATAACGATGTAAGTTAAAAGTTATACCTAAATATCTTATTGGCCACTTTTTCTATATGATAAACTGTCACAAAAGATTTTTAATCGCTATGAGTAGTATCAGCAAACGGTACTGAGTGAAGTTGAGGTAAAACTTTTCGAAAGTCGAACGGTTGAAAACCAATTTGTAGATTCAGACTGTACTTCTACAGAGAAGATGGGTACAAGCTTCATAAGGCGTTTTTCTTTTTTAGTTCAGAGCTGAGCACTGAACTGAGCTCGAGCTATATGAGCGCGCTCTGAACCGAGCGTGCTCAGATCGTTCTGATGTTTTTCTGTCAAATGTGACTGGAAGTGTGAATGTTTATGTGTAATCAGTTTTTTACTCAGCATGATCAGTCAATTTATTGATCATGCTCTGAACGAAAAAAAAACACAAATTCGAGCTCTGATGTGTCTGAGCCAAAAAAGAAACACAAACTTTTTGTATAACAGTTCAGGTTGTGCTATAAACTAAAAAAGAAAAACGCCTACAAGAGGCGAATGCAAAGCATGGGGGACGTCAAAAATTCTAGTTCAGTAACGAGCGTTCGTCGGTTGATCAATGCATCAGAACGATCTGAGCACGCTCAGTTCAGAGCGCGCTCATAATGCTCGAGCTCAGTTCAGTGCACAGCTCTGAACTAAAAAAGAAAAACGCCACATGTGAACCAATGTGAACAGTTGACGTGACGTTTATGACAATAAAAACGTGCCCTACTAATTCAAAGCAAATTTAAGAATCGACACGTTTTAAAAAGAGAATGCAACAACCAAGAATTTCAGTCCTAAGTTGACAGTTCGTATATGTGGCTGACGTAGGAATAATCGATACCGACCATCTAGTCTTTGCACTCAATCTGAATCTGCTGAATTGTGTGAACGCCTTAATTTCCTCGTCTATGATCTGATTAGCCCATACGAGTGCGGTTTTTGGCCAGTGAAAGCCATCCCCGATCAAATTCTCATACAGACTTACATCCAACAAGTCCAAATTGGCACTCACTACTGCTGGATCGATTTCAAAGCCGTCCAAGACAGCATCTATAGAGAAAAACTACACAGCCTTGTTTAGCCGCAACCCTCGATCATTCAAAATCACTGTAATCCTTTTCTTGTGAATATTTTGGGACGGAAACATGCTAAACCTATAATGAATAGAAGTAAAGAAAATAAAAAGCATTGAGAGAGTTACACAATAAAAAAAATTAAATTACGAGTACTTATCACATGAGAATCAATCAAATTGTGTTTTGAGAAAGATGATGAAATGCTTGTTTTGTTCATTAAAATTGAACAACAACTACTACTCATAAAACAATTGACTTCAGTTCTTTTAGCTTTTATAAATTATATAAGTGTGTTTAGATTTGTTTGTATGCGCGTAAAGGTGTAAATCACAATTGTGCGACGAAAAGAACACGGGCGTTTTTGTTTTATATTTATTTATTATTTATTTTTTTGTAAACATGACAATAAAGTTTAACGGTTGTGAAATTTGTGAAATAGTTAGTAAAACAAAAATAAACTGGATTTTCATTCTAAATTGCTTGTTGTTTCGGTTATTGGATGGTGGGGTCTTAGGTCATTCTCACACCGAGCGGTCACAAAACACGATGACTTAGTTTAATTACTAAGTTAACTTTTAAACAGCAAAGTCGACTGAGTAATTAAACTAAGCCCGCTTGCACAAAACGTTAACAGCTCAAACAATGACCAAGGTCTGTAGAGTGCGTCATTGTAATCGAGATCAATCAAATGAGATCCTAGGTGCTGTATTTTGTACGTTTGGCGCCTTACTAAGACCAAATTCTCAGTGTGGAAAAAGAACTACTGGGCCTAACTAATAACCATTTTTAGTTTCGACTCTAGACTTAAGCTGTTCCATCAACATTTTGCAATTAAGCTTTTGGAAAATTTAGATCTGGACTAGAATTTGTTATTAGTCGAAACAGAAATGTGTTTGTTAGAAAGATCGTTTGAGAGTTTTGGCTCAAATTGAATATAAGCCATTGTGAATCAGGCTAAAAAACAAATATAAAAAATTTTAAGTTTTGCTTAGTTTCAGTGACGATACAACGGTGAGAATCACTAACATTTGTTTTGACAGGGATGTCATAGCTATTGTAGTAGATTGCGGTTGTCAAATCGACAAATCGATATTCGATTAAATCTGCTCAAGCTATTCCCCAAGCTTAGCGGAAATCCACATACGAATTATTAGATGTAAGCACGAATCCCAATTGATGTGGACTTTTAAACTGAATGTCACCATGCACTTAACTACTTGTGTGTTTCGGAAATTGTGTACACTACCAGTATTCAATATGTTGAGTATTCAAAGTTGATTTTTTTTTTGTAAGACTGCATATATGCACTCATGTATTCACCCCTATCGAGATATCCGTACGGAGAAAATTCCGATACGAAAGTGAAATCCAATCGGAACTCAAATTGCGCTCGACGTATCCGTTTCGGAATAAAATAAATGAAGCATACAAACGCGTTCATTTCACATGAAAATATTCCGCAGCAATTAGTTGTCGGAGAACGGATACCTCGATAGGGGTGATTATGTCTCTCCCTCTCTCCGACAAGTTTGTCAAAACCGTATCATTTCCCCCATAGGAGATTCTAATATCGTTTTAGATTGGAACAAAAAATCAATGCAATGCAATTTGAACAGCTGATATTCGGCCCCAGCGAGGTATCCGTCGCATACTCTATCGGAGGCTCAAATTCCATTCGAGGTGTCCGACTTCAGAAGAGAAATATACAATAGCGATGGCGCACCTCGCACTCGTAAAAAAATTCTGCAACCAACTTCTGTCGGAGGATATCGGAACCTAGCTGTCTAAAATTTAACAAAAAAAATGCACTTCATCACACTTCAACAATTCTTCGAACAGTTGTTCCGAAGAATACCTCGCAGTAAAAATCCCCCGAATCGTATAAAATCGGAGAATTTTCCGATCCGACGGATACCTCGCTAGGGCCGACTGCTGTCAAATAACGCACTAATGCATTTACAAAAGCAGATCAATTTCGTTGCATGTTCCATGAGCATCTTAAAATCTGAGATCTGGAAAAAATATCTGGTGGTCCCAATGGAAGACGACATTAAAAAGATATTTCCAAAGTGAACAAACGACAAACGTGTACTAAACCTGGCCACACACCCAAAGCTGAGTTCTTGCATAGGCGCCAGTTCAGCTGGATTAACTTTAGAACGCAAGATCGGATAAGATACTAGTCTTCACTCAACGCCTTAGTGCGTCTCTTAATTTCAGCCTTCATCGTGCACGAGGACTTTCAGTGAGGAAAAAGGACGCGTTTTATTGACCAGTTCACCTCTAATGGATCTTAAATGTCATTTTACGAAACTTGAACGTCGCTTTATGCCCCACAAGTCAGTAGAGATACATTCGGTGCTGAGAATTTAAGAAGACCACCTTCTGCAGACTGGTAATCGACAACGATGACGAAGATCCTGCTATTATTCAGTGCGAGCCGAGAAGCTTTTGTAATGCAAAAAATACTATGCCCTCGAGCGAATAGACAGTAACGCTCAAGCCAATTCAAATCCCAATAACCAGGCTCAAGACGACTAGAAATACCGAACATTTTTTTCGAAGACTAAGACATTGTGGGTAACATAACAATTGGCTCCTATAACTGGAGGAGGTAACATAAAATAAGTATAGCAACCAATTCGTCCACTAATTGAGTTTGTTGAAGGAGTAAAATTCGCCAGTTGAATTTGGAAAAACAATAAAGGAAACGCGCTTTCAAAATTTGTAGACGAATTAAAACCTGGGTGGCCTACTCGAGTTTGCTAAAGAGCAGTTGATGAAAGCGGTGAGCATCGTGGATCATTGATACACTTATTAGGGACTAATGAGATTTGGGAATGGTATGCAGTTCACGAAAGAACTAATGAAGCAATGCGCTCTGACATATCATGCGATCGTTCCAGTTCCTGCCATATTTTCTTATAAATTGACTGAAATTATGCTTTGAATTCTGAGCTGACTTTGCAGTGCCAAGTAAGAGATCCAAGTATCCTAGAGTGGTAGCCTCGGTAGTAGAGGTCGGCAAAAACACGGCGACTCATGTGCATATATTTAAAAATTTGGAAAATGCGACACCATTTTTTTTAGTTCGAAATCCATTTTTGAAGTTGTTTCCTGTGACTTGTGAATTAAATGGACGAACTAGATCAGTAAGGAGTTTTGATCTCAAAGTACAAGCTTAAATAAGGCTGCTCAACTGGAAGCTTTTCGTCATTTCATCCCCAACAAACATTTAGTATTTCTCGCCGTCGCAGAGAGTAGCAAAACTCATTTAAGTATCCATATTTCTTGTTAAATTAATTTGCAGTTTTAATATTAAAACTTTTTCACATTTAGTCTTGGGTTTTATTTTATTTTTTCCATTCAACACTTATTTCATTTGTTTTGCCTTATTTGATTTAATATTTTTTTACAATTAAAAATCTACTTTGAAATGATATTACGACTATTTACACGGATGGACAGAGCAGTTGGTTCAAGGAAATGAGCTGATTTCTATTGGATTATTTCGAGTTTTTCAGTTTTTTTGTTTTTTGTTATTTTTCACTGGCAGGAGAGGATTGAAATTAATTTCATTTTGATAAAATTCAAACAAATTAAAACTTAACACAACTCTTACAATAGAAATTGATTTATATGAGACAAACCTTAAGGTAGGAGAAATAAAAGTTAAATTTCTTATAAATAAGTTTTGTTCTTTCTCTTTAATAATACAAAAATAGCAAGTACCGTTCTTTTAGTTTAATAATAATAATTAGTTGCAACGATAATCATTATCGATCATTTTACAGTTTTTATATAAAAAATCTATATTATCGAACCACTTAAAATGTAAATTATATTTAGAATTAAACATTAAAATAAAAATAAAACACACTCAGACTTCCAATTGTTTTGATGGTTGATGCGATATAAACGGTTCACTCCACATCCGTCGTAAGTCACCCTGAAATGTTTTTATTTACGATTTATATTCAAAAGAAAAGCTGAGGGCATTTTTTTCAGTAAAAATAGGCTACAGAAAATGGCATAGGAATAAAATAAAAAATAAAAAATAAAGGTCCGGAGGGACCCTAGGCACGGCAACCACTTGTTTGTGTGTTTTTCTTTTTTGGAACGAATAGAAGGGATCTACAATTTTATGCCGACTCTAAACAGCCAATTGAGAAGCTTTTAGTCCTCGCTTAGTAGTCCAACACACTAACCACTAAGCCACTGCGCCTAATGGCATAAAAAGCTTTTTAAACAAAAAGTAAGATTGTCTAACAATTGTTTCAGGTTATAACCTCCATAGGAACTAAATAAGGACGGATTAACCAAATTCTTCATATTTTTTCCTCGGACTTTAAGCCACCAATCAGACAGAGATTGAAAATGAAGAAATCATACTCATGTCGATTCGGCGCCGCCTATCAGTTGAATTGGGCATCGCAAGAGAGTCACCCTGATGCAAGAATTGAAGCCGGACCATTGAAAACGAAGTTACCGTATTCATATTCATCTTTCCTAATTTTTCTTTCAAAATTCTTTCATCGCTGAGAAAAAAAAAAAAACTCGCACGAAAACCTGCTATGCACGTGTTTTGTTGATTTCATCAAATAAATGCATCCAACCCCACAAACTAAATAAATGGTGTTTATTTTTTTAAAGGTATAGAACTTAAAGTTGGCAGCACTATTTTAACTGGCGGCCATTTTGTCAACTGTCAAGTGATTGAATTCGCAAATTTCAAATGTTTTAATTTAAAATTTAACCAGTGAATGGAAAACGTTTTGAAAAGTGTTGAAGGCTACACATATTCGAATCGCACGAATATTATCACAAAAAAGATCAAGTGACGTTTTTATGTTCGATTAGCCACACGAAATCTGAAATCTGAGAGCGAATCTGAAGAAGCCCAAACGAATACCACATTAGTTTGGTTTCGCATTTCAAAATGAATATAGGTACTGAGACTGACGCCTGAACAACGCTTCCAAATTGGCACAAAACAAGATTGCCGTTGTTCCCAATTTTCATAGGCGAATTTTGTTTAGCGATGAAGCTCACTTTTGGTTGAATGGATACGTCAAAAAACAAAACTGCCGTATTTGGAGTGATGATAATCCTCAAGTGTATGTTGAGACACCGTTACATCCAAAAAAACTGACTGTTTAGTGTGCTTTATGGGTTGGTGGAATAATTGGTCCGTACTTCTTTATTAACGATGCTGGCCAGAACGTTACAGTCAATGGTGACCGCTATAGAGCAATGATTACCGACTTTTTCGTTCATCAATTGAACAACCATGATGTGC
This sequence comes from Cheilosia urbana, assembly GCA_946477585.1. Lineage (NCBI taxonomy): Eukaryota > Metazoa > Arthropoda > Insecta > Diptera > Syrphidae > Cheilosia > Cheilosia urbana. The sequence goes on along the minus strand of OX297853.1, from coordinate 19,110,995 downwards.
AGGAGCTGTGGTTTCAACAAAACGGCGCAACATGTCACACAGCTCGTTCCACATCAATTGATTTATTGAAGGAAACGTTTGGTAACCGCATAGTTTCACGTTGCGGACCCGTGAATTGCCCTCCAAGATCGTGCGATTTAACGCCGCTTGACTATTTTCTGTGGGGGTATGTGAAGTCGCTAGTCCACCCCGATAAGACCGAAACGATTGACCACTTGGAGGACAACATTCACCGCTTGATTGCCGATATACGGCCACAAATGTTGGAAAACGTCATCGAAAATTTGACCTCCAGATTAGACTACGTCCGAGCTAGCCGTGGCGGTCATATGCCAGAAATCACATTTAAGTTAAAATGCCAGAAGATTGTCTTTCGAATAAAGTAGATTTCATGTTAATTTAAAAAAATCGTCTTTGTTTTATTCCCTTTAACAGCACAGTTCTTTACCTCTAAAAAAAAATACCCTATACCTACAACCAAGCTACAACCTAGAAGATTTCCCAAGTATTCATCCCCAACGTCATTCGTCACCCGCACGCCGTACATAAAATCGCTTTACTTTGATGAACTTGTAGTGAACTCGTGCGACAGTTTTCTGTGCACGGGCTGTATTCTTATTTTTCTCTTCTTTTGCATCTGTTCTGTTCTGTTCATCATCCGATGAATGAATGATCTTTGCTTTTGATCCTTTTGATTTAAGTAGTTGCAGTTTCGTGCGATGCTTTTGATTTTGAATGCGAAAGTTTTATTGTTGTTTTTATTTAATTTTGAAAATAAAATAAGAAATCAATAACACCAGAACAATGGTTGAGTGATTGAGAAAACAATAAATGGGAATTGTTTTCAGGCAATTAATTGATATTTTAAAAAAATATACAATTTTCAAGAATTGCACAATGCACACCCATCTGAATAATTCACGCGACGCCACTGGTAGGATGTGATTTGTTCCGACAGTGTCAAAGGTTGGCCAAATATTCCTAGAAATTACGCAGTTCGTCAGGTGCGTCCACCTAGTCTTCGCCTTTGAAGTGAAGTGCAGGAGGTTTTCTCTCTTTGTGTATCCCAGCGGAGGGTAAACTTCCTTCGCATAGGATACGCATAGAGTGTGGAGTCACGTCTGGCAAATTCATCGGCTTTCTAATTCCTCTCTGTTCCTTTGGCGGGGAACCTAGACGACAGTCATTTCAAACTGATGACCCGCCGCGATGACTAGAAGTGTCTCCCTATTGTTCACTGGACTTAATCGAGAGCCCTATTCGCGGGCTGACAATCGACAAAGTTACCTATTTCTTTTTTCTGGGAGTCGCTACACGCCTCTCTTGATTGTCAGTACACTTCTGCCTGAAAAACGCTGGCTGCATTGGGGAGGCGAAAAATATTGGAAATGTCTAATTCTGTTGAGAATACGCCCGCTTTCATTCCACAGTTCATTTTAGAATCATCTGTGAAGAAGGTATGTCGAATTGGTTTGCGTGTGCATTGTGCTCCCATTGTCCCATTCCAATATCGATAACAATCTTACAGAGAAGTTTATATGGAAGTTGAGTTTGGGTTGTAAATTCTGTAAATATGCGTCTTTATCCCGACGGGAAGGGAGACTAGAATATTGGTACGGCCAAAAGGCCAAAAAGCAACCCTAAAATTGATAAAATTTAATACACTTGCCATTTTTAAGTATAACTGGAGACTTGGACTTTTCAAGATTTTTTTAAACCTCTGAAAGTATGTGTGGTCTTTCGTCAGTACGAAAGGACACATTATTCACCAAAGCTTGCAGAATACACTGGTCAATATTGGACGAACTAAAAGTTCCAGCCTTATGAATGCCGGCCAACATAACCTATACTCACTTCACAGGATGTGCAGGTGTTCAGAGCTTCGATTGTGACAGTTTGCCTATAGAAGCAGAACAGATATCGAACCTGTTTAAATGATAATACCTCCGATATTAATATGCTTGTAATTGGAAGACAAAATACAACGCTTCGTCGGCAACCACAGTCCTTTGGGGTAAGGCATACGATTCAGTCTCTGTATCAAGGAGATAGGAATATGTTTATGACTAAAATCAAATCTTTTGCATTCGGTTCATCAACATTTTGTGATATAGTGCGTGCAGTACCGAAAACGTAGACAACCTTCTCAAGTACAACGAATGCCTCAATGCAACTTTTTTATAGATTCAGAGCAGCAACTCTGCTTAAGGCCAGAATCCACTCATGGTTGCTAGCATGTTCAGCATTTCATGCACATTTTGTGGAAACCATCTACAAGCTGCCATAATATTGAATTAAAATTATAAAATTGAAGTTCAGCCTTTAGAATAAAAAATGGTTCTAACTCTTGATTTGATTATTCTGTCTGAAACTTTGTTTTGTTGGTTGAATAAATTTAAATGCAAAAAAACTTACCTTTAAATAAGCCATTGTTAACAAGGGCAATAAAGTAAACGGTACAAGGTACAATAGAGCAGGCTGTGCTGCCTTAAACACTTCAGAGCTCACAGTTGCTGTGAGTAATCCAAGAAAATATCTGCAACAAACGCGGGTTAATACAAAACACACACAACAACCAACAACTGCATTACTTACCCTAATAAGGAACAGTGAAAATACGTTAGCTTCGAGCCCATTCCCCTCGGTGGTGGTATTGATGGATCTGAGGTAACTCCTTGAGATTTCTTATAAGCATCGTAGCGCAACACAAAACACAATAACAATCCCGGCATTACGATATCACCCAGTCCCAGCATCGAGAAATGTCCACTGTTGTGTATGCTGGGGAACACCAATTTCCCCGGAAGATTTAGCTTTGGTGGCTCCTTGACAATTCCCCCCAAATTCAATTTACGTGCAACAATTCCAACTGGATTTTCGGCGGGTCGCGTCGCTACTTTAACCATAACGTTTGTGCTGAATATGTATGACGAGAAAAACACCCAAAATACGTCGTAGATCAGCAGGCCGGTGAGGAGGAGAGTGGATACTTTTAGGCTGGGTAGCCGCACAAATGCAATGAATGCGACACATAGACCCATGCCCATTGCTGCAAGGAGACAAATTGTGTTTTATTGATTGGAAAAATATAGACATATTGGAAGTATTACCATCCATGAGGAGCCAGTGACCGGTGAGGACCCAAATGCAAACAATTGACACCGATAGTGAGAAACTAAAAAGTTCGGCAGCCGTAAAACGGCCGCAAACACCGAATGATATGCGATTGCCATCCGAACAGGGACGAATGATATATTGACACATGGGCAGAAGAAGAAATGCTAGAGCTACAGTGGCTATAACTAAAAAGAAAAAAAAATTAAAACATTTAGGTTAGGATAAAAGTGTTTTTCTTATAAATTGTATAATGAGGAAGATCTCAGTTCTAATTTCACAAAGGGGTAGTTTGTGTTCAGCTGTCTCGCCTGTTTTAACATTCAATCGGAAAAAAAACTCTTTTGGGCCAGTTTACCGGTTTCTTTGTTATATTTCAATCGCTCATGTCCAGAAACCCACAACAATTTACGTTTGCTTCTATTTTGTAGGTAGTTGAAGTACTGCAAGACAGATTTAAAGTCAGTAGAAACTAATTTACTTAGGGCTACTGGGCATTCGAGGAGTACACCCTCGCTCAGTAATGGTCAAACTTTATGTCCGTTGGGAAAAAAGATGATGCAGTTTCTGGAAAAGTACTTTTCTGTCTTATCATGTAGGTCCTCGAATTCTCCTTTATCTACCTTTCCGTATACTACTATCCGTCCTTACTTCATCGACGCATAGTTTTCTTGTGAAGCCAGAAATTCCCATGGAGATGGAAGTGTTGTTCGCTTCTCTTGTGGGTTTTTCCCTGCTTCATACTTGAGTGTAATGCGTATCAAGAATGCCCGCAAGCCCAGGGCGATAACTTGCACTTTGTTCTAAAAACATACGAGTTCTTCACGACAGAATCGCACAGGCTTCGATTATTTCTATTGCAGTAAGATTTCTGATGATGACAATTTCTGTTGTGACAGTTGAGCCGTGGTAGACAAGCAATTGTAGACTTTTTTAAGAAAACGTCCAGTCTTGCCCATCGCACTTCTTGAATAGCAGTTCTGTTCGCAGGTTAGATCTCTCATTTCAGCTGTACGGTCCATTCAGAGTACGAACACTCAATGTGCAGGTCTGAAGATCGCTGTCGTCAAATTGTACTTTCCTGAGTTGCAGCTGTTTCTTACCTGAGTGGGGAAGCGAGGAGTATCAAGGATTGTCTCTTGTTTTGGGGTTACCCTGACAATTTCTGTTGGGAAATTATGTCGAATTTCAGTTTGTGAATTATTGTTTTTTGAGGGAACAACTTTTAACAAAAAGGAACATGTTGAGGAACTTAGCCCGCACGATCCCCAACCTGGAGGAGCAGTTCCGTATTATACTTCTAAGACCAGAGACCGAAGTGTTGTTGTTATTGGTCGTTCTCACATAAGGCGATTCTACATCAGGTTGTGCTTAATGTCTCTTTTGCCATCTGTGCAGCAATTACTAAGAAAACATGAGTAGCAATGTTCACGATCGTTTCTTATTCACCGGAAACTACAATGATATGTAACACAACACCGCTGAGTAAACACCGTTTCCATTCCCCAATATCTAATGTATTAATTTCGGAGAACCTCGCATGAATGAGCAGGTTAATGGGTTTTTCTAGTGAAAAATCCCTTATTGACGACATCACACGATACACTTTCACTTTATCTACTGGTTTGAAGATAGCAAAAAAACAACAAGAACACAACACAAATACTACTCACTTGCTGTACAGACGGCAAACAGCAGTTGCATGGAATCGAAAAAGAAGAACATCACAAGCAATGAGACCGATGCTCCCAGGGGCAAGCACAAAGCGTGCATCGTATCCAATGTCGCAAATTTACCTAAATCGAACAAATAAAGAGAACAATAAAAAAAAAAAAGCATTACAAATCGATACTCTCCGAACTTACATGGCTCGTTTTCAATTGGTTCGCCGGTAAGTAAATTCGTCATCGACTCATTACGTTTCTTCTCCTGACGCTCGCGAGCCTCCTGTTCGATATTTAAACTTCGAAAGCTGCCATACACAATTAGCAGCATCGATATGAGACATGTCGACACCCTTGAAGAATCCATCACGGAATAGGCCCAGTGATACTCACGAAACTCTCCTTGTGTGCTACTGCTATCAACGCCTGCGTTCCCTGCTGAGCCGCCTTGCGACATTTCTCATAGAGCACAATTAAAAAACGCGCACAAGTGGCAATTGCTTTCCTCCTCCCCCACCTCCTGCGATCGTTTGATAAATACTTCAACAACGGTGGCACATTCACCGGACACAGGAGTGTCACGGTGTCGCGTTACTAAACTGAGCGATCGTTATCTCTGCGTTTTCTATTCGTTGACTTCGGAGGACGATGATGATAGGAGCTACTTCTCGATTTATTGATTTTTGCTTATTTGCACAGTGACCCCACTGACGTATGGCTTATCTGAAAGAGAGAAACATTTTTATTAAAAATGACTGCCATCTTTATCAATGTTTGCATTTGTCGTGTAATAATAACTGATAACGGGCTATGAGTCCTATTCCCAATCGCAGGATTTTAACAAATTGGTTTTCTGTTGGTCGCTATACATCAGAAGAACCGATTCGAATCGATGTTGGAATGCATATAATTTGTGTAAGATAAGATTATCTAGTTGAGAGGCAGTCGACATACACGGTTGGAGTTACAGTTCAGCTGCAACCTAATTCATTTTGTTTGTTCGACTTTCTTGCCGGTGAATATAAACGAAGCTCGATGTTATCATCTGTTATCAACAGAAAAAAAAAGAAGTGTTGATAGTTTGTTTAGGACAACGGATTATTAGGTCACCAGAGATTAGGTATGCCAGTGAAAGTGATTTTAAGGCAGTCTAATCAATATTGCTTGTAGATAAGTTTATTTGGAGAGCAATTTTGAATACAGGGAAATATATTCGGCCCTAGCGAGGTATCCTTCGGAACGGAAAATTCTGCGCAACGCATACTGCTTCGGAGGCTCAAATTGCATTCGAGTTATCCGACTTCGGAAGAGAAGTAAACAATTGCGATGGCGCACCGAACCGCACTCCAAAGTCCAAATCTTAAACAAATTCCGCAACCAATTTCTATCGGAGGATATCGGAACCTACATGTCAAAAAAATACACTTCAATGCACTTCATCGCACTTCAAAGTAATTCGCCGATATGCGTTACAAAATGTCGGAACAACTCTTCAAACAATTGTAGTTCCTGAAATGATTTTTGCTGACTCCGCAGAAGGGTTCAGGTCCGATGAGCGGAGTGGTTGCTCCGATTTTAGCCAGTGAGTCAGCCGATTCGTTACCCTAAAATCCTCTATGGGCTGGAATCCAGTGGAGGATGACTAGGTTTTTCTTAAAAAGTTCATAGATGGTTGAGAATGTTTCTAAGGCGAGTTTGGAGTTGATGAAAGATGAGTCAAGAGCTTTCAGAGCTGCTTGGCTATCTGAGAATATGAATATGGTTTTTTCACGTGTGTTAGAACTTAGATTTATTCTAGCGCAATGGTTGATTGCAAGGACTTCAGCCTGGAATATGGATACGTTTTTCCCAAGGCTGTCTGACAAGTTCACCTGGTTTGACTCACCGTAGATTCCAGAGCCAGTCCCTGATTCTATCTTAGAACCGTCTGTGTACCATTCTTCCCTAGGGGGGTTGATTATGGAGAAGTTTTTGTGGAAGACGTATTCCGGTAGCATGTCATCAAGAGGCATGCTGAATGAGCTTGAAGGCTCAATGGTGCCGAGTAAGGACAGATGACCTCCCTGATAGGTATAGGGGTCAAAGCTTTTTGAATATTTGTTTGAAGGGGTGTTAGACTAAGGAAGACATTCAGTGCCATAGTCGGTGTGGAGCGTAAACAACCCGCCATACAGTTTTTACCGCAGACTCGACGACAGATCCATAGAGATCTGGTGGCTCTGTTTACGGTACGTTCAATCTGCTGGTTCCATGATAGTTTACTGTCCAGGATAATTCCCAGATATTTGGCTTCTCGGGAGAATTCAATGGTTTCGCCAAACAAGGTAGGGCGAATCAGGAAGTTTCTTCCGTCTAGTAAAGGGGACTATAGTTGTCTTCTTTGGATTTACAGAAAGACTTTCATTATAACACCATCTCTGAGCAACAGATAAAGCGTATTGCAGTATTTCTGAGACCGTGCTTTCAAATTTACCACTGCCGACGATTGCAACGTCTATGGCATAGATTCCTTGATTTGTCAAGGACTGAAATAAATCGTCAATGACAAGGGACCATAAGAGGGGCGAGAGGACACCCCACTGAGGACACCCTCTAGTTGAGAGTGCAGAGATTTCCACATCATCGATGCGGGACTGAATTATTCTGCCATTAAGCATTGACATTATCCATCTTCCAATAATAGGAGATAGATTCATATTGTTGAGAGTCCTCTGGGTGGACACAAAGGACGTATAGTTAAAAGCTCCTTCAATGTCAAGGAAAGCGACAAGACAGATTTCCTTACGATTAATGGAGGATTCAATTTTTGTTACTAAGTCACTGAGTGCTGACTCGGTGGATTTACCTGGTTGATAGGCATACTGAGACTTACTGAGCGGAAAATGTAGAGCGTAATCAAATGAGAAATTAAGGCCTCATACATACATAAATCGGACAAATCTCAAACCGGAAGACCCATTGCACACGTAAACCGATAGAAAAGAACCGTACAAACATTTACAGCCACATTATTCACTCATTTTAATCCGGATTAAAGTTTACACCCGGATTTAAGTGAGTATAACCCAAAAACTAAACCCAAGTCCATAATATTCAGTCCTTAAACCCAAGCATAAACCCATTTTTTTAAACTTGACAGCGTTTAATCCGATTGGATGTAAACTGCACTCCGGAGAACAGTTTAAGAGCTTTTAAATCGGATTAAAAGTCAATTTTTTAATATTGACATTCTTTCGCTCGCAGGGCGCAGGAAATAACAAAAGTAGAAAAGTGAAATAGAGAATACAAAATAGCAAGAAGGTAAAAAATGAACTTCATTAGTGAAATGGATGAAATGTTGATGTCGTCAATCGGGCGTCCACGTCGTCAAATATATGCGTCGACGTTTACGATGTTGGGGATTTTCGGAAATATTTCCGGCTGAAAAAAGAGGCATTATGTCACTGCCGCCTGCCACGAGACGTGAATGAGGTGATCGGGTCTATCACAGAATCCGTCGTATTCGGAATTCACTGAATATACCACGTACTACGAATTTCGAAAGCAAAAAATGTACCCTACGACGGATTCTGTGATAGTTCTTTCGGGTTTCGTAGCAAAATTCCGAATACGACGGATTCTGTGATAGACCTATATATGGAATCGAACCACCTCCGCCACGATCCTCAACACCACCTTGAACTCGTCCTGGTAGTATTGTTCGTCGTCCAGTCGCGCCAAGTAATCCCTAATGTGTTTGCTGGTCGACTGGGAGGAGGGCATCGCTTTCCAAATGCATTTCAACGAATACAACGCTGAGAATAACATGATCGTGAACATCAAGAACAGCAACGATAATAACATATGGATAAAAACAAAAAAAAAACAAAAAATCTTGTAGGTACGTAGTTGTGTTTATTTTAATTCATGTTAAAAAGTTAACAGAAATATTTAATTCCTTCGCTACCAACTACATGTCGTCTTCTTCCATTTCATCGTCGACAGGCGATAATGTATGAAAACAGGTAACGTCGTCTGCTTTCAATTTTATTTTACGATTATTAATATTTTACGGCATAATTAATGCATCTAAAAATAAAACTAGGCACACAAGAAATCAACTCAATTTAAAAGTGACAAACAACAAAAAACAAATAGTCTGGTCATCTTTCTATTCTTTAGGTGAAGCATAAACAAGTTTAAGCTTTGAGGATTGCTAAGCTGCGCGGATGATGACTTCATATGGAAAATGTACTCGCCTATGGAATTTGGCATGTCAACTATGAATAAATTAGGTCTGTGTGCAATTATCTCTGCAGCAGCAAGTCTAACTTCGGCAGTCTGTTTTAAACCGAGAACGTCAACTTTTGACTATGGAAGACTGGCCAGAACGAGGTTTCCTTTTTTTTCAGCTTAAAAGCGTGGTACATTTATTTTACTGATGCAGCTTCTTCCCCAATTTGCATTTATAAACAAACTCAAACATGAATACCCTCATTTATGCCCACACGGACATATAGGAGACAGCTTATTGCTGTTAAGGTTAGGTTAGGTAAGGTTGAGTGGGGTTGTGAGATCATCACAAAAGACCAGGCACCAAAGCGGGCCCATCGTCATCCCCAGGGAACAAATTACGGTTAAAAACCTTAACCAAATTGCTCAAACAATCAATTTGATTATGGTTCAAATATTGTTTGAGGAACCAACCTCCTCTAAGTTATTAAAAAAGTAAGTGCTTTCTTCTACTACGAGCACTTGCTTGACACTCGCGTAGAAGCTGGGAGATGTCTTCCGTAGCTTGTATGTCCTCACAGTACCTACATGTATGCGTATTAGCTAAGCCTAGTCTCATGGCATGCTTCCTTAGAAGGCAATGTCCAGAGAGTATTCCTACCGTTAAACTTAACTTTGTTTTTCCGAGATTGATTAATTCTTCAGACTTCTTCCGATTTAAAGCGGGCCACAGTGCCTTCGAGACCCTGTGCCCTTCTAGTTGTGACCATCTTGTGGCTGCTTTATCGGAGGTTTTCTCAAAGATAACCCTTCTAGCAACGGCCAAAGGTGGTCTGATACCATCAATCCTTGTATTTAGTGGGAGTTCCGCTCCTTCCTTAGCCAAAACGTCGGCCCTTTCGTTACCCTCAATATCACAAAGCTCATCAGGTACCCGACATAATCTGACACGGTTCTGCGAACAAATTGCCTTAAGCATTGTGCGGCAATTCCTGACTTATTAAAATTTAGTGACCTGACTATCAATGAAGATGGCGCTATTCTTATTGGATATCGATCTCATCTCAAGTACCTCCGCAGTTTTGAGTACGGCCAGAATCTCTGTCTGGAGCACACTGCATGTGTCCGGAAGTCTCAGAGCCACATGTAGGTCCAACTTTTTAGAGTATATAGCTTAGAGTATATAGCTGACCCCGTACCCTCAATAGTTTTGGATCCATCAGTATATACTGAGATCTCATCTCCCCTCGGAACTAAGTTCCTATGCCAGTCCTGTCGGTCAGGGACATCGAACGGTGTGTCAACATCTTTTTGATTGCTACTTAGAACCTGCGAACAGAGCCAAGATATGAATGCAAGATCTTCCTTTGAGATTTCAACGGCAAGATAAGTATGGAAACGATAAGGACACCACTTAGGCTTTAGGAGACCTCTATTTATCGAGACCCTTGCCAGTGCACTATGTGCAAGAAAAACTTTAATATAAATTCGGTCCTTTAACCAGCACTGTCCTTATGTAAAACGTTCATAACATAGCGCAAAATTAGTTTCAAACAAAACAACAAACATTTCATTTTGACATTTCGCAAGTATATGTTGGTGAGTTCAGGGCAATTCTTTAAAAATATCCCTGACACTTCTGTCGTGTTAAGAACTGACCTGGAAGTACACTTTTTTTCCAATGAAAAATAGAAAACATAGAAAGAGCACTTCTGGATATGCTCTTTTCATAGAAAGGGAAATTGTTTTCTTCAATCGAAAACGCCATAAGATTAAAGCTAATTTCTACGTTCCATTTCCGTTGACGGGTTTTGCAGGTTAGGTGATCTACAACAGGGAACTATATTTACGAGGCAGTTGGGTAAAAAGGCACGTGTTCCAGGTAGAGCGGATGAACACCAATGCTCAAGCTGGGCTATGCAGAAAAAACAACTTCATCATTATCAGTATCCAAATGCAAAGTGGAACAAAATAAAAAAAACTACCAACACTAACAAATTGTTCTTTTAAATACATAAAATGTACATAACACAAGTGTTTACTTTCTTAACTGAGGTGTTTTTTTTCTTTTTAAATCAACCGATTTCCTTCATTGACACCAGATCGTAGATTATTTTAAAACTCCTACCTATATCTATAAGTAAGGTGAAAGCAGCGCTACATAGGTGTGGTAAAAACACCGACCTTGGGAGGCCTACTTTCAAATTGTACTACAAAGTTGAATTTAGAAAGAAGACTACATATTGAATTGATCTTAAGACGAGATAGACAAGAAGTGTTGCTTTCCTTACAAGTTCAAAATAATTAGAAAGTAATTTGCGTATGTCCAGAGGCTGATGAGCTTGCAAGAAATGGATAAGAAAAAGCACGCAAGTATAACGAACATCTTCTGAATCAATTTGAATATTTATGCAGGAACATAAAAAAACTTTGGCCAGAGATGAGATAAATAAATTCATTATCGAAGTGAATTGCTTGAGATAGGAGATTCGCAGGTAAGGAACTCATAGCGATAAGCATACACGCGAAATGGCGGGGCACACTGTTTAATTGCTGAATCTGTAGGAGTGTTGAAGAAATAGAATATATTCGTCACATTTATGTGGTTTGTGAATGATTCGCGCTTAACAAGACCAGATCCGACAACGTTCATTATAAAGAACTACTGAAATTAACACTTAAATTTAGTTGGTTATATTATAATAAACCGACTTCATCTCCTCAGTTTTGAATGCGCCAACCAACTGGGGGATCTGAATGTAATAGAGATTAAAGAACTCCTGCGACTCCTACAAAATCTACCAAGGAAAATCGGTTAAATTTCGTTTTCCAATTTGTATGGTTTCCATTATTGGACACAATAGACCCAACAACTGCTGGTCTAGGCAAAGCTGTCACAAGAGCCCCCATTTGTGCCAAGCTACTCCAACGCGAATCGATAAAAATTACAATTTCGTTCAATGGAGTTCACTTATTTATCTAAGAAATCATTGCGTCCGATTACGATAATAAACTGCGAAGTGGCTATTCGCACGTCGTTGGGCAAGGGAAGATAAGGAAAAAGCGGACGTTTTTGCCGCCCATTTAGAACAAACCTTTAAACCAGACGATGGTCGGGCGGTTAACGACTGTGTTATTGGGAAGGAATTACTATCCGACGATTTAACACTCACAAGTCCAACGCTAAGGGAACTAAAACGTGAAATTGAATCCCTAAAACCTAAGAAAGCTCCTGGTTATGATTTGACCGCAGGATAAGTTCTCAAAGTTCTACCAAGAAAAGCATTAATTAAGCTTTTTCATATTATAAATGCCGCGCTCAGACTAAAACACGTGCCGAGCCAATGGAAAGTTGCGGAGGTCGCGTCTACAACCGGTTATAGAAAACAATAATCTTATCCCCGACCACCCGTTTGGGTTCAGAACCAAGCATTCGACGATTGACCAAGTGCATAGAATAACTGACGTAATTGAGAAAGCACTTGAAGAAAAAAAGATATGCTCAAGCGTATTCCTTGACGTCTCACAAGCCTTTGATAAGGTGTGGCATGACGGCCTGAAATTTAAATTACGACAAGTTCTTCCCGTACGCCTATATGATATTCTGGAATCATATATCGGGAATAGACTCTTCCGTGTTAGACATGGAAACGAATTCTCTGAGCTTAAGGAAATTTCGGCCGGCATGCCGCAAGGAAGTATCCTTGGCCCGCTACTCTATATGTTATATACTCGCGATATACCAATAGAATATGGCACTACTCGTGCTACGTTCGCCGACGACACCGCTATCCTAGCAGTAGGTAATACAATTGAAGAAACGACCGCAAGACTGCAAATCGCATTGAATAGGGTAAATCAATGGACGAGGGACTGGCGGATCACGCTCAACGAAACTAAATCTGTTCACGTGAATTTCACGTATAAGAAAACTAACTAACTAACTAACTAATTTTTCTAAACTTCGCTCTAATACCCTTTGCAAACGAGGTCAAATACCTGGGAATGACACTCGACGCAAAGCTGAAATGGAATTCGCACGTGAAAATGAACGTAAAGAACTCGATATCAAATATAAAGAAATGTACTGGCTACTCGGAAAATATTCCCAGCTCAGTACCGAAAACAAACTGCTTCTATACAAGCAAGTGCTAAAGCCGGTGTGGACCTATGGTACACAACTCTGGGGTTGTACCAAGAAAATAAATGTCAACATTCTACAAACTTTTCAAAATAAAGTGATTAGAGAAATTGGACAAGCACCGATGGTATATTAGAAACGACGATATCCACAGGGATCTCGGAATTTCAATAATTGAAGCTGAAACTAGAAGCTTCGCGAGAAAGCATAGTAACCGACTAATCGGCCATGTCAACAATACAGTCCGACAAATTTTGGACGAGAATAATTTATTCCGCCGACTACAAAGAACGTAACCGTTCGACTTGGCAAGATAAGAATAACCGCGTCTAAATTGCGGAACATGCAGGATCTTTCATTGGAAAGTAGCCTGTCAAAAGTTGTTATTTCGTTATAGAAAAATTGCTTGATAAGTTATATCTCAGTTGCAGTATCTAACAATTCTTCGAAGGGTGGTGTTTTTTAGTCAGTAAAAATCTAACACTACTATGAGCACGCGCTTGATACCTATTCTCAGTGGCTTTGGAAGATTTTCACTAGAGATGCAACGAATGTTCGGCAACTATTCGGTATTCGGCCATTCGGCCACATTTTTCACTATTCGAATAGTGAAAAGTTAATAGAAAATAATGAAAAAAAAAAAAAGATACACTCAGTACGTAAAGAAGCACCAACAGACATACAAATAACAACAAATAATAAGTGTTATGACACGACCGCTACCTAATCGCAAATGAAACAAAACTGGCCGCGCCTACATACGTACAACTTCAGCGATACAAGTTTAAAGTCGTAAGTGACTCGAGTGAAGTCACTCACGGAAATATTAGGCGCTTCGGCCACGAGCCTCGCCGAATATTCGGTATTCGGTATTCGGCCAAATAACTATTAACTATCTCTAATTTTCACCTACCCTCGGTAAAAAAAAAAAAAAACGTCGTTAGGGACACGGCTTAGGTCGACTTATGTATTTTCATTAAAAATATTTTTATTTAAGAAATAAGTTGTTCCTTAAAACGTACAGGCTCGTGCCCGAAAATGTAATACTGGAGTTTAGAATACTTTTTGGGAAGCGAGCCCTTATACCACTGTTTTACGCCATTGGCATTTCGTTACGTTGTCGTGCCCCTAGCCGTCGACCCAAGCCGTGTCCCTAACGACGTGCGAATAGCATCAGCCAATAAACTATAGTTCAATTAAGATAGTCATTTAACATCTACTGTAACTCTTAACTGTGTTACTCCTTTTTAATACTATAGTTATACCTAGTCTAAAGACAGCTGGAATTCCAGCCTCTGTGAACTTTACATTCTTGCCTTAGCTAGGTAGGTTATGTACCGATAAACTTGTTTTTTTTTCAAAAGGAATTATATGTTCAACTGTCAGATTTTACAGTACATACCTAGTTGTTTCTTTTTTTCTATCCATCTTTATTTAACTATAATCTCCGTAATGTGACATACATACGACTAAACACAGCGATTATAGTTTGCTACAAATTCTAATCGGAATTTATTTTTCTCAAGTGTCTTGACCCCTTAAAGTTCCAATAAGTGTGTAGGTACACACTTCCAATACGACATTCGGTGTCGGTGCTGGGTGCTTCGGTGGTACCTATTGTCAAACACTTTTCCCGCCGCTTCCCTCCTCTTCTAGCTCTATATCTAAAGAGCCGATATAACTTTCGACTTCAAAACTCAATTGTTTGACCGCCCGACTACTTTTATCGCAAAAAAAAAAAAAAAAAAACACTTTTACAACCTACATTTGCAGACAAAAGTACACAAAACCACCTCGGCCAACAACAACAATACCTATGTTCAAAATCATAATTCTATTCTCCTCTCGTGTATAGTACATTTTTTTTGTTCTCTTCTCTACTGATTCAAATTGGAGCACAACAAATCGATACCGATTACTTCATTTCATAGACTAATTAGGAGCAACAGAAGGTATCAAGTTTTATAATTTTATTTCATTTTATAATTTATTCAACACCCCTGCCCACATTCTAATTAGATGGACCTATCCAATAAGATAAAAAAAAATATTAAGAAGACAACGATATAATAAAAAAAGTAGATTATGAAATGAATCTAGAGTTGGAATGTATACTAGTGGACTGGTACTAACCAAGTCGCTGCTGCTGCTGATAATGTTTTTTTTTTACAGAATTTTCCTATGCAATTGGTGGTGCATTGGTCTTTAATTTGCGGATGGCGTTAACGGTGCTGCTAATGATGATGTTGATGAATGTGCTGCTGCTGGCTGATGTTTTCATTCCAAAGAAAGTTTTCATATTCTACTAGCTTTGGATTCCATGAGAATTTTCTTTGATTTTCCACACTACACGAAACTGGCGAAACACACGATTTTCGTTTAGTTTTTGGAGATTTTTATTTTCCTACCACTGTTTCTTTTGCTTTTCTTTTTTTTTAATGAAAGTAGAAACTTTTCTTTGTTTTTTTTTTTTCACATTATATCTCCCGCACGCCCATCATCGACATGAACTGAACACAAGAAAAAAAAAAGAGAATTCGTGCAAATGCAATAAGATGTGTTTAATTACTCGCACCGACGGCGACGATGTTGTGATAAATTTTTCGATCGTTTCCACTTTCAAGTGAAATCGGAGGGAAGAAAATAAAGTCGACGATTTCGGGCCCAGGGACTGTCTAAAATTTGTCTTTTCTTTGAAAAAAGTCGCTTTTCTCGATTCAACGACGACGACGGACAACGATGGAGACAGCAGCACGACACAAATGAGATAACTCACATAACACACTAAAAAAAAAACGTACTAAGAACAAGGTGTACAGAAAGAGCGGTGGCTTAGCGGATAGAGAAAATGGGTAAGGAGCAAGGGAGATGAACGTAGTTGCTTACATGCACTCAGTTTTGTGCAGTATGTTTGGGTTGGTGTATTTTTTTGGATTTATTTCATTCTATTTTGATATTTTTGTTAGAAATGAGAATGTGTGTATCGTGTATGGTGTGGCACTGGAAATTGTTTGGAAGGGTTCGCCTGTGGTAGTGTGGTGTGCGTGAGGAAGAGCTCTCGATTCGCAAGAGCGAGATAACGGGGAGAATTTTATTGTTTTGTTTTTGCCCCTGGCCATATGCCCATATTGTTGGTGTAGGTGTATGGTGTTTGGTTTGGTGTACCTGAGTTGTTTTGCTGGATCATAGAGGGTGCTGTCAGCTGTCAGTTTTGTTGACTAGCAGTTTGGGAAACTGTGAAATATTTTTTTCGATGACAAGTGCTCTTTGATGTCGTTTTTGATATGACTTTTCAGATTTTGACACAGATTTATGCCAAATCGAACATTCAAAAAATATTTTGTTTCCATTTCAATTGACTTGCACACATTTATAATAACACATTTCAAAATAATTTAATATGAAAACTAGCTCCCACACGTGTAAAATGAATAAAACTGCATTAACATTATCATGCATGCGCATTTTTGCACGAGACGGGACGGAGAGAGATCCGTTTTTGTAAGCAGTCAATGCTAATAAAGGCGTAAGAATGAGATCACAAATCAGGCGCCTAGGTGTCATGAATGTTCTACCCATAATTATAGATACGTAAAGCGGAAATAAACACAAGTTCCGGCGACCAACATTTCAGCAATCATTTGAAAACATTTCTATTTCCGATTTAAAATATTTTAAATGAGAGTGTTAACTAGTTTCAGTAAATTAAATCAACAAATCATCAATCAATTATACGAAATTAATAAATAATTGTTCTTTCATTTCACTTCCGGAGGCCATTTTTTTTTTTTTTTTTTTATAGGAGCGCGGAATTTTGTTAACCAACATGCAAAGCCTTTTTAACAGCTTTTGAATGCTGTCCTTTAATCATCCGTGTAAGGAATGTGTGATCGTCTAAATTCCAGTATTACACAACAACCTGGGGTCGAATCGCCACTTCCGTGAACGAGCTATACGTTCACGGAATGAAGTTGATTTTACATGTGAAACAAAAACAAATTCCGTCACGTAATGCTCGTTAACGGACGACGCGATTCGACCTCAAATTGGTCGGGAACATCACATTTCCTACGCCAACGCCAGCCACATAGGTACCTATACGAAATGTCAACATAGTGCTCATACTCAGTCTCAATCTTGACTAGATTCGTCAGCTATCGCTTCATAAACATCAAATGAAAAAACTGTTCACATGACCATTTAAACCATCAAAACTGAAACACATCAAACAAATCAGCAGCTGTCAGACTGACACTAGATTCTTGAAAGTGCTTTTTAATATCCCCACTGCGTACCTTTATTATCTAAATCTTGTTGCATATTTGTTGGCGTTTATTGTATGCAAATGCAAACTGATAAGAAAAAGCGAATTAAAGTGTAAACAAATCCACAAAGAGCATTTTTTGGTGGTTAATGGGCTTAATTTAATTGACATAAATTTGAACTTATATTCGGCTGCAAAATACACGGACTTTGGACTATAGTCAGTCAGTTTATATTGTAATTCCTTAAAAAAGGTATTCAAATTTTAAAAACCCATTTCAATCGTCTTCCCCATTACGAATTCTGCGAAAAAATATTAGGATGGTGTGCAAAATAAGTATAGTAGTTTGTGTTTGACTACTCCTGCTTAATTAAATTGCCCAAAAAGTTATTTTATGCAGTTGGCTCTCCAAAGCAATTTTGTGCCATACTCCTAATTCTTCCAACACAAACTTCAGCTCTGTGTTGGTAGGCTCAACAAATTGCCCAAACTCGTTATAAATCATAATCAAAAATTCAAGACATTAATAGAATACGTCTACCAATTTGTTTTACCATTCAAAGGTTCAAAGAACGAGATAAGCTTATTCCAGAACGTGCCACCTAATCACTTTAATAAGGTGACTGCCCGCCGAAACCGCTACCCGATAAAAAAAAATTGATTGCTCCGTGTAAAATTATATATTGATTTATCTTACTCTAAATGTTACGTAATCAAATTTAAAATACAAAAGTAAATGCACTACTGGCTGTTGCGCTGATACTTCCACCTAGATCAGTCTTTCAGTTGCTCAACTCCTTTAAGACAGCACCAGCGATTACTAACTTCTGAATCTCCGAGGTGCCCTCATAAATTTCGGTAATCCTAGCATCGCGATAGTACCGCTCAGCAGCCATATCAGTCACGTAACCCATTCCACCTAGAACCTGAATAGCCTGGTGTGCGTTGAATGTAGCCGCCTCGGAGGCAGCCAATTTTGCCATAGCTGCTTCCTTGGTGAATGGTTTTTCGTTATCCTTTAACCAAGCCGAACGCCACGTCAGTAAACGAGCCGATTCCACCCTCGAAGCCATATCAGCGATTTTTTGCTGAATTATTTGCAACTTAGAAATCGGTTTGCCGAATGCTGTCCGCTTGTTGGAATAATCCACTGCCAATTCGAGCGAGGCCTGTGCGATGCCCAGAGCCTGTCCAGCAATACCAATGCGTCCGCCGTCAAGTGTCTTCATAGCTATTTTAAAACCATAACCCTCTTGGCCGAGTAGGTTCTCTTTGGGAATTTCGCAATCTTCGAAAATCAACTGGCAAGTCGACGATCCACGGATGCCGAGCTTATCTTCTTTCTTTCCCAGGGTGAATCCTTTGATGCCCTTGGGCACAATAAACGCAGAGATGCCCTTGTGTTTTAGCGCCTTGGAGGTAGTAGCAAGCAGCACACCTGATTCTGCTTCAAACCCGTTAGTGATCCATGCTTTGGTCCCATTGAGAACATATCGGTCTCCCTTGAGAACAGCTGTTGTAGACGCAGCACTAGCATCAGAGCCGTTTCCAGGTTCAGAAAGTGCAAAGTATCCCACTCGTTCACCAGTTGTGAAGGGTGTGACAAATGTCTCTTTCTGCTTTTCACTGCCGAAAGCAAGAAGAGGAGCCAGATATAGAGAATTATTGACCGACATTATGACCCCAGCTGAGGCACACCCCCTGGAAATCTCCTCCATAGCAATGGCATACGCGATTGTGTCCAGACCAGTGCCCCCTATATTACAATATTTATTATTTGACCTTCTTCGGGGTGTATCACATGAATACATTACCATATTTCTCGGGCACAGCAACGGCCATCACTCCCAAGTCTCCCATTTTTTTTATTTGTTCCGCGGGATACAAGTGCTCGCGATCGGTTTTTGCTGCACTTGGAACGAGTTCGTTATCAGCAAAATCTCGCAAAGTCTTCTGGAGCATTTGATGTGTTTCAGGCAGTGCCGACAAGCTGGCGATGTTCCTTTTCCGATTGCATGCATTTTGTGCTAAATTTAGAACCGAACAGTTTTTTTTTTTTTTTTGCATAAAAATTCCTAATTGGGATTAGTATATTCTTTTTTTTAACTTACCTAATCTTAGTGAGCTTCTCATGAGATTGTTCATCTTGATGTTGGTGTTCTACAGCAGTTAGAGATAACAATTTAATGGAAACACGGATATTGTATCAAAGTTAAATTTAAAGGATATAATAATCCACCGTCGAGCGCTTTCAGTGGAAAGCTACACTCACTCTACAGACAGATTATGGTAGGTAGCGAAGTAAGGTAATTTAATTGGCATCAAAGTTTAATTTTGGTGTCGAAGGAAGCGAGCAAGCAGTAGTAGATGCGCGCGATCATTTGTTTTGATACAGTAGAACAGTTTGAGCACGTACCAGATGGTTTCATGGTTTCAAATTTATATTTTCTATGGTATGGAACATCACTCAGTAAGTACAAGTTGTAGCATGTAGCTATTTAATTTAGTCTCTTATCTAATAATTAATTTTATGTTACGACATTGAGATATTATTATATCATTTATGTCGTTTTCCATTGGGCAAAAAGAAGCGTCCGGGAGAGTCCGGAATCGAAAAATTCGCTTCTGAAACTGTTCCATTGGCACAAAAAATACTCTTCTGCTGATTCTGAGAAGAGAATTTCGCTTCTGGATTTGAAGCCAGAATCCACTCAAGAAGCACTCACACAAGTGCAATTTATGTATTTTATACAAGTCAGATGACAGCTGCCGTAGATTATTTTTTGGCATTTCACCAATACTTTTGTGGATTCAACCAGAAGCAGTTTTCTTGTTCCATTGGATTACAGATTGAGTCGATCCCCGAGTGAAACCAATGGAAAACGACATTATATTTCAAAGTTCGGGTTATTAAAAATTGAAGCGCATCTAGCGCCAATCTTTAAAACAAAACAAACATGTTTGATTTTTATTGTACTGAAAAGAATCGAGAGCACTTTTTCTGAATCTCGATATATTTTTTGACTACTACAAATATTTCAAACATACCAACATTTAAACATAAAATTTAGGGTTCTGAGGTAGATAGTTCCATGGTTGCCACTTGCAAAAAAAATTAGCAACCAAAAATGGAAATAAAAGTTACCAAACCAAGCTAAAAGTTACCAAAAATCTGGAAAAATTTTAAAACACGAAAAAATCGTACATATCGTCTTGCGCCAGTATGAAAAGGACTTTTTGGTATCGTTTCATTTTTCTCTGATTTACGAACTTAATATAAAAAAATTTTATGGTAGTAGAAAAATGCACCTATGTTTGAGCCTAGTATGCACTTAATGCAGAACACGTAAAGCCTCTCAAGTGGAATCCAATTTTTAATACAAATTTTTCTCCGCGAAATGTCAAATTTAACTTTCCACGTGAAAATATGAGTAGGCAGTACGCAGTTCGAGTAAAAATAGTTACTTCAAAGGCAGACACTTGGGTTTTATTGTCAGTCGCATTTCATTTTTGACATTTCGGCGTGAAAAATAATTTATGAAATTTGTGAAATTTATTTGAATTTCTGAAGTTCCCTTAATTCTTCATAGAAACTAAAAGAAAACTGTTGACACGTATCAATTCATTTAACATAAGTATTTTAAATTCAATTAGGTAGATACATTATAGAACGTTACTTACTGAAGTACTAGGAATACTTTTAAACCTTAAACGTAGTGATGATATCGAGTTCGTCTTTTTGATGCTCCTGTTCAAAAAGTTACCAAAACCAGATAAAAATTACCAAATTACCAAAAATCATGAACTAAAAAAAAAATTACCAGATTTGGTAATTTATTACCAAAGTGGCAACCGTGGATAGTTCAGTAATTATTATGGAAAACAGAGATTAATGATTAAAAGAGATGGATGTCTTATGTACGTCTACCCACTCAAAACCAAATTGTTTACTTTGTTGTTTTTTTAATTTCATTTCCCGTCTGTGAATACGTGTGAGCTATAAAAAAAAACATGCTTCTAATGGCTGGGCGCCAATCATCTTACTTTTATTGGCATCGCACTGTTCAATTGTTTTGTTTTTCGTATTAAATTTCTTTGGTATTTGTTGAGGCTTCGATTAAAATAAAAAAAAATAGTGAAATACACATTTCGGAATAGCGAATTCTTGCATTAAAGTCAAATTGATGAACTCACATATTCTAGAAAAAAAATGAGCATAATGTGCCGGATTTTCATTGGAAAGTTATATATTTCTGTATTCCATAATCTTTGATGGAAATGTACTAAATAAAAAATTGTAATAGACAGCCCAATTCTAAATCTGCACAGCACTTAAATATAACAGAAGAAACAAAAATTCCTTCCAATCAAATTTCCAGCTGTCAAAAATGTTACTATTCCCAAGTGCAATCGTGTCGTATCAAAATAAAAATTATTTTTTCACAATTCCATAGGGATAATCTACAAATAAAATAGCCAAAAGTGCATTTATTGTTTTCATAAAATCATACATTTTCCAAGTGAGCTAAATTCAGTGAAATTCCTCCCCAGATTGAACGTCAAAATACCATTAACAACACAAGTAGTGTTCTCGTCGCCAGAGCATTCAGATCGAATTATGTTGTTATAATTAATCTGTTTTTTCTTTTATTATTATTTCTCGTTTGCATTTCAAATTCTTTCGTTGGACTTGTGTTTTCGGATTTCTATATATTCAACAAGGTACAGGTAAGCTATATTGGAACCTGTTTTTAGTTACGTCGCTGTGGCAATGAATACCTCCAAAATAAGTCTCTGCCACCACCCCCAAAGAATGAAATTTGTTTTTAGATTTCTCAATACGTAGCGTCGAGTGCTTGGCGGGGAGGGAAAAAAGTAATAGTGACTCGCGAAAAAGAAAGAAAACATAAATAAATATTCTGTATCTGTTTGAAAAATGAAAATATATATATTTGTTGTGATTCCATTCCCGAACCAACCGCAATGCTAAACGAAGACAATTAACATTTCATCTCAGTATTATTATGATATAAGCGAGAAAAAGAGCAGAGCCAGCTATGGAATGCACAACGACGTTAACGACGTTGGGGATCCCACACGTAATTTGCATATTATGTGCTTCTCGAGTCGTCACAACACCCATACGGTGATCAGTGAGACAACTGCACGTTAACTCGGCTGGGCCCCGATGGCACAGTGCTAATTGAACTTATTAACAGTCAATCAGCTCGGGAATGTGTCGCATTTCTTTGCTGTTCAATGTCTGTTTGCGAGATAAGATAAACGGATTGAATATTACTTGTACTCGTAGATAAAGTGACAAACGAAACGTAAATCCTTGATAGAACCCGCAATGAAGTGTGACTAATGTCGAAATAGATAGTAGAAGTTGTTGTTGTTGTTATCGACTGAGGAACCACAGTATTAGCATTCGAAATTGGCTTGTCAAATGAATAATGCGAATGGCAACGTACGTAAAAGTTTAATTGTTGCTATATTAATTTGTTAAGTGTATTTCCTTCCATGAATGCGATGGTAGTGAATAAACCCATCTCCACACCACAATTGGGTGTGTCGTCTGTCGGTTCTGGAGGAGATTGTCATTAATTAACTATTCTTTATGCCGCAATACCGATACTGGATGGGCGATGGCTGTGCGGGGATTTTTCATTGTAATTTACGAGCTGAAGCGAAGGACGATTGGTGGTGTTTTTTTTTTATTTTGTTTTCGTTTGGATTGGGAGACGATGAAGCATACAAAGTTAACGCGAGTTTTTGTTTGTTTCGGTAGTTTTTCCCTTCTGATTCAGAATTCGGATTGACCTATATTTATCACCTTAGTCAGCCGAAGGTGATTTTTTTGTTGTGATAACAGGAATGTTTGTATAGAACGCATTTTATTGAGAACGGAAAATCAGTGAGATAGTCACAAAGACAAGACGAAGTCCTGTGAGTTGTCTTTATTTCTGTTTGAAGCAACGATTACCCTTGGTTCTACGACGAGTGTCGGCAAGCACATGCAGCGAAACAAGATGCATACAAAGCGGCGCTATAAAGAAGGACCAGAGCTGCTCATGAGCTCTACGCGCAGAAAAGAAGAGACGAACACCGGCTTCTCAGGAGAAGAAAAGAAAGAGCACGAGAACCGCGCGATCGAGGAAATAGAGAGATGCTACAGCAGGAATGATGTTCGGAAGTTTTACCAAAGGTTAAAAAGGACCTGCCAAGGCTGCAGAGCCCGAACCAAAGCCTGATGCACCAACTCATCTGTAAAATATGGTCGGAGGAATGTATGCCCGCTGAATGGAACCTCAGCATTGTTTGCCCGATCCTCAAGAAAGGAGACCCTCTGAACTGCGCCAACTACAGAGGTATTAGTCTTCTTAACATCGCGTACAATAACTTATCTGCCCTGTTTTGTGAACGGCTGGAGCCTTCAGTCAACAACTTGATTGGTCCCTATCAGTGTGGCTTCAGGCCAGGTAAGTCTATCGTCAACCAAATATTCATACTGCAGCAGATCTTGGAGAAAACCCAGGAAGTCCAAATCGATACCCACCACCTTTTCATCGATTTTAAGGCCGCCTACGACAGCATTTACAGAGACGAGCTATACAGAGCAATGTCTAGTTTTGGCATCCCTGCCAAACTCGTCCGTTTGTGCAGGATGACAATGGAGAACGCCCGCTGCTCCATCAAGGTCGGTAAAGAACCCACCGAGACCTTCGATGTCAAAAAAGGATTTAGACAAGGCGATGCGCTGTCATGTGACTTCATCAACATAGTTCTTGAAAGAATAGTGCAAAACTCAAACGTCAACACCAGAGGCACGATCTTTCAACAGTCGGTCCAATTACTCGCGTTCGCCGACGATATTAACATAATTGGCAGAACGCAGTGTGATGTAAATGGCGCGTTTGCGAGTATTGAGACTGAGGCGGCGAGGATGGGTTTGGCGGTTAGTGAGGGCAAGACAAAGTATATGCTGTCAGCTAAAAAGGACCCCCAACACCGACGGCTCGGACAGAACGTCAAAATAAAAAAATAAATAAATAGGTGGCGCAACAGGTCCGGAGAGACCCTAGGCCTAGCTTCTCACAACCATTCGTTTTGTGTGAGTTTTTCATTTTTGGAACGAATGGAAGGGATCTACAGTTTTATGCCGACTCCAAACGGCTAATTGAGAAGCTCTTACAAGACATTTATACTCTCGGATGTTTGTCAGACGTTCGCGAGAGGTAGCGCAGCGGAAAAAAAACCCTACAAAGGCGGAATTGGGTTTTTGCGGGATTCGAACCTTGAACCCCCGCATAGCAGTCCAGCACACTAACCACTAAGCTACTGCGACTACAGAACGTCAAAATAGACAGATATAACTTTGAGGTGGTAAAGGACTTTGTCTACTTAGGCTCCGCTATGAACTCAGACAGTGACACCAGCGCTGAGGTTAAACGTAGAATAACTCTTACCAATCGCTATTTCTTTGGGCTTAGAAGGCAATTGAGTAGCAAAGCCCTCTCTCGAACAACTAAAAGGACCCTTTATAAGACCCTGATCGTCCCAGTCCTGCTATATAATGCAGAGGCATGGACTCTATCAAAAGCGAATGAGGTTACTCTTGGTTGCTTCGAGAGGAAAATTCTTCGAGTAATTTTCGGTGCCATCTGCATATTTGGTGAATGGAGGAGGATATACAACGACGAACTGTACGGGCTGTATAGCGACGTAGACCTAGCCAGAAGAGTGAAGAACCAACGACTGCGGTGGCTGGGTCATTTAGAACGAATGAACGTGAATGCTCCGGCCCGAAATATCTTCGAATCCACTCCCGAGGGACGGCGCAGTAGAGGAAGACCGCAACTCAGGTGGCGCACGCAAGTGGAAGTGGAACTTAAGCAACTTAGCGTGCGAAACTGGAGACAGCTGGCCAAAGATCGTGCTGCCTGGAGACGATTGTTGAGGCCCAGGTTCACCCCGGACTGTAGCGCCACCTTAAATAAGTTAAGCAACGATTATCAATGAGGTCTGACTGATGCCGACAAACGACACGTCCGACAGAAAAGTTTCCTGACGCGGTAAGGCCTAATTTGTCTACTCTACAGCCGCTTCCTTTGTTAGCCACGTGCTTCAAATACGAACAATTTTGTAAGTTAATTATTCGAGTGTTCATGCCACTCCACATTTGTTGACAGATTGTTGAAGACAAGGGCCGGACAAACCATGCAAAACAGGGCTTCCAAAAACATAAGTCTGCCATAGGAAGACGAATAATGTCAATACCCAATGAAAGAATAATCCAGACCCGCATCGATGATATGGAAAATCTCAGCTAGATGCTGTCCCCGAGGGGGCGTCCTCCCGCTAATAGTCCCTTTGTCATTGACGACCTACTTCAGTCCTTGGCAGCTGGCAGGCAATTAACTGGTGCCATATGATATGCCGACGACGTAGCAGTCGTTGTGGGTGGCGAATTCGAAGCACGGTCTCAAAAGTACTTTAGTACGCCCTATCTATATGTTGTTCAGAGCTAGTGTAACAAAGAAGGTCTTTCTGTGAATCCAGTTAAACGGAGAAAACCAAACCTCCTTATCCGGCTCGACCTCTTGTAGTACATAGACGGTTCTGAGATGGAGTAAGGGACTGGATCTGGCATTTATGGAGAGTCGCTTCAAGCGATTTATTCAGCTCATCCATATTCCAGGCTAGAGTCCTTCCGTCGTACTAATAACAAAAAGTCTCGACTTTAAATTTACGGAAGCGCACAATTGCGAAATTTGTATGGAAAATATAGAAACTGTGAACTGCTAAAACTTGAGTCGGAACTCAAAAGGTTTATTGGTAAGGCCTCTTGTCATTAACCATTGCGCTAGAATAAAGTTCTAATACGCGTGGCAAAACTATCTCTTCGCAGACAGCCAAGCAGCTCTCAAAGCTCTTAACTTAAATAAATAAATAGTTGGCGCAACAGTTCCGGAGGGATCTTAGACTTAGCTTATCGTTTTGTGTGAGTTTAGGAATGGAAGGGATCTACAATTTTATGCCGACTCCAAACGGCTAATTGAGAAGCTCTTTCAAGACAGTTATACTCTCGGATGTTTGTCAGATGTTCGCGAGAGGTAGCACAGCGGAAAAAAACCCTGAGTCGGAATTGGGTTTTTGCGGGATTCGAACCTGGGACTCCCGCATAGCAGTCCAACACACTAACCACTAAGCTACTGCGACTTTTTATACCCAAATAAAATCAAACATACCTGTTATTATGTTCAGCACTTCATTCAGCAAACGAAAGAAAAAACACACAAAACAAACTGTTAAAATTAAAATTTCTTCGTGATTCGGTGAGTTTTGGTATTTTTATTATCAACTCAAGTTCGGTGGAGAGGTGTTTCGTGATTTATAAATCACTTTGGCTAAATCACGTTGGTGGGAACATGGTATTAGGCGTAGACAAACACCACCAAAAAAAGCTATTTCAAATCGGACAATCCGTTCTCGAGTTATGGGCGGTCTTACAGATGCCAGCAACATCGGTTCCCCCCCATCAAGGGCATCACAATGGGTCCACATGGACCTAAGTGGGGTACTGCAGGGTTTATTCTGCCGTATCCACCCATTAACCTACAGATGCAACTTTGTTGTATATATATAGTTTAATATGTGTACATAGATAAAAGAGAATAACGTTTGTTTGTGCGCGTATAACTCGAGAACGGATTGTTGGATTTAATCGATTTTGGGCTTAATGGTTGCGGTTTGGCCCAAGGAAGGACATAGGCTGTCGGGAAAACAAAGCTTTAAGGGGATAAAAGAAGTTATGAAAGTTTGTATGGGGAAATGCACTTTGAAAAAAATCGAGGTGTGTCACTTAAAATAAACAAAAAATAATATTATTTTAAATTTTATTATATTATTTTATATATAAATATCAACTCAATATTAATTCATTGCGGGGAGCTGACGGTCTATCCGATAGGTGGCGCTGTTGTCGATCTCCTAAACAACTCAACCGATTTCAATGAAATTTTGTGGGTGTCTATGATTCGTTACCAGTTTGAAAGATAGGAATATTTTGGTATAGTTGGTTCCAGTTTTAAAGATAGGATAGTTTCAACCATTCCGATTCCGCGGATTCCGGTTATTCAGAACGATTTGACATTCGTATTTAAGGCCTCAGTTAGCCATATAGTTTTTTTTTGTGGAATTGACTGGGAAGTTGATCGGAAAAAGCTTTTCAAACAGAAAAAATGAATAAATTATTATACATAATATAAATATAAAGATCTTTTTTTTTTTAATAAACTAACTTTATAATTCATAAGCAACATTTTAAGACCAAGACTGAGTTCGCAAGGACTATCGCTGGAAATTTTTGGAATCAATCTTGGATTTCCATGTTTCTCATAAAGTCGTGTGCCATAAAGCCTTTAGTGAAAAAGCGGATCTCAGCATGTTCACTTAGCTATCAAACTGCAGCAACCCCTGACACATTGGGTAATTTGCTACAGCCGTTGTTGTGAATTATGTGGGAGGTAATCTCTTGGGACCGATGAATAAACAGCCGTCACTGCATTCTGTTCCTTGTTTTAATTTGTTTATGTATCAATTTTAATGAAATACTCCCACGGCTTTCGCAGACCCATGGGAGTACATACTGCGTTAACGTTTTAGAACGCTTTTCGGTACATTTTCCTGAATTTTCTCCTTCTAATCTTTCCCATCATTGTTCCAGGTATTCATAAATGGCGACATCACCACGCTCCGCGGACACAATATCGTTATGCTCAACGGTATCGAGTTGTCCAGATCGTAATGGTTTCTATGGGGGCTTTCAGCGCTCGGATAAACCCAAAGAGCCACTGTCCAAGGCACAGATATTGGCCAGAGAAAAGAAATGGCTGCACATGATTGAGAATTGGTCCATTTACATGTCGAAAAATTACAAAAAGGTACATTATACACATTGAGCCAGCCGTTGCTGTACAATAAATATACTTTCGATTTATTCCAGATAAGAGAACGCTGTCGCAAGGGCATTCCCAAATCAGTACGACCGAAAGCATGGTTTTATCTCTCCGGTGCTTACCTATTAAAGAAGAAACATGGCAACCTTTATGAGAAACTTCTACAAAAGCCGGGCAATCCGCAGGTCATCGAGGAGATCAAACGAGACAAGCACAGACAATTTCCGTTTCATGAAATGTTCCTCGACGAGGATAAAATTGGCCAAATCGAATTGTTCAATGTGCTGAAGGCGTATTCCATATATAATCCCAAAGTGGGATTCTGTCAGGCGCAAGCGCCGATTGCAGCTTTCCTTCTGATGCATATGCCAGCCGAAGAAGCATTCTGGGTGTTTGTCAGCGTATGTGATGTGTAAGTAGAAGATTAAGCGTGAGATCACGGGTCGATTCGAATTTAAAGTCAATTGAATTTAATCGCGCGCACCAGCTTACCTCAAGCGAGTGAATGCACCATTTCGTTGATGTAAATGTGCACTTCAATCGCGCAGGTTCTAAGCCCCCTCTCTTTTGAGATATATTTGCTCATCGAATTCAAACTCCAAGCAACTTTACCTCGTTTGTAATACTTTCGTCTGCCTCTCGTTCACAGATACTTAGAGGACTACTTCATCTCTGGCTTGGAGGTGCTGCAAAACGACGCCGGTATTCTCGAGGGCCTGCTGAAAAAGACCTTTCCCTCGGTCTATCGGCATCTACAAAAACACAAAGTGGAACCGCTGCTCTACATGACCGATTGGTTTCTTTGCGCTATGACTCGAACATTACCATGGGAAACACTGCTCCGCGTGTGGGATTGTTTCCTTGCTGAGGGTATTCGTGTTGTATTCAAAGTGGCCCTTGTTCTCCTCGGTGCTACTCTCGGCCGGCAGAAGGTCCGCAAACAATGCAATGGACTCTGCGAAACGCTAGAAGTTCTGAAATCGCCTCCAGAAAAAGTTCTCGAAGAAGACTTCATCCTACACAATATGCAGCGGCTAAATCTAACGGTACAAGATTTCGAAATCGAACACACGCGTCAGAAACAGCGGCGCGAAAAACTACGCAAATTGGAACAACAGCAGACCAACGGTAGCGGACAAAAGTAGTAGAAGCTAAAATGGCAGAACATGCTGCAGGACTAGCACACAACAGAATAGAGATGCATTTCTATCGAATAACTTACACTTAAACTATATTTATACAAAAAAAAAAAAATCACGCACACAATCACACTCTCCCCTCCTCTATATATATACATATATATCTTTTTCTTTGGGTCTCCCACACTAAATATGCACAAGAAGTTAATTATAATTGCCAAACGAAAATCTGGAAATAGGACATGTCAATTACGTAGAACGGACGACGACTAACATTGCCATATCTAACGGAGGAAGATGCGACAACAAAACAATCTTTTAATTTTCCAACGCGCACTTAAATTGTTCGTTTCTCTTATAAAATCTAAGTTGCAGCAGCTATATAAAGAAAAAAACAACAAACTAACCTATAAAACAAATGTGTTAAGCGGGACGAACTTTACTGCAATCGATGGAGAAGCATAATCATATCATTAACTTAGTAGATAATTACTTAAATTTAGCGAATATTTGCATTTGTTTCATCGACTACAAGTCGAACATGTGGACATTTTGTTTTTCATTGTAAATATTGAACTCTAAAACGCACCGAGGAACCTATTCCTCAGTGTTGCTGCCGCGAAGCTTGTTTTTTTTTTTTTTTTTTTTTTTTACCCATTATGGAGTATTTATTTTATTTTTTACTTTTCATACTATCCAAGCAGATAAAAGTATTACTCAAAC
Source organism: Cheilosia urbana (assembly GCA_946477585.1). Lineage (NCBI taxonomy): Eukaryota > Metazoa > Arthropoda > Insecta > Diptera > Syrphidae > Cheilosia > Cheilosia urbana. The sequence goes on along the minus strand of OX297853.1, from coordinate 19,080,777 downwards.
CCAGATAGAGAACTAATAAATCACACAGTACAATCTTTCAATATTTATATAGAGAAGAACTTTAAAATTAATATTAAAATTAAAATAATGAAAATGAGAAAAAAAAAAAAAAAATAGAAAAAGTATATCTTCCATCATCATTCCATTGCCTAGTTAATGACTTCTAAAGTATTTTACACATGAAAAGAATTCACTATTTATTGTAAAAACAAATGTCTAACGACGAACAAATTTTCATCACTCTCCTTCTACCTCGTGGAATGGGATTTTTCTTGAATACCACATCTCCGCGTGCACACGTTTTACTAACGAATTTCAATGGTGCAATGTTTTGTGTTTCCCCAATTGAAAAAAATAAGAAACAGCATTTTGCAATTGATGAGATGCATTTTTTTGTGCAATTTTCTTTAGAAAAGAATATTTTAAACTACTTAAAATTTTTTGGTATTTATTTTTTTTGGTTATGTGAATAATTTGAGTTGTTTTTAAACAGATAACGGAAACGGAAGAGCAAAGGAAAATGAATACAAATATTATAATGGTAACGAATATAGTAATATATTTCTTATTTATACAGTTACATAGATGATGAATTGAACAGAATATTAATATATTATACAAGAATTAAAAATGGAAAAACAAAAACAAACGAAAAATTTGTTTTTTTTTTCCCCTTTAGATGATAAGTTTTTAACAAGTAGTGTTTTTTAAGGTTGAAAACAAAATAATTTATACAATCATGCAATATTTAACATCGGTTCTTTTTTTAAAAAGAAATATAAAGTACCTACATATATTTAACTTGTGTGTTTATTGCGAATGGGTTTTTTCGTCCTTAAATGTTCACCGAAATTGTGCTCGCCTTAAATCAACTCACAGTTTATCGATGCTTGATTGAGGAAAGGCGACGAGGTGAGTTGCCGTTTAAAAGGTCATCCAAACCGGTAATCCGGACTGACTGACGTCATAAGTATTGGTCCTTCGAACGTCTTCTATGTTTCATTTCCAGATTGAACCCAATTACAGTATAGGCGTGTTTTATTGAACACCTATGTCAACAAATCAAATTGAAGTAGGTACTCGCATAATCTACACGCAAATGTGACGTTCAAAACCAGAGGCAATTAATCGCCTATTAAAAATATATAACAATCAACCAATAGCATTCAGTTATGGTAAAATGTGCGGTTGGCAGCATTGATTTTACATTTTTTTCATGTCACAGGAATTCTAAATTGACAGAACACCAATAGGAAAACAAAATGGCGATTTTGAAAAAAATTGAGGGGGCCAGCGTGATACGTACTTTGGTCGACCATCTTGTTAACGTGGTAGGAATTATGGGAAAGTTCAGCATGTTGATAGTTTTATAGCGATGGCTTACGAAATTTTGCTTTGCTATAAAACAAAATGGCTTGCGGAAGTGATCAACGGACAATTGTTTATTTACGTATTTCGTATATCTGATTGACGAATTGTTGTTTTATGTCGTTTTCCACTGGGATTTTCAGATTTTGCTCTCAGATTTCAGATCTTTCGTGTCCAATAAAACATAAAACGAGATTTTTCTTCCTTTGCATCTGTGGTGGTGCGTGTTTTAAAAGTCAGCTGTTCCTAAATTGTAATTTGTTTATAAGAATCCATTCAACTTATGGTAATATCTATTGAAGCGGCCAAATGTAATTTGTTCTCTATTTTTCATAGACTTCTCGTCTAAAAACGTTAGTAAACACACTTTAAAGTTTGACAAATCAGAAATGTTTCGGTGTTGGTGCAAATAGGTGTGAATCTCGCTCGGATATCGAGATTCGCAAAATTGCTCTCGACTCTTTTTTGGCTTTTTTTTGCGACCAATGGAAAATGCAATCTGACAGCCAGCTGATTTCGAGAGCAGAAAAACTGCTCTGACTCTGAAAAAAGTGTTTTTTCTGTCCCAATGGAAAACGACATTAATTTACTAAAACTAATCACTCACATTTCACAAGCCTTCAATCAAAAATAGAAATAGAAAGCTTTACCGAGATACCGATGCCGCCGTCATCTCATCTTTTGTCGTTATTTTCGACTTTGAATCATTCAAAACTGAAGGAATCGACGCAAAATCATGAACCAAACGTTATTTTGTACGCATTTCCTGAAGTGACTAGGTCTCATATCCTACCTATCCAAATCTTCAACACTTGCGTATGGCATACCCCATAATCTTAAGTCTTCTGAAGTACATCATTTCATGAGTAGGTGAGTGAGTCGCGAGCCTATCCCACTACGCTTATTCGCCAATGCTCTGTTTTCCTCCCATTTACCAGCCGCGTGGTAAGTCGCCGTATTTCCAGGCCACTTTTAAATGTCACGACAGACAGTCCTTACACTACCTTGCCCGCTATATTGCTTTGAGCTTGATCATTTCTTGCAGTGATATCAGCTTTCACCCATTCTAGCAGATTTGAATATGGATAAACATGTGCATAACCTTGTTTTAGTAAAAAAATAGTAATAATTGTTGTTACTATATTGTAAATAAAGTGGCAACACGGTTACGATACATGACATCTGTATCCTTCTTCTTACGTAGATATATATCTACCTTTGTTTATTGAAGTATCTCTTTCTTTTTCTTTACCTTTGTAAACTTATGTAAAAGCGCCATCTGTGCTTTCAACGTATGAAGGTGTTTGCCAGACGCACCCATTGACGACTACTTGTCAGACGCACCCATTTCGACGACAACAGCTGCACCCAACTTAACGACGAAGGTGGGATGACAGCTGTTGGGAATTTAAATAGTTGTTGGACGCCGTCGTTTTCTTGGATAAGTTGATAGTTATTAATAAAGATTTTAATCGAGTGTAATCCTCTAAATTAATAAATAAAAACGTGTTTAAAACTCAGATGTGGGGTCAGAATATCACTGGCCTGTGAAATAAAATAAAATTTAATTAAAAATTCTGATAATAATTACATTAAACGTGTTAAAATGCCGCGTGTCTTGTCAAAACAGCAGTTGGTAGAAGCGCTCAGGGAAGCTGGCGTAGAATTCCCCGAAACAGCTACCACGGCCCAGTTAAAGAGACTGCACCACAGTGAAGTCAACAAAAGCAACAATTTATCTGCGGCAAGCGAGGAAGATGCCGATGCCGATGCCGATGCCGATGACGTTGCCGATGACGTTGATACCGAAGCCGACGATGCCGAGGAACTGAGAAGTGCCGCGTTGGATGAGGAATTAAGCGAGCTACGTAAGCGTCTCGAAGTGCTGAAGCTGCGGAAGCAGATTAAAGAGTTGGAGAATGATGCCGCCCCTCCTGCCGAACGACGATCGGAATTTGGCGAAATTGAGCACGCCATTCCAAAATTTGATGGCGATGACGTAAGCCATTCGGTAAAACATTTTTTCCGTGATTTTGAAGAAATTATGCAGACGGTAAATGCCGATGAAAGGTTTAAATTATTGAGCTTGAGACGTTCACTAATAGGAACTGCTAAAGTGTTCCTACTCTCGACGGTGGCGCTTAATTATAGCGAACTGAAGGCAGCACTATTAAAAGAATTCGACATAGCTGTGTCTCGCCAGGATGTGTACAGAATGCTAGCCCTAAGGAAGTGGAAAAAACAAGAAGAGTCGCTGCATTGCTACATTCTAAACATGCAGGCGATTGCCAAACGATCCGACATTGGTGAAACGGAGATCATTGACTTCATCATAGACGGGATGGGTAGTAACATATCCAATGTTAATCTGCTGTTAGGTGCTCGTACCATCGACGAACTGAAACAACTCGTTAATCGCTATCAGCAGAAATATTTGATGGAAAGTGCTACGAGTACATCAGGATGTATTTCTAATGCCGTATCGACGAAACCTGCCGCTGTAACCAAGCCGAATGTTAATAGAAATGCCGTACTATGCTTTAATTGCTCACAGACGGGGCATATTAAACCATACTGTCCACACCCTTTGCGCCGAAATGGGTCGTGTTTCCGATGTTGGGAGATGGGACATGACCACAGGACGTGCCCGAACCCGAAGAAGATGCTGTCTGCCGCTGCCGTTCCGAAGCGTAATCAACAAGTTGCTGCCGTTTCGAAAGTAGGGTCTGATAACGATGAAAGTTTAAGCGAAGTAGTTGGTGCTGTAAATTGGGTGAGTGTCGCTTTTGAAGTTGATTTGGCAAAAGATGTAGAATTCATGAAGTTCCTTTCTCTTTTTGATACGGGCAGCCCAACTAGTTTTATAAAGTCTTCGTATGTCCCGGTTAAGTTGCTGCGACGATTGAAAATTCCGAAATCCTCATTTTACGGGGTGGGTGGAAACAAATTAAATGTTTTAGGAGAAATGAAATGTAAAGCAAAATTTCATAATAAAATAAAGACGATAAAAATTAATATTGTCCCAGATGAAAGTATGGCTCTACCGATTATTTTTGGACGTAATTTTTTGTATGCTTTTAGTATCCATTTGACAAGAGTAAAGGTTAGATACTCTAAAGAAAAGTTGGTTGCTATAAATAGAAATAATAAATTTGTTTTGCCAAATGAACTTCTTACAACTCTTAATAGATATAGCCTCATCGGGAATAAGTGTTCGCTAGTTGGTAATAAACCAGAAAGATTTGAAATGGTATTGGAAGTTGAGGCAACTGAGACTAATTACGAGTACTATAAAATGCCGGATATATTTAATATTGAAGTTGTGTCTGACGAATTAGATTTGAATATTGATCATAAATTGGGTAAATTGTGCTGTGCCGAACTGAATAGTTTAATTATAGATGCTTATGTGTTGCCGAAAGATATTGAAGTAGAACCGTTAGATTATGAAATGAAGATTCATCTGACTGATAATGTTCCGTTCCACTGTTCTCCCCGACGACTGTCTTACTTTGAAAGAACTCAAGTGCAGGCAATAGTGAATCAGTTGGAAAAAGACGGTATTATTAGACAAAGTAACTCGCCGTATGCGTCTGCTATTGTGTTAGTAAAAAAGAAGAACGGAGAACTTCGAATGTGTGTGGACTATCGTGGTCTCAATAAAAAAACCATTAGGGATAATCAACCTTTGCCGCTTATAGAAGATTGTATAGAGTATCTTGAAGGAAAACAATATTTTACGCTCCTAGATTTGAAAAGCGGATTCCATCAAGTTAGGGTTTCTGAGGAATCTATTCCTCTTACTGCGTTCGTTACTCCAAATGGCATGTGGGAGTATTTAAAAATGCCGTTCGGGTTGAAAAATGCTCCGGCCGTTTTTCAGCGGTTTATTAATGTTATTTTCCGAGATTTAATTGATTCGGGTAAAATAGTTGCTTATATGGACGATATATTGATTGCTACAGCAGACTTTGAGGAACACAAATTATTGCTAAGAACCGTTTTGAGACGTATAACTCAACGGAATCTTAAACTAAATCTCTCGAAATGCCGGTTCGGTCATACGGAAATAGAGTATTTGGGATACGCCGTTTCTTCGCAAGGTATTGCGCCAAGTGATTCTCATATTGCCGCTATTAAAGAATATCGAGTGCCGACTAATCAGAAACAATTGCATTCTTGTATTGGGTTGTTCTCTTATTTCAGACGATTTGTGCCGTCATTTTCCCGAATTGCAAAGCCGTTGCAAAATTTATTAAAGAAAAATGCCGACTATGATTTTGACAAACCATGTTTGGACGCTTTTAATGAGTTAAAATGCAGACTAATTGAAGCACCGATTTTGGCTATTTATAGTCCTATAAAGGACACAGAACTGCATTGTGATGCCAGTTCAATTGGTTTTGGTGCTGTCTTGCTTCAAAGGCAAGATGATAGAAAATTTCATCCGGTGTCTTACTTTTCTAAGACAACTTCCGCTGCCGAATCTAGGTATCATAGCTTTGAACTAGAGACGCTTGCTATAATTTATGCTTTGAGACGATTCCGGGTATATTTGGAAGGAATACCCTTCAAAATAGTTACGGATTGTAGCTCGCTGACGATGACATTAGAAAAGAAACAAGTTAATCCACGGATTGCCCGCTGGGCCTTAGAACTTGAAAATTATAATTATAAAATTCAGCATCGTAGTGGTATATCTATGGGACATGTGGATGCCCTTAGCAGGTGCCAGGTTGCTGCAATTTGGGATGTTGATGATACGGATTTTCAAATCCAAATTGCGCAAGGACGGGACAAAATAATTATGGAATTACGGGATCGAATGGAGGTTGAAGAAGTCAAAAACTTTGAATTGAGGGATGGACTTGTATATAGAGTGAAGAGAAGTGGAAGAAAGGCATTATTCGTGCCGAATGAAATGGAAGATAATGTTATACGGTTGATTCATGAAAAACTAGGTCATCAGGCGCTGGAGAAATGTTACGATAAGATTGCTATGCATTACTGGTTTCCGAGCATAAGACGAAAGATTGAAAGATTTATCCAAAATTGTATTAAGTGCATTATGTACGCTATGCCGGTCCGTTCTAGCGAGAGGAACTTGTATAATATTCCTAAAAACCCTCTGCCGTTTGACACAATTCATGTGGATCACTTTGGTCCCTTGCCGTCCCTTAGTTCGAAAAGGAAGCATATTTTGGTAGTAATAGATGCTTTTACAAAATTCGTAAAGCTATATCCTACGAACTCGACGAGTACAATAGAAGTAATTTCCGCATTAGATAAATACTTTCAGTATTATAGCAGACCGCGACGCATTGTGTCAGATAGAGGTACATGCTTTACCTCTTTCGAATTTGAGGACTTTCTAATAAAACGAAATATAGAACATGTAAAGGTTGCCGTGGCTTCACCCCAGGCAAATGGGCAAGTCGAAAGAGTCAATCGGGTTATCAAGTCTATGCTGGGAAAATTGAGTGAGCCGGTAAATCATGCCGATTGGTCGAGTAAGTTACTAAAGGTGGAGTACGCTATTAATAATTCTATTCATAGCACGACGAAGAACTCACCTAGTATGCTATTGTTTGGTGTTAGCCAAAGGGGTGAAATAATAGATGAAATGACGGAACATCTAGAGGAAAAGATGGCTTCCGAGAGCTGCCGTAATTTAGATCAAATTCGTGCCGAAGCTTCAGGAGAGATTGATAAGTCTCAGAAATATAATTTAGACTATTTTCTTAGGCACAGTAAAAAAGTTAAAGAATATAAAGTCGGTGATTTTGTTGTTATGCGTAACGTTGATACTGCCGTCGGGACGAATAAAAAGTTTTTGCCGAAATTTCGTGGCCCTTATGTCGTATGTAAGATTCTCGGACATGACAGATATGTATTGCGGGATATTGAAAACTGCCAGTTGACTCAGCTTCCGTACGATGGTGTTGTTGAGGCGAATAGAATGCGAAAATGGTTGTTAGACCGAAATGAAGAGGCTGTTTCTATTGAGAGTCCAAGTGACCCTCTTGCCGTAGATATAAGTTTGGAGTAATATGTAGAGATTATTGATAAGTATTTAGTTTATCTTTTGTTCGAGGTCGATCAATTGTCAGATTGGCCGAGTTGTAAACTTATGTAAAAGCGCCATCTGTGCTTTCAACGTATGAAGGTGTTTGCCAGACGCACCCATTGACGACTACTTGTCAGACGCACCCATTTCGACGACAACAGCTGCACCCAACTTAACGACGAAGGTGGGATGACAGCTGTTGGGAATTTAAATAGTTGTTGGACGCCGTCGTTTTCTTGGATAAGTTGATAGTTATTAATAAAGATTTTAATCGAGTGTAATCCTCTAAATTAATAAATAAAAACGTGTTTAAACCTTTTTCATTATTATTAATTAATCTCTTCTTAAATAAAGATGGTGGCTGGAAGACGCTCCAAGTAAAATATATCCTTCTTGTTTTATTACAAAGTTCAACTTATTATTCATAATATTCAACAACAGGTTATGGGACCAGACCCTAACTGCGGAATAAAGTTGAAGTCAAATTAAAGAATATCAAAAATCAAAAAATAAATATGTCGGGGCACGTTGTACAAATTGAAAAATTGCATAAAGACAATTTCGACACTTGGAAGCTCCAAATGTGTGCTATCCTAGTGAAAAATGATCATTGGAACTACGTAAATGGTTTAAATCGAAAACCTGACCCTGTGACTCAAGAAAATGGCGTAGTGAGTAACTTAACAGCCATCAATGCCTGGGTAGTTGCTGATCAAAAAGCAAGATATAATTTTATCCATGTCACCATCCGAATTGTGCCACATTAAGCATTGCTGCACAGCAAACGATGTTTGGATGAAACTCGATGAAGTTTACCACTCCAAAGGACCGGCACGTAAAGCCACTTTGCTGAAGCAATTGCTGTTCACCAAAATGAGAGACGGTGAAAGTATGATGGACCATCTTAATAATTTTTTCGGCACAATCGACAAACTTGCTGAAATGGAAATAGGCATAGCTGAAGATCTTCTCACCATACTACTGTTGTACAGTATTCCAGATAGCTATGAGAATTTTCGATGCGCAATAGAAGCAAGAGATGATTTACCAACGCCTGAGGCATTAAAAATAAAACTCCTTGAAGAAAGCAGTGCCAGAAAAGAAAAAATAACTCAAGCAAGGCAACAACAACAGGATGGAGATGCATTTTATGCTAAATCATCTGTAAAACAAAATCGGTACTTCCAGGGCAAAAAGGAATCGTCAACATATTCAGGTAAAGTAGCTAGCAGTGCAAACAATTACAACAAAAAGTCATACAAATGCAATTATTGCAAAAAGACTGGACACAAAGCGGCAGATTGTTGGAGCAAAAATGGCAAATTTAAGTCAGCCAAGCAGAGTGCATCAAACGTCGATGAGGACGCATTCGTAGCTGTTGCATATAAAACCAATCCAACATTTCAATCATCAATTCATCAAAATTTCGACGACAACTTATCTGAAAAAATATCTTTCGGTATCGCTATGCAGGCTAGTTCAAATTCGATAACTGACTGGTGCATAGACAGTGGAGCGACGTCGCACATGTGCCAGGATAGGTCTAAATTCATAGATTTAACAAGAATTGAAAATCAAAGTGTTAGGCTTGCGGTTGACAAAACTACAGATATACTAGGAAAAGGAGCTGTCCGTCTTAATGTTCAATTCGGAAATAATTCAAAATCAATACTACTGAACAACGTTTTATATGTGCCGGAGTTAAAGACAAACCTTTTATCCATCCAAGGCAGTTTCGAATGGGTACAAAATTCAGTTTGATGAAAATGGAGCGCTATTCAAAAACAACAAGAATGAAACCATTTTAACGGCAGCAAGGAAAGGTGATCTCTACTTCATCGAATCAAGTTTAGAGTCAACATCAGCTGTCAGCGACAAACTGAACAATCTTGATGAATGGCATCAGCGCTATGGACATCTAAACGAAAGCGATCTTAAGAGGATTATCACTAATAAAATGGTCAAAGGAATACCGCATTTAATTGACAACCAGTTATCGACATGTGAAATTTGCATCCGAGGTAAGCAGAGTGCTCAACCATTTCCCAAGGAATCCCAGACAAGAAGTACTAAATTAATTCAGCTAGTTCATTCTGACGTGTGTGGACCAATGAGGACAAAAACAATTGGTGGTGCTTCGTTCTTCGCAACATTCATAGACGACAAATCAAGATTCGTTGATGTAAGTTTCCTGAAGGCAAAAAGTGATGTTAAGGAAGCATTTATAAACTATAAGAACTTGATTGAAAACCAGACGGATCTTAAAATAAAAACTTTACGGACAGATAATGGTTTGGAGTATTGCGGACGGGACTTCACAAAGTTTATACTACAAGCAGGAATAAGGAGGGAACATACCGTAGCTCATACACCTCAGCAAAATGGGACCGCGGAAAGGATGAACAGGACCCTGGTAGAAATGGCTCGATGCATGATGCTGCAATCAGAACTTCCACCTAGCTTCTGGGGCGAAGCTATATCAACTGCTGCATATTTGAGAAACCGTTGTCCAACAAGGAAACTCAACAATAAGACGCCGTTCGAAGTGAGATTCGGGTACAAACCGGATGTTTCGCATTTAAAAACATTTGGTTGCAAAGCATTCGTTCTTGATAAGATTCCAGGCAAAGGAAAATTCGATTCAAGGTCCAAAGAGTGTATATTTACCGGATATTCAAATACATCAAAAGCCTATCGTCTATGGGATCCAGCTGCTAGAAGAATAATCGTAAGCAGAGACGTCAAATTCATTGAAGGGTCAAAATGTATTGAAGCTGTAGAGAATCCAAAAGAATTTATGGACTTAGAAATTTCACTTCGACAGCCGTCAGTAGATACTAACAACGAAATTTTAAAACAAGAGGAACAAAGTGACGTCGATTATCGTGACAGAAAAAACGATGAACCAACGATTTTTCAACAAAATGCCGTCAACAATCCAATTGCTGAAATAAATGAAACAACTCCGCTTAAGAGGGGGCCTGGAAGGCCTAAAGTTGAAAGAACTGGTAAAAGCGGAAGACCACGTAAGTTGTTCAATATGATAATAGCTAAATACAAACAAGAAGCTGAGCTAGCGGAAGAAGCAAATCAAGGAGACGTCGTGATCAACCCAACAGTAAAAGAAGCAATGGAAGGACCAAATGCCAGCGAGTGGAGAGCTGCAATGGAATTAGAATTCAACGCACTTTGCGACATAAAGGCATGGGAACTTGTTGAACGTCCAAAGACCAAGAAAGTTATCGGTTGCAGATGGGTTTTAAGAACAAAGTTTAATGCTGATGGAAGTGTTGAAAGAAGGAAAGCTCGACTAGTTGCAAAAGGATGCTCACAGCAACCTGGTATCGACTTCCAAGAGACATTTGCGCCAGTAGCTAGACAAAGCTCCATTCGAATTCTTATGGCGCTTGCAGCAGAATTTAATCTACAGTTGTTCCAATTAGATGTCGAGATGGCATATATAAATGGAGATTTGGAAGAAGACTTATTTATGGAACAGGCTGAAGGTTTCATAAAGGCTGGAGAAGAACATCTAGTTTGTTCCCTAAAGAAGGCTATATATGGACTGAAGCAGTCAGGAAGACGATGGTATATGAAATTGGATCGGGAACTTTTGGAACTTGGACTTAAACCGTTGAACACTGAGAAGTGCATATACTTAATGGAAAGAGAAGATACCTACATGGTCGTCGTTATCTATGTAGATGATCTTATAATTGGAACTAACAACTTGGATGCGTATCAAACATTGAAGCAGCACCTATCAAAGAAATTCAAAATGAAAGATCTTGGTAAGTTACATTATTGCCTTGGAATTGAATTTAAACAAGACTTGTCCCAAAATATTGTGTCAATGAACCAAACAAAATACATCCAGAACATATTACTCGACTATGGTATGGAAGATTCAAAAGTAATGGGTACTCCGTTAGATGGCAATGCAAAATTAAACAAGCAGATGGGACCAAAAACTGAAAAAGAGAAACTTGAAATGACGAATACGCCGTATACATCACTGATTGGTTCACTGATGTACCTCGCTGTTTCAACACGACCAGACATTGCTCATACAGTCAGTGTTTTGAGTCAATACAATGCTGATCCGGGACAGGAGCACTGGAAAGCTGCTAAACGAGTACTAAGATACTTGCGTGGGACTCAAAACCTCGGGCTGGTTTTCCAGAAATCCGATAGACCACAATTAATTGGATTTGTCGACTCAGACTGGGGTGGAAACATAGACGATCGAAAATCGTATACCGGATTCGTTTTCAAACTTGCAAACGCGGCTGTGACATGGGAATCAAGAAAGCAGCAGTCAGTAGCCTTATCAAGTACTGAAGCAGAGTACATGGCCCTGACTGAAGCTGCCAAAGAAACAACTTATCTTCGAAATTTGCTTAAAGAACTTGGTTTCTTAAACGAAGATGCTGAGCCAACAACCGTTTATTGTGATAACCAGGGAGCACAAAAGCTGATGAAAAACCCAACATTTCACTCAAGAACAAAACATGTCGACATTCGGCATCACTACATCAGGGAAGTTTTCCAAAGAGGCGATATAAACGTCGAATACATACCGACCACCGAGATGATTGCCGACGTCCTGACCAAGAGCTTATTTGGACCTTCCCATCGTAAATGTGTTGAAGGATTTGGCGTTCTAAATATAGAAGAATAACCCGCGTTGAGAGGGGGTGTTGTTACTATATTGTAAATAAAGTGGCAACACGGTTACGATACATGACATCTGTATCCTTCTTCTAACGTAGATATATATCTACCTTTGTTTATTGAAGTATCTCTTTCTTTTTCTTTACCTTTTTCATTATTATTAATTAATCTCTTCTTAAATAAAGATGGTGGCTGGAAGACGCTCCAAGTAAAATATATCCTTCTTGTTTTATTACAAAGTTCAACTTATTATTCATAATATTCAACAACAATAATACACGATCTTGACTTAAGGCCTAGTACGGACCTGTTCCGAAATTGTACTGAAATGAAATAATTTATACTAATTAAGTAATTACTAATACAAATTACAAACAACAAAAAATACCTACCCATATTTTGCTTTTATATATGAACGGGTTTTATCAAAATGTACTAGATTGGTTGTAAGAGTTTTCAATTAACCTGTCTACCAGTTGAACACAGTCTCCACTCTCCAATAATTTTTTTTTCACAATCACTGCTGACAACATACAGAAAATAACATTGACATTTATTATCACTGCCGACTCCGAAAAGCGTGCTTTTGCGTCGTTTCACAAAGCAGAATTCATTATTATTTAAACTGTTTACAAAATATTTTTACAAGTAAATTCACCGACATGTAAGCATTACCCTGCCGTAGACCGCTAATCTGCTTATGGACTATTTCTTCTAATAGGCGAGATTTCTTTAAACAACCTGGAGACGGCGATGATTCCGACGACAGCCTGGATTTGAGTGACGAGAATCCGTTGGTGTATCCAATGGTCTTTGCAGACAGCGATTCAGATGCCTCCATCGATATAAGCGATATTAATGATGGATCCGACTTTATTCCCAGCGAAGATTCGGATGATTCCGATGATGAGGGTAAACCCGCCACTGCTTCGTCTACTGGACAAACCGCAGCCACTACTGATGACAAACCTGGTGGTTCATCAGCGTTAAATGAACTGAACGAAGACGAAGAAGAGGATGAAACAGTTCGGGCCATAATTGCTGCCATAAAAAAACCACGCACCTCACCACCAGAAATAAAGTTGGACGATTTTATTGCCGACATTTGCTTCCATCCTGATGAGGACATCATTGCGTTGGCCACCATCACCGGAGATGTCCACTTATTCAGGTATGCCAATGAGCAGAATACTCATTTAAAAACAGTAGAAGCGCACACGAAGGCGTGTCGCGATGTAGAGTTCACTGAAGACGGCAAATGTTTGGTGACATGCTCGAAAGACAAGTCCATAATGATCACCGACATGGAGACCGAGAAGTTGAAGCAGTTTTACGACACCGCACACGAGGACGCGATCAACAAATTGCACATTATTGATGAAAATATGTTTGCAAGTGGTAAGCGAGTCATAATCACATCACAGGAGAAACCATCATTCTGCTATATGAGACATTCGTTATAGGTGACGACAGTGGAACAGTGAAACTCTGGGATTATCGAACTAAGGAGCCTGTATTCTCCCTCAAAGAGGTCGAAGATAGCATCTTATCAATGCTCACCAACGAAGCAAAGAAATTGCTTCTAGTGACGAGTGGCGATGGTTATCTTACAACTCTTAACTTGGCAGCACGGTGAGTTAAATGCGATCTTTCTCCATGGACAGACGAATGAAATTGTTGAATCTTCTAGCAAACTGTTTGTGCAATCTGAGCCGTACGAGGAGGAACTCACCTGCATGGGCACCTATCGTGGTGACTCCAAGTTAATAGTGGGCACATCAAAGGGGCGCATCTACACCTTCAACTGGGGTCAGTTCGGCTACCATTCGGACATGTTCCCTGGTATAAAGACGCCAATGAGTGTAATGATGCCTGTCACAGACCGGATTGCCTGTGTTGCCGGCGAGGAGGGCGTCATTCGTGCAGTGCACATTGCCCCGTTCAAAAATCTGGGAATTGTCGGGCAACACAGCATGCCCATCGAGTCGTTAGACATCAACAACAGCGGTGAGCTGCTGGCTTCCAGTTCACACAACAATGATGTTCGCTTCTGGAATGTCAAGTATTTTGAGGACTTTGCCGACATAAAATACAACGAGAAGCACAATGCTCACAAAGAGAATCGACACAATCTGCCATCGTCCAAGTTTGCAAATGCATCCGACTTTTTCTCCGACCTAGCAGGAGCCGATTAACAGTGTTTTGTTTACAATGCGTTCATAATTATTTCATACATATTCGGATTAAGTTGTCGAGATTTTTTTAGTAGTTGTTAAATATATACATGAGACATTTTAGGAAGTTTTGCTTTTAGCTTTAGGGGCGGTTACATTTTCTGTGTAGGTCTGTTCCTTTACTTTTAAATCTTACGAATTTTTACTAATTCTTACGAATTCTTACGAATTTTTACTCAATGCCGTTCCTTAACTCAAAAAATTCCTAAAAGAGAGCGTCCTCGAGAGAGCAAGATATTACCCCTCCACTGAGAATCTTACGAATTTTTACTCAACAAATTTCTTGGTGTAAAAAGTGAAAAAGCTGCCAGTCACCTTACAACTAACAGCTGATTTGAAATTTGTTGTCCCATTTGGCATATGCGTTGATTATTTTTTGACTTCTTGCTATTAAAACGGTATCAACAGGCGGCAAAATAAAGTTGAATGTTCTCCTTAAGATTCTTTTCGATATTGGCGTCGAAATTCTTCCTTACTGTAACAAGGTACAATCTCTTCCATGTTATTCTTAATGCAGTGTCGCTTTTTCCTCTTCCTCTTTTTCAATCAGTACAAACTCTTCCACATACTCAGATTCATCAAAATAAAGTTAAAAATAAATGATAGAACTAATTTTCTTAGTAAATTAACAAATTCCTCGAGTTTATCAGACATTTTAACGACTATTCGTACAATTTTTTGAATATTCGATTTATGTATCTGTCATTTTTCATAAATTACTACAAAAGCGTTCCTTAACTTTTTCGTAAGCGTCTCTCTCTGTGAGAGAATTTATCCCCACCACTGCCATTTTGACAGTCTTTTCCATTCTTACTACAAAAGTAAGGGAACATACCTATATTTTAAGAAATAAGTTGGGCCTTAGATTAAAAAAAAATCCAATTTGGAACTTTATGTGACACTTTTAAGTACAAGTCACAATCAAACTCGTTTCAAGTTACGTGCTACCGAAATTTATTTGTTTCCAGTTGGCTAACGATGAACAGTCCTCGATTGTATCAAGTTACGTGCTGGCACCCTTGTAGCTGATGGTGTTCGTTGGATTTTATACGAATTTGTTCGCCACTCGTTTTCTGAGATAACAATGTGGTTTGATCGAAACGGAAATGCATAGTCATGGTCAATTACTGACTTGTCACGACGTACTCTTACTCCGTCACGGAATTGTGTAACCATACAAAAGCCAACTAAGGGTTTTCCGGCCTAATCGTAGTTCTAGGTTAGGTTAGGTGGCTGTCTGGAAAGAAACACTTGGACCCAGATTTTTAGGTCCGTTGTGATACCACATGAGAGAAGGAAAAATGGCCAGAGGAGTTTCTAGATCGGCAACAGTGTTGCTTGTTGCTCATTGAAGCTATAAACATTTTAATGTATTTGATCACACTGCGCATTACGAGTATAAATCTTTACATAGATCTTTATTTGAACTTTACCATGAAATTGTGCAACAACAATAAAAAAAAAACAATATGTACTTAAAAATCAAATAAAAGTACAGCTACAGTAAATCTACAAATCACATAACATGTCACCCTAGTCAGCATCATCCACCATTGGCAGTACAAAGAACTGTATGTACACCTGCGCATCATCATTTGAGTAGATCATAAAATGGAATTCCATTAGTCCGCTGGATTCCGTTTTAATGGCAACTTTTGTCGATGCAGACAGTGCCTTTGAGGTTAGGCGAATGTGCGAACATCTGTACCGCGCAACAGTTGTGTCGCGACAGTTGAACATCAGCATCATATCACTTGTTTTGGCCACTTGTATATTTGACTCCGATTGCATGACACCGATTGTAGCCACACGAAAATGAGGATCCTTCGGCGATAGGGTGATTTCCAATTCCTCTGCTGTTTTATCGATATCGGAAAAAATCTGAGCCATATCCGGGCCACGGATAAAAATTAGATTATAACTAGGGCTTTCCTCATTCAAGGAGTATTCTGTGAATTCCTCGTAGTGGGCAGTTTTAATTGAACATTCAGTTGTGACGTCCTGATCTGCATTGTACTCGATGACCAACATTAAAGGAGCTCCATGACCCTTGTATAATATTTTGAGACTGCAGTCGCTGCTGGCGAACAGGCTAATGCACTCGACAAGGACATTCATATTAACACTGAAATGGATATCGCCATCGAGATGGAATTCCTCGAAAACTTCGCGCGTTAGGAATAGACTTGCCTGGATGGATTTGCCATTTTCCACCATAATACGAAAGCCGTTCTCGTTGATTTGGAATTTGACATTCTGTGGGCAAAAAGAGATTGGTGATAGAACACAGCTGTAATTAAAAATCATAAGCTTCAAATATGGAACAGACCTCGGAAAAACTGATCGCTTTAATTCCTGCATAGAATGCCCTTACTTTTTCCAATCGACCGACAAATCTAAAATTCGAATACTGCGATTGTGTCAGCATGTTAAGATTTTTGAGTACACCCTTGTCGTAGAGTATTTTCGAGTTGTGCATTTAGTCTGCAGCAATTTGTTTCAGCAAAAAATTAAACGTATGCTTTGGTAGGACTTCGACTTTAAGCTTGTCGAGAATTTTAGCCAAACGAGCGGCTAACACATGTTCACATGTGTAGTACAATTTCTCAACTGCATTCAAAATGTGGTTAGTGAAGAATTTGCATTTACAAAAGTTAACATTTGGAAACAGTTTGTACACTATCGGAGATCGCCATAGGCTGGTTTGTATTTCAATTAGTTCGCTTATGCCATTCTGAGGAATGTATGATGTAACACAACCTTTGTCGATGATATGGAGTGCTTTGAAGACAATGTCCTCTTGGAAAAGGTATTTCAATTCAATAAATTCTTCGTTTGTAACTGCAAGAAAATTAAGTACATGGTATTATAGAAAATGTAAACAAACATTTTGTTTCGTGAATACTTACATTGTTTATCGCTTAATGTCGATAAACGATTTGCAATTCGATCGAGAACTTGCTCAATTAGTTCAGAGATAAATGTTGGTTCAAGTTTTTGCATTTATTTCTGAAAACATCCAAAACAAATACGGAAAACACTCAAATTTGCTGGTTCGAATTTTATGTTTAATGCTATGCAATGTACTAGATGAAGTATTTTTAACAACCTGTCATTTTTAAGGTATGTTCGAAATAGTGAAACCAATATTAGGCGTTTTTCTTTTTTAGTTCAGAGCACAACCTGAACTGTTATACAAAAAGTTTGTGTTTCTTTTTTAGCTCAGATACATCAGAGCTCGAATTTGTGTTTCTTTTTTCGTTCAGAGCGTGATCAGAGCGCGCTCTATGAGCTCAGAATTAATTGACTGAGCAGGCTGAGTAAAATGCTGATTACACATATACATTCACACTTCCAGTCCTATTTGAGAGAAAAGAAAAACAGGAAAAACAGAAAATCATCAGAACGATCTGAGCACGCTCAGTTCAGAGCGCGCTCATATAGCTCGAGCTCAGTTCAGTGCTCAGCTCTGAACTAAAAAAGAAAAACGCCTATTGAATCTGTCGGAGCAGGCAGGGTTGTGATATTTGAAAAGTCTCCAAGTTTGGGTTAATTTAGGCGTTTTTCTTTTTTAGTTCAGAGCTGAGCACTGAACTGAGCTCGAGCTATATGAGCACGTTCTGAACTGAGCGTGCTCAGATCGTTCTGATGATTTTCTGTTTTTCCTGTTTTTCTTTTCTCTCAAATAGGACTGGAAGTGTGAATGTATATGTGTTATCAGCATTTTACTCAGCCTGCTCAGTCAATTAATTCTGAGCTCATAGAGCGCGCTCTGATCACGCTCTGAACGAAAAAAGAAACACAAATTCGAGCTCTGATGTATCTGAGCTAAAAAAGAAACACAAACTTTTTGTATAACAGTTCAGGTTGTGCTCTGAACTAAAAAAGAAAAACTCCTTTTGTTTGAGTTTGACTAGATTAGGCGTTTTTCTTTTTTAGTTCAGAGCTGAGCACGGAACTGAGCTCAAGCTATATGAGCGCGCTCTGAACTGAGCGTGCTCAGATCGTTTTGATGATTTTCTGTTTTTCCTGTTTTTCTTTTCTCTCAAATATGACTGGAAGTGTGAATGTATATGTGTAATCAGCATTTTACTCAGCCTGCTCAATCAATTAATTCTGAGCTCATACTGCGCGCTCTGATCATGCTCTGAACGAAAAAAGAAACACGAATTCAAGCTCTGATGTATCTGAGCAAAAAAGAAACACAAACTTTTTGTATAACAGTTCAGAGCTGAGCTCGAGCATTATGAGCGCGCTCTGAACCGAGCATGTTCAGATAATTCTGATGTTTTCTGTTTTCCTGTTTTTTTTTTTCGATCAAATACGACTGGAAGTGTAAAAGTATATGTGTAATCACCTTTTTACTCAGTCTGCTCAGTCAATTTTTTCTGAGCTCGTAGAGCCCGCTCTGACAATGCTCTGAACGAAAAGAGAAACACAAATTCGAGCTCTGATGTATCTGAGCTAAAAAAGAAACACAAACTTTTAGTATAACAGTTCAGATTGTGCTCTGAACTAAAAAAGAAAAACGCCTATTATGATTTATGATGATAATGACACATAAATTAAAAAACGAGATCGTGACTTTATTTCGCTTCTTGATTTGCAGGAAAGACTTTCCAATTCCCGGCATGTTTACTTCATAATGGATGGCATTATGTTGCTGATTCAAGTCCAATAAAACACCATAAAGAGTGAGTAATGTAGAGCGAGCAAGTACTGGAAACATCGTAAGGGTTGACATTGATATATAGGTATCCACACTAAAGCTTAGTACGCTGCTCGAGCTAAATTCTCGCTCCCATACAAAATTCTCTCCAAAATTTAGGAGTGCTAAATTCAAGTGAACCCATTTAGCTGAGTAGTACGCTGCTTGAGCTAAATAATCTAACTTTTGTTTCAGAATGTACTTCATGTACCTATCTGTCAAAATTGAGCGTGCCCATTTAATGGGGCGGTACATTTTCTCAAGCTAAATTTTGACAGATCTTTGTGTTCTGTTGTTTTGTTGCAATTTTGTATTGCGGAGAATTTGAGGAGTAAGCAACGATGAGTTTTTTTTTTAATAAATACCTCGACGAGGAATACCTAGAATCAGTTGATTGTTGAAGCTTAGTATGCTGCTCGAGATAAATTTTCGTACCCATACAGAATTCTCTCCCAAATTTAGCTGAGCTAAATTCAAGCGAACCCATTTTAAAAAATTAACTTCCTGAACGCATCATTTGAAACTGCAAATCTGTGCGCACCCATTTATCTATTGAACACACCCATCACGTGTGTGATCGATAAATCTCTCCAATTGGATTATTTCTCCACAACGTTTTTCCATCAACCACCAAAAAAACCGAACAGACGTTTTGTTCGTTGGTTTTTTTTGTGTCTACCGCTGAGTCGAACTTCCAAAAAGTTAAAGAAAATTCGAAAAAAAAATATTTGCTCGGTCTTAAACTTGCTTAAAGAAAATAAACCGTATAAACATAGAAATTTATTATCTGTATTTCAAGTTTAGCACAAAATTCATCAAATCCACCCAAAATCGATTCTAGAGTAGCTTCCAGACCGAAATAAATAATAAATGTCTGAATTGCAGTCATCCCTATTGCTGAAAAAGCAGTTAGGTGGTAAGTTTTATTATCGAAATTCTTTCCGTTTTAGTGGGGCTCTGTCAACATTCATCTATAGCCTCCGTAACATTCGCATTTCTTGTGAAAAATGCAAACAAAAACCATTTTCGCAAAATGCCGCAGAACAGACTACATATTCGAGGTTAATTCCCCCTTTTAATTCTGTGCTCCCATCCATTCGTTCGCTTGTGAAAAACGTGTAATTTCAAAGCACATTTTCGGAAAAATCAATTTCGAAACAAAAAATCGTAATCATTTCCAAAGAAAAAATAAAGAAAAAAATCCAAAGATGTGCAAAAGAACGAGAACTCCTTTGTGTAAGGTTTTTTTTTTGTCTTTTCTTCTCGAATGTACAGAAGTGAACCGGGACAACGGGGGCGACAAATTGTGTGTGAAAATTGCACACATACGTGCCAAATGCAATTTTGTGATGGCGTTTCTTTGCTGTTTGTTACCCAAAATACCTGATTAAATGTGGAAAAATCATTTAAATTTATGTATTTGGCCATTTTGATGATTTCGCTGTTTATCGCCTTTCGTTCGATGCATATCCAATCTATAGCATTTATCAGGGTCGCACAGTAGGCAGCCGACAATAGGTACCACTCGTACCAGTAACATGAATGTCGTTGACTTCTTCTATAAAGACGAGATGAGCGTTTACTTGGGTTCCACTCCACCCCAGTGTGTGTGTGTTGTGAATCACTTTCTTTCTTTTTTGTTTTTGGTTCTTGGGTAGTTTGGGTTGGTTTTGTTATATTTTTTTACTGCTGTTTTGTTACTTGCAATACTTTGAATCTGCAATGCTCTTATGGTGTGCCTTCTTTCTTTTTTACGTTTCTTTGCAGAATTGAACAAGAACCCTGTTGAAGGATTTTCAGCTGGACTAATCGATGAGAGCGACATATTTAGATGGGAAGTCCTTATAATTGGTCCACCGGACACTCTCTAGTAAGTATCTGTGCATGAATATCATTTACTTAAGCATAGGTATATGATGCGGGTGTAGCGTATGTACAAGTTTATATGAAATCGATGTGTAATAACGTCTTTCGTGAATTATTTATAGGTAAGACGCAGGTAGTTAAACAAGTCAATCAAAAGCAAAGTCTGCATGAAATGCATACACACGTTGTTTTTGCACACTTGAAACTCGGCATGAGGGAAGCCGAGCAGCTGCTCTTTCCACTTAATTAGTTCCACTTTGATGCTTGGAAATGTAGACAGGCTCCTTCGTATGCTATGTGTATATCCACATATTTGACTTCAAGATGATGGGTGGTAATGAAGTTGAGCTTAGAGGTGCAAGCGAAGTTGGAAGTAGGTAGTGAAACATTTGCAATGGATTGCTGTAATCCTGTTACCTTGCGACCCAGTATAAACTATTTTCGATCAGAAATGTACACTTCGATGGATGTTTTCTATCCCAATCCCAATATGTTTCATTAAAGTTAATAAAATATTTAAGTATTGAAGAGTTGAAACAGTTTTTAATAGAACTGAGTGCGTGCAGTTCTGTTCCTACAGCTCTAGCTTTATATGAAGGTGTTTTTACAAGCGAGGAAGGGTTTGCATCTCTGATGATGATGAGACTACCGACTTGAATGTTGGGCTTTTCGGAGCACTAAAACACCAGCTGGTTTCTTGAATTTCAATCACGAAGTTAGAACACGAGTGTGGACATTTTTTCCAGGGTTCTAATGCCGCTACTACGCCTTCATCCACACGTTGTTTGCGTTTACTGGCAATAAAGGTCGGCGCTTTCCAACTTTTGCATTATTCGCCCCTATCAAGGTAACCGTTCGGAACAAATTCCGATACGAAAGTCAATTCCGATTGGAACTTAAATTGCGTTCGAAGTATCCGCTTCGGAATAAAATAAATGAAGCAAATAAATTCGTTCATTTCACATTAAAATTTGCCGTGTAGCTGTCAAAAGTTAAGTGCTATAACGCGGCTCCTGGCAATGCGACAAGGTGCGCTATATTATGTCATCGAAGAATTTTTCCAAAAGTCGTATCGGAACGGTTATCTAGATTGAAATTTCTCCGATTTCGTACAAATCTGAGAAAATTCTGTTTCGAACAGATAGATACCTCGATAGGGGTATGTCGTTTTCCATTGGGATTTTCAGATTTTGCACTCAGATTTCCAGATTTTTCGTGCCCAATAGAACATAAAACGAGATTTTTCTTTCTTTGCATTTGTGGTGGTGCGTGTTTTAAACGTCAACTGTTCTTAAATTGTAACTTGTGTTTATAAAAATCCATTCAATTTATTCTGATATTCGTTGCAGCGGCCAAATGTAATTTTTCCCCTATTTTTTTACAGACCAGTCCTCTAGAACGGAAGTAATAACACACTTTAAAGTTTGACAAATGTCAAATGTTTTGGGGTTAGTGTACATAGGTGTAAATCTCGCTCAGAAATCGAGATTCGCAAAATTGCTCTGACTCTGACTGCTTTTTTCGAGACCAATGGAACATGAAATCTGACAGCTGATATCGAGAGCAGAAAAACTGTTCTGAATGTAAAAAAAAGTTTTTTTTCAGTCCCAATGGAAAACGACATTAATCGACTCGCTCTTCTTTTACCTTGGGTGTCAATTTGTAAGAGCTGCTACCATATTATAGGACAAAATTAGGTAATGTTCGAGTGGCAGCTGACAGGCCGCATCACTTAGGCCAAAGTAGGCCCATTGTGATACCACAGGATCAATGTTCTCATAAACTACCCGCTGAACCAATCGGAGCTAAGAATGAAGCTTTGGAGGCAGTTGATTCCTATGTTTGCGAGTTCGCTGAGATTGTCGAACAAGTATTCTCCGAGGTATAGTTTTCTACGGAATGACAATGCTGGGTTGGTGAAGAATAGTGTCCTCCTCCTCCTCGTCCATACAGCTTCTGCATTAATCGTCTGAAGGGAGGCCCAACCTGGGAGCATGTCTCCCTATGATGCAGTGTCCCGTGATGCCACCTACTAAAGTACTTATCATGGGTCTTTTCAGTGTAGTACGATTTTTAGAGCGCTTAAGATCCAGCTGAGGCCAGATCTGTTTCGAAGTGTGGAACGTTTTACAATTAGACCACCTGCGATTATTAGCGCTTAACGCTTTTTGTTTAAATAGGAGCTTGCAAGTAGCGAGAGGCATGTAGAGATTCTCCTTTTCCGGTCCGTCGAGTTCGTCCGCCATGCAATTACCTGGAATGTCTCTATGGCCCCGCACCCATATAAGATGCATTTTGAATTGTTTCGCCATCTCGTTAAGAGATAATCGGCAATTGAGGGCAGTTGTGGAATTGAAGATGACAGAATCCAGGGATTGTAGGACAAATTCAACTTGGATATCCTAACGCATTCGAAGTCATTTCATAAATCAACCAACACCAGGTGGAAAGGTGAGCCATTCGACGCACTCTTCTGCGTGGTATTCATGTGGTCAACGGATCGAATCGAGTTCCGCACCACTGCATCCGTCGAAGACCTATTAAAAGACCTATCAACCCTGTTTGTTCGGCATTGATTGTGCCTACTTAAAGTCATTTAATCGGCCCTAGCGGGGTATCCCTCGGAACGTAAAATTCTTCGATTTTATACGATTCGGAGGATTTTTACTGCGAGGTATTCTTCGGAACAATTGTTCGGAGAATTGTTCCGACATTTTGTAATGCATATCGGCGAATTACGTTGAAGTGCGATTAAGTGCATTTTTTGTTATATTTTTGACAGCTAGGTTCCGATATCCTCCGACAGAAATTGGTTACGGAATTTGTTTACGATTTGCAGTGCGCCATCGCAATTGTTTATCTCTCTTCCGAAGTCGGACACGTCGAATGGAATTTGAGCCTCCGAAAGAGTATGCGTTGCGGAGAATTTTTGTTTTTATTAGGAGGTAATACGCATATATCTCTCTGCTTCGCGTACTGCGAAATATTTCTTTTGTAAAGTGCGGGTTTCGTTAGGAAAGCTATCTCAGTTCTCTTTAGTTTTTTAACGCTGTAGTTACGCCAGTATTTTAGTCTTTAAAGCGGTTGTGATGATGTGAGCAATGTGTATTAAGCTCAGAAATTCAGAATTGCTCTTTTTATAGAAATTGGTTTGAGCACTTTCGCAATAAGGGTAGACACCATATTCCCATCATTTGGTTATCTGTTGCTACTTTTTTTTTCAGTAACCATAAATGTTTAAATGGACCAAATAAATATATTCCTTTAAAGTCTCAATTTGCACGCATAATTGCATATTTTTGGATCACAGTTCATAGCGCAAAATTTCTTTCCAACAGCAACAGCACAAACTTTTCAATCTGACATTTTGTTATTGTGTGTTGGTGAGTTCAGTACAATTCTTTAAAAATATCCCGGACACTTCTGTCGTGTTAAGAATTGACCTGGAAGTTGTCATTACTAATAATCATTTTTAACCTTCATTTTTATTACTTTCTAGTACACAATATGCAATTTTGTATGGAACATTTCCTCGTTGTGAGTTCGAAAAATTTAACCTGGACACTAAAAATGATTATTGGTATAGCGGATGGTTCATAATAGTTTGGGAATTTAGTGTGATTCTTGTTTTTTGTCGCACAATCCGTTTAAATGACTTGTCTCTTACTATTTTTTCAATTGAAAACGCCAGAAGTTGGGTGCATGCCAGTGCGGAATGTTAGACAGTGATCGACTTATCCCCTGGAAGTAACGTAAAGCATTAAGAATTATTGAAATCGTTATTAGTCGGCGCGGCATAATGCAGCCAGACTCTCGCTTAAGATGTGACATTATTCAGTCGGTTTAATAGGACAAATGTAAATAGTCTAAAGACGGTTTCCAGTTGGTTAGACATAACCTTTTCTACCTGAAAAACGTCCCAAAATATTGCTCCGCAGATTATAAACTGTGATTTGAAGTGGGATTCGTACACCTCTAACTCAAAAACATTCATTCATTGTCTCTTTGCGACGATATGGGAGTAAACTGTGAGAATACGAGGTGAACCCAGATGCAGGAGTATCACTGCTATGTCTTCAAGTGTTACCACAGATTTGTTTTGCAAGACCAAATAGAATCCGTTTCCTCAATTTGTTTTTTTTTTTTTTATAATAAACACGCGCTAAAGAGGTTGTGACTACTCTTATGGTGTAGTTTGAAGTACACAGCGCGGGCGTTAAGGAAATTGGGATAGAGAAGATAGGAGATTCCGATGCACATTGGTTTTAAATGTCTGTAAATTGCACCGAGGGGGAAAGACCGAGCCGGGCAAGGCATTCCACATTCGTGTTGTACGGCTTATGAAAGAATCTCTATATTTCAGAGTACGACCGAAAATAGGCTGAAGGGTAAACTGATGGGCATTCCTGGCTTGGCGAGTATTGCGGTTGAATTGTTGAAGGGGTGGAATGCAGCTGGCAATTTCATTTGAGCACTGTTTGTGGAAATAGCGATAAAACAATGAGAGACTTGTTACATTTCTGCGATGTTCGAGCGAATTTATAGAATTCGCTATATTTATGTCTCCAATGAGTTTTAAGGCACGATTTTGTATCCTATCCAGGAGGTGCAGTAAGGTTTTAGGGGCACCAGACCAGATATGAGAGTTGTACTCAAGTTTGGGGCGAATGAACGCCTTGTATATGGTAGCCAGATCAGAAGGGGTAAAATATTTCTTGCACCTTTTAAGGAAACCTAGACATTTCGCAGCGTTCTTGGCGACTTCGTGAATGTGGTTGTTCCAACGGAGTTTGTCATGGACACACATACCGAGAATGGAAAGTCTTTCGGTTTCGGCGATGCAAGTGCCATTCATGGATAATGGCTGAGAATTCTGGTTTCGCTTTAATGACAACAGACAGCATTGTGTTTTGGAAGCATTAAATTCCACTCTATTGGCTAAACCCCATTTTATAATGCTGTCGAGATCGGAATTTAATGAGCTTAACATACGTTGCCGTTCCAGTTCTACGGCCGAAGAGCAGGGACGTGAGTCCTGGAATGAATATGAGAAGCTGAGGGTGCTGTCATCAGCGAAGGAGTGGATTGGATTAGAGGTAGCAGACAGGAGATCATTTATGAAAATGAGAAAGAGAGTCGGAGACAAAACGGAGCCTTGGGGAACACCAGCATTTATATGGTGAATTTCAGACTTGAAGCCATCCAATACAACTTGAATTGAACGGCCCGAGAGGTAGTTTCTAATCCATTGAAGAAGAGACGCATCGATCCCATATGCACGCATTTTCGATAAAAGAACTTGGTGCCAAACTCTGTCAAATGCCTTTGAAATATCAAGCGCAACAATCTTTGTTTCACCAGAGTGATGTAGAGATTGGTTCCACTTTTCGGTGAGATAAGCCATCAAATCACCAGTGGATCTGTTGCCACGAAAACCATACTGCCGGTCATTAAAGAGTTTTCGTGATTCAAGATATTTCATGAGCTTACGATTTATAAGCGTTTCCATGACCTTAGAAAGAACGGATGTAAGTGCTATGGGTCGGTAGTTGGAGGGAGAAGAAGATTCGCCTTTTTTGGGGACGGGCTGGACAAATGCTGTTTTCCATCTTCTCGGGAAGAGTCCAGAAGAATAGGACAGATGGAAAAGCTTACGCAGTGGTTTTGCCAGCGTGGAAGAACACCTCTTCAGAACAATTGGGGAAATGCAATCTGGACCAGCGGATTTGTTTATGTTGAGATCATTAAGTACTCTTGCCACTGTACGAGTGCGAAAATGGATTTGTCCCATGGTGTATTCGACGCTCTCAAGTACAGGTAGAGGCAAAGCGCAATCTGGGAGCATTGAGCTGGCTGCAAAATGTGCAGCAAGCAGATTCGCTTTGTCTAGAGAGTTGACAGCTGGAATGTCATTGTAAATGAGCGTTGGGATCGAAGATGTGGCCGAATTCTTTATATTTTTTACAAAAGACCAAAAGTTTTTACTACGTTACAAGGACCTTAACTTGACTTGTTTGTTTTTAGCCGCAAAGTGGAATAAGCTCACAGTTCCAGCGTCATGCAATCATACGAAGGACTTCTTCAATAAAACACCAAAGCTATCACCACATTACAAAGATTCACACCACTTTGCAGTCTCCAAAGGCTTTCTTTGGAACAGATTCTCCCGTGACCTGTAGAAATTCGGTAACGCGTTGCTGCGCGGATCTCAAGAAACAGTCTTTGATCATCTCATTTAAATAAATGTCGATGGCTTTGAAAACAATGCTAG
Organism: Cheilosia urbana; assembly: GCA_946477585.1. Lineage (NCBI taxonomy): Eukaryota > Metazoa > Arthropoda > Insecta > Diptera > Syrphidae > Cheilosia > Cheilosia urbana. The sequence continues at coordinate 19,053,589 of OX297853.1, read as the reverse complement.
TCTATGACAGCGGACGACATATTGGTGAGCGCAGGTTCTTTCTTTATAATCGAATTATTTAGAGCAGCTCAATCACCTCTTAGTTAAAAGACTGTCCCTTTTTGCGTACCTTTTTTCTTCGAACTTGAGTGGCCAAGTTTACGGCTGAATCCCGTTGTGGTCTTTTTAGTTGGAACTTTGCTGCGGTTTTTGTGAACAAATGTCTATGACCCAGATTTCCATTGACCCGTCCTGCCGTTTGTTATCTAGGGCTACTTCAAAGATGCTCTTTATAGGCAGGAGAGCATGGGTTTTGGAATGAAAACATGTGTAGAGAAGTTTGCTAGTGTGGCTATTCAGGTAGGACCTAAAGTGTTTTACTTGCTGCCTTCAATCGATGGATTTTGTAAAGCAGCGAGGTTTTTTATTGCCCATATAAAGCACATGTCTCTGCGCCATACGCTTGGCCTTGTCTGGAGAACTTGTCTATATAACTATTGCAGTTTAAGGTTATGTGAATTTATAGTCTTCGTTCAAATAAGTTTCAAATCTGCTCTCAGTTTCAGATACTGAGTGGTGTCGTTCATTTTGGGCCTAGGACTTGGGCCAGTTTAGTTGGGTGCGTCTACAGCATTAGTGGTGTTAGTGTGGCTGGTTTGACCGGACAATTGAAGAGGTGTTCTACATCATGTGGGCTTATGTTGCAGTATGGACATTTGTTTTCAATTTTAGGATCAAGGCGTGCCATATAGTTGTTCAATAAGTGGCACCAGCCCGATCGAAGTTGAGTCAGAGTGGTCCTCGTTGGTCTAGGGAGTAGTTTTTCTGCGGGGGCAATAGGTGGGTGTGCCGCCAAGTACCACATTCGCTTTGTAGCTGGCATTTGAGACAGAAGCCTGGTGAATGTTGTTTTTGCCCACGTAGTACTGTTCTAAGTTGATGTGTGGTTGTTGGGTGAGGTGGTTTATTTCGTCTTGTAGGTTTAAGATGCATCTGCCTATGTTCCGAGGTGGTTTTGGAGCCGAGATAAGGTTGTGGTTGGGGTGTTTGGGTAGGTGACAGGCTAGTACAAATTGTTGAGAGAGCATGTTGTTGCGTGTTTTAACCGGTAGCATCATTGTTTCTGTGTGAAGGTGGTCTTCGTCTGCCATGAGATGGCAACCTGTGATGGTGCGTATGGCTCTGTTGTGGCATACTTGGAGGTGCTTCCAGTTAGTTTCGCTTAATTGTGGGGACCAGATGGGTGCCGCGTAGTTGAGAACTGATCGACTTATCGCTTTGTAAGTGGCGAGGAGTGTTTCTTTGTCTTTGCCCCACGAACTTCCAGCGAGTGAGTTGATGATGTTGTTTCTGGACCTGACACGATTTTTGATGTAAGTGATGTGTGTCGAGAAGCTGAACATGTTGTCGAATTTGACTCTCAGGACTTTGGGGTGTGCGATGGTGGGGATGCGTCTTCCGGCAATTGATATGTTCAGCTCTAGTCCCACTTCGTTTGTCCATGAAGTTAACAGTGTTGCAGTAGATTTTCCTGGTAACAGTTCAAGATTGCGGTCTTTGAAGAACGTGCCTACGGTTCCTAGGTAAGTGATGATCGATGCAGCGAGGTCATGAATGTTGGGTCCTGATGCTAGAATCGTGCAATCGTCTGCATATGATATTAGGTTTATGCCTGCCGGAGGTAGCTGTAGTTTTAAGATATAAAAATTAAAGAGAAGGGGGGACAGTACCGCGCCTTGAGGAACACTTTGTTTGGCTTTCCTGAGTTTTGATTTGGAGTTCCGGAATTCCACAAATGGCTGTCAGCCGCTGAGGTAGTTTGCAAGCCAGCGTTTGGTTGAGGTTGGTAGTGACGACTCCAAAATATCTTTGAGCAGTACATCGTGGCTTACTGTATCAAAGGCTTTGGACAGATCTAGGGCCACAGCTATGGTTATGTGGCAGGGTCTTGGTCTTGGTTGGTTGGTTGCTTTAAGCCGCTGATTTGGCTGTTGATGGCCGCTTCCACGACGATTGGGTCTACGTACCGAAGCGACTCGCAGCCGGACTACTCCAGCCTGGCCACGACCAAAGATCGTCCACCCCATCAACAACATTCGTCAGTAATGATACATGATAGCACCCAGCTTCATGGAGATCAGGTGCAGAATTGCCTCATTCGTGAGCGAGCAATACATCAATGAATTTCGTGGCTTTTACAGGCAAAACAATAACAAATTCAGTCACGTATTACATGACGGATGCGGTAATTCAACCCCAAAAGTTCGTTAAAACCTAAACTTGAAATTTAAATTTGTTTTCACTTGTGCAGTTCGACGTGCGCAGAGGTTGATTATGGGCCAATATTATGGGTGATTGGATGATTTGATCTTATCCTTATCTTCGCCCGAGCTTTGTCTGTATACTTTAGATATAGTCAAAGGTCTTTATTCACATCGACAGAATCTATTTTCATGCTGATCTATATCCAAGTTTACGGTGTCCCCAGGGGTGTTATTGTTAACTAATATTTTATTTCTACGTATCGCATTCACAGCTAAACGTTTTTCTTCTCTCTTTCCAGTGAAGGAGGTTTCTTCAAGGCACATCTGCATTTCCCAAAGGAATATCCACTCAGGCCACCACGCATGAAGTTCGTCACAGAGATCTGGCATCCAAATATCGAGAAGAACGGTGACGTCTGTATTAGTATTCTTCATGAGCCAGGCGATGACAAATGGGGATACGAGAAAGCTTCCGAACGTTGGTTGCCCGTACACACGGTCGAGACCATATTGATATCAGTGATATCGATGCTAGCCGATCCGAACGATGAGTCACCGGCCAATGTAGACGCAGCCAAGGAATGGAGAGAGTCTTATCCAGAATTTAAACGTAAAGTAGCTCGCTGTGTCCGAAAAAGTCAAGAAGAATGCTCGTAGAATTCTTTGTATTTATATAAATTAAAAGAAATTATTTAATTAATTTTTTTTTGTCATTTACTATTATATTAAAACAACAAGAAAAAACAAACAAAAAACGTAATAAATAAAATAAAACATTTTTAAACAAGAAAAACAAACAAACAGCAAGTACTATGCATCGTTTTGCTTAAAACCAGCCAATACCGCAAATGAGGAGATTCGTAAATTTATAAAACATCAAAAACAACAACAACAACAAAAATCTAAAACTATATTCAAATTAATTAAAATTTCCTAAATTAAATAAGAACAACAAAATAAAATAAAAGTTGAAATAAAAGAACAAATTGCTTCACTTTATTTATAAACACTCACTCTCTGTCTCTCTTTTTCTACCTCTGTTCTACCTCCCCCTTGCTCTTCTGTTACATGTTGGTTTCTTCGTTTCTGCGTAAAAAAAAACGCAAACCAAAAGATGACATTTTGTCGGGTAGAATTTAAATCCTTACAGCGAGAAGCTGAAGTTAAATCGAGAGTAAAATTAACGCGATAAAATAAGGAAATTAACACAAATATGACTGACAACGACAGCGAAAACTTATTCTTTTAAGTATGTGTGGAAATGTACAATCCATTTATATTAATAAGAAAAATGTCCTTGAATTATTACAGTTAAAGCATTTAATGAAACCATTTTCGTTTGTCAAAAAAGAAATAAAATATTTGAACGAAATACTGACGTTGTTTATAATCCGCCGGAACGGAAAATTCTCCGCAACGCATTTTCTTTCGGAGGCTCAAATTCCATTCGAGTTGTCTGGGCTAAGGTGATAGTTGATGATTTCGGAAGAGAAATAAACAACTGCGATGGCGTACCGCAATCGTAAACAAAATCTGCAACCACTTTCTGTCGGAGGATATCGGAACCTAGCTGTCAAAAATTTAACAAAAAATGAACTTAATCGCACTTCAACGTAATTCGCCAATGTGCGTTACAAAATGTCGGAACAATTCTCCGAACTGTTGTTCCGAAGTATACCCCGCAGCAAAAATCCTCCGAATTGGATAATTTTCCATTCCGACAGATACCTCGCTAGGGCCGTATGTGGCGTAGTTTTATTTCGAAGCAAGCTTAACGTCTTTTGGCATTTATAACCTGGAAGCTATTAGATGACTTGTTGAACAAAAGTTCATGGGGACGCGTCCGGGCTAAGACATAAATCCTTTCCTTATTTTGGTGTCAATTAGCAACCGAGTGATAGTTTGTAAAATGTAGCAATCAATTGATACTTTTGTATTGTACTATGTATGTACCTATTTCGTTATTTTGATTTTCACGAAACTTTGCACCTTTGCTGTAAAACAAACTTCCTTAAATTACTTGAAACAGCTGAGCGAAGTATATTGGCATCTATAAATCTGAAAAAAAGAATACGAGAGCTACAAAAAGTGATCCGAATCAAAAAAATTAAAAGTGATTTACATAAAAAAATATTGAATTTTTGTCTCGATGGAAAACGACATAAGTCGACCCTGAACGCAAAAGCTAGATTGTTCGTTAACGTCACTTTCCCTTTGTCGGTTGTTAGATATAATATGTACATACAAACTATCAACTTTGTGTAAATTCAGTAACGGATCACTTTGCAAAATGTTCGTTATGCAAACCATTGGCATCAATTTCAACGTCAAGTGTTCATTATTGCAAAGTTGATCAAACTGATGCGTAAACATAACGAAAAAAAAAAAAACATCACAAAAATAACTCATGCGCTGTTGATTCGCCTGCAAAAAAGTAAGAAAAATGCAGGAAGTAAAAGAAAAATAAGTATATACACATTTTTATCAATATATTACTATGTACTTTGAAAGACAAATTTATAAATTTTTGTTCAACTCTTTATATTATTTTTTCACAAACAATGCGTTCAAAAACTAAAACGACACATTCAATCACCAACGCATCAGCATAAACGGTGCATCGCATCAGGGGTCGAATTACCGCATCCGTGATCGAGCCACACGTCACTGAATTTTGTGGATTTTACAAGCAAAACAATAACAAATTCAGTCACGTATAACTCGATCACGGATGCGGTAATTCGGCCCCAGCATAGCAAATAAGCAGTGATGCCGCGTCACTGCGCAAGTCTTTGACGTTTCTGAATTTACACTTTGTATCTCACTGATGAATGTCTTGACTATATTCGTCAGCTACCCATCCTTATACGTCAATTGAAAAGGAATTCACCATAATCGATATAGGCCAATCAAAACTGAGAGACATAAAGTCAGCTAGCTGTCAGACTAACTAAACTTGTTGATTGTTGAACGTCCCCAATTTAAAATAAATCCAACCCCGTGACACAGATGGGTTATTTTATTACTCATATTAACCTTGTTATTATCGACAAAAGCACGCCTTTTGAATATTTACTGAGTAATACAAACGATCACCCAACATTGACTCAAAATACAACATTTCTCTGGTGATTTTTGCATAAATAATACAAAATTCGCATCGACGTCAACCATTTCGCACGAAAAATGAACCTACCGCCGATCCTCCAAAGAACTCATCAGAAAACAAAATGCAAATCGCAATGGTGTGCCGTGATAGATCGCGAACATTTCTTTTCGCAATCAAAATGTAACAATTATTGTGAAGTGTAGGAAGAAAATCTATTCTACGATCCAATTTTGCGGTTTTTCCATTGTTTTCGTGGAGTCTGGGGTTGAATTACCACATCCGTGATCGAGTAATACGAGACTGAATTTGTTATTGTTTTGCTTGTAAAATCCACAAAATTCAGTGGCGTATAGCTCGCTCACAGATTCGGTAGGTAATTCGGCCCCACATTTTAAATAAAATTCCAATTGTTATCCATTTTCTATACGGTTACTGTAAATAAAGTATTCTTTGGAACCTTTCAAATTGTAACTGTTCTTAGCATATTCACGCGTGCATAATACACTCGCCTGTGACCTCTCAGATTCTCGCACTTTTCCCTAAATTATTCTTACGCATAAGTTTAACCTAGATGTTTGTTGAATTGAATCTCTTTCGAGCGAACCTCTAAGCGAATGAAGTGCGAATCGCTTGAGGTTAATTTTTGTTACGTATACGCCCAGTGTGCCCAATGAATTTTGATCCTTACTGTCATTGAAAGAGAATGTTTTCAAATACCATTTGCCCTAGATCGAGAAGAGTTATAAATAAATGCTAATTCGGGCATACTTATGCAAAAGCAGGAAATTCAGTAGTCAGTTATAGGATAGGCATGGATAAACAAAAGTGCATTCGTAGCAAGAAAATAAATCCTCGGGAACTAAGTTTAAGTTTACTGAGGAACTTAGTTCCCATATAGAGGTAAATAAAACCACTTTCGTGAATTGGACTTAGTTCCCATGTAAGGTGGGAAATAAATTCCGAAAACTCTGTGTGGTTTTATTTCCCTTTTAATGTGAAGTAAATTTTCACTCTCGAATAAGAACAAAGTAAAATTAAAGATTCAAGGAAGTACTTTGCAATATTTATTAACTAAAGAAAAATTAACAATATTTTGAAAATCGTAATTAAGTTTACAAGACTCTGAAAATAATCATCAAAAAAAAAAAAAAAAAAAAATGGCAGCACATGAAGACCGGTAGACAAGAAAAATTGGCGCAGGGACATAAGCCCACGAGACATAAGGTCATAATTTCGGTGGGACATACCATAACATACAAATTTGTTTGTTTAAACAATTTGGGCGATTATTCAACGTGCGAAAAAGCCCAAATTAAAAATTCCTATTTTCTGAATCTTTAATTTGGGCTTAAACAGAATACAAATAAAAATTTAAAAAAATTGTCCAATTCCAATATGTTGACAGTAAGTTCCCTCTTCTTGTTTTTGAATGTTCCCATAAGAAAGTGAACTTATTTCCCACCAAACATGGGAACTAATTCCACTTTACGAAAGTGGTCGTATTTCCCACTAGGCGGGGACTTATTTCCCTGCACTAGTGCATTCTACTCACGAACGTGTTATAATTCAATATTCAAAGGATCTTTCCATTAGCCAGAGAGCTTTGGTGAACATTTTATTTTTGCTAACATTTTGGATTCTGGTTTACAACTCGTGTCTATTTGATGGTGTTTAAACAGCAAGACCAACTCTGAACTCTCAATCTGACAAAATGCATAGTAAATAAAATGAATGCCAATCAATAAAAGGAACACTAAAATAAATTTACCAATAAAGGTGCTACCAAAGCACGTTGAAAATGGTTTAACTCAATAATTGTGAGAGTGCTGCCAGACAGGGATACCAAGTGAAACACTTGAAAAAAGTAAAAGCATTTTTAAATATGGGACTGTGTTTTTGACATAAGTGAAACGATATACCTACCATACAATTTGTAGGGTATTTCATCCAATAGTGATAGGCGTACACCGGTTTGTCATATTAGATTCATCAAATCTAAGGAGCTAATTGAGGATCTCCATCGGCAAACGCTTATTTCTAGTTCCGAACTTATGCATCTACTTCGTAAACTTTTTAAAAACATCTGAGAGTACAATTGTAATGAAAGAGCTCCTCGCAATTACCCATTCGGAATCGGCAACTATTAGTCCCTTTCTTTAAGGACTCTATTCAGATGAGAGCGAATTCCGAACAGCGAACACGCGATTATTCGTAGTTTCTGACACTTTATTCACATGAAAACAATTTTTGGTCGCCGATGCCCGCGTATCAGTTTCATTTTTAAAGGTTATAAGCTCGAACGAATTTTTCATTCGTGGGTTTGTGGATCGCGATCGCGACTGTTTTGTTTTCATGTGAATAAAGTGTGACAGTTCGCGGAAGAATTTTCAATTCGCGGGAAAATTGCTTTAATTGTTGATTTAGCTGTTTAAATCAATCGAGTCATGTTTTTTTTAGACTAGATGTAATATTAATTAAATGTAATGGTCTTGTGATAGAACAAAGAGCAATTTTCAATTCATAAATGAAGTTAAATTGATTTATTCGCAATTCGCTCTCATGTGAATAGCTTTAGTCCTAAAACTAAAAAAAACTCAGTTTAAACAAATAGTTGAGGGAACCTTGTGTACACGAATCTGTTGCGCCAATTATTAATTTAATTTATTATACATCTAGTACAATAGACATTTCAAAGCAAAGCAATTCATTAAAACATAACCACCGGCATTTGGCTTGGGAATTCCTTTCACCCAATGTCAAAAAAGCTGTTTTGATTTGTCTCCACTTAAAACTTTCTGAAGAATTACTTACAAAATATGCTTAAAAAATTGTGCAAGGCGAATATTAGCTCGGTGCAAGAGAATTGAAAAAAAAAATGTATTCAATTATATTGTATCCATTAAACTGTAACTGTTTTTGTAAAAAAGAAGTTAATGAATTTTTACTTGCCTCTTGGAAGAAGAAGATAAGAGAATGCGAACTTTTGTTATTGTAGTTATACACATAACTGTTGTATTTTATTAGATATGATGAAAAAACCGAACTATGGGTACATACTAAAAATCCTGGGATATTTGGGATAATGCTGCACAATAAATAGAATATTAACATTAATTTAAAGAACTTTAGACAATTAAAAAAGAGTCTAATCCAAAAAACAAAATTGTTTACACAAAATCAACACACATTTTTCATTCCACTTCTAAACGATTCAAACATATTTTATGGACCCGGAGTTATTTTATTTTTCATAAACAATACTTGAATTTTAGACCAACAAGGCATTTATATCAATTAAAATAGTTTGTCATTTATAAAATAAATAAATTAGGTACCTTTACAAAAATACACGTACCGCTTACCGATGACATGTCTGATAGGGTTCTTTTCTTTGCCACCAGATATCTCAGGCCAACTAGTACATTTTTCAATATTTTTTGGAAAAATGTTAGAATAAAATCGCAACTACATCTTGTTATAAAAATGTCGATTATAATAATTTAATTTCATTGTTCTTGTAATACATTACTGATGTAACGTAAAGAAACGTACCTAATAATATTATTAAACAATTTTAATGCGTGTACTAGATTACATACTCTTTCAAATTTCATAAGAACTATTTTCAATCTCCATAACCACACATCTTCGCAACAAACAGCAAACAGACGTATTTGAAATTTAACGTCTTTTTAAGAGACATTTCTCTTGTCGAAATACTCTTCTCTTCTCTCTTGGCGAATTGCCTTCCACTTCACGGGTTCCACGTTCCACAACCACTTTTCCATAAATAAAGGAGCGGAAAAACAATTTTTCGATTCAATTCGCCGCACTAGCGACTACATCATTGCAGACATAATTCAACGTTCAGCTGTCGCTGTACTCGCAGTGTAGCATATACAGGAATTGGTATGGTAGTCCAGCTCACAGACGCACCGCAACGACACCAATGAACATCAAGTGAACTGTGTCAAGTGGTGAGTGAACCGGTTGATGATGCTTCGTCTCCGTGAGAATTAACCACGATAAGCAGAAAACCCACAACCATAACAGCTGGGTGCAACTTTCTTGAGTATACATTTCTCTCGAAGAGCTGGCTGCTGGTGCCACCGACGCCATCAACCAACTTACTCAATTGAGTTGGGTTTTGTTTTTTGTTATGTATACGCCACCGAAATTCGCCGCCGTTGCCTCATGATTATCATCGCACAGCTGGTGAATAAATGTGGCAGCAGCAACGGTGAGAGCAAGCAGATGGAAACAGATGAGAGTTCTCCTAATGGTTCATAATGTGTGTTGTAGTTGTACATGTCACAGAGTGTTAAAGTGAGTCGAAGCGGAGTCCCTTGCCTTGGCCAGAGCCAGCCAGCGCCACCAACGTCTCATTCGTCGTGAAGGTTTTTTTTTTTTATAAAACCCAAAACCCGTTCTGGTCCGTCTTCAGTTCGTGCTGGAGAATTCCATTGGAAAGTTCGCGCGCGGCATGTGAGTTATAAATTTTCCTTTGGTTTTTTATACTCTGGTTCTTCCTTCTCACTCTCTTTGGCGCTGTGCTTAGTATCGCGTGTGAGAGCAATTGGTTGTGAGTTTTGTGAATTATTTTGTTTGTTTACTGTCTGAATTGTGTGAAAAAATTCAGGAAATTGTCCTTTAATCGGCAAGAGGCAACAACTTGAATGTAAGGAGGATTGGTGGCCTATAAATACCCGCAATTAGGTTTATCTCATCTCTTCCTCGACCGCACAATAAGTACCTCTCTACCTCGGCGGAGAAGTTTCATAGATACAAGAAGGAAAGAAGGAAGTTTTTTCGTTTTGGTGCTGTTTTTATGCTCAGGCTCAGCCTCCTCTACCGCCCGAAAGTGTGTTGAAGTTGAGTTTGGAGTTTGACTGAGTGTGGTGAGAATTGATCAAATTCGGGAATCACCATCACTTTTCCTTTTTATTTCCCTTTTCTATTGGTGTTACTTTTGCCATTGCCATATCGCTCTAATCTAATGACGTATGTGTGTTGTCCTTAGGGAGCAAAGCGGAAAACACAATCGTCTGTTGTGAGCCAAAAAGACAACAGGATATCTGCATTGAAACCGAAGTGCGAGTCGAGTAGAGTGCGCGCTAAGAGCGGATATGAGCTGAATGTAAATATTTATCATTCAAACGACGCGTCGCATCCAGTGCTAAGCTGGGTCTAAGTGATATGTGATTTGTTATAACGTAATAACGATAAAAGCTTGAATGTGTCGCACGCGCAAACAAAAAGCAACAAAACGAAAGTAAAACAAAACAAAAAAACGAAAATCGCTTCGGTGTATTTATTTGTCCGTACCAGCTACCAGCAGGGAGTATCCTCCAGTCGAGCAAGGCATGAATCAAACCATCAAGGAGCACCTACACTCATCGTTCTCGTAATTTTATTATCAAAGGTATGTACTATGCTCTATCCTCGTAGTTGTTTTCGTCGTAATTTCTTTTTCGCTGACTGGCGGAACGCATGATTTTTATTTTAGTGATTTTCTTTTTATAGCTACATTCGGTGTTGTGGGCCTTCGCCAGATGGGCGATGCAATGTCATCAAAGTTGACTGTGTGTGTTGTTTTTATTTGCTTTTTCTATTTTCTTCGCTGTTTAGTTGTGCGTGATTTGGTTGCAGATTAAACCAACAAAAGCATCTCCCGCATTTGGTTCGAGATACTGTTGAGTTGCAAACTAAATGAAACGAGGGTTTTAATTTATTGCCAATGAGGAAATTTGGCAAGTATACGCCAGAGTGTGCGTGATCGTTGAGATGCTTAATTTAGATATGTGCGGTGTTAGACATGGAGTTTGGATGCGTTGAATTTAAATGGGCCTCAGGCCTTCAGAAGCAATCTACTTCTGGATAATTCAAAAAGTAAAGTGTAGGTACAAGGATAAGGCGAATTTGTAAAGTAGAACATACGTTATCATAGTAGATGTGTTGGTGGGTTGGCTTCGGTTGGAAAGGGGGGTGCGATGGACTGCGAAGATAACACGTTCAGTTGGGGATACCTTGAGGTCTATTGCACGGTTTTTTGGGAAAAATCGATTTCAAATTTTTGCTATTAGATCAGAGGGACTAACAGAACCTATCATCCCTTTAGCTATCGAGGCATGTAAAGCAAGTATGAGCGGAGTAATTCTTCATGTAGGTAGGACCGGCACATAGTTACCTACGAGGCATACTAGATCGATTTCATTTTGCACCTTACTAACAATGAGTTCTGTGGGAGCTGCAGCGATTAAGTAGAAATAGACCATTCCCCATCAAATCTGTCTTGTCTTATTTTAAGAGGGAATATTCCACCTCCAGCTCTGTATATCTATCCTGTGTTGTTTTTAACGAGAATAGATACTATTTCCTTGACAGTTTTGTTGAATTGACAGCCATAAGGTCATAGTTCTACTGCAGCTTTATAATTGGCACGGCTTGGTTCAAGTGTTGGGTAGGCTTGGTTTGACTATCACAGTTCGTAGACAACGACCCTAGCTAGTGGAATATTTTCGGTAAAACAAAGGAACTTCAGCACGGAGTTACAGGACTATACTTGACTTGACCCTGCTAAGGTTCACATAAGCACCCGCAAAAAGAAACAAAGGTACACGTGTTAGATAGCAGACGCCAGTAAGCGTTCGACAATTTGACCCAACTGATGTAAAGCCAGTTGAGAGGTTTCTCTCAGAGGAAGTAAGATGAGTCCTCGTCTCCGCAGCCTCTACATATATCGTGATTTTTTTGGGATTAAATTTCATTCGGCCTTAAGTCTTTAGAATTTCGACACAGAAAACCTAGCATACAATTAGCCTTGCTTATGATGTGATCCATGTGTAACACAAAATGTAATTCCGGATCAAATATAACACCTAGATCTTTTTGATCAGTTACTCTTTTAAGTAATTTACCTTGTATACTATAACCAAAGATTATCGAAGATTTTATTCTATTGAATGTCATAACAGAGCATTTTTTTAATATTAAAATACAACCCATTCCGAGTAGGTACACCAGTAATTAACTTGGTTAAGATCTGTTTGCAATTGAATGGCATCAGAAAGCGAGTTAACAGATTTATATATTTTTAAATCATCAGCATTTAAAAGAGAATTAGATTCAGATATAAAAGATGGTAAGTCGTTTATAAAAAGAAGGAAGAGGAGCGGACCAATATGGCTTCCCTGGGGGACTCCTGGAGAGATCTAAAATTTCATGAGACAGAGCGGATCCTATCTTCACAAACTGTTTCCGATTTTGCAGATAACTACCGATCCAATTTAAAATATTAGAATGGTATCCAAACATTTCAAGTTTCTTTAACAGAACATTGTGATGGGCTCTGTCAAAAGCCTTCGAAAAATCCGTATAAATACAGTCAACCTGAAGACGGTTTTCAATTTTATGAAGACAATCATTTGTGAAGATTACTAAGTTGGTAGAGATAGCTGGACAGTACAACCTTACCCTTTGCTGGGTTCCGGGATACTGTGATATCCCAGGCAACTTCGCAGCTGACGAACTTGCAAGATTAGGCTCCTCCGGTGTTGATAGCGTTAGTCTGTACAACGTGCATGCACCGCTGTCTTACGCCAAACAAATCATTAATGTGGACGCAACAAGAATTGCAAACCATACATGGAAACATCTGGGATATTGCGACGTTACCAAGCTTACCTGGCCGATCCTGGATACTAAAAGATCCAAGGAGCTTCTGCGACTAAACAGACCTAGCATCTCTTGGCTTGGATTGCCATACAATGACTTTTGAATGACTTTTGCAGAAGCTGCAGGGATGAGGAAGAGGATGAGTCCGTCACTCACCTTCTCTGCAGCTACCCTGCTTGTAAATCAAACACGTTATTTATATTTGATTTCAAGTGTTTTTTCTGTCAGCCTTCAACGATGACGTTTGCATGAGTTGTCTTGGGGGCTGCTCCCATTACACTGCTCTATCCAATCTAAGGAAGGCGTACTTAGGAAACTACTTCCTCAATGATCTTAGTGATCTATGCGACACCAGCGCTGCTAACATTCTTAGCTTTACCAACGGAAGCAAATGGTTCACATGAGTATCCAGATAAGGAACCCCTAAACACCAGTGGTACGCACAATGGGCCGATTAACGGCCTAAGTGTTTCTCTCATCGCGAGCCACTTTAACATAACATAACATAAGTTGGTAGTTACAGTAGCTGGTTACACACAGCGGAATGTATCCTCTTCTTAACAACAGCTTCGAATATTTTCGGAATCAGTTGCAATTTAGCTTTAGGTCTATACAGGTATACTCCTGAGCTAATACCGATGATTGTGTGTAAATTTTAACTCAATCGATTGGGTGGTTTTCGAAATATAATATTTTGAATGCATTTTTTGTATGGGAGGTTCCACGCCCCTATAAATCATGAACCAATACAGCTACAAAGACCGTATGTACTTATAAATTTAGTTAACATTTACACACAATCTGAGTAGTATTCCTGTGATTGGTCAAAAATTGGTCAAAATTGGGCAAAGGGGCTTGGCACCGCCCATACAAAAAAAAAAAAAAAAACAATAAAAATATTTTTCTGTTAAAAGGTTAATGTCTTATATAGTTGAAGATACTTTTTTAACTGGAAAATTTAAAAGCGAAGATGTATGTACCACGCATCCCAGTGATTCTGTCTGATATTACATTTGAATTTAAACGAATTCAGTTTCCTGTTTGCCTTGCGTTTGCGGTTACTCTTAATAAGGCGCAAGGGCAAACCTTAGGAATTTGTGGAGTGAATTTAGAGTATCCAGTTTTCTCTTATATGTAGCCTGTTCGCGTGTTGACAAACCAACCATCGGTTTTGTATATTTACACCGAAAATGGAAAAACCAAAAATGTTGTGAACCACAAAGCATCAGCTCCGACGCACGACACCTTACGAACGATAATTATGATATACTCGTATATATCGAATAGAAAAGAGGGTAAATGAACGCATCATCTAAAATAATAAGAGAAACAAATATATATCTGTAATTATTCGTATTATTTATATTACTTCAATAAAAGCGTATTACATAAAGTACAAAATAATAATCACTAATAACTGAGAGCAACATATTGTGGTTAATCAGGCACTTGTGAATCAGGCACTTAGTGAATCAGACACTTAGGAATTGTGGTGAATCGGGCACTCGGTTTCCCTCCAAGTTCCACTTCCAATTGGAGACTGGAATCTGTCAAGTTAGAACCATCTAGAGAAGATATGGAACATACATCTGGAATATATCTACTTCTGGAATATTCGCTGATAGGTGGCAGCGCAGATATAAAAGGGGCGCGTTGACAACAGAGATGTACAGTTGATTTTTAGCCCGTGATTGTGTTAAGTTCGAAAGAGTATTCGGTTGTGAGATAAATAAGTGTAAAGTAATACAGTGAATAAAGCGATTGGATTGAAACGTTTAAGAATTGATTTAAGTGATATTGTCGTGGCACTAAATAAGTGAATAAGTAGAAAGTGTAAATAAAGTGATTTTATTGGCAAAGTTAAACAGAATAGTGTTTTATCTTTTCGAATCCCAGCCTGAATGTAACAATATATTCAACATTGCCACCATTGAGGTTTCTGCGCCAGCCAACTGAACTCTAAAGTCTAAGCCAACAAATCGATAGTCTATCGATAGTTTTTTTACTATCGATACTATCAATGTTTCCAAAAAAATGATCGATACTATCGAAACGCATATATGATTGAGCAAAAACTCAGTTTCGATATCGATAACTATCGATAATTTTATTCCGAAACTATCGATACTATCGAAATGTTAAACTATCGTTACGATAGCTCGAGTGTAACACTTGATTTTACTCCTCATAAAATTTCCGTACCGGGCCCTATAACTCAAATCGTTTCTTAAGGAGGTTAACTCCAAAAAGTATTTACCACTAATTTAAATGAATTTGAATTTGATTTTTTTATATTTCTATTTTGCACTACGAAGTGTGCAGGGGGTCCGCTGGTTTTATAATAAAATATTCGAAATTTGCGCCCAGATTGATTTCAAAATATTTGTACATAAATAATTGAAAAAAAAAATGCACTGCGTTTCTTTGCAGTTGAAAAATTTTACGAAAACCAAACTCCACTAGTTGTCAAACTTAAACGCACTTACATTTGACGCACCTCTGAGAAAAAAAAATCCAGATTCGCAAAAGTGCTCTGAAATGGGAAAAATATAAAAAAAATAATAAAAATGAATGCAAACACATGATCAAATATGTGATGATGTTTAGCAAAGTTGTTGTACATGAGCCCACGAAGGTTTCTGAGTTGGTTCGACTAATTTTTGACAGATGGCGCCACTGTCCAATTCCAATGAATGAGTTTGATATATTGCCGTGACAGTTCATGCTGATTTGAACTGAAACGAAAACAGCGAACGAATGATGACGTTTCGACTTATGGGTGGTTTGTGAAATTCGTGTCCGGCTCTCATTAAACAGACAATATTGTCGTTTCTTGAATAGTTTTGTGCATTTCATTGTGAGTTAAATTAATTTAAATAAATAATTCAATCGAATTGAATTTTCATAGTTTCCGTGAGCTGATTTTATTCATTCTCTACAGTGAACTCCCGAAGATCATCGAATGTGTATGTGAAGGATCTGACTGGTGCTTGACGTTCCGAACGCATTTGCTGTGCAGTGTTTTTTCGGATATCATCCGGAGTGGGATTAAAATCGATTTCAACAATTCTCGAATGCTGATTTTTTTCACTTCAAATTTTCCTCAGCGAATATTGGTGATCACCGGTTTATCCCACAGCACTTCAATAAATATCGAATTGAAACGAAACGCTGCAATGTCACAATTTTTTCGAAATTAACAAAATCAATAAAATGACTCAAAATGAATTGAATATTTGTGTAATGTCTTTCCTTCAAATTTATTTTAGTTGGTGGCGCAGGTTACAGGTAGTGCGAACATATAAATTGACAAGTACCTAGTACTGTGACATCTCACTCTGAATGTTGAATCCCAGATCAGGCCTGCCAACTTATCCACATTCCACAGCTCTCTCTGATTATGTCTTTTACTCATCCATAAGGCAAATCACTAAAATCCTGTTGCCCAAGTATTTTCCTTAAAGAACAAGTACAAAAATTTACATTAACTTTTAGGTATTCGAATTTTTATTCACACAAACCAAAGATAGAGTGTCAATTGTCAGAACTCACCACATGCTTACCAATGGATATAATTTAAAATAACAGCAACAACATCAATAACACTCGGGCTAAACAAGTCAATTATATGACGTTAAATTTGGTAGATCCTCATAAAACCCCCAAACACCAAACTCCTCTCTACTGGTTACAGTGCAACTGCCCTCTTTGCGAATCATATATAATACCACGTCAACGGATAGCTGTCGCTTTGCTATCACTGCCTCCATGGGATGGTGAGTTAATCATCATCAATCATTTAAAAGCAGTACAATGCAAATATTTGCGAGCCAATCTATATTTGTTTTTAGGATGAGTATGGTGAGGGTGACCATATTTTAGAATTCAAAATAATGAACAATAGAACATTTTTTTTTTCTTCAAAGATATTCAATTCTTTATGTCATTTGATAAATATGTGCATTATAAAAAAAGAACATAGAAGACAGTTTTGATTAATTGATTACTTTTGTTCTCGTTCATTTTGATCATCGCATTTTGGTTTTCTTAATGTTTAAGAATTTCAATGAAATATGAAACAACTAATGAACAACTTTTAAATTACAGAAACTTTATATGATTTTGTATACAAAAGAATTTATAATGAGCTTTTTTTTATAATTATATCACAACACTACTACACTGTTATGCGAACTATTGGTTGTTAATTTAAAAAATGGCACCTTTTTCTCTTACCGGCCCTTTTTTCGACTCTTCAGAATTCTGCCACGGCCACTCTGTTTATTTTAGATCTGACTCTTCGAAATGTCAACTGGAGTATGCAGGCAGGATTTTCTTGACTAGATTTGTCGGCTTCCCCTCCATAAACGTCAACTGCAAAAACTAATCACGTGACCACTCTTGGCCAATCAAAACTGAAATACATCTAGTCAGACAGCTGTCAGACTTACTAAACTATGAATCCGAACGTCCCCAATGTCAATGAAATATGAAACAAAAATGAACAACTTTTAAATTACAGAAACTTTATATGATTTTGTATACAAAATAATTTATAACGAACATCTTCAAATACAGAACTGTTTATTATTATAATGAACGGATGATCACTGTTGGATAAGGCGTATACTATATACTACTATAATACATGGTATACAACGATCGCAACAAAAAAAGAGAGGAATTTCGAAACATAGATGTGTCTAACTCGTTGTGTTTCATGCCTTCTTTCAATGACTCGAGCAAATAATAATGAAATCTAATTCATTTTATATAATTATTTTAAATAGAGAGTGATAATTTGTTGATTGATGGTAGCTAATTAATTTTTTTGTTTGCGCTGACTAAACGAGTGAAATTAATTCTATTTAAACAGCAATAGATAATATTAGCAAATCGTGCAAGTCGTGTTTTCTCGTTTGGAGTAGAGCACTGAACAGAGCTCAAGAATGTCTACGACAATAGAAATACGAAATACCCCATGTGACCAGATTTTGTTCTATTTATATATCTATTTAGTCTGCTACACTATTTATCGAACTACTTAATGCACGTTTTCACAGTCTATCTACTTTTTTTCTGTACTGGCATTCGTATTCCTGATCAGCAATCACGCTGTCAAAATAAGCTGTGCCTAGATTTTTACTCAAACTTGTCAGTCTATTATTCTCTGTTATAGAGGGCGCTCTGATAAAAATAGGAAAACAGGAACATAAAGCATTTCTGAACTAAGAGGGGGAAATTGTTTTTTTTTTGACAGTTCTAGTTCTGCTCTGAAATGAGCCCATCGCCTCAAGAACGAACTCTTGTATTGAAGAATAAACATACTTTTAGGGTTAAAACTACGCGAATTTCTATGTAAAATCGCCTGCCTAGTACCATGTTCCCATCAACGTGATTTAGCTAAAGTGATTTATAAATCACGAAACGCATCTCCACCGAACTCTAAGTGTTTTAGTGTGACATTTACGTCAACTTGGACATTAGGTGTCGAACTTTCAATATCGTAACATCCTATTTTGTTGTTATTTTGGCTTTGTTGCCATACCAGCCAAGAATAAAACAATTTAAATTAAATATAGGTACTTAATAATAAAAATACCAAAACTCACCGAATCACGAAGAAAATTTATTTTTGACAGTTTGTTTTGTGTGTTTTTTCTGAACATAATAACAGGTAAAGAGGGTTTTCAAATAAGAGGGGTTATTGGAAATGACCCGCTATTTCGGTAGCTGTCACTTTTAAAGCTTTTGATCTTTGACATTTGACAAGTAGAAACTACGCTATTACTAAAAATGGAACGATACACGGTTCAACAATGCATTGGACATTTTTCTTTGAATACCAAAATAACACCTCTTATTGAAAAACCCCTTATGTTTGATTTTATTTGGGTATGTTCGATTTTATTTTGTGTGGATTTGCGATGACAGATACGTAATTAAAATTTAAACACGTATGAATCACGTAAATCTTAATCACGAAAATGTATGATAAATCACGTTATTTATGAGATGATTTAGCTAAATCAAGTTGATTTAACTTAATCACGTTGATGGGAACATGGTATAAAGTAAGGTTGGTCAAAGGAAACGTGCACGAGGGATATCCTAAATAATTTTCTATGCAGTAAAAAAGTTAAGCACGCTCTATTAAGTTGACACACGATTTGTAGGATTTCATCAATCAATCAAAAATTCATTTAGTTCATGGACATTTGTTTGAAACAGTGATTGGCGACGAGTTCAAAATTAGAAGCCATGGACAATATGGACATGGTAGACAAAAATGGTAAAGAAAGCGTTCCTAGTGAAGAAAAAACAGCTAAGGTAGCAGAGCCCAATAAAGTCGATTATTCAATCTCCTTATTCACACTCAATCAATATCAATTGCACCGAAAATACTACGAAGAATTTTTTTCTCAGAAGCGGTCAATTTTTCATAGGAGTCTGCTTATTTTTAACCTCAAAATGATGCTTTATTCCTCACTACTAGAGCATCTCTTATGCATGACTAAAGTCTTATATAATATTTTTCTTTGATTCTTTGGAAAAAGTTCCAAAGAAGCAGTGACAGACAAGAGTTATTCCTCGTTTGATCCATGCGCAGATGTCATTTTGCGAGGTAATTGTACGACCTAACTGAAAAAAACTTAAACTTACGACGCTTAGCCCCATTCACCGGGGTTGTGCATCTACATTGTCGCCGCCTCCATTTTAATACTTGCAAACGCGTCACTGACAGCTCGCTACATTCCCCTAAACCTAAATAACCATACCTAATCTCATTTGCTCAAGTATTGAGCGCATTCAAAAATATAGTTTTTCTAGTTCGATCAGATTGGTCTGAACCGAATGTAGTACACTGAACCCGAAAAACTTGATCGGTTGACAGTGGGGACGTTCGAATATCTAGTTTATGTAAAACGTCAACTAGATTCGTCGTGACTAGGAATCCGAACGCGCTGACTAAGCAACTTCAATTGTTTTTGTATACTCGCGGTCAACGTTACTTTTGTTTGATTTTTCCCTTTTTTATTCGGAAAAGGCCCTTCCTAAATTTTTCAAAAATTGTTATTTTCAAATAAGTACATTTAAAATGTAACACGGTTGCCTATCACAAAACCATTACACTGTTATGCGAACGAATAGTTGGTAAATATCGTGCGAAAATTCTAAATTTACAGAGTAGCTTTAGAAAAGACACTTTTTCTCTTACCGGCCCTTTTTTCGACTCTTCAGAATTCTTCCACGGCCACTCTGTTTATTGAAAATCAGACTCTTCGAAATGTCAACTTACTCAGTTGCAGGCAGGATTTTCTTGACTAGATTTGTCGGCTTCCCCTCTATAAACGTCAACTGCAAAAACTAATCACGTGACCACTCTGGGCCAATAGAAACTGAAACACATCTAGTCAGACAGCTGTCAGGCTTACTAAACTATTAATCCGAACGTCCCCAGTTACTTTACTTAGGTACGTTTACATTAGCCATATAATATGCGAACTGTCAACTTAGTACTCAGTTACGAAATTCCTGATGATGCTCGCCTTCCCCTCCATAGACCTCACTTGGAAAAAGGTGTACATGTGACCAATCTATAGGCCAATCAAAACTGAGACACTTCAAGTCAGCCTGCTGTCAGACTTACTAAACTCGATTTTTGAACATCCCCACTCATAGGAATATTTTCTTTTTCAAGTAACTTCTGAATACCAATTCGTCATTTTGACAACTGTCAACGAGTTTACATAATTTCACATCTGCTGCTATATATATACCAACTGCATAGTCTGTCACTGTGCATGATCTACACACTTGGGCGCCACACATTCCGCACATAAAATCAAAGTACAAATTGCATTATTTAATTGCGTTGTTTATTTTGTTTTCCATCAGTCATGACCATAACTCTACTCAAACCAGACTTTGAAGCTGCTCATAATCAGTGCTTGGCTGGGAAGTGCGCACTTTTTCTAAACGTGACACTTTTTGCCTATTTGCACAGTTTATACACACAGCGGCAGCAGCACATAAAAAAGAGCAACAAATGTAAACAGTTTGCACCTCCTTTGGAGTTATTTACCCATGAAAACAGCACTTAGCACAACTGTCAAGGTAAATCGATTCATTACTTCCACTTGAGCAGACAAAAAGATGCGCATCGTCATCGAAACGAAATTTACCGAGAGTGTCACTCGTTCCTCTAGTCACACACCGCAGACGTCTGAACCTGCCTTAACATTTAATAAAAAAGAAGATGTTGCGTTTAGCATCGCTATCGCATACGCGTGTACACTGTGTACATATTCATGTATATGCGTTACAGCGGATATGCGAAAAAAAGGAGTGTATGTATATTGTATAGATTTAAATTCAATTTATTTAAATTTCCAAACGCGGTGGGAAGCAGCAAGCTAAAGCATCTCTTCACAGACATGATGTTGGGTTATGGGCGCCAAGTCGGAGTGCAAGGGGCGAACTCGTATTTAATCTTATTTCCATTACTCAATCAATTTCCACCGTTTCTCAATAAAGTGTAGTGATTCCATTAAAATAATTGAATTTATTCTTTCTCGCGAGGGCCTATAGACACAAACGCAGGGTTAAGTCCATAATTCATTGAGGTCCAAATTATATTTTACGAGTACCTTGCCGCTACCGTGTCTGTGCTAAGCCATTGGTAAAGGATGTTCGGTAGGGAATTTATTCAACGTTCAAGGAACCGTGTAAGCACATGTTATTGGGATGGAAATAAACTCAAATTGGGTTATGCCTTCTAGGAGAAAGAAGGTGGACAATTTCTAGACCCACGTTGTGTTATTTGCTTTACCCAAGTCTGGAGCTTACAGCGATTGTGTCAAGTTTAAGGTTGGATGTCTATTCTTAACTATTAATGACGACCCACAATAACCGTGACCTCGTCTGCCTAATCTTATTCTCTCAATTCTCCCAAATTACCTCTAATTGTTTGCATTTTCTTCCATCGCGTAGGTTTTGGCGAATCGCAAGCGACTCTTCCAGTGACAAATCCCGCGATATCAAGTTTTTCACAAGGTATGTCAGATAAATTTTTCTGTTAAAAAAATACCTTCTTCTAGTAAATCCGCAGCGAACAAAATGCGATTCGCCCGATTTGCAGGGAGAAATCCAAACGATTAGAAACTAATTCCAATCACCTCATTAGAGTATATAGCTTTAGAGCTCTCATATTTGAAATACAAAATTCTGATTTAAGCATACAACATCTCAAGTTCAATTTGACTCTTAAATTATGACAGGTGAATATTTTGGAGTGTCATAGGAACAAAGAACAGAAACAGAATCCCAAACATTTGCAACAGAAACAGAATTAGGAACAGAACATTTTTTTTTTACAGCAACAGAATCTAGCGACAGAAAATGTCTGTTTGACGATAGAACGTAAACAAGTCTATACTGAATGGCCGGGTTCTACTTTCCGCTAGATGTAAGGCACAAAATGTCCCAGATGAAGGAACGCTCGCGCTAGAACACTAGCGGCAGTGCCAAAGTCCCCACTACAATTAAAGAAATTTTCATATTGTAAACGTTTCAACCAGAGACAATTACTGAGACCCCCATCTTCGGCCGATTTTCCGTTACTTGCCTACAAGCTATATTTCTATGGGGTGGTACACGCTAAGTGCGTTAGTATTGTTACATAGAAATTCGTATTGACAAATGTGTCGTAACTTCACTCACCAACACAATCGCACCTTGCGTGTCCCACTTCCGCTGTCGGCAAAGTTGCTGCCAATATAAAACATCTCATTTAGATAGCGTTATTAACCAAACAAATTATATTAATCGTCTTTTAAAAATTTATAATAACCAACCAATAGCATTCTGTTAACTTAAAATGTGGTAATCACATTCCCCCATGGTTGGTAGCGGTTGGCAGCATTGATTTTATATTTTTTGGATGTTTTTACATGTCACATGGCTTCTAAATTGACATAACACCCTATAGAAAAACAAAATGGCGAATTTGAAAAAAAAAAAAAAAAAAAAAAAAAACTGGTGGGGCCAGCGGCAAGAGGATTGTGATTTGGGGGTCTCAGTATTGTCTCTGGTTTCAACGACTTCCTTTGACAGGTCGTTGTTTTTTTTTCACTCCAGCGGATAGTTTTGCGCTTAATTGAGAAATTTCCCTGAAAGGTATACTTCACAAAAAGTGATAGACGTCGAGCGCAAATGGTGAAATGTCATTTATTTTTATATGGAGTTTGACATGCCACTTACCATCTAGCGGGCAATGGAACGCGGCCATTGTTCCTGTAGCTGAAAGCAACGGAAATGCCAATTTAACGTGGGAGGAACGTTTTTTTGTTAGATTTTTTTTTTGCGTCTGTCATCTGGCTGTTTGTTTCGCATCGCTATTTTCTATATTGCAATGACTACGTATGAATAACAAAGGAAAAATGCTAACGACAAAAGTTATACGTCGCAATTCGACAGTAAAAATCGTCTTCACTAAACATTTCCAAAATTTGTTTTAGTTTTTCGTTGAAGTCAAAGCTAAAATGTAATCAAACGAAACATTAATAAAAATAATAATTGTTAACCTTCAAGCTAAATATTTTGTATGAAACTATATGCAATTTTGTAAGGAAAATTTCACCATTGTGAGTTCGAAAAATGTTGAATAGAATGAATCTGTTTCTGTTTCAGTTTTGTGTAGCTGATCGAGCGACGTAAACAGAACCAGAATTTACTTTACAGAACGCCAAAAACTTTCTGTTCTGTTTTAGTTTCTATTCCTGTTTCTGTTCTTTGTCACTTGGGCACTTGGTTATAGTTAATGGCCAGTGGCGTGGCGTGAACATATTCAAATAGTGAGTCGAAGCAAAATGAATCCCATAAAAATGTAAAAAAAACCTTACATCTGTGTGTGTACCTTAAAACAAAATCATACATTGAACATTTGCAAATTGGGTTCACAATACGAAATTCACTTAAAGTCGTGCACTGCAATCAGTCAACTAAATTTGTAATGTAAACCAAAACACTTCTCCTAACCTACCTTAAAATACTACCTGCCAGGATAATGAAATCGAATATCGAATAACCCGAAGAAAAGCGTGTTCTTTTTTTCATAACCACATCCTCTTCCCTATTGGTCATTCCCAATATGCAGTAAGCAGTACTCAGCGAAGAAAAAACGAGATGGACAAAATGTTCACTCAAACAAAATTAACTTAGTGAGACTGATAATAACTCGAAGAAAAGTGCGTTATTTTCTACACAAAAAAACATAACAAAGAGGTGTCAATGTCAAACACAGTGCTCAGGGAAGAAAAGAAAAGAGATAGGTAACAAGTAAATGTTCTCTCAAAATCAACTATCCAGTGAGAGCTTAATAACCCGACATATTCGGGGTTACCTTACCTTAGCGCTTTGCTTTGTCGTGACGATGACGTTGAGCGATGAAAATGGATACACATACAATATTTATTTGATGGCTTACGTGTGTGTACCATTTTATGAATATCAGATTCATTTGTTAGGGTTTCATGTACATTTGGTTTTTGGTAGATAGCGTTGAAATTAAAAAAGGGAAGTCGGAAGGAAACGGGTTATATGGACGCCACGCCACTGATAACCATACGTAAAATGCAACCGAAAAAGTTGGAACAGTATGAAAATGAGGTTTTTTTTTTTCGTTCGACGGTCATAGCGAAAAATCTGTCAGAAAACTGTTTCCCTACGAAAAGAAATACTACAAACCAACCCCTACTGATTGGATTCCACCAGAAAAAAAAATTCCTGACTGTTGGAACAGTAAAGAAATGAAATATTTCAGTAGAATGATTCGGTTTTCTTTTTTGGAATTGACTGAGAAGTTGATCAGAAAAAGTTTTTCGTTTTTTAATTATTATTAAATTATTTTTCTAGAAATTTTAAAGATCGTTTGCATATTTTTTTTGATAATCTAACCTTATAATTCATAAGCAACATTTCAAGACCAAGATTGGGTTCAACCATCAAGTTTAAGTGGTCAAAAAAAGCAAAAGAAAACGGTTTGGTTTAACGTATTGCTATAACTAGGGCCTTACCAATTAACATTTTTAGTTTCGACTCTGAATCCGTTTGCATTTGAAATTATTCGTTACGTGTGGATAGTATTTTTTTAGGAAAAATTATACATTTGCTTTAAATATTTATGAAAAAAGAACAATGTAGATTAGTTGAGGGAAAATAAAAACATTTTGAGCAATTTTTCTTCCATTATTTAAGAAAAATTTTCTCATGAAATCTAAGGCAATGATATCCAAAAGCGGAAAATACAGAACCATATTTTGTCCTAAAATGTTTCTAGTACATAAAACATCCCATTTAGATAGTTTTATTAACCATCAAATTATATTATTCGCCTTTTAAAAATATAACCAACCAATAGCATTCAGTTATGTTAAAATGTGGTACTCCCGAACTCTATCACATTCCTCCACGTTTGTCAGCGGTTGACACCTTGACAGCATTTATTTTATATTATTTGTATGCTTAAAAAAAAACGGCGAATCTCGAAAAATAATTGAAAAGAGGGTTGCGAATTCGCGGTATCAGACTCAGTATTGTCTCTGGTCTTTGGTTTCCAGCCCAGGATAAGCAAGACTGGCTGCATATTATTGTTTTATGCAAAACATGTTTCCGCAGGGCCTCACACATCTTCTTCATTCTTCTGTCAAAAGAAAAGTACATTTGACTAGAAGTTATATACATTCCTTTATGTATGTACGCGAGTAGTACCAATCTAAAGGACTTTTACACCCACCTCGCTTATATTATGAAATGTGTCAACATTAAAACGTGCGAATAGATACCTATGCACGTATACAGCCTGTAATTAAGTCGGTATATATATATGTGGTAACCCCACACTCCAACTTTCTAACAAGAGGAAGGAAATATATTTTTCGTGCATAAGATGTAAAGCAGGATAACAACAACACTGTCTGGCAAAAAAGTACTTTTTATTATTCTTATCTTATCTGTTTTCAGTTTTTTTTTTTTTTTTTAAATGTCCCTTCTTCATTTTTGTTTTGGTGTGGATCTATATATGTAGCTGGAGCGCGTGCTAAAGGAAAGCTCTTTTGAATTCTCAATTACAGTCGCTTACATTTCGTGCACGTACGAAATGGTTCCTTTGCTTCACTTAACCTTTTTTATTTCGTACCTCTATCCGTATATACACCACACCACTTATCCTTCAAAAAGGATATACTTTCTGCATTTTATGAGTCGCTGTTTAAGGCACAACAAAAACACACAGTGCGCACATTAGGTTGCTCTCGAAAGTGGATCCTTTCATATCCAGTTCGTGAATTCGTATTCGTACAGACATTTTATGGAGGTAAAATTTGGTTGCTCTCCACTTCTACGAAGTGCATTCATTTTAATTTACATATACGATTTTACAGAGATGACCTATATCTACAAATGAGAATAAAAAGAATAGCTATTGTTGCTATTGGTGGTATTTAAATGCAAAACGTAATAATATTGGGAGATAAACTTTTGTTTCAAGCTTCAAGATGGCATAAATTGGATTTTTGTTCTTCTGAACACAGTAACTGCAAAGAAAGTTCTTTGTATCGTATGTCCATGCAACCGTAACGTAATAAAAGTTAGAGTCAGAGTTTCAAACAGCAAGGAGTAATAATGGTTGACTTTTGACAACTGACGCCTATCATTGAAGCATCGAACTGTCAGCCATAGTTAACTAGTAAGAAACAATTATGATTCGTAACTGTTTTTGTTATTTGAGTTCATTTATATCAGATGAACACACATAAGTGAAAAACAATTTGTGAAATTTTTTGACGAATGACACCTTGTAAGTGACGTAAAATAAAGGTTGTCATTTTAAAATACTATTGCTTTTAATTGAAACCATATTTGACCTGAAAATCATTTCTGTTTATTTAAATTCGGCGATGTTTACAATGGCAACTTATTCACACAAATTTAGAAAGGAAGACCTAGGATGAGATGGTTAGATCAAGTCCGCAATCTCTCCTCGGCCCATATGGGGATTGCCGCTGATGATCTAGAGTCTGTGGAGGAAGATCGGGAGCTATAGAGGTTCCATTTAGGCATCCTATACCCGTGACCCTACTAAAGAAGAGCGGCCATTGAAAATGAGTGAATGAATGAACTTAACAACAATGAACAATAAAACTTTTGAGTGTGTTCAATTTAAAAGAAAATTCAACATTCAAGTCTGCCTGAGTTCCAAAATGCTTTAGATGCAGTTTAACTGCAAAGTTCCCAAGTTCAAACGAGTAAATGTTAATAAAGTCTCAAGATTAATTTAAATAGTCATCGATACGTATAAAATGCGTAGCAATAATTTTTTGGATGCATTCACTTTTGAAATTTAGCTGTGAAAGAAAAATATGACGACTTCTGATATAATGAAATTAGGGGTATTCACGATTCGGTGTAACAGACCTAGTAAAATTGCGAAATTTTAGTTTTTTTTATTAGATCGTGAACACACTTTTTCTCATCTACAGCAAAACTGAAACAAATGACAGATCCAATTTGACAATTGACAATTGACATTTGTTCTGAAAAAAAAAACTTTTAAAAAGCGAAAAAGAAAAACGATTCAATGTTTATTGGAAAATAATGGAGACAAAATTATGTTAATTAATTAATATTACATAATGAAAATTATGATTTTCCCTACGGCGGCACTTATTTTTGTTTTCCATTCTCTTTATTTTTTCCGATAGCTGCACACAGGAATTAATAATTTGGCTAACTGTCAACTTGATAAGGCTACTCTGTTGTATTTTTCGGTTACAATAGGGTCAGGGTATAGATAAAGTGCAAAAGTGTAGCTAAATTTTTGTCAGCATAATTTGTTGCTGTAGTGCAAAAAAAAGTTGCACTTTCGCACTTTCGCAATGATACAAGACCAGTTGCACCGGATCGTGAATACGCCTATTGTTTTTTTTTCCAAAATTATTTTTTGTTTTTAGGTGATGATTTGTTTATTTTCCATTGAAATCAGATGGAACTAAGAAGAAAACAGACTGAGTTTTGGAACTCAGAGTCTATTTTTGATGTGTTAACATCTAAGCGCGCGTTGCTGGAATCTGGTGGAGTAACTCCACACATTTAACTTGCGGGGACGGAAATGCGTAACTGTGTTTTTTCATTGCATACATTTTATCATTGCATACATTTATGAGCTGGGGCATATTAATTTCAGCTTTTTGTTGATGTGAAAGAACGAATAAATTATTGCTATTTCATAATTATATCAAGAATACGGTTATTACAATTCCCTTTTTTCTCAATGACGTGTATCAAGCTACACACATACCGCACGCACGGTGTTTACACATACACATATTTCGGGACTGTTGGATACAGTCGCACCAATTTTTTTTATAGACTCTGGGGAAGTAAACCAAACCTTCGAAAATCGAATAGCTAACTCGTTTGTGCATATTTTAAATGTGTAAAATGTCGTAAATCATTTTCGGCCCGTTTCTGACCTCATATACCTAGCTCAAAAGGTTTTCAATACGTGTCGGTAATGAAATTAAATAATTGGTAAATGTCTTCTCATGACACTTGTTGTCTTTTTCTATTTTGACAAGCCCTAACATTATCCACTCCGTTTATTTAAATTATATTTGTTTTTTACAAATTATTTTGTTCTTTTCGTCAAGTAGTAAAGGATTTTTTACAGCTGACTTTCAGTAGAAAAAAACTTTATTCGACATTGAAATTAATACTTTGCAGTTGCCATAGTTTTGTGTATTAAGTATTCGCTCGAAAAGTATGCGTTTGTCAAATGAACACTCGTCGAGTTAGACAGTGAATCGAGCAGACGTTGAATAAATAGAGCGGTCAACTAGATAGTGGCTCAACTGGAGTTGTTTAAAATTGTGAATGCAGCTTGGTATTTTCATTTGTTGGGGAGCTGTCACTGACAAACATGAAAAACATCAAAAGGAACATTTTAGTCGAATTTCATTGAATTAATGATTATTATCAATGGGGACATTCAGGAGCCTAGTTTAGTTAGTTCACAGCTGACTTTATGTGTATCAGTTTTCATTTGCATAGATCGGTCACATAAACTGTTTTTTCAATTGACGTTTATGGAGGGTTGGCTGACAAATCTATTCAAGAATTTTGTGGCTGACGTAAGCAAATAGACGCTAACGGCCAGTCTAGTTTTTGCTTTCAGGTTACATCTAATCCAGACCAATCTAGCCATCTTGTCGACTAAAGATAACTAGATTTGTGAATTTTCTCAGCAAAAATGGGAATCTTTTCAATTTGCATGCCTGATTGACATACGTCAGAGTACATCTGCCCTTTATGTTACTTCGTATGCTGAAGATATTTTCAATGTGTTCAGGTAAAACCAAAAGAGATCTGACACATTTCATCAAAACCAGCAAAATATACTGTTTGGTGCGGTTTACACATCGTTAGCATAATCGGACTTTATTTCTTTTAAAATGATGCCATAAAGTTGACAGTAATGACATTTAACCATTTACGGTAGAGCTCTAGTACGAAAGATAGGTACAAATCAAACTCGCCAAACCCGCTATATTGAGAAAAA
Source organism: Cheilosia urbana (assembly GCA_946477585.1). Classification (NCBI taxonomy): domain Eukaryota; kingdom Metazoa; phylum Arthropoda; class Insecta; order Diptera; family Syrphidae; genus Cheilosia; species Cheilosia urbana. The sequence continues at coordinate 19,023,945 of OX297853.1, read as the reverse complement.
GGGAAAGTTCAAACTAAATGTCAATGTCACTTCGAAACACAATACAAAAATGGAGGTGGAGTTCGTCGATAAAATTCAAAATGACATAAATTAAAGGTTGAGATCATACAGTCGCACGGAAGATTGTAGTTAATATTTGGAGTACAAAAATGACGTAAACAAAACGACACGTTATTTCTACTCCGCTGTGCTAGACGTCAATCGAGAAATGGAACGCGACCATTTGTTTGTACTTTAAGTGTAATTTAATTTGTTTCAAATACGAGGTTCATTCAGCTAAGAAAAGTACTCTATAACAAGAAATAAAAATCTATTTATTGACATATCTACTTTCAAAATCATCTACATGTATTTTTCAAGAGTTGTTTTTTTCCAATTTTCACTCTAATGACATTTTATTTAATATTCTCGTCGCTTGTGAATAATTAATAGCCGCAACCTTTTCTGTAACCATAACCATACCACAAATGTAGTCTAAATGTCAGTATTTTCCAAAGGACAACAAAATGTCATTCGTACGTTGACCCCGTTCTTCGTAACCGTCATCATTTCATTGAAGTTCCAACAGCGAAATGATTTCATGAACAAATTCTTCTATCGTCGGCGTTGGTCGTTTAAATCCAAGTTTATGACAAGCAAATAACTCGCCCCCTTAAAAATCATTAAGTTCCAAAACCCGGTCGCTAACATAATCCGTCTTTGCGAAAATAAACTTTATTTTCCACTATAAAGTTCAAAATTACCGATGGAAGCCTTTATTGGCCAAACAAATGGGCGAATTTGCATTGCGACATCCGACCAAGTATCGCAATAAATTTATGCAAAGTTGTACGTATGTGCATCTTCCTGGCTGCAGCTACTGCTCGACGACACCACAAAATGTCAAATGCAAATTTTAGCAAATTTCTAATTACAACCTCACGACAAACTCGTAAGTCGTAACTCATGACAACACTCAAGACTCAACACACATCTGTATGAACGCACACCAGCGTCGAATAAACTGAAGTTCGTACAAATCGTGAGAACTTTCGCACAAGATGCCATATGGTGTTCGGTATTATAACACGGAACACGACCTACATGTTGCCGTGAGGGCGGCAAGCCAACACGAAAAATTGCAATCACTTAAGGTCAATATCACCCGGTTCTGAGCCCGAATGATAACAATCGTATATGGCCGCCTCACCCTTTTGTGAACAGCTGTTTGCAGTGTAAACTAACCGCCTAGAAAATAACCGACACAATGTATCCATTTCCATGTAATATTCGTTTCATTTTGTTGGTAAACTCTGACGATGTCCTTGACATTTTTATTCCCTCCCTCAGTGCGTTTTGATGGTATTGTTTTCTTTCCGATTTAACCCTCCATGCGCGGGATTGTGTCGTCCCGTCGTCCTGGACAAAACGACTGACTAGCGTTTCCTACATATACCTATGTGCCAGCCAGGCAGCACGTGTACGTAAGAATAAGGTGCGTATAAATTACCTTAAATGCTAGCCAAACATTTTGTGGAACATACAAACTTGTGATGTGCGGCACCTTTTTTGCTTTCTCCGCTGAAACACGAACCAGTGGGAGTTGTGTAGAATTAACGCAACGAAATAAGAGGGAATGACTAGAACAACTTTATGAATTTTACTTTGAGTGGTTGGCTTTTTGTTTTTATGGGCTCTCGTGAGTTTTTTTTTTTTTTGCACTGAATTGAAACATCAAAAACAAAAACAGAAACAGGCTTTGAAGGGCTCTTGGTGGGGGGGCCAAACCAGTGTGGACAAAGGCAAAGCGCTTGAGGTAATTTGAAAGATATTCGAGGTGAATTGCGTTGCACCCTATGTGGTTTACATCAAAGGTCGGACAGTTTGGGAGATTATCTTTTATTCAGATATGAGTGAGTGAGGTAGGCCCTTTGTGTTCAAGTCCAATGGAGCTGTGGCCGGGTCCATGCATTTTTATGAAGCGAATGACTTTTGGGTTTATCTTGAGAGGGCTATAATCGTCTTGCCAGAGGTTGAAATATGTAGACGCGTGTCCTATGAGTGGAGTCTTATTTTTCAGTAAGACATAAGAAAGATAGTCCACCAGAAAGGGGACGGGATGCATTCGAAAGTAGCTGAGCTCAGCCCCAGCGGCGGGCATTTAGAATGTTGTGTGTATCAGATTGGTAAGGATGCTAGGTACGGAGGGCATAACTTTTAGGCCCAATTGTACTTTATACTGTGCTTTATCAACTAGGCGAAGTTGTAAGAAAGAGTCGCGAGTGTTCCACAACTAGGTGCCGTTGCTTGGACTTCTTCTGTGAAACATAGTTCAGGCCAGAGTTGTGCGTATAAACATGAAGAAAATCGAAAATTTGTAGAGTAGAACGATTTTTAATCTTCTGATAGCGAAAAGGGGTCTATCCGTAACGTAGTCAGAAATACTACTAGGTAGGTAGGTAGAAGTGGCGATTCAGCTTTGAACCCAAGTAGCACTGTGATGTGCCTTTTTGTTACCACGACTTGTGTGACCTAGTTTGTTATGATTGTTAAGGGCGTGATGCATTCGGTGCCCATATCCAACCTGTAGAGTTGAGGAAACGGATTATGTTTAAAATCCCTTTACCCGAAATGTTGCTAAGTTCATCGAAAAAAGGTTGGTTGAGCGTGCGCAATCTGGCTCTTGCTAGTGAAGTGACGGGCATTTGAAGAGAAAACGGGAGAGAGTTTCTTTCTCATTTATTTTCCCGCAACTGCGGCAATGAGGGTTATGTGGGATCCCAAGTTTGGCCACATGGTCTCCAATCGGTCAATACCCTGCGATTATTGCCGTGACTCTGGCGATATCTGGGCGGGTTCTATTTAGGAGGTTCCTTGTTCTTTTTTTATCGTATGTGGGCCATATCTTCCTTCATATGATGCAGTTGGTCAACCCCCTCAATTGGAGTTTAGCTTTCTGCAGGAGATGTGAATGAATTTGTCCCTTGACCACTCCCTGGCCAGCTCGTCTGTACGCTCGTTATACCTGTTATGTCACTATGACCTGGTACCCAGAGAAGTGTGACGCTGAAACGTTCACCCAGACGGGCAAACTCATTCCAGCACTCCTGAACCAGCTTACAGGATATAGTAGCCGAATTGATGGCTTTGATGGCGGCTTGGCTATCTATAAGGATAGCGATGTTTTGTTTGTGCGTTGCGTCACGCTCTAGTTGCGTGCAAGCTTCTCGGATAGCCAGTAATTCCACCTGGAAGTGATTCTGAATAGACCCCGGCCCCCACACCATAGTTCATCTTAGATCCGTCGGTGTATATGACCGTGTCGAAACCCTGCACTACCTTGTTCCTCTTCCACTGAGCTCTGGAAGGGAAACTTACCTGGAAGCCTTTGTTGAAATTAAGTTGGGTTGTGATGTAGTCGGTTGGAAAAGTAACCATGTCGTTTGGTAACGAGTTAAGGATTTTGCTGTGGCCGTACGAAAACAAATACAAATACTGCTAAGGCAAAAAAAGAAAAAATCTATTTACCATGGGTGGAAATCCAACAAATACGGAGTCATGTGTGTTGGTTTTCTTTTTGTAAGGAACGAATTGCAAGCGGCACAAATTTTAATACCATATCCTAACCCCCAACTGCTATATTGAGCAAACTTTTACATGACATTGACATCTACCCCTATCTGTTCGATGAGTGCTACAAAGAAATGCGACAGCATAATGCTGCTTCTACACCATCCCGCACGAGGATTTTTGCACGATACAGCTAATCCTAATAAAGACATAAGAATGAGATCACACATCAGACGCCTAAGGTGTTCTAGAATGTTCTACTCATAATTATAGATACATAAAATGGGAACACACACAAGTTCCGGCGACCAACAGTTCTCCAATCACATGAAAACATTTCTATTTCTGATTTAAAACATGTGAAATTAGTTTCAGTAAATTAAATCAACAATCAATCAATCATTTCGAAATAAATAAATAGCTGTCCACTCATTACTTCCGGAAGCCATTTTGTTTTATAGTGACACCTTTAAAATTTCCTATAATTCCTACCACGTAAACAAGATGGCCGACCAAAACACGTGTCACTTTTTTTGCGTTTTATGTAACGCTGTCCCTTTCAGATACCCACAACCTGTTTATCGATTTTAAGACCGCATATATGACAGAATTTATAGAGACGAGCTATATAGAGCCATGTTTTGTTTTGACATCCCTGCCACACTTGTCAGATTGTGCAGAATGAAGATTTAGACAAGGTGACGCGCTGTCATGTGACTTCTTCAACATCAGTCTTTAGAAAATTGTGCGAAACTTGCAAGCCAGCACCAGAGGCACAATTTTCCAGAAGTCTGTGCAACTACTTGCATACGCTGACGACATCGACATCATTGGCAGAACACACCGAACTGTCACTGTCACTGGTGCGGTTGCAAGTATCAGTACAGAAGCGGCTAATATTGGTTTAGTGGTGAATGAGGGCAAAACAAAATATATGCTGTCAACAAAAAGGGACACACAACATCGACGAATCGGACAGAACGTCACGATAGAAAGCTATAACTTTGAGGTAGTTCGGGACTTTGTATATGACATCACATCAGAGTTCAAGCGAAGAATCACACTTGCCAACTGCTGTTTTTTCGGTCTAAGAAGGCAATTGATTAGTAAGGCCTTGTCGTGAAATACTAAGGAGACTCTGTATAAGACCCTCATCATCCCAGTCCTGCCTTATGGTGCAGAAGCATGGACGCTATCAAAGGCGGATGAAGATCTCCTTGGTCGTTTCGAACGCAAAATTCTTCGAGTGATTTTTGGTCCTGTTTGCCTTGACGGGCTCTGAAGGAGGAGTTTTAACAGCGAACTCTACGAAATGTACAGCGACATCGACCTACTCAGAAAAGTACGCATCAGTCGTCTAAGCTGGCTGGGACATGTAGAGCGAATGGAAACCAACGCTCCGGCCCGAAGAGTCTTCGATTCCAACAAGGAGGGACAACGCAGTAAAGGAAGACCTCGCCTTAGGTGGCGCGTGCAAGTGGAAGGGGACCTCAACCAGCTTGGAGTGCGCAACTGGAGGCAGTTAGCCAAAGATCGCGCTAACTGGAGAAGCGTATTGGTTGAGGCCCAGGTCCACCCCGGACTGTAGCGCCACCTAAGTAAGTAAGTAAGTCCCCTTCAGTCAGACAGCTATTTAGTATTGGGAGTCCCATTCATCTTCCGTGTTAGCAATGTGCGATGGTGTAAATGCAACATTAATCAGTTAATTAGATTGTAGAAGCTACAATTGAAATGGATTGCGATCTACGAAAACATCGATGTGAAGTCAAGTTCTGTCGTGTGCTGAAAGACGCAAAAGTATTTTGCCAGTCATTTAAATTGTTTTGCGAGACATAGATTGTAAGCAAGACATTGAAAGGGTCAATCTGGCTTGGTTACACTATTATTCATAATGCCATGGGGCGAACAATATGACACGCAATCTGATAAAACACGAATAGCGTGCTGACAGATAAAAACAAGCTGATCAGTTTCATGCCATTCAGAGAGAATATATCCGAATAATAATGATGTCAGTGAGATGAATTGTTGCTATTCACAGCTTTTTCTTTTGTTGATGTGTAATAATTGATTGCTATATTTTATTTACTTATGTCAGTTGGGTGTTTGTAACATATCAACGCCAGCAATACACAAAGATGTTGTACGGTCGTTAACACACGTATTCACCAGAGACAATACTGAGACCCCCAACTTCGGCCGATTTTCCGTTACTTGCCTACAAGCTATATTTCTATGGGGTGGTACACGCTAAGTGCGTTAGTATTGTTACATAGAAATTCGTATTGACAACTGTCACTCACCAACACACTCGCACCTTGCGTGTCCCACTTCCGCTGTCGGCAAAGTTGCTTCCAGCGTTCATAGAATTTTGTCAGTTAAATTTGAAATTATTCGTTTCGTGTAAATAGTATTTTATTTTAGGAATTAGTGCACTTTTGCTGAAAATATTTATGAAAAATGATTACTGTAGAATGGTTGTATGAAAATAAAAACATTTTGGGCAATTTTTCTTCAAATATTTAAGAAAAATGTACACATCAAATCGACGTTAATGATATTCAAAAGCAGAAAATACGCAACAATATTTGTCCTAATATGTTTCTAGTATATAAAACATCTCATTTAGATCGCATTATTAACTAAACAAATTATATTAATCGTTTTTTAAAAATTTATAATAACCAACCAATAGCATTCAGTTATCTTAAAATGTGGTATTCTCGAACTCTATCACATTCCCCCATGGTTGGTAGCGGTTGGCAGCATTGAATTTATATTTTTTGTATGTTTTTACATGTCACACGGATTCTAAATAGACATAACACCGATAGGAAAACAAAATGGCGAATTTGAAAAAAAACTGAGGGGGCCAGCGGCAAGAGGATTGTGAGTTGGGGGTCTCAGTATTGTCTCTGGTATTCACTTCCCCAAAATTTGTATACATTTGCTACTTCATAGACATGGCGGCGTTCTATTTGCTAATTACTGAAGATAAGCGATTTGATTAAGTTTCATTGAGAGCGAATGTGCTTAATGAATTCAGTTAAATCTCAAATGTACACGTATAGTCGTATATACCACCTGATTTGTGTATTAAAAACTTGAATGAACCCAAATCATTGTCACTGTCAATCAATCACATTTTCAACTGCTGAACGTGTCCATCTTTTCATCTGTTTTGACAAAGCGAAACAATTAACCGAATCGTTTATCTTTGTCAAATGAACAGATGAAAAGTGTGTTTATATTCGAACTTGTGTATGATTGATGTTTATGCGCTTATCTGTCAGTCACAAATATCGGTGTTTTATCATTAGTTAACTTGATATGTATTATAGGATGGAATGATAATAATTTTTTAATATTCCTTTCTTTTATCCTTATATTCTTAAACAGAGATCCACTAATCGACAAAAAAAATCTCTGTCCATCGTCAATACCCGGAAAAAGAATTGCATACTAGCAGTGACCATTCACAAGTGAAGTCCTTTTCGTATGAGAGTCTAATACCCTTTTCACACCGCAGGGAAAACCGAGTTTTCGTCGAAAACTCGAAATTGCATTCACACCGAACAATAACTAGTTTGACGTTTCAATCAGCTGTGAGACGCTAGCCGTGAAACTTCTGTGTAAACTATTTTGTTTACAAATTTTGATCGCATTAATTAACAAATAAAATTAATTCAGAGCACTTAAAATAATATAAGCCCATCAATTAGTGTGGAAAATGATTTTAAGTTGAGAGTTGTGACATTTGTTCGGTAAGCTGCTCTGCTGAATGTTGCAAAAGGTGTGTTTGTTTCAACAACGCAAGGATGGAAGTCGTTTTCGTCGAAAGCGGCCTTAAGCGACTCGTTTTGAAAACTGAATTTATATGAAATTTTTGTTTTCGATTAAGTTTTCGAGTGTTTTCGCGAAAAACAGATTTTCAGTTCGTTATGAATAGCATATACCTAACTATCTACAAACGATCGAATATTCACAAGTCTTAACATTCCATTTGATGATGCATTTTATTTGGTTGCACGTAACCGTGAATATAAATAGGTACAAATAAATTGCAATGACATTCGATTTTGAGGTTAAGAAGGTACGAATTTCTTAGCCGCTGGATTGTGGAACGCGTTTTAATGTTATGGGTTGTGCATAAACTGTCAGTGTCACAATTCGTGGCAAAAAGTTTGCAGTTCGAAATTTCGCTATTTAAACACTTTTAATTTCTTTTCTCAATACATTTTGATAGATTATTTTAGTGTTCTACTCTTGGAATAGTTTTCTGTTTATAAATGCATCAAAAGTGATTTGTTTGCGTCTTAATAATTCGTCTGTTCGATTAGGTTTTAAGCCCACAAAAGTCGGACATAGCTTTCCAATTTCTAAATATTTATTTAAATGGTAGTTAGTCGATTCTGATGCCTATCTATGTGTTGATCAAAATCAACCTCGCACAAGTGATCTATTACGTTATCTATACAAATACATATTGGAATTATGAAGTTTATTTACTTTTGCTGGATTTCTTCAAACATCACGTTAAGACTCATCCAATTCCTACAAATTTTGCAGTGAATCATAGGCCAGATGTCAGACTTACTAAACTAGATATGTGAAAGTCCACATTTAGTTTGACACCTACTAATAAATGGGTTGCAAAGTTGGCAAAATTTCAATCGGATATGACTTCTTGCACCGACGACAAAGCAGCAATGAAGCGCGATCTCTTTCACAGAGTTAATATCGAGGCTTGTAAGTTGTTGTTTCAATTCCAATGTTTCAAATGAAAAACTGCGGACATCCCATATATCCAATCGAGTTTTATAACAAAGCACACTACAAAAATTATTTTATTCCTGATTTGAAACGATTACTAAAACTGCAGCCTATTTCCGTTGAAACTAGATCTGATTCAAAATCTCTCCAACTGAACTCCCAATTACGACAGACCCTTTCGTATTTCGGGCCAAATATAGGAACATAAAATCGCTCGCCTTAGCAACCCCATTGACGTAACGTCCTCCAAATGGCTACAACAAGACTTCAACGCTCTAATCACCGGTTTAGCCGGAAAAGAAGACAACAACAACATCTCGATGAAACCCAATATTCCCTAATTTGATTGCTTCCGATATATCCTCATATATACTATGTGCCTGTGCACACGCTGCTCGAAACACATTGACATAGCGAAAACTAATTAAACACAAGAACAAGTCCTAATTTATCCCTTTTGTATATACACGGGGTGAATCAATAACAATTGCCACCCAGCTGCGGCACACACAATTCCCACACCCCTGTAGCGCTGCTGTTGTCGTCAGCCATACCGTCCGAGTCCGAACACCGAGCGACGAGAGTGGGAAATTAATTCCGAAAACGACAAGCTAATAAAAATAATGAACGAGTAAAATTACAATTGGTTTATGCCACATCACAGCACAAACACGCACACAGCAATACAATTATCGCCCATCTACGGATAGACGAATATACGAACATCGAAATAGATGCATTTGGGGGGTTGTAATGTGATCCGCAAACGAGGTCATATACGCTGGAGGTTTCCTATCCGAATTTACCAAAAAAAAAAAAAAAAAAACATCCCTTGCTCCTTTTCGATTTTCACTCATATTTCTGCAGAATGTCGATATCGATATACTTAACCGACTGCTCCTCTGTTCTATTAATGGCATTGACCTGTTCGCGTTGTCGTCGGTTTAACAAAAGAAAATAATAAAAATACATTCGCAGTCGTCAATAGATCGATATTCCTTCGACGTATCCCGTCGAATAGGGTGGCACAGCAGTGGTTTGTGACAAAGCGGATGAATGGAATTGGACACAACATCGGCTACTATACGGAAAGAGTCGATAAATTCGTTTCTCAAGTTATTATCTCTGACTCACAACGAAAGCAATCAAAAAAACGTAGTTCAGTGCAGTTCGCTTCTAATGAGGGGATTTGCATTTGTGTGGTGGTTTATAGCTTTAATAATTTTAAACCAAGAGCCCTACTCTGTATTTCGTTCCGAAAGGCAATCCTATTCAAAAGTGCTTTTCGTTCCGCTTTTGATTTTTTATTCTGTTAAATATACAAAACGGAAAAAATAGAAAAACAAGATGGCCAAAATACGTGTCGCGATTTTTTGCGTGTTAGGTAGATAATGCTGTCCCTTTCAATCGGGACGGCTATTTAGTATAGGTAACGCTCGTATCTTTTTGCGAACAGAAAAGGGGATAAATGCCCGAAATTTTGAGATTTCAAGGGATATCGCAATTCAAAAAAGAGGATAATATAGGGGATATGTTTTTAACTTGTTTTCTCACTGAAATTGACGAGAAAGCATAATATCAACACAAAAAATTAATGTAAATTGTGTTTAATAAATTATTATTATTTGCATACTACATATCTGTTTAATAAACAACCAACGTGCCGTCATCGCCATCGTCTTCATTCGCATCTGAATCGTTTTCGATACCAACAATTTCTCCACTTTTGGTTTCCTTCTTATATTTGTCTTCTGCAGCGATTGAACGAAGCAATTCAGGTTTTGTTTTCAAAAATTTTTAGAGTACTGCAAATTACATTGCTATGGTAAAAAGAGGAGTTTATAGGATAAAAAAGGGATTTTCGAAATTTTCAGGGGATAGTATTTTTGACTTTGAAAAAAGGGGTAATCCCCTAAAAAAGAGGATAGATACGAGCGTTAAGTATAGGGCATCCCTTTAATTTTCCGTGTTAGGAATGTGTGACCGTGTCAATGCAGCATAATGCGAGAAACAGATTAACACATCGACTTTTATAGCAGCAGCAACAACGCATTTAGGATTGGCTCTAACGTTGACGTCGCTGTCGATGTTGCTGTGCTAATGTATTCAAAGCAATTAAAATACATTGGTTCTAAGGGTTCTGTCAAAGTTGCTGTTGCTGTTGCTGTGTTAATCTGTTTCTCTCATAATACTTTTCCCTTTTACGGAAATGTGTGTTTCAAGTGTCGAATTATTTCTCACTAGATTTGTCGAGTCTCGAACAATTTCTCATGAGATCTGTCAAATCAAGAAATCAAAACATTTTTAAACACAAATAAAACAAAAGAAAATGGATTCGGTTGCACTTCGGATGAAACAAAAAAGTATACGGGTCAAATTAAGTCTAACTAACTTGAAAGATTTTCTCAATTAGCCGTTTGGAGTCGGCATAAAATTGTAGAATTTCGTTCCAAAAAGAAAAAAACTCACACAAAACGAATGGTTGCGAGAAGCTAGGCCTAGGGTCCCTCCGGACCTATTGCGCCAACTTAAGTTTTGTACAGAACTTTCACCTTTCGAAGAACGCTTTTTTACCCGACTGTACACAGAGAGGGTTATGTGTTTCGTGCGTATCCTATGTACGTTCCTACGTGACCTCCTGTAGCCTAAACGGCTTGACCGATTTTAAAGAGTGAGGTGTCACTAGATTTGTATTCTTCCCCCGAGTGTCATAGGCTAAACAAATAATTATAAAAATATAAATTAAAAAAAAAAAACTAAAAAAAAATAATTGTCACACAGTGAGAAATGTCAAGAGATGGAATACACTGAACTGTGGAATAAATTACTTTATGATGTATTCACAATCGCGGTCTTGTGGAGTGTTAGGACCTATTCGCCAGGGTGTTCACCATTTTCCTGTGAAGATGATAAAACTTACGTTAATCCGGAGTTTTTATTTTTATTGGACCGGGCGGTTTTTTCCACTTCGGTCCATGCAAAAATAAAGATCCCAACCGCTATACCGACAGAAATTTCAAATTCTGAAGATTGATCCATTTTTGTTTGTTTTTGTTGTAGGACTTAAAACAAACATCCTATGTCAGCGAAAGTAAAGTAGGTACAATAACTAGTGTCACCTCCTCCAAGTCAGTCTGAGATTATGCATATCTCTGTTTTGTTTTTCTTATCTCAATTTGGGGGGAAATCTCGTGAATTGTGTCCTTAGGGCCCGATTCTGTGTCAAATTATCCGGGTTACTGGTGAATAAATCCTTAAATATGTACTACAAAAAGTGAACTACTGTGATCTACAAAATTGGGTCGGGCATCAAAAAAATGTTGAAACTCATTGTGGCCTCATTTACGCTGTTTGTAACACAAAAAAATTACTAGCGCGAATAGATTTGAGACTGCGAAAAACGTAACGGCTGCCCGGATTTCGTTCAAACTTCGGATTTGGAGTTATGGGCTTATGTTTCCCATTAAGGAAATAGGTACCTACTCATTTATCATAGAGTGTCTGCAGTCATGAATTCAATTATTTTAATTGAAATAATATTATTTTTATTGCATAAACATATCGAACACTATTTGAGACCGGCAAGAAGTAGATAGCTACAACCCTAAAACACTGACAAATAAATATACTGTACACCATTCACAAAAGAAACTTTTTTTTGTGTATTCTTCTAAATATATTAAACTAAAAAGCTAAAAATAAAAAAGTTAATTTAAAAAACCAAAAAACCCGACTGACTGTAAATTTAAAAAGATTAAAACAAGCCACTTTTAAGTATAACTGATTGGCAGTCGGAGGCTGCGCATATTTTTGACAGATTGTCTAGGTAGTCTCCGATTGTCAATCAGTTATACTTAAAAGTGTCTTGTTTTAATCTTTTTAAATTTACAGTCAGTCGGGTTTTTTGTTTTTTTAATTGTTATGTATGTTTTAAATCTCTTCTCCTCTAAGATCAACTGCAATTCCGGCTATCTTATAACTAAATGTTACTTTAAAGTTTTAGGCAAGTTTGAGGCTATAACGACTAGATATTCCCTTGGTATGGCACAATAAACAACATCAAGCTCTATTGCAAAGGTAGATAGCAAAAATATTGCGTTCAAAACACATCAATTTTCTTAAATAAAAAATTACATTTTAAGACACTCGTATTCACTTCAGTTATCACATTTGTTGTAGAAACAAAATTTCCGCTTTAGACTGCTTTTGACCTTCAAAAACGAGTTGCCAGGTACGAAAATTCCACTTTCGGAATTTTCTATCCGAAAGTAGTAGATTTCATTCCGTTTTAGAAATAGAGAGTACAAGATATTCGTTCTCGTAGATTTTCACTATCGGAACAAAAAACAGAGTAGGGCCCCAGATCTTTGAAAGAAAGGGAAACAATCTTCTTTTCAAAAGAATTCGAGCCATAAACTAATGATAGATAGATTGTAAGGCGAGAGAGCTTTCAATGAGCTCTGGCTCTACAGCTTCTTAGAGGAGCCTATTGTGCCTTCCCTGGTAAATTCTTAAAGCCGTATTTCAACTCCAGAGACCGACAGGAAGACCAGGATCTTCTCTGGGTGTATATTCACAAGAGATGCTGAATCAACGATTTCATCACCAAGGACGTTTTTCCTGAGACGACAAAGGACCGGACATTCTGTGATTATGTGAAGAGAGGATTCGCCACTCTCGAGACAAAGTCTACAGATGGAATCCGGTGAGACGCCATTGCGGTGAAGATGTTTTCTCACGCGACCGTGGCCATCTATTGATGTTTGATGACATAATGGGCACATTCAAAAATCTAGTTATCTTAAGTCGACTAGATTGCTCTGTACTAGATGTTACCTGAATGCAAAAATAAGATTGGTCAGCCACATGTGCGATCTGTCAACTAATTACTCAGTCAGGAATTTCTTGACTGGATTCGTCGGCTAATCCTCTATAAACGTCAACTGAAAAAGCTGTTCGTATCACCGATCTAAGCCAATTAAAATTGTAATGCATCAAGTCAGGCAGTTGTCAGACTTATCTACTAAACTAAATACTTGAACATCCCCATTGGTAGTAAACGACTTTCAGCGCCATTTACGTTCAAGGAGCGACAGCTATCAATCAAATTAAAAGTCGAAACACCACAAAGTATATACCGGCTTATTCCACTTTATTACAAATGTGACTGGGAATTGGACTGGAACTGGAACTGGAATTGTTTTTTGGACATTTTATTGTTGTCAATAAGACAGCCTCACTATATGTTTTTTTATGTATATTCTTTTTCTTTCAGAATGCGGCGGTAGAGACATAATTCTTTGCATAGAAATAGTATTTATGAACAACGAAAGTCGTAAATGACAATCATGCTTATTTTGACATTCGAACGAATAGCCAATTCTAACGAATGTCTCTCAAAATACACAAAGCTCATTCGAACGAATAGAGACATTCGTTCGAATTGGCTATTCGTTTGAATCTCAAAATAAGCATGAATATCGTCTTTGTCAGTCGACGTGGCGATCTGTCATAATCTCCGGCGAAGTATTAGTCGGCCTTTAGATAGAACTCGCCATAAATTACTTATTATAAGGAAACTAATAAGAAAAAGTGGTAGCTCTTTCTTTTTATACTTGCCAACACAATTATTGGGTAATTTCAAATCCGAGCGAGTTCACCTAGTCATCAAATAAGAAGTACAAAGTACTACAAAAAGTAATAAAAAAAAAACTTCACCCGCCAGTCCTTCATTCAAGAAAATCGATATCAAACTATGTTCGCTCGAGGAAATTTCGTTTAATGTCGAATTACATACCTCTTCGCAAACGATTACTGCAGTAATTGGATTCAGCAACTACTACTTCTTAGTATTACATTTTTTTTTTTCATTTTCACATAAACCTTGGTATCAGTGCTTCAAATCACTCAATGGAATTTTATTATTCCTTTCGTTATATTTTCTTATTCGAAGAGTCGACAATTGTGGTATGGAAAGCATTAAAGTTGAGTTGCTTTCGAGGATTGCAGCAGATATTTTGTACTGAATTTTATACTGATAAATGAAACCCACAAAGGGGCAATTTGCTGTGGTAGTCCTAGTCCTTTTCCATTCACCAGCCATCCGCATAAATGATTTTATTCATCAGAGTGCATCTAAAATGCATACCTTTCATTGCTTGCAGATCTGGGATTGAATAATGAAGTTTACTGTGCTATTGAAAATATGAAAATATTTCAAAAGGATCTAGTACATTTTCTAAGATGGTTATTTTTAAAAGAAATAATTTGAGTTCATTTGCCGTTAAGTTTGCTGATATTATTGTCGTTTTGGAGTCATCAGCAAACATTTACAAAAAGAATGCAGGTCAAAGTTTAACGATTCACAAACACAAACAGAATAAAAAGTTTAACGATTCACAAACAGAATAAAGAGTAGTGGTCCAATATGACTTCCTTGGGGGACACCAAGTGCTACCGACATATTTTTGGAATTATGACCACGAAACTTTACATTGTGGGGTCTATCCGAGACGAAGGAGGAAATCAATTTTAAAAAGAAGACTGGAAAGCCCAATCTTGTAAGTTTATATAGCAACAATTTTTGGACAACTCGATCAAAAGCTTTGCCAAAATCAGTATAGCTCGCGCATCAACCTGGTTACCTTTACTGATTTTAGAAATGACGAAATTCGTGAATACCAAAAGATTGGTTACGGTTGACCTCTTTTTTTTTTTTTAATAAAGCCATGTTGATTATTACAAATAAGCGATTTATAAAAATTTAATCTGTCGGTAGCTAGAGATTCAAACAATTTTGGAATAGAAGATTGCTTACATACGTATAACTCTTTTTTTAATTCTCGTACCAGACTGAAAAGTGGGAACTTTAAATAAGTTTACCAAACAAATGGGAATGTGCTAGTACCCAAACATAACTTAAGGGTAACATACAATTTTTTGTAAAGGAAATGCGCAGTTTCTTAAGAAAAAATAGGAGGAACCCCATCCGAAACAAGTTTGAGGCTAGAATCCGAAGCTGCTAAATGTTTAAAAACATTCCGCCATACCAATAATCATTTTTCGTATCTAGGCTACATTTTTCGAACTCAAAATGGCGAAATTTTCCATACAAAATTACATATTGTGACCCACAAAATATTCAGGTTTAGTGTGAAGGTTAAGAATGATTATTAGTAAACCCCACTGTGAACTACTACAAACTTAGAGTCGAAACTAAAAATGTTTATTGGTAACGCACATACGTTTATATCTCCCCTCTTTTTCTTTTTTTTTCAATTATAATCTGTCAAAATTGAAAATAAATGGCAGTTACTTGTCAAGTGTCAAAAGGAAGATCCGTGCAGTTTTTCAATTACATAGTATCATTAATTCTCCAAACACCAAATAAAATGATACAATTTGTTTGCAATTCCAGCCCAGGTTTTTTTTTTACTGCGCCACCTCTCGCGAACGTCTGTCAAACATCCGAGAGTATAAATGTCTTGAAAGAGCTTCTAAATCAGCCGTTTGGAGTCGGCATAAAATTATTGTAGATCCTTTCCACAAACTCACACAACACGAATGTTTGTGGTAGGGTCCATCCGGAACTGTTGCGCCAACTATTTCTTTTTTTTTTATTTATAACATTGTAAAAATGTCCTGAATAGTTTGGTTCTTTCTCCATCAGTCTCCCTATTTTGTCGCTGTGCTTGATCTCGTCTGTCGTCTTGCTTGTTCTTTCTTTGGCATACAAATGTGAAAATAGTTGTTATGGGACTTGCCTATTCCATCCGTGTTGCATCTGTTCATTTGGCAAACTCCGAATTTTAGTCCAGATTACTTAAGGAAACTAATTACATAATATAGTGGTAAAAAATTTGTCCTCCAAGAGTCCTTCCTTTTGTCCGTTTTATGCTTCACACCCACCCTTACCTTTAAGGGAATTTTTCCAGTTTCAAGTATCGAATTTATGTGTGCTTGTAATGGACTTTAATTTAATCGTAATAGCCCGGACTGATATTTCACCCAAGGATTTCCAGTTATGACATAGATCACACCAAGTGGCGTGCACATGTTCGTAGACTTGGTTCCAATAAATTAATTTCTCACCTTCTGTTTTTTTTTTTTTTTTTTTTTTTGAAAGTCTCTGAAATCCCTATAGAACCACTCGACCCAAGAGACCATCCAAAGACAAACTCTTACCAAACATAGTAAAAAAAATTAAATTCTTCAGCACTTGTGTGACCCACAGTACATTCATCGGTAGTCTCATTTCTCCTCTACGATGACGCTACACCTCGTCTAAATGGGAAAATCAAAGAGAGGAATTTAATTAATTGAGTTGAATTTTGTTAAAGGTGCGACATGGGAAAGAAGCGGAACAAACAGGAAGGAAGTGGAAAAAGGTATTTCCTGAGAGGGTACTCGTGTACATGTCTCGTCCTCTTCCCTCTCCCCTCTTCGTTTCCTTACTTTTCTTTGGAAAATATTTGCACTCTCTCCGAATTGCAAGATGTTCGCATAGAAAGTCGAAAAATAGTTTTGAAAATTGTTTTCAAAAGGAATATTGACAAGTGAACCAGTTATACATAAATATAACCAACCACCACCAGCAGCAGCACCGGCAGGCACCCTTGTAAATGTCAAACAGTCAGTAGTAGTTATCAAACTGAATTTATCAATTGAGTGCCATTGAGTATTTTTTAATGGATTCCATTGGCGCGAAAGGTAAAGAACGAGAACGGTAGGAAATAGTTTCTGAGTGGCTGAGTAATTGACTACAATAATTATGACAAAGTGATGAATGATGATTATATTGGGTTTTTCAATAAGAGCGCTACAATTAAGTTTTTTTTAAATAAAACAAAAACGATTTTGGATATCAATGAAATTATTTATTCCTGTGAAAGTACGTTCGATGCCATTATATCATGGAGTACGTGTGGATTGCTGCCTGACCAATACCGCATATTTTGTTTATTGACGAAGCCATTCAGCCAGAAATGAGCCTCATCACTGAAGATGATTTTTCGATGAAAATCCGAATCATTTTCAAGTTGTTGCTCAGCCCAATTCACGAACATACGACGCTTCTGGTGGTCAACAGGCTTCAGTTCTTGCATCAATTTAATCTTGTAAGGATGTAGGCCAAGATCTCTTCGCGAAATTCGCCAAAACGACGTCACAGAGATGCCCAACGCTTGAGAACGACGTGTGAGAGACACATTTGGGCTTTCTTAAACCGAAGCCTCAGCAGCAGCAATATTCTCGACACTACGGGCACTTCTTTGTCTCACTGGCACGGGAAAATTTTGTACTGTGCCTGTGGATTCAAATTTTTCCACTAGACGCTCAATCGTTGATCTGCTAGAACGATTATGACGACCATAAATTGGACGTAGCGCTCTTAACGTTGAGGCCACTGACTCCGAATTTCGGTAGTAAATTTTTATAATTTCGACTCGTTGTTGGCTCGTATATCTCCATCATGAAATGGCAAACCTTACTGAAGAGAAATTTCAAAAGAGCGGCAGGAAATTCGGCGTCGTTTGCTGTCCCCGTCGCCCTACTTTTGTAGCGTCCCTGTTGAAAAACCCTTTATTATTGAGGTGAGATGGTCACCGTGGCGTGCGGGACCGTGACCAGCGATGCCAACTGAGGCATAATTATGCCTTTTAGGCATAATTCCGATGCTTGAGGCATTGAGGAATAATTTTTAGGTAAAAGGCATAATTTTTTATGAATTGTTTTTTACCATCAATTCATAGAAATGCAATTTGAATTTGGTAAATCTGGTACGGTCTTTGATGAAAGTGGCATAAGTAATTTTTATTAACAACTTGTGCGTCATGCTTATATTCTAATTCTCTACTTCACTTACTCAAGAAACCCAAGCTTTGGATTACAGAGATAAAAAAAGTTTAATTACCTATCGATCGACCTTCATTCTGTTAAAAAATGTTCATCACATTGTAGGTTCGTTTGAAAATTTGATATTTTTATCCTTTTTACCAAAAAGGCATAATTTTTTTGAAAAAGGCATAATTATTTTCGAATTTAGGCATAAAAACTTCGTTTCGGGTTGGCATCACTGACCGTGACCCTCTTTAACGTGAAGATTTGATGTCGCCTACAGGCGAATGTTGTCAGTCACTGTCATCGGTCTTGCGATTAAGTTGCCATTGCCATCGATGGCATGGAAGGCTGTTCCGTTCCGGGGCAGGGCGAAAGGAATTCCTGCTGTAGATACACACAAACACTCTATAATGGCACATCGGTATAATGAGATTATATGCAACATAAGGTGTGCTAAGAGTCGTGATAAGCTTTAACGTTAGGGCGCAGATGATGGAAGCAGGTGGTACAAAGTTAATACCCTTAAGCCCTGACTTGATTTAATTACGGGCTGTTTGTGCTGTGCGAACATTGTCTGTTGTCGTTTGTGTTGCCGATAATAGTGGGTACACGGAGGTGTGTGACAAAAGTGTGCATTGCAAGTACCTACGCTTTAAATTGTGTTAACGTTTTTAGACTTCCTTAATCCCTACGACAAATGGAGTTGAGTTGAGGACTTTACTCTGCGTGTGAAATTACTCAGTGTTGTTGTTTGGAAAGAGGACGGTACAGAGTTTTTAAAGATTTGGTGGCGACTCTTGAGGTTTTAGCGAACAACGAATAAGACTGTCCGAGCAACATGTCAACATAGTAAGAACATAGGCACAGCCACTGACAGTCTTTCGTTTTGACAGATTTACATATTTTTGGGACGTATAAATTTATGCCCGAAAATGAACCACTCTCTATCAAAGACTTTAGCGGCTGACAGGTTCACAGTTCACATCCAGGCATGACAAAATATACCTATGTAATAAATTCAAGCGGCTGAGCGAAAAGTGTTTTATGTAAACAACTACATATACGTTTCAGACGAAAAGGGAGTCCTTGATATGAATAATTCTTCGATTTGCTATTTGCAATCACCTCCTTACTTAGAGTCTCTTCGGAACTGAGATCCTTGGATTGAGCTAGCGAACACAGTAAAGAATAAGTCACTATTACAACTTTAGTGGTGTATTTTAGAATACTGTCGTCCTGAAGGTTCCCTATTGATTTGATGAAAATATGATGATGAATGTGCCGTTTGGGCGGACAACAATGACAGCTGATCGCCACTTTCGGAGAAGTTTTAATTCGAATGTTTGTCAGACCTAGAGATGTATTATCCGTTTATCCGGTAATCGAACCTGAGATCAGGGTGTAATAAAGCTGTCCATAGAAAAGGAGGGAAGAACATCGGCTTCTCCGGAGAAAAAAGAGAGAGCATGAGAAGCGCGCGATCGAGGATATAGAGATGTGTTACTCCAGGAACAATGTTCGGAAGTTTTACCAAAAGGTAAAAAGAACGTGTCATGCCAACAAGACCCGAACGGAGACCTGTAGAGACGAACAAGGAAACCTTGTAGTAGAGTCACAGTCGGTGCTGAGGACATGGAAAAACCATTTCTGCAGACTGCTAAACGGCGAAGACGACACAAATTCCGCTGTCAGGCAGAACGAGCCATTCAACCTGGACGATGAAAGCCAAGATTTCCGTCCACCTGACCAAAATGAAGTGAGGATAGCAATATCTAAGCTTAAGTCCAACAAGGCTACTGGACCGGACGACTTAACTGCCGAGCTGTTAAAGGCAGCGGGAGATGACCTGGTAGAGAGCATATACCAACTCGTCTCCAAGATTTGGTCAGACGAAAGCATGTCTGATGAATGGAACCTCAGCATCGTTTGCCCGATCCACAAGAAGAGAGACTCTCTAAACTGCGCCAACTATAGAGGCATCAGTCTCCTTAAAACTGCGTATAAGGTCATGTCTGCTGTACTGTGTGAACGCCTGAAACCTTTCGTCAACGATCTGATAGGTCCCTATCAGTGCGGTTTTAGGCCCGGTAAGTCCACGACCGATCAAATATTCACACTACGGCAGATCCTGGAGAAAACCCAAGAAGTCCAGATCGATACTAACCGTATTTGTATCGATTTTAAGGCCGCATATGACAGCGTTTATAGAGACGAGCTATACAGAGCCATGTCTAGTTTTGGCATCCCTGCCAAACTTGTCGGATTGTGCAGAATGACAATGGAGAATGCTCGCTGCTCCGTAAAGGTCGGAAACAATCTCACCGAGACCTTTGATGTCAAAAAAGGATTTAGACAAGGTGGCGCGCTGTCATGTGACTTTTTCGACATCATTCTTGAGAAAATTGTGCGAAACTCACAAGCCAACACCAGAGGCACAATTTTCCATAAGTCTGTGCAACTGCTTGCATACGCTGACGACATTGACATTGTTGGCAGAACACAGCGAGCTGTCAC
Organism: Cheilosia urbana; assembly: GCA_946477585.1. Taxonomy (NCBI): domain Eukaryota; kingdom Metazoa; phylum Arthropoda; class Insecta; order Diptera; family Syrphidae; genus Cheilosia; species Cheilosia urbana. Next base: position 19,003,272 of record OX297853.1, on the reverse strand, counting down.
TGGTGCGTTTGCAAGTATTAGTACAGAAGCGGCAAAAATGGGTTTAGTGGTGAATGAGGGTAAAACAAAATATATGCTGTCAACAAGAAGGGACAAACAACATCGACGAATCGGACAGAACGTCACGATAGACAGCTATAACTTTGAGGTAGTTAGGGACTTTGTCTACCTCGGCTCCGCTATAAACTCTGACAATGACATCAAATCAGAAATCAAGCCAAGAATCACTCTTGCCAACCGCAGTTTCTTTGGCCTAAGACGGCAATTGATTAGTAAGGCCTTGTCAAGAAGCACTAAGGAGATTCTATATAAGACTCTCATCATCCCTGTCCTGCTCTATGGCGCAGAAGCATGGACCCTAGCAAAAACGGATGAGGATCTTCTTGGTCGCTTCGAACGCAAAATTCTTCGAGTGATTTTTGGTCCCGTTTGCGTTGACGGGATTTGGAGGAGAAGACGTAACAGGGAACTCTACGAGGTGTACAGTGACATAAATAATAAAAAAAAGATGTTTAGGACATGTAGAGCGAATGGACACCAACGCTCCGGCTCGGAGAGTCTTCGATTCCCACCCGGAGGGACAACGCAGTAGAGGAAGACCTCGCCTTAGGTGGCGCGCGCAAGTGGAAGGGGACCTCAACCAACTTGGAGTTCGCAACTGAAGGCAGTTAGCCAAAGATCGCGCTAACTGGAGAGGCGTATTGGTTGAGGCCCTGGTCCAACCCGGACTGTAGCGCCACCGTAAGTGAGTAAGTAAGTAATTAAAAAAAAACGCGCCTTTAAACATTTTTCAAATCCTTTTTTTATCGTTGGCTGAATTTTGTAAGGCATAACTTTGAAAAGCAGAAGATTGAAAGCAAAATTTTGTAAATAAATAATCCAGAATTTTGACCCGAACCCGAAAAAGTTTAGTGGATTAAATTAGTAAAAGTAAGTAAAAATTTAAGTAAAAATTTTCATCACCTCTGCGAGGGACATCCATATACCCTTAAACCTCAAAGAGTGATGCAGAATATTCATCGGCCAAAATTGGAGTTCTCTTCCAAACGCTCCGAAGCCAACAAACGGCATTGTCTATGGTCATTGGCTTTGAGCTCCTGGGTCAGTTGGATCTTTTATAGGTGTAGTTCCAAGTGCCGAAGCAAAAGGCTGACTTACTGTCGAGGAATTGACTGCCTCGAACTATCCTGAATGCTTTCACAGACTGCGGCAATGTTTTCTGCCGATCTGGCGTTCCTTTGACGTTCGGGTGTTGTTTGATTGTTTTCCAAGCCGGTTGTCTTGAATTTGACCACCAAACATTGGAGAGTCTACTTTGAAGGGCGACTACGTTTGCCGTAAAATCGGCACTGACGAACGTTCATTTGGAAGTGATTCCCCATCGTTCTCAATCAGTTCCCATGGTTATTTGACATCGGTGAATAATAAACACCCGATGAGACAGACGCCTCCAAAACAACATGGCCGCCACACGGTGCCTTCACATCGCGCTGTTCCAATTTCTAAGTTACCTGTCATTTGGACTACCGACGACGCCGTTGATTCAATCAGAGAATTCAACCACCGCATGTTATCCCTTTAAAAGGATGCTCGTTAGTTAGTCTAAGAAGATACAGCCACTCACTCATATCGAGTCTCAGCAGCACCCGAAAGGATATGGTGCTGTATGCGTGCTCGTGGTGGCCATTTGGCTGATGTTGTTTTTCATTATTAACGGCATACCTTCCTCTTTATTACGAAATAACACATTCGTTCATTTATCTCAAAAGATGGCATTTTTCTTTGAATACCAAAATAACACCTCTTATTGGAAATAACTTTACAATCCTTTTTTATCAATTAGCACAACGCAACTCAATAGTTTCTTAATCCTGATCGCATCGAACTAAGTTTCGTGGTATTTCTACTAGTTTATTTTTAGAGAAACCATCTCAACCTCTCCCACACAAATACCAACTAAAACGCAATAATTAACAGAGTTTCATTGCATCTACACAGAACTATCAAATAGCAAAACCATAACCATAAGTTGTAACCCTCATGCCACCGTCGCCCGGCCACACAGTCGGGCTCTGTAGTTAAATTACTCGACACAAACAACTTTACACTGGATGCAGATATTCATTCATAGTTAATGGTCAGGTAATTCCATTACTATTTCCAACAAAGTGGTGTTTTTCCAGAAGGCAGAACCGACAACCGACACAATCCAGGGAAATAATAAATTATCCTGTTCCACGTCCCATATACTCAGCCACAGGCACTCCCCCACTATAGCAGCCGGCTTAAGACTATGCCCGGCATACTTTTCCAATTTCGAAATTACGAGTATTTTTGTGCAGAGCCCAACTATATAATATAGTTGTTGTGCAGCCAATGTAAAAAAAAAAAAAAAAAAAAAATAGGAACCCCATACGACCGGGCAGGACGAGAACAACAGTAAAGGACCAACAAAATGAAAATAAGAATGCTGTTGACAAATTGCCCAAGGATGCACTTTGACTGCTGGTTTGTCAACGGTTGTGTGCACTGGCTGTTCGTTCTGCTTCATGGTCATAAAGAAAGCCACAGTTGTTGTCGGTGCCGTCACCTCCCACACCCCTCAATCCAACGATGCAATAACACACGAGGAGACGGAGGACGAAACAGTCATATTTCCCATTGTTTATGACCTAGGTCAGGGCAGGGACGTATGAGCATTGAGCGCACCTGTGCTTTGTTTTTGAGTGCTGTTGTATGAATGCGTGTGTGTGTGTTGCTGTTTTGTTTGCTCTTTTATTGGGCATCGTTTGTTTCTTTGTGCTGTTGGCAAAGTGAACGGATAAATGGATTGTATACTGGTACTGTTGTTTATGCGCTTCTCGTAAGTTTGCTATGGAATCCATTTAAGCTTTTTAAAGTTCCTTCTGTGTTTGCTGAATTTCTTTCTACTTGGAATTTAAATTAAAGTTTGTTATTCAATAATTCAGAGATCGCCTTCGTTGTTATTGTAGTAGACACATTAGGTCCAGCAATTAAATTGGACAACCTATTGTTAAACTACACCCAGTAATACCCTATTCACACCGAGCCCAAAAAAATCAGTTTTCCTGAAAACTTCGAGTGTCGAAAACATGTTTTCCCATAGGTACATACCCATTTCAGTTTTCAAAACGAGTCTTTTAAAGTAGTTTTCCACGAAAACACCCAGAAAGTGATTTCCAATATTTGGTTTGCTGAAACAAACACACCTTTTGCAACATTCAGCGGAGCAATTGACCGAACACATGTCACAACTCACAACTTGAAATCATCTTCCACACTTATTTGATGGGCTGATATTATTTTCAAATGCTCGGAATTCATTTTTTTAATCGAAATTTGTAAACAAAATAGTTTACACAGAAATGTCACGAATGATTGAAACGTCAAACGAAAACTAGTTATTTTTCGGTGTAAATGTCATTTCGAGTTTTCGACGACAACACGGCTTTCAGTGCGGTGTGAATAGGGTATAGGTGTTGTTCAAATTGTTAGCGAATTTATGGTGACCATCAAAACGAGCTTTGATGGCGAGCTGTCAATGTCGGGTCAATTGGTCTTGCATTGGCGATCGGATACAGTTTGGCTTTTTATTACTTTAAGGCCTGTTTGCTGGTACTACTCAAACGATTTAAGTTCTACTTAAATACCTTATGGGCTACTTTTTCACTATGTCATAAACTCTCACATCAAATTTTAACTATCAGCAAACGCTCCTTAGCGCTTCAAATGAATGAACCTGACAGTAATTTGGCGATGTGTTTCTGTTTTTTGGATCCCACTGTGTTTGAGAACTATGGGCATGAACTATTCTTATCTGACTAATCAACTTGTGTACTAAAAACTTTCATTTTTTTACTAAGCGTAATAACTCGGTGTTTGCTAAGGAGTCTGCCGTCTTTCTGAAGACCTAAAAAGCATTTGTTATATGACGGACGAAGGATCCCCATAAGCCCTGCCTGAAATATCCCCCCTATCTTCGAGTCAGTTAAGTAAATCATTCATTAAAAGTATTAAAAATATTTATTGAGAACATTAACTGAGAGTTAAGTTAGGTTAAGTGTCGTAGTGTCAGCCAGGCCATGGTTAAAAAAAAACTTGCAAGGGGTTAATTTGTTGCTTCTTTCCGATGAAAACCGTAGTTTCAGAGGAATAATCCTGACCATCCATAGGTATATGAAATCCTTTTTGGGAGGTACTTCTTATGATTTTGTGGAGAACTTAGCCTTTTCTGCTTTTGTTCCCTAGTTCTGTCTATGTTTATGTTATTACTTGTGCGCAACAACGAGTTGGCGATGTTTTTCGATGTTTTTATGCAGTAAGTGGATGTTTCTGGCCATTTGTGCGACCAGTGAAGCCATGCGAGTGTTGTCACAAGTCTAGATAGGACCGGCTTGTTTCAAACCCGCACCTTCAACTTAAAAGCGACAGCGTATTGAGAAGTCTCTAAGGTCTTAAAGAGATGGAGGCATTTGTAGTATTAGCCTGAAAGGTATTTCAGTTCTGTCTTCTGATTTGGGTTTGACTACATTTTTGTAAAGACTAGATCGGCAACTACACAAGAACGTTGCATGGACAAAAATGGTTTCCCATGCCTCTATACAGTCCTCTATACAGTTCTTAAATGTATTAAAGTAAAGTAGCATATAATTATAGCCGGGACAGAAAGTTGAAAGTGAATTCCTTAGGCTCTTCAGTCTAACTCATCTTACCTATCATTTACAGGCCGTCCGGTATCCGCCATGTATAAGAACAAGAGAGAGACTTTAAGTGGCAACTATAGACTAGACAGTCTCTGCAAGAATTCTTACATTGCTGTGGTCTGTCATTTACGACAGTTGTTAACTAAATTTGGTTAGAACTTCGTTTCTATAATATCACTGCTAGATGTCACCACCAAACCTAGTTATAGGCTTTTGTGATGTTAGGTGAAGTTGGGCACTGTCTGTTCCCTTTATGTATACAGACAGTGGCCGGCCAACTTCACTCATATTTAAATATGCTTTCGCAGCGCAGTTTATTTTTAAACTCCCAAACATTTTTGTTTCAAGTGCTGCCTCATTTGCGATGTCTGATAAGTCTCTTTCTACAGACGATCTTTCACTCAGAAACCTGTGTAAAGGAATCATCTTTCTTGCTACAATTCCCAGTAATTTCTTGCGACCAGGCTTGACGTATCACTGATGTGTGGTCACATAAATTTTATAAAGTTTCCATGATCAACATTTAACACATACATAGATAAAATTAAATATTTCTATGAAAAAAAAAAAAAATCTACTCTACAACATTCCAGCGCAAAATAAAAATTAATTTTGAACTTTGACAAGCCCGCAACAGATATCACGCGAATACATTTCAAAAGAGCATTATCCCCATAAGAATCGGGGTCAAGTTGATGTCAAGTTTATTATGCGATGACACAAACAATATTATTTTTAGAAATGTAAAAACGAAAATATTTCCAAACCGAAAGGAAACTTTGTTATGTGCGATTGTTAGACGTATCTGATAGTGAGTCTGGATTATTAACAAAAGTCTGTTCCCACCCCAATAGGGTGTCAATGTCAAAAGTCAGATGGGGTTTTCTTTGTAATCACTGTAGCCGTGGTGCAGTTTTTTTTGCCACCAAACTAATTGAAACACAATTTAACAAAAGTAACCGATTAACAGTGAAAGGACCCAAACTTCATGGTGTCAAAAGTGAGAAAAGAGGAAGGGAAACAGTGACAGAGGAATTCAGATCTAATGATAGGTGGAAATTGTTTGCTACAAAATTGAATGGAGGTACTCGTAGCATGGGATAGTTTTTACTAAAAAAAGAAAACGCATTTTCATTCGCTTATAACGGCACAGTACGAAGTTTTTTTTCGAGCATGTATAATTGGGTTAGTTGTTCAGTTGAACCGAAACCTTTTGGCTGAAATTAAGTGTGTTTCCATCCTGGCGTTGTTTATTTTTAGCTCAGAGCGTTGCATGAACTTTCAAACAAATTTTCTGTCCCCTTTCTAGTTCAGATACGTCAAAGCTCTGAATGGTCGTTTAGTTTTTCCTTTGCATTTTTATCAGAAGACTATATCTTCCTTCCTTCCGTGAGAAAAAAGAAAATGTTGCAATAAATACTCAAACTAAAATTTTTTTTTTTCTATTTCATCAAAATATGAGTCTATATTTCACAATGTAAACACCACATTAAAAAAGAGCTTATTTAAATCGCCTTGTAGCAAAATTTGTAAGTATCAATATTTTCTTGTACAAAAAGGTAATCATAATAATATTAACAAACTGTGAATTTTATACCAAAGGGAATTTAATGTGATAGTCTTTCCGTAAAATATGAATTTTACTTTTAAAAGTTAGATTTTTCACAAAAAAAAAAAAAACCTATGAAGAGAATTATGTAAAAGGGAATTTTAGTATGGTGGAAAGGGAAAAATTACCACTTTTCGTGGGACAAATAATGATAAGAGTATTTAAAATACTGCATGTCACCGTATGCGACGGATTCTATGGGACTGCTCGTTCTGTCGAATACGTCAATGTCAACGAATCCGACGACGCGACGGATGCAACGGATTCTATGGGTTGGGCCCTTTACTATATTATGGGTATGAGTTCTGCCCAAATTGACAGATTAGTCTGAGTAAAATTCTGAGCATAGCCTATTTTGACAGCTACTGATGGGAAAGAAAAAGAAAGTGGACAAAAGTGTAACAGACTAAAAAAATACAATAAATAATGTTCACGTGGTGTATTTTCATAGTCAGCTGAGAGTTATACCCTTTTAACACCGCAGCAAAAACCGTGTTTTCGTCGAAAACTCGAAATTGCATTCACACCGAACAATAACTAGTTTTCGTTTGACGTTTCTATCAGCGATGAGACACTTGTTGTGAAACTTCTGTGTAAACCAGTTTGCTTACAAATTTCGATTGCATTAATTAACAAATAAAATGAATTCAGAGCCTTTAAAAATAATATTAGCCCATCAATTAGTGTCGAAAATGATTTTAAGTGAGTTGTGAAATTTTTTTGGTCAGCTACTCTCCTGAATGTTGCAAAAGGTGTGTTTGTTTCAACAACGCACCACGATTTTCGGGGTGTTTTCGTGGAAAACGACTTTAAACGACTCGTTTTGAAAACTGAAATATATATATAAGTTTTCGAGTGTTTTGGCGAAAACCAGGTTTTCGGCTCGGTGTGAATAGCTTATTAGGAATGTTCGGTTCAGAAGAGCATGCTCCGTTCAGTGTTCTTATGTGGTATTCGTTTGGGCTTCTTCAGATTCGGTCTCAGATCTCAGATTTCGTGTGGCTAATCGAACATAAAAACGTCACTTGCTCTTTTTTGTGATAATATTCGTGCGATTCGAATATGTTTAGCTTTCAACACTTTTCAAAACGTTTTCCATTCACTGGTTAAATTTTATATTAAAACATTCGAAATATGCGTCTCGATTGATTTTTAAATATTTATACATAACCAATTTACTAAAATATATTCACCCGATGCAATGACTTTCTTTGCTGTAGAACAAATTCACGAAAACCTAAATGCCCTCCACCAGTTATCAAACTCAAACGCACTTGTGTTGGTAAATCAGAGAAAACATCTAGATTCCCAAAAGTGCTCTGAAATCTGAAAAAGATTGCTTTGTTTTGTACCAAACGAACATAAAAACTGCTCTGAGAGCAAAAAAAGTGCTCTGAAGCGCCCAATCGAATACCACATTAGTGTATCAAAAGAGTCTCACCCTAATTTCAAATTTACAAACGCGACCTGGGGGTCAATTCTCGTTGAATGTAAATTTGAAATTCCTGTTCATTTCTTTTAGAAGTTAAATAACTTCGAGGTCAAATACTACACACACTGCTTATCTCGTATTGCGCACTCCTTTCAAAATGCCAAAATAATCGCACAACTAATATACATAGCTGGAGACAGAAAAAACCTAAAAAAAAACCTTCTACAGTATTTTCTTTAAAGCATGTTAATCCAGCATGTTAGTTCAGCTCAAAAACAAAAAAGCATAAGAGAAAGAAATGGTTTAATGAGTTCTGTAAAACTTTTACACCAGCCAACTAATCATCGTATTTACGCCACCAAAAAACTTCGAAAGAAACTTTTGAGATTTTTGTCTGTATGGTAATGAAACATCTCGCTAAAGAATATATACGTGCAAATGGTTTTATGTCAACGTGGCAATTTATATGCGTAAAACTTTTAAATTACATATTTCATAAATTGCTCCGAGTGAGTTTCGTTTGCGAAACTGAATTAAATTTTCACTCTTGGAGTGCAAGTTAATTAGCACACCTTTTGTGAGAATAAAGTCAAAAGACCGCCAAGGGATTGGAATTTGGAATATGGAGGTATACTGTTCTCATTAATATGTTAATGAGTTTATTTCAAGGAGCACGAAAACACAAAGACAAAACGAAAATTTGTATCTTCTTTTACTTTGCCCTCTTCTGAAATACATAGATTAAATGTTGAATCCACTAAGCAAAAAAAAGAAAAAGAAAAAAACGCTCATAGTGCACGCTTTGTTTTGACTGAGAATGCTGAAGTTTTCGTTTCAGCAGCTGTCAATTTGTTTGTGTTCTAGAATTTTAGCTGATAGCAAATGTCGCTGGGGGTTAACTGTATCGATACGGTTTCCCCCGTCACTAGACTAAGAGTGTTTTTTTTTACTTCTGTATGAAGTGAATTCAAAAGCGATAAGCGGCAGAAGCAGTGTTGTTAGCACTCTTCTTTCATTTATCCCACGAAGCGTGGTCGTTTTTCCCTTTTTTTCCTTTTCATCGTTCTCAAATTCGGTTTTAAGATCCCACGATACTTTCTTGCCTCAAAATCCAGTTAAAATTTGTATTACATGGAAAAAAAATCACGGTTAATTAACCTTTAGTATAAAAACCACAGTTTGTAATATTACTACGATTATTTTTTGGTACTAGGAAATTTTCATAAAAGACGATTTATATGAGGTGTTTTTTGTATGGACATTCAGTGTGTTGATAATCATGGTGAAATGTAGGAGTTTTGATGAAATTTCATCAAAAATGTATGGTCTAGATTTGTTTTTGTTAAATTCCTGAAATTCCCACGATTTGGTGCTTTTCCGTTTATCCCACGAAAGTCTTTTCGGACATTGAAATTCCCACAAAAAGGGATAAATCTCACGATATAACAACACTGGGCAAAAGTATACTTGGAGAAAAAAAAATGGGTGACTTGGCAGTTAAGTGTAATAAGTTTTTTTTCCTTGGTTTGCGATTAACATTTTTCAAAAATTACCTTCGTTTTGATCAATTTTTCGAACTGTCACAAGGGCTCCTACTTGAATGTCACTCTTCCACTCTTTCTGAAAGGGGAACAACCAAAAGATCGTAAAAAATGTTAAACAATGTACTGGAAACAAAGCTGATCTATACATAAATTGTTGTAAAATCGAATTTACATAGGTAGTCTAAATGTACCCCAATAACGGATACCTATACCAACCGCCACGTACATTATTATTTCTTTAAAATTATTCACAAAAGCCAGAGCTCGTAGTGAGGGATTACCAAACTAAATATTTGATGTAAATTAAATTTATTAAGGTTGCAATTACACTTTACACAATAGGAATACGAATAAGAAAGGTGGAGTACAGAGGAGTTGAAAGTAGTACAATACTCCTATGGGAGTACTTTCGGTAACACTTTCCGAAGTGAACACTAAACAAATATCATTTTATTTTTATAAAGATAGTTGTCGGCTGGGATACTCAGATGAGCTTGTCGATAAACACAAATAGCGAGAAGTGTAAGAAGGTTGGAATGTATTTTGTTACATCATCTGCACATATTTTCATTTATTCTTTATAAACTTTTTACAAATAGTTGTTCATAACCTCAAAGGGAAATGTTTTCCAAACTATTTTCTTTTTTTTGCTTTTGATATTGAAAACTAGTATTAAATTGTATCGAGTACAAGGATAGGACTTGCAATATATGTAAGTGGACAGCATTAACAATCTAGAACAAAGCTTTTTGAAATCGTAAAAAGTATAATATGGAACAAAATTCGCTAATATATATCTGATAATAACATTTTAAGTGGGCTATATGTCGACAAGCCAGGCTACCTTAAATAAGTGACGGTAAGACATGTAAAAAATGTCGTTTTTGGATTTGAGGTTATTTCCGAAAGACATACGCTATTAACAAAGCAAATAGCGGCCACCTAGGTTCATTCGGGAACGCGGTTGTAATCGAAAGCAATCGATATAAATCGAGTAACGAGCAGTTCTTCAATTGGCTCGAAATAGCTCAGAGAATTTCAAGGGGCAAAAGAACGGAGAAATATTTCGAAAGCACAAAGTTATTGTTTGGTGATCGTAAAGTATGTCCTCTTTTTTCGTTTGAGGTATATGGACACCCTAGTCTAAGGTCTATAATCCAAAACCGATCTGGTAGGGAGATCGGGGCTACGGTTGCCACCTGGCTGTAGGTACCTTATAGGTTCGTTATATCACGAACCCTGGTGGTTTCAAGTCCGGCCTACGACAGTCCCGGTGGTCTTCACTCTTCAGGTCCGTCTCGCGACAGTCCCGGCGATTTTCATGTCCATTTTGCGACAGTCCCGGCGGTCCTTAGGTCCGTCTTTCAACAGTCCCGGCTCCCGGCAGTCTTCAAGTCTTCCTTGCGTTGGACTCGGCAATTTGTTAGTAACCCGCAGGTTACCAGCAGCAAAAATGTCCAGTGTCAAAGACCCCTTGAGGACCAAATTCAGCGGTATACGAAGTTGGTATACTATTCCACTTCTGAGATTTGCTCAATTGTTTGGAGCTCTCACTGGTGGTCTCATAGTATTGACATCAGCAAGCGGGTGTGAATTCTATTATGAATAGAAATCATGGGGCCATTGTTGTTGGGAGCGAAAATATACCGAATGACATGTACCAGCAATGTTGTGAAAGCAAATGACAAGTACTGTATGGGCCTATGGGGCACAGTGGAGTAGAGTAGTTCTTTTATCGGTGGGGGTAACGAATGCATCGTTACAACTTCTTTTTCAAGGCACACCTGAAATGTCAGTTGTTTTATTTTTGTCATGTTGATGTCACAAATGTAAGTGGCTCAAAGTGAGCACATTCAAAAATCTAGGTATCTTAAGTAGACTAGATTGGCCTGGGCTAGATGTAACGCAAAAGCTAGATTGGTCAAAACAATAAAAACTGAGATGCATCAAGTCTGACAGCTGTCACACTTACTAAACTGGATACTGGAACGTCCATTAGCTCCAAGTCTATATGGTCATGCTGAAACTTTGCAGCGGAAAATAGCTCTCTGAGAAAGTTTTGCTTATTGTTTTAGTTTACAGATTTTTAGTGCTTGGCTCGAGAAAGTGCGCGCAATGACCTACTGTTTTATCGATAGCTATTCGACGTTTAGCAGACGAGTAGACAGCTTAACTGCCTCCTCCTTCAGAGGCAGTTCATAGCTTCAATAACAAAACATCAGCTGCATATGACTTTTTGGATTTTGGAGCAGTGCTCCCACTTGCATACAATTTTTTTGGACTGAAACGTCAAATAACTAGGTGATGGAATAAGAGTTTTTTTTTATTAATAAGAACAAGTTGCTACGCACTAAACCCCCCTTGCCCACCGAATAGTAAAAGGACCGTTCATCGGTTGAGTAAATGATGTTTATTACTAGCGCTGCGGTCGTCTATTTTTTTCTTTTACAGCCATCTCACACAACAAGTTGTAAAATTCAATTTGTATTTATTTTAAATTCCAAAAAATCGAACGAGATCCGAAATCGTTGGCTTCTTCATTTAAATTTTCATGCCTCGCCTTTAATTTGAAAATACAAATCCAAATAAAAATGCTCGTATTTTTCTCAGGACTCGCAATGTCACAATGGAAACCATTTCCTTAAGTGTACCTTCGAATAAAGTCGACCCAGTTAAATTTCGACATACCACTCAGGGCGTCATATTCTGCTGCAAAAGAGGGTGGAGGGCGACGAGTTATTTTGAAATTCTGATGAGTGTCACCGTCACCATCGTCATTTAAATGAATATACATTGTATATTTTACTGGCTAGGAGCGTTTTCTTTCCTTCTGTCAAAAAACTATTTCTGACGGTCACTAACATCGTGTCCTATGCAAAGTTCAGATTGGAGCACAAACACGATGCAGGTATTTTAAATTCGAATTAATGCAAATTATAGTGTCTCACCGAGATGTGAAATGGGGGCGATTGTATCGTTGCATGCATGGCTTGTGGGCGCAGTAGAGGTGTACGCTCTGTACTGTACACATGTTAGTTGGCACTTGGCAGTAATAGCAACAAGCTGCAGGGCCTTTGAAAAGGCTGGCATCAGCACGATTATTTGCATGCATTTGTTAAGGGGCTTTGATCGACTCAATGCGTTTGCTGCGACATGCAGATGAATACAAGGTAGATTTTGCTTCGACGGAAGCTGCAGGCTTCAGTGATGCCTTTGGCAATATGTTGACATAATCACCAGATGTGAATGTGGTCGTCAGGTTTAATCAAATCGATCAAGACTTTAATAAGAGTGATAGGTGTCTGAAATGAAAATACAGTTGAATGCCATGACCATCGCTGAGAAGATATTTCTGACTATCCACTCACCTTTCGCGCATGGTGAATAAAAAGTGTCTAGCAAGCCTTGCTCCCAATGCAAAACATATGCAGGCAACCACCTACATCCGTTTGGTGACTTATTTTGTTTTGTACTGCAAATAATGGCAAAGACCAAAGAGGACATATTGCTGACGACCAGAAGATGGGAATAAATTTACATTTCAAAGGCAAGAACTATGCGCGCTGTGCGGAATTGATGTATATTCCAGTTCTTATTGCTGCTTATGCAAATGTGGGCAAACGGTGAAATGGCCCGCAGAGCGTGGTTGCAGAGCTGTTGCTTTTTTAAATGATGACTTAGGTCGGAGTGGCTCCTAGTTACACCTGGTTGTGATTGAAATATCTAGGAAAGAGCGGATAGGGTTTTTTTTCCGCCGAGGGTAGGTGAAAATCTTCCAAAGACACTATGAGAATATCAAGCGCGATCTCATAGTAGTGTCAGATTTTTACTGACTAAAAACACCACCCTTCGAAAGATTGTTAGATACTTCAACAAGATATAACTTATCAAGCAATTTTTCTATAACGAAATAACAACTTTTGACAGGTTACTTTCCAATGAAAGACTGCATGTTCCGCAATTTAGGCGCAATTTAGACGCGGTTAAAGTATGAGGAAATGAGGATGCAACTCTGATTTCAGAATGTAAATAACAAATGTCAAGTCAGATTTCAGGGACAGTTGTTGTTTATACTATTTTTATGTTTGTTTATTTTTTTTTGTTTCGGTCTTCCGACGCCAAATGGGCGAACACTAACACGTTCAGACGCTCGCCTAAAATATTATGGGATATAATGAGATGTACGAGAATAGCAGTGGCCACTTTTCTCGAGTTAAAGAACACAAATTAAGACATCAAGTAAACAGAATCCAAAAGAGGAAGCAAAGCTTTTCATTTATAAAAATGATACAGCCATATAAAATCGGGTGACAACTTTTGGGCCACCTTGTATTTCCAACAAGGAAACAGAGTTTGATAAACTGAAAAATTTAAAAACTCTGTTATAATTCGACCATATCAGAGTCAGGTCCCACTAAACCAGACGACTCGCATTAAAAAAATATATATTTTTTCACTGGCGAGTTCGCCTGAAAATCACGGGTGATACGCTGTGCGTTAGTCGCGTAAAGGTTCCAGAACGGCTCGACCGATTTTAATGATATTTCTTTTGTTTTGTTCGTCTTGAATCAGGTATGGTTTAGGAAAAAAGAAATGTCAGAAAGTTCAATTCAATTTTCTTCAATAATAATCTTCTTTTATATACCTACAATTCTTAAAAGATAGGATTTTGAACCCGATAGGTGGCGTTGTTGTCAATCTACGAAACCACTCACCCGATTTCAATGAAATTTTGTGGATGCGTGTGACTGGTTCCACCTTAAAAGATAGGATACTTTTGGACTAGATAGGTGTCAATGGGGTTGATTTCCGAAACCACTTAATTTCAATGACATTTTGTGGATTTACATGTTTGGTTTTCGGTTGAAAGACAGGATACTTTTGGACCCGATAGATAGCGCTGTCGTCGATCTCCGAAACCGCTCAACCGAGTTTATTGAAATTTGTGGATGGGTATGGTTGCTTCCAGATTGAAAGATAGGTACTATAGTTTTGGACCCTATAGGTGGTACTTTGCAAAATAAAAGCGGGATAGGAAAACGGGTTGTGGCAGCATTAAAATAAATAGCAAGTGCATTGTGCATGCTCGGAATTTTTATTTTCATTACATTAACGAATTTGGGCAATTCCATATTGCAAACAAATTTGCATCCGTAAGACCCTATAACTCGAGAACGGATCTACGGATTTGAGCTATCTTTTCTTTGTTGTGTTTATCTACGCCTAAGGAAGATTTCTACGGCGATAAAATTGGAAAATTTGAACGGGAAATTGGAAAGTTCGTGAAAATTGATTTTTCATAGTTTTTTTAATTTTGATCGTAGTATACAGTTAGATCGTATTATGTCAAAAGCTATTTTGAATCAACAGAATTAATTTTAGGTGGAAAGTGGAATAGTGATTACTCCAAATTATTTTAGTCAAAAAGTCAATAATTGACGACATTCTTTTTTATTCAATTAGGTTTTTCTGAAAAATGTTACTTAACCCCTTCTTCATTTGAGCGGTTCTTGTTGTGTCACAGGCTGTGTTGTTGTTGAAACGACATATCGTCCACATATCAATATCATTCAATTTAAGCAGAAGAAAGTCCAGGAAGAAATTGAATGCAATTTGCGAACTGTGGCAGCCAAACTTTAATAATTTGTTTATTTCATTACTTCCGGAAGCCCTTTTGTTTTATAGGAAAGCAAAATTCCCTATGCAATCGCTATAAAAATGTTAACATGCTGAACTTTCCTATAACTCCCACCACGTAAGCAACATGGCCGACCAAAATACTTGACACCGATTTTTCTATATTAGGTAATGCTGTCCCTTACGGACACTCAACTATTATTTAATACTGGGCATCCATTCAATTTTCCGTGTTAGGAATGTGTGATGTTGTAAATGCAGTATAAAATAAAATAAAACGTGTAAAAAGGGCCGCATGTTTTTAGCGCTTACTGTCATTCTTTGACATTTCATCTGATGGTTGTGAATAATGCAGTGTAAATTCTAAGGGCGAACGCAAATCCAACCATACACTTGAGGACCGTAGCAAAAGAAATAAACGAGAAAGAATGTTCGGCTTTAAGCAATGACAGCCAACACTCAGTTAAGGGTACACATTTTGAAGTTTTTTCTTGACTTTGCACGGTTCCATTTCACTGAGTGCTTTGTTAGAAGCATCTTGTTTATGTGCATGGTATTTCATAGTGTATTTCAGTTACTTCTTCCTAAGCCCGAGTAGTTGAATGAACACTTGTATGTACACGCGTCTTCCTTGAAATTTGAAACAAAACCAAGGCGGTAGACTTCCTCGTTCATAAAACACTCGCTCGCACTCGTATTTTTCCAGGAATTTACGATTCGCTTCCACAGTCATCTAAAGGATATGCGATACGGGTTTTATTGCTGCCAAATGATCCGAATGCCTCTTTTGCAGAGCTCCATTTGGGTAGTCACAACGCTCGTTAAAATTTATACCTCAATTGCTGCCTTATCTCTTACATTCTGACGAAGAGCATATGCATAGTACACGTAATTGCCAATTGAGAGCCATTTTTCATGCGATTATAATTATTATTGATATCATCAGATGTGTTGTCGCCTAAAATCAACCTAAGTACTTGGATATTTATGTATGACTTATTTATCGCATTACCCACACAGTGCTGTTGTTTTATGATGTCAAACTTCGCCGTTTGAAATGCTGCAGTTAATTAAAACAAGCGTTGATATATGAATTTTTGGATTTACAACCTTCATTGGGTCCTTATGAGTATGATAACAAAACGTAACGCCGTAGCGGAGGGATACGTATATTACTTTGAAGGTGGCGCATAAAAATTGCAGTCAAATTCTGAAGGGGAATTCGTAAGCTTATACCCTTTTCGGAGTGGATGCAGGCAGAGATTTGAAAAGCTTAAATTCTGGCGATTCAAGATACGAGGAGACTTTAGACAGGATGTACCGTCTTCTACCAACACACTATACGTTAATTAAAGTTCTCCTCCCTGTATCTGTTCTTTGGTATATAAGTATTGTTTTCGATCTCAGTGTGAATTGTTTGATTTAACAAAAAATGTACAAAGTGAAATAGGGGCAGGTGAAAATGGCGGATCTTTCAAGACAGCTTACCCTTGCAAATAAGCAAAAATAAACAATTTGTCTTTGTTTATTTAATTAATACAAAAATGTGACGTATAGTATACGTCCAGTGTACCAAATTTGTTTTCAATTTGCAATTGCAACTTGCTCGAACTTCCGGCAATAGGTCCTCGTATTCATGACGGATATTCTCTTTGGGGGCAACACCACAAGAGATACAAGTTTGGAAAACATCCCTGCAGTCACGCCGAAGGAACTGTACGAAGCATGCAGGAAAATAGGCGACAACAAAACACCCGAACCCGATGGCATCCCAAATGTGGCGGTCAAAGCGGCCGTTCGAAAAAGACCGGAGCTCTTTATTGCAACGATGCAAAGGTGTCTTGAGGAGGGTGTATCCCCAAAGTCATGGAAACTCCAACATCTGGTTTTACTGCCAAAAGGAAACAAGCCACCAGACGATCGATCGTCATACCGGCCAATAAGCCTTCTAGATACAATGGGAAAAATCCTAGAACGGATCATATACGGCAGACTGCTCGAAATGGCAGAGGATAAAGGACCTTTGTCGGATGACCAGTATGGATTTAGAAAATCACGTTCTACCGTCGATGCCATAAAGGCGGTAGTAGATACAGCGGCTGAGGCAATTCTGGGAAAAAGATGGAGAGGGGGAACAAAGAAATATTGCGCGGTTGTGACGCTTGACGTTAAAAATGCCTTCAATTCGGCAAACTGGTCATGCATTAGGAGATCCCTGGCCAGAATGGAAACACCGTTCAATCTGCTCAATATAGTTGGTAACTACCTTACCGACAGGAAGTTGAGGTAATTTACTGACGATGGAGTTAAGTACTATAATGTTACCGCGGGTGTACCACAAGGCTCGGTTCTTGGACCTCTCCTGTGGAACATAATGTACGACGGAGTTCTCAGACTAACGCTGCCACAAGGAGTTAAGGTTATAGGCTTTGCTGACGACATCGCTGTGACTACTGTGGCCAAACATATCCACGAGATAGAGTCCGCCACGAATAAAGCAGTCGGCAGAATCAAGAATTGGCTAGCGACTGCAGGGCTAGAACTAGCTAACCACAAGACCGAGGCTGTCTTGATAACAAGCCGAAAGACTGTGGAATATGCGAATTAACTCGGAGTAATGCTCGACAACAGGTTCAGCTTTAAAACACATGTCCATTACGCCAGCAAGAGGGCGTCACAGATGCAAGCAGCCCTTTCACGGATTATGTCAAATATCGGTGGCCCTGGATATGCCAGAAGGATTCTGTTGTCTAGAGTGGTCAGCTCAATACTTCTGTACGCTACACCGGTTTGGGCAGGGGGTCTTACAACGAAGGAACCAACAAGGAAGCTCTCGACAGGCTCTGCGCAATAAGAACAATAAGCGGATTCCGAACAATTTCGGACGAAGCAGCCTGTGTTATTGCGGGAAAGATTCCCATCGACATTCTCGCTAACGAAATGCAAAGGATCTACCTTAGGTGAGCAGTCAACTGGCACGAGGCCGTTACCAGTAGGATAAAGGAAGAAGAAAGGGCAACATCTATAGCACTGTGGCAAGCCCGGTGGGATAACACGGAAAAAGGCAGATGGACCAACAAACTGATCCCCACCATCGAGGTCTGGCTTAAGAGAACACGCGGGGACTGCAACTACCACATTACGCATTTCCAGTCCGGGCACGGCGGCTACCGAAAATATGAGAGATTAGGCGATCCGGAAATGCTGCCATCAGTATTTCGTTTGTATCCGTCTTTTTGGAACTACATGTTCTCCAATGATTGAGGAAGGGAACAGTTGTTCATTCTGTTGATTTTTCTGTATCATTTGATCCCAAGTCCGGGATCCTATACGATGCCCGCAGCTACACCTGCGATATTTTCAGCACAATAGCTCCTCCGTGGCCGGCGAGACCTGGGAGCATCTCGTGTTGTTCCATACTCTTTTAGGTGAGCGGCCAAAAATCGTATTATTTTCCGAATTGGTTTGGACGAAAGGGAAATCTGCACAGAAATTCACGCTGCGCCAACTCCACCGACGAAAAAAATCGAAACAATTAGTCCCGGCTCTTTAGACTGTTAGGAGTAAAGCTATTCAAGTCGTGTTGAAGTGTATTTCGTGTCTGTTTACTTCACAAATATCAAGTAGAATCGACATCTACCGCCATTTGCGAAGATTATAGCATCTCCGGTAGGGTGACTTTTGCGCCACCTTCAAATTCGCCTTTGTTCTGCTTCCCTTACAAAAAAAAAAAAACAACACTTCACCTTATCGATCGTCTTCGGTCTCCATATTCAGATATTCTTTTATTTCTCCTGCGAAAAATTCATCGAATTAATCAGAATTTTAATTCTATTTCTTCTTTTCTTTTCAGGTTAGTATTCGAATATATATTTGGATGGACTGTCCGCTGCCCCATTATGGTGATTCTTTAGAATTCTTTTACGGAGGTAAAATACATTTTGCCAAATAAACTCACTCACTTAAGTCAAATTGGTTTATGCATGGGCTCATTCTACTCATCACCCACTTTAATTTTGTTTCTTTCCTTGAAAATGTATTATTATTCTGTTGTCAAAAGCGAGAGGTTAAATAAATAAACGTCGCGTCATTCACTGTTAAAAGGTCACAATGCTAAACCAGATACTCATCTGTACAACCTTTCTTACTATAATCTTCAGCCATGCAATTAGGTACGTGTTATCCGAAAACGGACTCGAACATTTAACATTAAAGGGATATATTGTTTGTATGTTTACATCGCCTTCCGTTGCGAAATAAAACTTTATCTCTGGCAGTAATATCTGTTTTATTGCCTTCCGCAAGTGGATAGTAAAACCGAATACATAACACAATCCGTTGGGATAAGGTTTTTTTTTTGGATGTAGAAAGTCCCTATTCAAGGGAGTGCTCATTTTTAGTGGCACAATTCTTTGGAAGCCAAATTAAGTTAATCAGAAATGGAAGTGCTTTCAAGTTAATGCAGAAATGTTAGTCACCGGAACTTGTGTTTGGTTCCGTTTTACGAATTTTAAATTATGACACTTTAGCCGTCTGATTTGCGATCTTATTTGTACACCTTTATTCGCATTGACAGCGGATAAATGGATCTATCTGACCTGTCTCGTGGAAAAATGCGCATAGTTGATGTTTTAAAGGAAATCCTAAGCCAACATCACATCCACAAGTCGTTATAGGTTCCTCTTTCCCATTCGTATTTCTTAAAACCGCCAAAAAATAATTGTCTGTTCAATTTCAAATTTACCACATGACAGCCTTCTCTGAAAAAAACTTCGAACATTATTGTTGTTATAGTAACATGTAAATATCAACATAAATATTTCATCGCTGCCATTAATGAGGTGGAACGAATACACCTCCATCAAATTTGGAAACAATTCCACGAAATTAATGCACACTAAGCTGAATGCTGAAGCACCCACTCTGCGGGGGCCCTTAAACACCACTCAACGGAGAATAAATAAATACCTCCGGCTCACTGTGAGCACAGGAGGTGTCCCACTCATTTGTTTTTTCCTGCACAACTTCACTGACTGAATAATCAAAAATACTCGAACACTGTAAACACGTCCTTTCCATTACTATCGTTAATTAAAGGAACAACTTTATTCGCAGCTTACTGCAATCATTTCCGCGACCTCCCAAATCCGCTCTCTTTAGCTGCATTTATTATTTAGGAGAATTTACATGGAATTTGCAAAGGGATGCTCATCATCATCAGACTCTGGCAAACACACAGGGAAACCGCGTACGTAGGAGCACTGACGAAGTGACGCCCCATACCTAGCTACCGTCATTGACCCAGTTCCTGATGCTGGCAGGCGGATGATGCTTATATGGTTCGGCGCTTTTCTTCTGAGCGGCGCCGCCCACCAACACAAAGCGACAAAGAAACGAACAGGAAGCATAAACATTTCAAATGAAAGGAGTTTTGTAACACTAAATAAAACCCAAGCAGTTTTTTTTCATTTTTAATTCATGTTTAGAGGGCGTACGGAAAAAGAGAAAATAAATCTCGTTTGAGCAATTGCATCAGAGACATTTGGAAAGGAACTCGAAACCCATTCAAAACGAATTGTATGACACACTGTCGTGGTTTGAATGGTTTGAATTGGAAGCGACATCGAGTGGTGTCGTTGTATGTCGTTGTATGATCCGCAAGTCATTGAAATAGAGATTTGGCCAATATTGGTTGCATTCGTTGGAGTTTCAGGGACAGGTAATAGAATAGATGGAATATTCTCAAACTACTGTGTAAGGGCTTTGGGGGATCAATTTAATGGTGAGTGGAGTGAGTGATCGACATGAGTGGGGCCGTCTATCTGTCAATTATCATACTTTTTATTTGTGATGGGTGGCATGGTTACCGCTGAAGTGGTTGCCGAAATATATCTGAATGGGCCTAATTAGGCTTCTTAAGAATCCCAGGAAGTCGAATTTCTGTTTTTAATAATCTATTTTTTTAAATGTAGTAGTACCCCTCTCTTGGAAAACTGCGCATTGAGACGTCTTCAACAGCGCCCCTAAATGTTTAGGCAAGTACTTGCTGGGTGGACGTAGGCGCTTGGATCGGGGAAGAAAACAAGCATTGATTTTTGGAAAACAATGATAGGCGCAGTGGCTCAATGGTTAGAATGTTCGACTGCCGAGCGAGGGCTCTAAGACTCGATTCTCGGAAAAACACAAATTACATCCCAAGGTTTTTCCACTGCCACAACCTCTCCCGAATGTCTGACAAACAACTGAGAGTAAAAAGTCATGAAAGAGCTTCTCAATTAGCCGTTCCGTATCGGCATAGAATTCTCGATAATTTGTCCCAAAAATAAAACCTCCTAAAAACCGAATGGTTGTAAGAAGTTAGGCCCCAACTATTTATTTTTATTTATTTAAATAATTAAATTTGTTGATTTCCTACGGCTCACTTAAAGATTTGTACGTTTAAGTCTTCAAATATATATTCCCGCAGTTTTCGAACATCGAATTTTCGAAGAGTAGGCGACTTCAAAAGAACCGAGTTGAATATGTTTGGATATCTAGTTCTAGTTAAGTAAGTCTGACATTTCTCTCTTTTTTGGTTTGTCCAAGCTAGATGAAGAAAATCCTGCCTGACATTTTGAATTTCTTTTAGGCGCCGTTCCAATTTCTTAGTGTTAGCTTCATACTACATTTACAATATCACGCACGCGCGAGACGCGAGACGGGAGAGAGAGATCCATTTGTCCGCAGTCTATGCTAAGGGCGTAAGAATGAGATCACAAATCAAATCAAATGCCTAAATTGTCATAATTATGGATAGGGATACGTAAAACGGAACTAAACACAAGTTTGGACGACCAACATTTCTTCAATTATATTTGAAATTATTTCTATTTCTGCTTTAAACCATGCCAAATGAGAGTGTTCATAAGTTTAAGTAGATTAAACCAACAATTCATCAATCAGTTCATCAGTTCATCAGTTCCGGAAGCCATTTTGTTTTATAGGAAAGCGATATTTCGTAAGTCATGACTATAAAAATATCAACATTTCGAACTTTCCCATAATTCCTACCACATAAACAAGATGGAAGACCAAAATACGTGTAACGTATTTTTTCGCGTTGGATAATGCTATCCCTTTAATCTTCCGTCTTGTCGTAAATGCAGCTTAAAGTCGAACTGTTTTCCATTGTATGTTGTCAAATATGTTGAGTGAACCTTTTAGGGCCGAGCTCTATGATTGACAGCAATATTCAAGCCCTGGTCGAACTTGTGCTTCATAGAGAAGCAGGAGTTACCTCGGGGCTAAAGTGCCGCCTCGCTGTAGATAGGCAATTTAATTTTGATGATCCTCACTTCCTGATATTGGACAGGACATCTGATCTAGCCCCCTCTCGTATCCGTATTGGCTGTGACTTCAAGAACCGTATGGACTTAAATTTGTGGTGCAGTCAACGCATTTTTTTAATTATTTTCTGTAAATTAAAACGTCATTGCGTAAATAGTTTATTTTACGAGAAAAGGCGCAATAAGAAAAAAATTTAATTTTTTTTTTCGTAAAATAAACATTTTACTTTCTAACATAGAGTGACAAATTATTGTATTCTTATAGCTGATAGCTAGTGCGTACACGCTTCTCTTGAGCATAGTGGGATTGGAACGGAATCAGTTTTTTTTATTTAAAAAAAAATGTTTTTGGTAGGACCAGCTTACGTCTTTTGGCCCATTTAGAGGAGAGCGACAAACGATTTGATTTAAAATAGTAGTAGCCTACAATTCAATATGCGTTTGTTGTAAGAAGCTTACTTACTTACTTAGGTGGCGCTACAGTCCGGGGTGGACCTGGGCCTCAACCAATACGCCTCTCCAGTTAGCGCGATCTTTGGCTAACTGCCTCCAGTTGCGCACTCCAAGTTGGTTGAGGTCCCCTTCCACTTGCGCGCGCCACCTAAGGCGAGGTCTTCCTCTACTGCGTTGTCCGTCCGGGTTAGAATCGAAGACTCTTCGGGCCGGAGCGTTGGTGTCCATTCGCTCTACATGTCCCAGCCATCTTAGACGACTGATGCGTACTTTTCTGACTAGGTCAATGTCGCTGTACAGCTCGTAGAGTTCGCTGTTAAATCTTCTCCTCCAAAACCCGTCAACGCAAACGGGACCAAAAATCACTCGAAGAATTTTGCGTTCGAAACGACCAAGGAGATCTTCATCCGCCTTTGATAGCGCCCATGCTTCTGCACCATAAAGCAGGACTGGGATGATGAGGGTCTTATACAGAGTTTCCTTAGTATTTCTCGACAAGGCCTTACTTATCAGTTGCCGTCTTAGGCCAAAGAAACAGCGGTTGGCAAGTGTGATTCTTCGTTTGATTTCTGATGTGATGTCGTTATCAGAGTTTATAGCGGAGCCGAGGTAGACAAAGTCCCTAACTACCTCAAAGTTATAGCTGTCTATCGTGACGTTCTGCCCGATTCGTCGATGTCGTGTGTCCCTTCTTGTTGACAGCATATATTTTGTTTTACCCTCATTCACCACTAAACCCATTTTTGCCGCTTCTGCACTAATACTTGCAAACGCACCAGTGACAGCTCGCTGTGTTGTACCAACAATGTCAATGTCGTCAGCGTATGCAAGCAGTTGCACAGACTTATAGAAAATTGTGCCTCTGGTGTTGGCTTGTGAGTTTCGCACAATCTTCTCAAGAATGATGTTG
This sequence comes from Cheilosia urbana, assembly GCA_946477585.1. Classification (NCBI taxonomy): domain Eukaryota; kingdom Metazoa; phylum Arthropoda; class Insecta; order Diptera; family Syrphidae; genus Cheilosia; species Cheilosia urbana. The sequence continues at coordinate 18,979,638 of OX297853.1, read as the reverse complement.
AAGAAGTCACATGACAGCGCATCACCTTGTCTAAATCCTTTTTTGACATCAAAGGTCTCGGTGAGATTGTTTCCGACCTTTACGGAGCAGCGAGCGTTCTCCATCGTCATTCTGCACAATCTGACAAGTTTGGCAGGGATGCCAAAACTAGACATGGCTCTGTATAGCTCGTCTCTATAAACGCTGTCATATGCGGCCTTAAAATCGACAAAAAGATGGTGAGTATCGATCTGGTATTCTTGGGTTTTTTCCAGGATCTGCCGTAGTGTGAATATTTGATCGGTCGTGGACTTACCGGGCCTAAAACCGCACTGATAGGGACCTATCAGATCGTTGACGAATGGTTTCAGGCGTTCACACAATACAGCAGACATGATCTTATACGCAGTGTTCAGGAGACTGATGCCTCTGTAGTTGGCGCAGTTTAGAGGGTCTCCCTTCTTGTGGATCGGGCAAACAATGCTGAGGTTCCATTCATGAGGCATACTTTCCTCTAACCAAATCTTGGAGATGAGTTGGTGTATGCACTCTACCAAGTCATCTCCGGCTGCCTTGAAGAGCTCGGCAGGTAAGCCGTCTGGACCAGCAGCCTTGTTGGATTTAAGCTTAGATATTGCTATCCTCACTTCATTTTGGTCAGGTGGACGGAAATCTTGGCTGTCATCGTCCAGGTTGAATGGATCGTTCTGCCTAACAGCGGAATTTGTGTCGTCTTCGCCGTTTAGCAGTCTGCAGAAATGGTTTTTCCATGTCCTCAGCACCGACTGTGACTCTACTACAAGGTTTCCTTGCTCGTCTCTACAGGTCTCCGTTCGGGTCTTGTTGGCATGACACGTTCTTTTTACCTTTTGGTAAAACTTCCGAACATTGTTCCTGGAGTAACACCTCTCTATATCCTCGATCGCGCGCTTCTCATGCTCTCTCTTTTTTCTCCGGAGAAGCCGATGTTCTTCCCTCCTTTTTTGCTCGTAGAGCTGACGAGCTGCTCTCGTCCTTCTATGCAGCGACGCTTCGTAGGCACTTTGTTTTGCTGCATGTGCTTGCCGGCACTCTTCGTCAAACCAGGGGTTTCGGGGGGGTGGACTGGTGAAACCGAGCACATCAGTTGCGGCGTTTTTGATGGCTTCTTGGCATCGGCGCCACTGGTCTTCGGCACTTGATGCTGGCAGCATAGGACTTCTCGAGAGGTTGAGGGATACGCGATCGGCAAAGGTTCTGGCGGTTTGTTGCGTTTGTAGTCGTCCAACGTTTAATCTCCTCACAGTATTTTCTCGTTGTTGTGGCGTCTTGGATATCCGCATCCGTACCTTGGCTACAACAAGGTAGTGGTCCGAGTCTATGTTGGCCGCTCGGAAAGTTCGGACATCTAGAATACTGGAGGAGTGCCTTGCGTCGATCGCAACGTGATCAATTTGGTTGACGGTTTGATGATCAGGTGACCGCCATGTTCCTTTGTGTATATTGAGGTGAGGAAACCGTGGGCTAGCTATGGTAACATTACGTCCCGCAGCAAAATCAATCAGCCTAAGTCCGTTTGCAGACGTGGTGTCGTGTAGGCTGTGTTTTCCGATTGTGCTACCAAAGATGTCCTCCTTTCCTATTTCCTTCCTATTGTTGTAAGAAGCTTGGCGTGGAAAAATTCGAACGGGTTAATTTTTTGTTTGTTCTTTTCCTTGAAAAATAAAAGAGTTTTAGTGCGAACTGGAGTTTAAAAAAAAACCTTCAAATGCTAATTATGTACGAACTGACTGTCCGATTAAACGAAATTGTACGTTTCCCCAGAGCGAATAAATCGATGATAGGTAGAATGCAAAAAATTCTTCAAAATTCAATGTTGTAAATTCAGCTTTGCCGGTAAGCTAGGTCCGCCACAAATCTACCACTTCCCGATGATCGAAATCAAGACAACAGTAATAAAATCAAGATTAAAGTAACTTAAAACCGATTAAATAGCAATTCCAATGTTACCCACATTGCTAAAAGGATTTCCTCTACGTGCGCCTATTTTCCCGCCCTCTTCAAAGCAAAGGATCTGTGTCCCACGCCCTATTCCGAATTGAGCAATTCAAAGAAGAGCTCGCTCTGTTTGCATAAGATGTTCGACGTGTTAGTTATAGTAAAGATTAAGGAATATGTACTAACTTTGAATTTCATACCGTCAATGATATTTCCCTTCTTCTTCTAAAACAGAAGATCGTCTGCCCTCTATTCATACCTTGGAAATGCACTTTCCGCAGTTGGTCAATAGTCTTCCGCGATCTTGAGGTTTCCATAGTTTGTCTTATTTTAAAATAAAAAGTCTTTAACTTGTTCATGGCTGCTGATCACCTTTAGTAGATGAGCTGTGTGTGAAAATTTATATAAAATGGACAAAAGTGAAGCCCAACAATGGACTCTACAAAGTGTCACAAAGATCAATAGAAACTCTCACAATGTAGCTGCATTTACAGCCAATTTGAGAAGTAATTCCTAATCTTAATAGCGCAAAAATCACCGATCATTTTCCATTGATAAATAATATTTTAATCCGACTGACCGATGACAGATGGGTCAAATTCCAAACACACACTTCCGTGATTAACTGACTGACGCAACAAAAACGTTTACTACCTACTCGACAACGATTATTTAATTGAACAATAATCGTGGTTGAGTTTTGTTTTTATTTTCCATTCCTCATACATATTTATATGCTCAACCGGCTGCATAATTACTGAGCTGTCAATCTTGTCAAGTTACACAAGTCTTTAAGTGTTGTCTACATATAGATACATTGCCGAGCTCTCGCCGATACAAGATACGAGATATAAATCGCTCCATTCGACACTGCCGTTGCCGCCAGGCCAAAATCGATAGACGAAAAAAACGCGCCAACATTTTGACAAAAAAGGCAGTCGACTGCGCGCCTATGTGTGCTCGCACAGCCACAGGCACATTTTGTTGCTCCGCGAAATTAACTACTTCGGCAACTCGATTTGGCAGCAGTGTCGTGCCCGCCTGTGCGGTTCGGTTATTTACGACCCACCACAATACTCACGATGAAAATTTATTTCCAAATCAATTGAATTCGCGAAGCGCGTAAAGTAATGACATCCATGAGATGGCAACTATTTCGGTAGCCGTTGAATTGAATACACGTGAGCTTTTAATGAATTCGTGTAATTAGATTTGTAATCGGGCATCGAGTTGTCAGACATTTGACATCTGACACTCGATAACTCTATGGCCGTGCGCCGCTTCGAGCACCCCCTTTCAAAGTGTAAATATGTATAGATATCAGCAAATCTCGTATTTAAGTGGTGTTGATGATTTATTTGATTCGCTGCTAATTTTTAATCAGCGCCCATCAGTAATTCGAAGTGTAGCATTATGTCAAAGTGCTGGCGCAAAAAAGGGGGAAATAACAAAATTGATTGGCTTTTTAATGAAGCGGTGCTGCTGCTGCACACAAGTCAATTATTGCCGAGTGTGTGTTCTGTCATCGAACATGATAACATGCTAGGGATATATGGTTATAGTTTCAGCTCAATTTCAAAGCCCAAGTGACGACTGACGACCGACGTCAGGCATACTCTTGTACTTGTATACAGCCTTTTCTGGGTTATACTTTTATCTAAGGACATTTGTTCACCGAAAGGACGAGCGTGTGTGTCATATGAGTATAATGGTGTTTTATGACGCGTTTTAAATTATATGCCTGAGAGTGTAATAATAGTAAGAGTAACCTAATGCTGGTGTTAATTTCAGTCAAGCTTCCTAAAAATAGATGACGCTGTCATTACGTGTTAGAGTTAACGAAGGCATTCACCGAGTAGGAGGCACCTTTGATCGTAATAGACAAGTTATTTGTGCAAAGGAGACCTTAATTTGGCACTATTTTAATTTTGTAGACGCTGACAGCAGTTGAGAAATGTGCGCAAACAAAACTGTCATTCTCGAAAATAATAGTCGGTTATGACATTTCGCCGTGTGGTTGAGCGGGTGTGTAATTTGCAATTGAAACGATGGCTCAACAAACATTTTTTGACAGGAGTAAAATTTGCTAAAAAAAAATTAACAACAGCGGAGTGCACGATCCCAGTCGCTTGTTTTCTGCATTTAAATTTTTATAAGTTTCAAACTATGACACTAACTAAAGTGGTTTTGAACACCTATATGTAAGCAACGTTAGAGGATGCCAAGTAGACAGCCAACTGTCAGAATGGTTTGTTAATTTGAACATTTGTAAAAAATTTATAAGGAGGTTTGGACTTAAAACTTAAGATATGGCAACACCAACGTGAATATGTCAAATTTGACATTGTCATCGTAGAGTTTGACATTTTGAAGGCTAATCGTACGAACTCAGAACGTTTTGTCAGGCGAGTGCTTGACACATTCATCTTGTTCTAAAAATGGAATTGAATCGTAAACGTTTTCGTACAATGATTTTCTGGTTTGGGGATAAAATCCCGAAAACCGAAATCCCGATTTTCAGGATTTTGGGCTTCCGGGATTCTTTCCGATTCCCTGATTTTCTATGATTTTGACATGGATAAAACCAACAACTGGGTGCCGATCAAGCCGTCTATGAAATTGGAACAGGCGACGAATCATGAATATGCATATGAATGAAGAACTAAACAACAATCGGAGTGTACAACTGTCAAATGCAACAAAAGTTGTTCGCGCATGAAGTAAATATTTAAAATCAACTGGTCGTCTGTGCCATTAAACCAAGTAAGTCTGACAGCTGCCTGAATTGATATGTCACACTTTTCATTGATAATAAGTTTCTTCAGTTTACGTTTAGCCGACAAATCTAGTTCAGAATTTTGTAACTAAGTACTAAGTTGACAGTTCGCGTCTGTCGGAAAAGAGACGTTCCCTAGTTTTGAGTTCAGGTTACATCTAGTTCAGACCATCATCTAATTCATCTAGTCGACTTCAGATAACTAGATTTTTGAATGTGCCCACTTCTAACGGAGATTTTGTGCCAGTTGCACTAAATAATTATCTCCTGTTTAATTTCTGACATGTATGTTCTTGTTTTGAAACGAGGAGATCTCTTTTCAATCTTGAAACAGAAACTTCTTCGATCAATTAAAACTCAGTTTTTTATTTCATACAAAACACTATAGCAAAGTCCGGGTAAAGATAAATGTCACAAAATTGGCCTACAAGATTTTTATTACAAAGCTCCCGAAGCACAATATATATATTTTTAAATTTTATTAACCAACAGGGTCAGGAAATTATCCGACGAATACTGTTTGTAAGCGCTGTATTTGAAGTATTTGTTTTAAGTTACATACGCGAACTTATAACATAATAATATTTATTTAATTCATTAACTTAGTCTAAGCGAATGATAATTATTTATTAATTATTATAAATGAAATAATGCGTGTGAATCCAGCACGAGCACGATGAGACGTGGTTAGGGTACGGGGAGAACTCACTGTCATAGTTTGGTTTGACAGCTGATGAAGTTGCACTGCGTTCCTAGTAATATGTTGTTAAACATATCAATTTAGTTTAAAAATTCTCAACAAATGCACAGAATCTCCAATTTCTGAAAGCACCCATTGTGTGCGATCCATTTGATTGAATACTTTTTGACAGTTCGCACTAATCTTGGTTTTGCTTTCGCCAAACTGTCCGGCTAGATTCCGAGTGAACACGAAAATTGACTAGTTCTAGTTTATCTGAATGATAATCTAATCTAATCTAAGCTCTTTATTTCTCGAAAATATTGTGGTGTGGAGTGTCGAACCTCAAATAGTGAAACGAAAACATCCCCTCAGTCACAAAACAAGTCCCAATTTCAGTTCTAATTGGAAACTCAAATCTGTCAAATGTCAATGTCATCTGTCAAGTGTAACTCACCACAAAGAAAGAAGATAACTAAGTGTAAAGTAATACAGTGAATTAAGTGATTGGTTTGAGTCGTTTAAGAATTGTTTTTAAATAAAGTGATTTTATTGGGAAAGTTAAACACAATAGTGGTTTATCTTTTCGAATCCCAGCCTGAATGTAGGAATATATCCAGGTATTCCAACTTAAAAAAGTAAAAGAAAAAAACATACCCACACACGATAATGATTCTTCTTTACAGACACACGACTCATACTTACCAATTTCGAAATAGAAAAAAACGCTTCAAGCTAAGGTGAGGTCATAAATGTGAACATAGCAAAACGTGAAACAAATAAATCGTATTCACAAAGTTTCCGCTGTCAGTTGTACCTTAAAAAAAACAACAAAACGTCAAACAACCGCAACAACTTGGTAGAAACCAAATTTATTTATAATCATTCTCGTACACCCACTAGCAATATACAAACGCCAATATTTCTTTATTCGCCAGCATCAATCAAATCTCTTTCAATTTTTAGTCCTTATCAATGATTCAAATACTCAAACTCAATCTGTTGTTCGACGTTACTCTTTCGCGACGCCATTGTAACCGTCACCATTGAAATGCAAAAGTTTGACAGCAATATCTTCGACGGCAACTTTGTCATCAGAGTGTGACGCAGTGCTGCCGCTCGATCCATCAATGCGCTGACTTCATCGTATATATCCTCCAGGCACGATATCACCATACTGTCGAATTTCTCCTCGCTGAATACACAACTCTCCAAGGTTTCCACAACATCAGCGACCACTAGGAATGTCTCACGTATTATTGCCCTCACATTGCGGCAAATTGATTTCACTGGCTTGATGACAATTTTGCAGCATCCGGAAAGTTCATCCGTTGTGTCCTTAATGAGCGCATCGATGGCTGGGCATAGCTTCTTGGAAAGGGCTGTATCGTTCATCGAACGTAATTGACGTTTAAGATTATATGCCCAATCATCGATATGTTGCGATTGCTCCATTATGGTGTTGTTCACATAGTTGATGACACGTTCAAATTCTTCATCCGTTAGGCGGGATATGTCTTGAAATTCCTCCTCGATTTTGCTTAGCTTCTCCTTGAGGCTGAGGAAAATGCTTTTCGTTATTTCTTCGGCACCGTCAAGTACCTTCGCCGCAAATGTCTCCAAGCTTTTGGTCAATTTAATCACTGTTTTTCGGAGGAGCTTGAGTGTGTCATCTCGAATTGGCGACGCAAGGAAATAGTCCAAAATACCACGAACAAGATTATGGAAGTCATTTAGAGTTTGCTTTAGCCCGTCATGCGTTGATGACGCACCAGTGTCATATTTGACAGATGTCAGACTGTTTTGTTTCTCACTTTGACTTTTGTTCACTAGCAGAAGTACTAGGGCGAGGTAAATTTTTATTGAAATGCACATAATTAGACCGGCGACCGCTTCTCTCTGCAGCTAACTATAACAGTTTACTGCGCATTTGCTGTAAATAGTTGGCTTGCTGCAGCAATTAATAACTTGACGCCAACAATTTCTTATCATTCATTTCTATTTGATGCGAAGCGAGTTGATATGTCATTATCGCTGCCTCATATTTGTTTATTTTTCATCTGTGATTATTCTTATTCTGTGCTATAATCTGAAGGTTTCTTCTTTTTTTTTTTGTCGTCGTTCAGTGTCACAGCAAATAAATATGCCGTTAAGAAAGAATGAGTTATAACTTATAAGTCAAATTGGGAACGATAAAAAGTATAACGTTTGTTTCGTTAGGTTTTTTTTTTCTTAATTTTGCAGTTGGTACGTGTGATAAGAACTAATTGAGAGGGAGTAGCTGCGCTTTACAAAGTTGCTATAAATTGCTATTAAATAGAAGCATGGTTAAATGTGGTCAGTCCTGGGTGATTTTTTGGAGTTGCCACTGTGCTTTTTATTCAGGCTTAATTTTTACAATTTCAACATATTATAAAAGTGAAAGAAATTATTTAGTTCTGCAAATTTTTCTCCATAAAAGTGTTATTCTCCGCGATGACTAATAATAAATTGTTGGTGGAGGTAATTGAAGTTGTGTGCATGATTGTTAAGATCATATAAATCACGTGATTCGTGTTTAGTTCGCTTCAAATTCTTCGTTAAATATTGCAACGAATGTTGCCGGAAAAATTGCCGCCGATTCGCCAAAGTTCGCCGAAGATGGAAACGTGAATATCTAGAGGAAGTGTATGCTAATCAGCAATATAATTTAGTACTTGATATAAGTTATATAAGATATAAGAATATGCAATATAGAATATAAAAATTAAGGAACAACAATAGCTTAAGCATTGATTATATTGCATTTGTAAATCGCGGACATAATACTCCTAGAATTAGTTTAACTTTAATCGTTTCCCTGAACTGCAATAGATTTTCGATAATTTTTGACACTTATTTGAGAACACATACTCCTAGTACAACATGTGATCCTGATCATCCCTTACTTTCAGCCGCATCCCTTGCGGCCTTGGACGAATTGTGGTAACAAAATAGCTCACAAAATGTAGTCGCAATGTAGACGCTGTCAAAATCATGGATTAAAAGTCATTTCAATGTCAAATCGTAGCCCTGTTCGCCCAAGGATTATAGATGAAAAACCAACGACTGTTTTTCTTAAATCTCTTTAAAGCTAGTTACTTCACAATATTGTTGGGCCCTTCATCTGTGGTTTATCTCTTTCCGTTAAATGTAGAATCTGTCTAATTTATTGACGTTTGATATGGGTCTCGAAAAAAAAAAATGTTACAGTTACGGTCTATCCTTCAGGTGGCGCTGGATTAAATAAATATTAGCCACGTATATAATTTATTTATGTCGTTTTCCGATTTTGCTCTCAGATTTCACATTTTTCGTGCCCAATGGAACACTAAACGAGATTTTCCTTTCTTTGCATTTGTGTTGGTGCGTGTTTTAAAAGTCAGGTGTTTTTAAATTGTAATTTGTGTTTATAAAAATCCATTCAATTTATGTTGATATATTCCAGCGGCCAAATGTTAATTTTTCTCTATTTTTAACAAACTTCTCGTCTAAAAACGTAAGTAAACAAACTTTAAAGTTTGACAAATCACAAAATCCCGCTTAGAAATCGAGATTCGCAAAATTCTTAAACCTCTTAAAACTGTTTTTTTTTTTTTTTTTTTTTTTTTTTTTTTTTGCGGCCAATAGAACATGACATCTGACAGCCAGCTGATTTGGAGTGCAGAAAAACTGCTCTGAATTAGAAAAGAAGTGATTTTTCTGTCCCAATGGAAAACGACATTAGTTAGGTAGATAACAGCGTAGGTATTGGGTTTGAGTGGGGCGCGTCTTAAGACTCATGTACAGCGCTTCGCTTACTTAACGCTTTGCCAGATGGTATAGTGCGATTCGGTTTATTGAACGCCCGACGAGCGCAAGTAACATACCTAATCGGTGGATTAAAGAATTTCTCATGGATTCTTTTACAGATGGCCAAGGATTTCGAGAGAAATATGTAGATGACATCATTTATCGCACATCGTGGATAAGGAAGACGAACATTCCTGCGTCGCGATGAATAATCAATTTTAATTTACCACCAAAACCTTGAATGCATCTTAATGCAAAACGGGATTTATATCAGTGACTTTCAGCGTTAAGGCGTAGTCATGCATAATAAATTTTCCGCTGCAGTCATCTCCTTCTGCAAATGTCGTGGATGAAAGAAAAAAAAAAATCCTTGCCAATGCACGTGGGCTATGCAGATGAGTTAGTACGAAAGAAATCATCTGCAATTGAGATGCAGTCATTACGAACGAATCGTAAACGGTTCAGTTGTTCTAACATTTCTTTTATTCTTGAGATGGTTCTAAGAAAAATATGTTTTTCTTTAGGTATGATGCTCTTACGTATACGTAAAGGGGCATTAAAAACGTGTTTGTGTGCTGTCAACAAGATGGAAACAAGAAACCACTCGAACAAAGTAGAAGCCAAAGACCGTGAGTGATACACCCAATAAGATAGACTGATAAGACTGGAAAATGAAAGACGATTATAGTTCATTGAAAGCCACATAAATCTAAACACTCTTTGAGATGTAAAGAACCCATCTATTGTGTGATGTGTATAGGAGCAGACAAAAGCGACATAAAGACAAATTACAATCCTTCGGCGACGTGCCGTAAAAGATGGACGATGGAAGTAATAAAATCGATACGATGCCGATGGGAGCGTGATAAAACCGAATCGGGTTTGTTGTTGGCCTTATTGCCATCGTGTGCGAATAGTACGTACTATGAAGATAGAAAATTGCTTCAAAGCTGAGACGGAGATGCTCTTATAATAACTTTCCCAAATTTCATATAAAAAGCTTCTGTAATGCGTTTAGCAGGAATAGACTGGACGTTTGTATTTTTATTTAAAAAAGTATTTACTTCCACTGCTACAACACTGATTACGTTGCGTATTCTCTGTGAAAATTAAAAACATATTCATGGAAATCTGCACCATGACTGCGTGCTATAAATAGGTTCACACAAAAAGGCTATTCCCACCTCTCTGTGAGACATATCAATGAGGTTACCATTGAACACACTCAAGGATAAAGGGCATGCAATCGATTTTTCAGACGATGGATAAATGTTTTGTATAGTTAGCAGACAGATTTGTGAAACAATTTTTTGGATACTCAAAGCTTTGAACAGAGAAAGTCTTTAAATAGATCACAGAGGCTGCACATTGGGCGACATATTTAAAGTGGAGCTGTTAAAAAAAAAACTATTTTAACTTTGTTTATAGTAAAAACTGAATAAATAAAAATGAATGAAAATTTTTTTGGCATCTTGTTTTAAATCCTATACGATGTCAATGATTAAGCGCCATTTACCTCTGTATCAAGCGACAATCTTTAGACCATACAAATGTTCTAAGCAACAAACACTTTTTATCTAGTTGACATTTCGTTCCCAGAATAATTTAAAATAATTTGCGGTGCAAATCCCAATCGAAATATCCTTTAAAAATATTTAATAAATATCCTGTAAAATTTTAAAAATGTCGCTTAATACTATTACATTCAGGCTGGGATTCGAAAAGATAAAACACTATTTTGTTCAACTTTTCTAATAAAATCACTTTATTTACACTTTCTACTTAATCACTTATTTAGTACCACGACAATATCACTTAAATCAATTCTTAACGTTTCAATCCAATCGCTTTATTCACTGTATTACCTTACACTTATTTATCTCACAACCGTTTACTCTTTCGAACTGTAACGATCGCTGGTTAAAAATCAACTGTACCTCTCTGACATTAACATTTGCTTTTATTAAACTTTTTGTATATACAATTTGACTTAAGGCTAGGTAACAAATGGTGGTGAATAGATAATATTTAAAGGTGTTGGCTCAACAACAGGGGCCCAACGGTATACAATGTTTGTTTTCTTAAATCTATTTTATATAATATATTTTATTTGGCTTGTCGGATTCATACTCGTAGTATGCATCGTTGTCAGGGTTGACCTCAGGGTGTTCAAGTCCGGGTGTTGATGTTCTTGTGTTTTGAGATGGTTGGTCATCTTGGAATTATCCTCGATGGTGGGTTGTCTCGGTCAATTCGTAGAAGGGCAGGGCTGTCCTGTCTGTATCGCTTGGGAATAACTCCTCGTTAAGCAGAGCCAGTACATGAAGGTAAAACTGTACCTCTCTGTTCTCAACGCGCCCCTTTTATATCCGCGCTGCCACCTATCAGCGAATATTCCAGAAGTATATTCTAGATGTAAATTCCAACTCTTCTCTAGGTGGTTCTAGAATTAGCTAACTTGACAGATTCCAGTCTCCAATTGGAAGTGGAACTTGGAAGGTTACTAAGTGCCTGATTCACCACAATTCCTAAGTGCCTGATTCACCACAATACATTCTTCCGGGAAGGTATCGAAGTGTCTTAACCAAAATTACAGATTTTAAGTTCAAATAATAGAATTAGATACTAGAAAATTTCCAATGAAGTTCATGATAAAGTTTAAGTTCCGTCATAGAAAGCAGAACGAAGGCTTAATATATTGCAAATTTGTAACGATATGCGGCAATTTCCGAGTATGAGAAGGATGTGAAAATGGCTTTAAGAAATCAGTTAGCTTACGAACTAGAGTTGGGCGATGGAATCGCTAACAACCAAAATACTACTACTGCCCTTCGTATACTTGACAAGTATTTTTAACAACCTTTCAACCTTTTTTAAGTGCAACTTTGTAACATTATTATTAGATTCCTCAAACCACAACCTCTATAAAATGGATTTGAGACATTCACCAACAGCCTAGGTCACGCAAATCGAGACCCAAAACAGAGCGCACTTCTATACCTTCCTATCCAATTGCGAATTTCCTTTTAGTGACAAACAGAATTCGTCCATATATACCTACTATACATCTAATAAATCTCCTGGGGGGCTTTATGTTTGTTCCCGATTGACGTGTAAACTCCCGCATCACAATTTTTGTTTAAAATATTTCGTAAAATTCTGAGATAAACTATATACCTAAGCTATGTCATCTTTTGTAAGTGGTGATTAGTTGTATTATTTTAAATTGCTTAAACTGAGCTTACTGATCAGTGTTTTATAAGCTATGTCGGTCATTACCACGCCTACTTTTTCGGAGGATCTTTCATCAAAATGTTTTTTTTTTATTCTCGACTTAATTACCTTTGACTTGGCATCACTCAGTTAATTCGTAGTCAATTCATTCCAGGAGAATAGTAATAGTTTTATATTTCAGCTTAAAAAAATCTACGAAAACAACAGTTTCAATTTTTAGAATGCATTGCTTTTGCCTTTCTTACCTTATGTTTTCTCAGATATAACTAATTTTATAGTAGTCGCAGTGGCTTAGGGTTAGTGTGTTGGACTACTAAGCGAGGGATCTCAGGTTCGAATCCCGCAGAAACCCAAATTCCAACTTTGGTTTTTTTTCCACTGCGCCACCTGTCGCGAACGCCTGACAAACATCCGAGAGTATAACTGTATTGAAAGAGCTTCTCAATTATCCGTTTGGAGTCGGCATAAAGTTGTAGATCCTTTCCATTCGTTCCAAAAATGAAAAACTCACACAAAACGAATGGTTGTGAGAAGCTAGGCCGAAGGTCCCTCCGGACCTGTCCAATGTATATAATACAAAAAAAAAAACCCAATAGACTAGAACAAAAGGATAAAAAAGAATTTTCTTTCTAGTCGGCTGCCGGTTATAAAAGAGCCAGAAAATGCATCCCAGGAAAGCGTGGAAAAGGTATGACGGATCTGTTAATTCCCGTTTTTCATTGAGACAGAAAAGGTATTTTTTTCAGATTCAGAGCAGTTATTCTGCTCTCGAAATCGGATGTCTGCCATTTTTTTCCATTGGCCCAACAAAAAAAAGTCAGAGCAATTTTCCGAATCTCGATTTTTGAGCGAGACTTACACCTACTTACACTAGCACCAAAATATTTCTCATTTCTCAAACTTTAAAGTTTATTATTAATTAACAGCCGTATTAATAAAAAACCCGTAACTACTCTCTAACTCATAAATTACCTAGCACCTAGTTAAATAAATAACACATTAGTTAAATTTTCTTATTAATAAATGAAAATAACTCATATAACAACTAACTTACTGATGTTTTCTCTAAAATAGCTGGCATCACCTAAGCAAATTGTACTAAAAACTATTACATAATTATGTCATCACGGCTGGCTAATACTTTTCAACTGTGACAAGTGAAAAAAAAAAAAACAAGAAAATAAAAGAAAACCGAGCAAAAAAAAAAAAAAAAATCAAAACAAATGTAATTTGTAAACATTTTCATAGGGTTTTCTCGTTTTTTGTGCATTTTTTTTCATGTTGGAGCGATGGTAACCGAATCCTCCCCTAACATGTTTACATTATTCAAAAACACTGAATAACGTTGAGCCATTTTGTTCTCCAATTTTTTTCAAATTTAAATTTAATTTATTTTGTCATTTTGACAGGAACCTTGTTTCTAATACCCTTTTCACACCGCAGCGAAAACCTTGTTTTCGTCGAAACATCGAAATTGAATTCACGCCCGAAAAGTAACTAGTTTCCGTTTGAGGTTTCAACCAGCTGTAAGACACTAGTCGTGAAACTTCTGTGTAAACTACTTTGTTTACAAATTTCGATCGTATTAATAAATAAAATTTATTCAGAGCGTTTCAAAAAAATATTAGACCATCAACTAGCGTGGAAAATGATTTTAGGTTGTGAGTTGTGACATTTATTCAGTGTTTTCGTGGAAAACGACTTTAAACGACTCGTTTTGAAAACTGAAATATGTATAGGAAAACATTTGTTTTCGATGAAGTTTTCGCGAAAACCAGGTTTTCGGCTCGGTGTGAATAGCATATTAGAGTTATTGACTCGCTAACAGACCTCCTACCGTAAGTTAGTTATGTGATAGTTACGAAGCGTTAGTTATCTTCTAAAAATGTTTCAGCCGTATTAATAAAAAACCCATAACTACTCTCTAACTCATATGTTACCTTGCACCTAGTTAAATAAATAACGCATTAGTTAAATTTTCTTATTAATAAATGGAAATAACTCATATAATAACTAACTGATATTTTGTCTACAATAGCTACTTAGAGCTGGCATCACCTAACCAAATTGTACTAAAAACTATTACATTATGTCATCACGGCTGGCTAATACATTTCAATCGTGACAATTGAAAAAAAAAAAAAAAACAAGAAAATAAAATCAAATCGAGCAAAACAAAAAAAATCAAAACAAATGTAATTTGCAAACATTCTCATAGGGTTTTCTCGTTTTTTGTACACTTTTTTTCGAGTTGGAGCGATGGTAACCGAATCCTCCCCTAAAATATTTATATTATTCAAAAACACTGAATAACGGTGAGCCATTTTGTTCCCCCAATTTTTTCAAAATTAAATTTAATTTATTTTGTCATTTTGACAGGAACTATGTTTCTTATACCCTTTTCACACCGCAGCGAAAACCGTGTTTTCGTCGAAAAATCATTAATAAATAAAATTAATTCAGAGCATTTCAAAATAATATTAGACCTTCAATTAGCGTGGAAAATGATTTTAAGTTGTGAGTTGTGACATTTATTCAGTGTTTTCGGCGAAAACGACTTTAAACGACTCGTTTTGAAAACAGAAATATGTATGGGCAAATATCAGCTTTCGATTAAGTTTTTGGTGTGAATAGAGTATTAGAGTTATTGACTCGCTAACAGACCTCCTACCGTAAGTTAGTTATATGATAGTTACGAAGCGTTAGTTATCTTTTAAAAATGTTTATTAATAGGAATTTGAGTTTAACGAATGTGTTTGTCATTATTTAGGCCTAACATGTACTTACGCGAGAATTATTAATACGGCTGTAAGTTCTTAGACGAAAATTCTGTGGAAAGTAGAGAAAAATTTACATTTGGCGCTGCACGGTATATCAGCATAAATTGAATGCATCATAGACACAAATTACAATTTAAGAACAGCTGTCATTTAAAACACTCACCACCACAAATGCAAAGAAGAAAAATCTCGTTTTATCTTTTATTGGGCACAAAATATGAGAGCAAAAATTGAAAATCCCAATTGAAAACGACATTAGAGAAATACTTTAGGGTGTAGACACGGGATTGCTTCACGCCTGCTCGGGTAGATCGTAGATGGCGTAACTTAAGACGGTTCATTTTGGTTAATTCCTGGGCGCTGCTCTATAAGGCCCCAGTTTTAGCCATAATTATGTAAAACGAAACCTTAAACATTTTCTTTTGTTTTTTTTTTTTGTTTACCACTTAAACTCGATGGTCTTGTGGCTTTTGAATTAAAAAGTAACAGCCTTATTTATAAACTCACCGTAGACTTTGCTTATCTTTACGCACCCTCTAAAATGCCCTTACGCAGGAAAATGTGATTTATAAACATTTTTCGAACTTAAGCAACGTTGCTTTAGAGCTGCGTAAGGTAAACGCGAAAATTTGCGTTTAGAGCCTGCTTAGAGCTTACGTAAATATGTGTTTGCATCAAATTACATTTGGTTGTGGTCGAATTGTAAACAAAACCAAAAAGTGGAACTAATTTTTGTGGGTGCATGCATTCCGCTTTTTTGTTAATTTGCGGCAAACGAATTTCGTTTGCAAATGCAATTATAAAAAAAATATCAAATCAAATTGTGGGTTTGTGATATTAGTTCAGTGTTGTTGCTTGTAGGGAATGTTTCAGGATGTGAGTGAATAATGTCTACCTATGGCCAGGCATTAGATTTGGTGGTGGTTGGTGGATTTGGACGAGGTATATGGAGATAGGAAGACGCATTACAACATGATAGCAGGTTCATATTCCAGCAGTCCCTTCGAAGACTTTTCGGAATCGTGCCAGATAATTTATCTCTTTTTCTTTGTGTCAAATGATTTTACTTACGAAGTTAATCACAGCTGATGTTGGTTTCAGAGCAAACGGTAATAGATTTCAGTGTTTTCTGTAACAGTTTATCGAAATTCTTACCGTTTTTTATACAAAAACTTCGTTTAGTAGGTTAAAGAGGAAAAATGTTTATAAATAACATTTTAAGGAGAGCCACGCGTAGAGGCTGCGTAAATCCTTACGCGATGTTCAACTAAACAACATCGTAGAAGCGTCGTAAGGGAATCTAATAAATGCGGCTGTAAGTTTATTAAAAAAAATTACCTTTAACTTTTTTAAAATAAGAATTCATAAATTTTTTCGTACGAATCACAAAAAAAAATTAACAAATTATTTGTCTAGAAAATTTAAAAATGCATAATTCATTTTTACGGTTTCGTCTTACGTATGGCTATAACTGGAGACTTATACTGCATTTACAACATCATGCAAGTGAAATTTTGCATTTTTTGCAAGAGAAAGAACAGAGAGATCCGTTTGTCCGCAGTCTATGTTGTTAAAGGCGTGAGAATGAGATCACAAATCGGACGCCTAATGTGTCATGTGTCATGCTCTACTCATAACTTTCGATACGTAAAACGGAATGAAACAAAAGTTGCGGCGGCCAACATCTCTGCAATCACTTGAAAGTATTTATATTTCTGATTTAAAACATGTCAAATGAGAGTTGTAATTAGTTTAAGTAGATTAAATCAACAATTGATCAATCAGTTATAAGAAATAAATAAATAATTGTCAGTTCATCACTTCCGGAAGCCATTTTGTTTTATAGGTAGCGAAGATTTGTGAGCCACCGCTATATAAATATCAACATGTTGAACTTTTCCATATACCTACCTATCCTACCAAGTAAACAAAATGGCCGACCAAAATACGTGTCACGTAAGCTAGAGCGCACTGACTTGCTGAACGAGCAAACAAGTAATAAAGCTGTATTCTATTGAAATTGCTTTTATAAAGTAGGTAACGAGGTATATGAATAGTTGAAAATTGTTTTTTGATTTATTTCTTTTTCTATTGTTCATTATTTGGAATTCTAAAATATGTTCAGCATACCACCCGCCTTTATCCAAGAAAAGGCTTGATTAGTAAATTATTTTATAATCACAGCTCAAAAATTAAAATGCTACAAATGTTTCCTAAATTGTAGTCATATAATCAAGTGTAACCTACTGTAATCTGTGTTTGTAATAATTTTCACGAGGCGCCCATTAAGCCTAGTACCCTGCGCACTTGCACAAAATTCCACATATGACTGATCCAGACTTCAAGCGTGAACATTCCATCAACCGTTGAAAAATATATTTATTAAGAATTCGGTAAGTGACACTTAACTCATTCGTAATTATAAAACTTTAGGTGGTTTAATCTCACCGAGACCTTTGATGTTTAAAAAGGATTTAGACAAGGTGACGTGCTGTCATGTGACTTTTTCAACATCAGGAAGATCCGCCTTAGGTGGCGCACGCAAGTGGAAGGGGACCTCAACCAACTTGGAGTGCGCAACTGGAGAGGCGTATTGGTTGAGGCCCAGGTCCACCCCTGACTGTAGCGCCGCCTAAGTAAGTAAGTAGAGGTGGTTTTAGAAGGCCTGCGTCCTTCCACAGAACCGCTTTGGCATTCCCGCCGATGGAAAAACTTCCCCTCCAATCGAACACCAAACAAATTCAACTAAATACGCACATGCACTTGAAAAATATTTTTTATTCACACTTTAAGAAACATAGAAACCGCCCAAAACAAGAACGTGCTGAATAGAACCTCCCAATAGCTTCTGTCCTGCCGCGTCCAACTTCTTTGCCTATCCATAAAGAAGGCACAACCTAAGTGAGTCCAACATTTGGCTGTCGGGAAAATTCTTCGGTATACACTTGAGAAACCCACCCCGCTTGCGAAATATTTTCCTCCTTTGCTTGTCATTGTACATCATCAGGTCGTCCAATCGCGCGTGTAATTTCACGAAATCCGCCTCAGCATTCCTCACGAACCGACACCGTATCGGATAGTTGCCAAACACAAAGCAATTGTACAGTTTCTGGATGCGATGCTCCAGCATTTTCATTACGTGATATGTGGTCATTTTGGTAATCGAATAAATGTCATACGTAACGCGTAACTTGCCGGTGGCGCACTTGAATATCTCGTCGGCAGACTTCCACAGATAGTCACTGGCAAAACTGCACTCGTTCGGTTGGTGTCTGCGTTGTTCGATGTCGTTGTGCACGTCGATGTACTGCGTGAACGTTCGCTGTGCTACACGCACCGAATCAAGGGTGAATTCCATTGCATCGTCCAGGACTGCACACAGGATGAAATGGAAGTTCTCCATTTCGGTGAAGTAGTCCTCAAGTTGGGATTTAATTCTGTCCGATATACTCTGTGTGGATGGCACTTGCCGCAGCTTCATTAGGAGGTTCGCACTTTCGTTTTTGGCCAAATTGAAGAAATCCTCCGCCAGTGCGGCGAATAGAGATGACGCGTTGCACGCGGCATCAAGGTATGGTGGAATGCTGACCAAGTTGTGGCTCAGATTTGCTTGAGTTTTATACGGGTATCTGTCCATGTCCAGCAGTGCGATTAGGTTGTCCTTGGCTTTGTCCGCATTTTCGCCGGCGATGTAGAAGTCAATGGAGATGTGATCACCGCTGTAGCCAGAATTCGCGCCGGCTACATTTCTGAGCAGCAATAGGATGCCGATGCTGAGCAGGGTAGTCTTCATATTCGAGAAATTGCGGGCAACTGAAATGTGTTAAGTTTTTCGAATGTTTTATATTTCGGAATAAAAAGGTACGAGTGAGTTTCTATTTTAGACTTAATGGTAGAGGCTGGAGAATGTGCGTCAGCAGGCGGCAAGCAACTAAAAACTGACCAGAAAAACACATGCCCTCGGTGTAGGTGGTTCCCGGGTACACGATTTGTTTAGTGTAGATGCGTTATGTTTATACCGAAGAAACTAGTAATGGCCTTTGTGTTTCTCACAATACGTGCTTGTTCACTGTGCGCGCGCTTATCGCGGGCCACACACATAAACAGCTTCGGATTTGTATACCCAATTTTATAGGGTATATTCGGGTGGATTGTTTTAGAGAACTACATGTTTCCAGTAAATCAGCTGGAGTAGGCTTAAATTTTTAAATTGGGGAGAAAGCAGAAAGAACCTAAAGTCCGACTGTGCATTTACACGGTTATATACTCCTAACACGGAAAATTAAAGGGATGGCCAATACTAAATCGCCGACTGACTGAAAGGGACAGCATTACCTAACACGCAAAAAAACGTGACACGTATTTTGGTCGGCCATCTTGTTTATGTGTTAGGAATAATTATAGGAAAGCTCTGGCATGTTGATATTTTTATAGCGATGGCTAAAGAAATTTAGCGTTCCTATAAAACAAAATGGCTTCCGGAAGTGAGGAACGGACAATTATTTGTTTATTTCGTATAAATGATTGAAGAATTGTTGGTTTAATTTACTGAAACTAATTAACACTGTAGGCGCAGTGGCTTAGTGGTTAGTGTGTTGGACTACTACGCTAGGAGTCGAGGTTCGAATCCCGCAAAAACCCAGATTCCAACTTATGTTTTTTTTCACTGCGCCACCTCTCGCGAACGTCTGACAAACATCCGAGAGTATGACTGTCTTGAAAGCTTCTCAATTAGCCGTTTGGAGTCGGCATAAAATTGCTAAGCCTAGGGTCCCTCCGGACCTGTTGCGCCAACTATTTATTTTAATTAACACTCATTTGTATATTTTTGCAACTTCCTCCATATGTCCACGTGTTAATTTATTTGTAAATATTCAAGAAGGAACTGTGTATCTACTTTTAACGAGCGATTGTAATATTCTAATATTCCAGGTTGTATTTCACCTATGATCAAAGGCGTAGATGAGTGGATTCAAATATCTACATTTCTAAATTTCCACAGTTTTCAAAGGTCCTACAATCCCCCTCAACTCTGCAAAGCTATATAATTCCACATACCAAGTGCGTAAGCATTTTCACCCGTTAAAGTCTTCCGTATACTCTTTCTGGATTTATCTACGATGCGCCTTAAAGAGACGACAAAAACTTGTGTGTTGTTTTTTGGGCACCATAACTTTTGCCCTAAATGGCGAAAAAGTTGTCACCCGATGTTATTTGACTGTAGTTTTGTTTATGAATGAAACACTTTCGTTCTGCTTTTGGATTATGTTTATTTAAAAGTGTTATCGGCCCGTCGCTGCCGCAAGAATTTATGACCATTGGGGAATGATTTATGGGATTTTCGATCACTCTTGCCAGGGCTTCTTTTGATAGTTCCTCGCATTTTTATTCGCTTTGAGGGCTTTGAGAGCCTGAGGCTTTTTTTCATAGACTGGTGAGTTCAAAATACTCCACAAAAATAAGTCGGAAAAGGATAAATCAGGCGATCTTGCCGAACAGTGCATTTGCTAGAAGCTAATTCACTGTCTGCACTTTATAAGGGAAAATCTTCAAGTCTTGAATCAAAGTTCTCTCTAAATGATCGATTGATGCCCAATTGCATGGCACGTCGTCTGCTCGATACTGCGGGTTACTCTGCGACATCCTTAGCCATAGCTGCTATTGCTCTAGGCCCGGCCGGACCTGACAGCATCTCCAGTTATCTCATTCTCTATACTATAGGTGAACAGCTAAACGTTATAATGTTTGCCCAGTTTGTGTCGGACGATCGGGAAATCTGAGCCGAAATTGGTCACAGACATGTCATTTATAATGCTAAAGTGATGTCATCTGTTGAAAGTCTACAGCTAAATTGCAAAAATTCAACAGGTTTTAACCGATTAATTGACCTTAAGGAATGAAGGCTTCTACAAAGACTTTTTGTGAGCGTATATCCTAAAACTTAATGTTAAACATTTTTAGAAACAGCAATAATTATTGGCCTACGATCGCACTACTATTCGGTAGCGTTTAAATTTAAACAGTTTGTTGAAACTCTGCTGTCTTATACTGTGGCTACAGCGCCATCTACACCGTATTCTAGCTTAGCTATGAACCATTTTATCGAAGAAATGTATGCATTTTGTCAATTCTTCTCTGATTTAGTGTATTAATGTACAGAGTTTATGAAGTTTCTACTCCATTTCATTTTTGAAATCTAATCCGACAACACGCACCGACTGCTGCCCATGAGCTTTGTTGATTGTCCTTATGAAAGTAAGACGCACAGAAATTGCATTCGTTGAATTATTGCTTAGGATTTTGCAACCGCACTATGAGTTTTCAATTGAATTAAATTTACTACTGCCGAGTAACAACAAAAGAGTTTAGCATAGAAGGCCTTTCCCTTAAAAAGTATTAAGATTGATGTGCCAATTCTTAGGGAGATTGGATCAAATCATAGATTTATTCAGGGCTATTGTGAACAGCATCCCCCGAAATATTTCCCATTTTACAAAAATAGGTGTCGGCAATGAATTTCGAAAAAGGTAAAAAAAATACCCCCCCCCCCCCCCCGGAATTATTGGTATCGTGAAGAAAAATTCCCCATGGAATTTGATCGGATTCCCCCCGGAATATTTCCTGGCAGATTTGTAGGTTGAAATTCAAAACCTAAGCAGTTTCTATGGGAGTTTGAAGTCTTTTGCGCTTTTTTTTTGTGCTAACTTCATATAATTTGTTTTCTATTTTACCAATTCGAACAATTTCTCCACTAAAATACGTATAAATCCAAATGGCGTCTTTATAATTGGTCAAATTAACGAAATTAATTGGTTTAAAACAAATATTTGAAAAATATTACCAAATATGAGCTTAATTGACAATTGAATAAATCACAATTGGTCAATGCTTTCGAAAAATTCTCAGGGAAATAAATTCCGATGGAGATTCGCGATATGAGGGATATTTTCTATGGAACATGGAACAAAAAATGTTCGGGGGTAATTTTGTTTCCCCTCGGAATTGCCGATAGACGTGATTACATATGTATGAGAGCGGAATACATTGGAAACAAATTATAACAACCAGAAATGAAGTAGGTCTAATGGGCTTCATTATTAGGATGAGGAATTTAAAAATAACTTTTTTAAAAGACATTGCAGACAAAAGAAGGTAAGGTAAGAATTTCGTTTTATAAGTTGAACGAAGTAAGTTTATTCAATATAGCTTCCCTGTCCTGTAGTTGTAAAACTCGAAGGCAATTCCATCGTTCAGATGATTTGGAGCCTCCAGTATATCTTACAGAGTTATGAATCTATCCAAAATATCATTTGAACATTTTTAAAACTGTCCAGAAACAAAATATGCAAAACTGGGTATTCCATAATATTTCCAAGAAAATAAAAAGAAATTAAAACAATAGACAAAAATTGTGCAATTTATGGGGCAATAGAACCTTTGCCGACCGCGTATCCCTCAACCTCTCGAGAAGTCCTATGCTGCCAGCATCAAGTGCCGAAGACCAGTGGCGCCGATGCCAAGAAGCCATCAAAAACGCCGCAACTGATGTGCTCGGTTTCACCAGTCCAACCCCCCGAAACCCCTGGTTTGACGAAGAGTGCCGGCAAGCACATGCAGCAAAACAAAGTGCCTACGAAGCGTCGCTGCATAGAAGGACGAGAGCAGCTCGTCAGCTCTACGAGCAAAAAAGGAGGGAAGAACATCGGCTTCTCCGGAGAAAAAAGAGAGAGCATGAGAAGCGCGCGATCGAGGATATAGAGAGGTGTTACTCCAGGAACAATGTTCGGAAGTTTTACCAAAAGGTAAAAAGAACGTGTCATGCCAACAAGACCCGAACGGAGACCTGTATAGACGAGCAAGGAAACCTTGTAGTAGAGTCACAGTCGGTGCTGAGGACATGGAAAAACCATTTCTGCAGACTGCTAAACGGCGAAGACGACACAAATTCCGCTGTTAGGCAGAACGATCCATTCAACCTGGACGATGACAGCCAAGATTTCCGTCCACCTGACCAAAATGAAGTGAGGATAGCAATATCTAAGCTTAAATCCAACAAGGCTGCTGGTCCAGACGGCTTACCTGCCGAGCTCTTCAAGGCAGCCGGAGATGACTTGGTAGAGTGCATACACCAACTCATCTCCAAGATTTGGTTAGAGGAAAGTATGCCTGATGAATGGAACCTCAGCATTGTTTGCCCGATCCACAAGAAAGGAGACCCTCTAAACTGCGCCAACTACAGAGGCATCAGTCTCCTGAACACTGCGTATAAGATCATGTCTGCTGTATTGTGTGAACGCCTGAAACCATTCGTCAACGATCTGATAGGTCCCTATCAGTGCGGTTTTAGGCCCGGTAAGTCCACGACCGATCAAATATTCACACTACGGCAGATCCTGGAAAAAACCCAAGAATACCAGATCGATACTCACCATCTTTTTGTCGATTTTAAGGCCGCATATGACAGCGTTTATAGAGACGAGCTATACAGAGCCATGTCTAGTTTTGGCATCCCTGCCAAACTTGTCAGATTGTGCAGAATGACGATGGAGAACGCTCGCTGCTCCGTAAAGGTCGGAAACAATCTCACCGAGACCTTTGATGTCAAAAAAGGATTTAGACAAGGTGATGCGCTGTCATGTGACTTCTTCAACATCATTCTTGAGAAGATTGTGCGAAACTCACAAGCCAGCACCAGAGGCACAATTTTCTATAAGTCTGTACAACTGCTTGCATACGCTGACGACATTGACATTGTTGGTACAACACAGCGAGCTGTCACTGGTGCGTTTGCAAGTATTAGTGCAGAAGCGGCAAAAATGGGTTTAGTGGTGAATGAGGGTAAAACAAAATATATGCTGTCAACAAGAAGGGACACACGACATCGACGAATCGGGCAGAACGTCACGATAGACAGCTATAACTTTGAGGTAGTTAGGGACTTTGTCTACCTCGGCTCCACTATAAACTCTGATAACGACATCACATCAGAAATCAAACGAAGAATCACACTTGCCAACCGCTGTTTCTTTGGCCTAAGACGGCAACTGATAAGTAAGGCCTTGTCGAGAAATACTAAGGAAACTCTGTATAAGACCCTCATCATCCCAGTCCTGCTTTATGGTGCAGAAGCATGGGCGCTATCAAAGGCGGATGAAGATCTCCTTGGTCGTTTCGAACGCAAAATTCTTCGAGTGATTTTTGGTCCCGTTTACGTTGACGGGTTTTGGAGGAGAAGATTTAACAGCGAACTCTACGAGCTGTACAGCGACATTGACCTAGTCAGAAAAGTACGCATCAGTCGTCTAAGATGGCTGGGACATGTAGAGCGAATGGACACCAACGCTCCGGCCCGAAGAGTCTTCGATTCTAACCCGGAGGGACAACGCAGTAGAGGAAGACCTCGCCTTAGGTGGCGCGCGCAAGTGGAAGGGGACCTCAACCAACTTGGAGTGCGCAACTGGAGGCAGTTAGCCAAAGATCGCGCTAACTGGAGAGGCGTATTGGTTGAAGCCCAGGTCCACCCCGGACTGTAGCGCCACCTAATTAAAAATTATTATTAAAATTAGATGCCTTAAAATACGATTTATTGTTAAATTTTTGCTATATCCATATCCATCTATTATTAATAATGTGAACTACCAGATTTTCGATGCGAAATCTATTATAAAACATTCCGAAACGATTTTTGAGCGCTAGTTATGTTGGCGTCAATTTTTGGGACACATTTTTGACATTTCACTAACAGTCCATTCCATGTAAAATTACATACCTTATACCTACATCAATGAGTCAAACTGTATCCAAGTTGATATCCTGCAATGCCATCTAGAGGCAAATAAGAACAAAGTTTACGGGAAGCCACGATTTTTCAAAGCAACTCAATAAGTTGGATAAGTTATGTCGTACATTTTCTCAAGCTAAATTTTGACAGATCGTTATGTTCTGTTGTTTTGTTGCAATTTTCTATTGCGGAAAATGGGAGAAGTAAGCAAGGATGAGTTCTTTTTAATAAATACTTTGAAGAAGAGTACCTAGAATCGAAAACGGTTGAAATCAGAGAAATTTTGAAATTTTGAAGTAAATTATTTTGAAAGAACAGCTGTTTTCAGTGACAATTATCCGCGGCGTGCTTTTTGTTAAAATTTAGCTAGGACTTTAGCTGATCTTTGGAGAGAAAAATTGGAGAGCAGATAATTTATTTTAGCTCGAGCAGCGTACTAAGCTTAACCCTACATTTAATTTTTATCTATCATTCACACCTATACACACAGATGTTTCGGTCGCAATTGTCATTATAACTGCGTCACTGACAGCTTTGAATATTCAGCGATACTATTATTATTTAGTCTTTCGGTTAGGTTCTTAAATTGAAATTTAAAGTTTATACAAACAAAATGATCCATTGTGATCTAAAATAAATTAAAAGATTATTTGTAACCTTCATTGGCATTTTTTAAATAGGGTAAATAATCACTTACTTTCCTCTTGCTGTAGCTTCTTTTGGTGTTTCTTTTTTCGCCATCCACAAATCGTTCTCTCAAATTGTGGGAGTAACATAACATACTTTCCTCTTAATAGAAAAAATAAAAATGTTTGCACTGTTATCACATACTCTTATCGCCATCCCGCCCATGCAAATGCACACAGTACGCTAACATTTTGTTTAAAATAAATAATGATTTTGCACATTGATAAATCATAAATGCGGGGCAACACAAAGTTAAGCTATAGGTACGCAGCTGTTCCGGAACGAAATTTTCCGGTGATCTCCAAACGGTCAGCGAAACATCTGCGAAAAGGCAGCGGAAAATATTTTGCGCAGAGTTCCATCAGCTGCTGGACAAGTGTTACCAGCACGGTTTATTTATCTCCGAATTGAATACTCGAACTTTTCACTGGCTCCTTAAAATTGTCATTTGGGAATTATTTTAATTTAGTCCATTTACTTTAAAGTTTGGCAATTTTTAGGCTCCTAGGAATTTATGACACAAAAAGTTTTTCACATTGCGAACGTAAGTACTCTTTTCGTATAACTAAAGTTAATTGCAAATGAACTTGT
Organism: Cheilosia urbana; assembly: GCA_946477585.1. Classification (NCBI taxonomy): domain Eukaryota; kingdom Metazoa; phylum Arthropoda; class Insecta; order Diptera; family Syrphidae; genus Cheilosia; species Cheilosia urbana. The sequence continues at coordinate 18,953,344 of OX297853.1, read as the reverse complement.
TTCCAAAAGACTCTCACCATCTCAGCAGTAGTAAAATCATATCATAAGATATGCTATGTATGAATAATGAAAAAACACTGTCCAAGTATGCAAGTGTGCGGTATGTCCTCTTCCAGTTTTTTTTTTATTAAACATTAGACAATGGAAAAGTCTCTTAAATTTAGTTTTGTTGTTTTTAAAAACAATTCAATCAGAATAAGTGTGCCTATGAAATAAAAAAAAATCGCATTTTTGATCTTTATAAATTTGAGTTTGTATTTTCCTGGCTCCAGAATTTCTCAATTTGGCTCCATATATCTTATAAAAGCTGGCAGCACTGCAGTACAAATGTCAAATTTTCGCATGCAATTAATGTCCCGGACAATAAACGTGCGAAAGGAGAATTGTACAAAGGAATCTACTACAATTACCCACTTTTCTGCCATCATTTTGGAGCAGCTGCGTACTGCGAAACGAAAAGAAGACCGACATTTTTCGTTCATGATTTCGTTGTGTCACTTTTGTATGGAATTTTTGGTTCCGGAACAGCTGCGTACTAGACCTTTAGTAACAAAGTTCTGGAAATTTTAAGCGATAATTTGGTGTTGATAATGTCGTCATTGTGAGTTTGTTAAGCTGCTAAATATAAACTGGACGCTAGAAACGTTGATAAGTTCCGTGCAACGATTCCGTCTAGTTAAAAGAACAAAGGCGCAGTAGAGATAAAAAAGGGCATAACTGAGTCACACGAAACTTTCTCGTTACTTGCAAGTTGGGTTCGGATTTTTGTGAACCAAACAGTGTTTAGCAATTTTTATCCTTAAGGGAGGTTGTTAAATAAGGTGTCGAAGTTATAGTTATTATGGAAATTTATTTGGGAGCCAAACATCCGACTAGCTTTGGGAACAGCTGAGGCCACGTATCGCCAGTGTATACTCATTGTGAAATCACTGCCGTAAGTCTGTTCATATAAGTCTAAAATGTCAAATCAGAATGACCACAGATTAGGAGTGGGATTCTGTACGATGAAAACGTTCAATCGTTTTAGCTTGCACGTTTGTTTTGCTTCACCTAACGTCGGAACCGAAGGAAATTTTCGTTTGCTCGAAATTAAACGGATGAAAGCAATTTCATTGACTTTTCGTTTTATTTGCTTCATGTAACTCGAAACATAAAAAAAAAACAATTTCCTTTTGTGCTAAAGATACACAAGGACAGGTTTTCCATTGACGTTTTTCATTTTCATTGAAAATTTGTACAGAAATGCTATTTGCTGCTTTAAAGTGTCAAAAGAAAGAAGTAACATTTTGCACTGTTTTATAGATGTATATGTCTTAAATAAGAGGATGACGCTCATAAATAAATTGTGCGAAAAGTATTCAACATTAAATTAAATGAATAGGAAATAATAAACTGTATACATACATTCAATAAAATTAGTTCTTAGGTGCCAAATGATATATAAGTAAAACAACAGTATAGGTAAAAAGGTGACTCAAGTGGTGGTGTCAAAAGCCAGAGCTTCTCGAACTAAAAAACGACCCTAACACCACGCAATTTAAACAAACCTGCCTCTTGTTTAGTTTACGTTTAGTTTGAAAATTGAAAAACGAAAACCAAGTTACAAGAAGAAAATGTTCGCCTCCGTATGATTTCCTTGATTTTTTGAAATGCGAAAGTGCTTTTTGTTTCATTTGTTACAGAATTCCCCATCTGTCATCTTTTTCCTTTACTTTGAGTACCGAAATGTCCTCCTCTTCAGAATCACAAATCTATATTCTATGTATACGATTTTTAATCCCCAAACTACATAAAATGTCAAATCAGTCTAAGTGCTGCCAAATAAAACCATGCAAATCATACCCGTCCCATCTGCATAAAACATTTTATAATCTCTGATACCAATCACCAAGAACTGCATAAATTTGTTTGTACCAGCTCCTTTCAGCTGTGTAGCTGTTGTAAAATTTGCTGAAGCGGAAAAGCACATCACCACCATTAAAAACGGTTATTTCTGTTTCAATTAACGTCAGTGAATTTATAAACCAAGTACATGCAAGTCGCTCTCTTTAAAATTCAAGTGATTTACATTTCTTTTAAAAAGGGTTGCCTCATAAATATTTATTTTATTTCTCCTTGCAAAAAAGGGGTTAGCATTTCGTGACATTACGAAACTCTAAACACGTCTGCCTGTTGAATCCTTTGCGAGTTGCTGAATACAAAAATAACCAAAGAAACATTTTTTTCTTCTATCGATTTAAAGCTTATCTAAAAACGTAAATGTCATGGCCACCTTTTTTTCGTGAAATGTCCACCCAGCAAGTGGACGATACAGCTCGAAGGGGTTAAAATTAAATTAGTTCAATTACACCCACCTAGGGGAGTTTATTTTTATTTTTAAGGGTATTCGGGGTGAAACCTATATCTAATTGAAAAAAGGGCACCAAATATGGACAACTTGCTGACACCGGTCAGTTGGAAAACCTTTTCAAAGAGTTTTCTAAAAGTAACGAACAATTTAGCCATCCTCCTGTCATTGATTTGGAGATTTGGAGAAGATTAAAATTAGATAAATGGGAGACTGTTCATTGGGGACTTTGGGATATCTAGTTCAAGTTAAAGGTCAACTAAATTTGTCTGGACTAGGTATACGAAAACGCATTGACTTGCGAACTTGAGTTGTTGTTATATTCTCGCGGTTTATTTTGAATTTTGACACTTCGAAATGTCAACTGAATAAATGCAGACAGGGTTTTCAGGGTAAGATTTATCGGGTGCTCCTCTTTAAACGTCAACTGAAAAAAAAAACTATTGACGTGACCAATATAAGCCAATAAAAAATTAAATAAATCAAGTCAGTGAACTGTCAGACTTAACAGCTAAACTAGGATTCCGAACGAGTCCATTATCAAGACTTTGGCCCACAGTTCGTGAGGGGAGAAATGTTGTCTTTCGCTATAGGAACGCCGTGAACTGACAGTCTGTTTGAGAGTGCAACTTATACCCTATTCATACCGAGCCGAAAACCGGGTTTTCGCGAAAACACTAGAAAACGTCATCGAAAACAGAAGTTTTCTCATACATATTTCAGTTCTCAAAAGGTGTCGTTTAAAGTCGAAAACGAAAACAACTTCCAATGGTTGGGTTGTTGAAACAAACATACATTTCGTACAAAACTCACGACCAAAAAATATTTTCCACACTTAATTGATAGGCTAATATATTGATAGGCTCTGAATTAATTTAATCTGTTAATTAATGCAATCGAAATTTGTAAGCAAAATAGTTAACACAGAAGTTTCACGACTAACGTCTCACAGCTGATTGAAATGCAAACAAAAACTAGTTGCACGCATCAACGAGTTTTCTACGAAAGCACGGTTTCCGGTGCGGTGTGAATAGGCTATTAATCTGATTTGCAAATTGAAATTGATAAATGCTTAGAAGTTTGAGCGCAGTTTTTCAGACCCGACAAGTACTTTTGTTATTTGTGTAGTTCATGATTCTTCTGGCAATTTGAGAGATTACTGCGTTCAGTCTATTTGAACTTCTTAAGATTTAAGTAAAGCTGAAAGCGAAAATAACTCTGCGCTTTCCATCTACATGTCCCAGACATCTCAGCCAACTGACAAATTTTAACTAGGATGATGTCACTGTAAAAATCCAATAATCGTATTTCAACGTTGGTTCTTCTTCAAAGACAGTAGCGAAACTTTAAATGCATTTATATACACGAGCACGAACTATAAAAGCTATTTCCATTTATGAAATAAACTTTTGGTGCCAAGAAAAGAATAGGACAAGGTAAAATAGAAGAAGATTTAACAGCTAACTCTACGAGCTGCTCAGCGATAATGACATGTTCATAGAAATGATAATCAATCGTTTAAAGATGACTTGAACACATAGATCTATATGAAACTAATTCTTCAGCTCGAAAAATTTGATATTACACCGGAGGGGATAACGCAGTAGAGGAAGACCTCGCCTTAGGTGGCACGGGCAAATGGAAGGGTCCCTCAACCAACTTGCAGTGCGCATCAACTAGAAATTATAAGTCAAAGACTGCCCTAATTTCGGAGGCATATTGGTTGTGGCCCAGGTCCATCTCGAACTGTAGCACCATCTAAGTAAGTAAGTACTATTATGGACGACTTCTACCAACCGGAGACTTCAGTACTTGAAAGACTGCCCTAACTGCAGAGCCCTATTGGTTGGGGTGAGCGTGACGTTCATGTCCACCGCTCGTTGTAGCTTCGCCTTAATAAATAAGAAGATTTTAAAAGGCATCCATCAAGTCCGCTGCCTTGTGTCAAACAATCCAGTTTGACAGTATGCCTGTATGTATGACTGATGAGCTTATATTTCTTACGTACACATACCCAATGAATCTCATTAAACAAACAATCATTACCATCTCACAGACGCACCGATGTTCGACACAAACAAGAACCATATCATGCCACATCTAAATCAGTCATATAAAGGGTATCCGACAATAAAAACAGACTGTCCTTGAAAGCAAAAGCATAATATGCCGTGTACAAACGCAAACAGGACCACCCTGCCCAAAGTTTCCCAAAACCAAAAAAAAAAAGAAAAAGAAAAAGGAATTAACCTTAATCGATTTGTAATACACACACAAAGTTTATTTTGCCGCCTCAAGGCTATGCAAACACTTGAAATATGTCTTCCCCACGGCCTATCCGTTCCACCCACATAATGAGTTCCTCCGAGGAGAAAAACCAAGACACAATAAATCGGTGTATACTTTTTTTTTCCTCCTTCCCCCAGCTGCCATTCGGCTCGACTCGACTCGAGCTCCTTAACCTTGAGAGAACATTGAATTAGGTGGACATGCAACGAAGCACTTAAATCCAAGCAGTCGCCATGATTTCAGTGCAAGGAATTCCACACAACGTCATTGTGCACTGTCGTTCTCCACTCAAGACGAGAACCGATTACCCTGAATGTCTGCACTGATTGCCCCCAAACATGCAAGGAGTAGGTACATTGCAATAAAAGATACAAAAAAAAGAAGAATAAAAGACACAATAAATGAAATTACAACTGTTATGACAGAGGGAATTCTCCAAAGGTGGATATATGGTCCCAATTCACTTGTTACTTAATTCCATGTACAAATTTGGCGAAAAGTTCCCTACTCACCGCAATAAAATGTAAATTAACCCACCGACAGGCTATAAAATTCTGCCAAACGAGACTCCACATTCGGAAACTAATTAACGAGTGCCGGCAAAGTTTACAACTGGCGGGTCGACAATTGATATAGTGCTATAGAGATATTTTATCCACTTGCTCGCTGGTGGTTTGGCTGAACCTTGAACTTTGGGCCAAGGTGAAGTCTCGCCGACTAAGAAAAGAAAATTCTACGAGATAGTATTCGTGTGCGATTGACTTTGTTGTCGCTGTGCGCTATATTTAATCGTTCTAATTGCATGAGCGTGGCATAAGGACGCAAATAACCTTTGATTTGGTGTGCACAGGGGTGACGGTGCGATCACACGAAAGCAGAGATTTCTTTGACGAGTTGGTGGAATGCGAAATAACCATTGAGCAGCGTTCAAGCTTCGCTGGGCAGCAGCGCTGTCGAGAGTACTATAATAGGAGTATTGTACTCCTTTTTCGTCTGACCAATTGTACTCCAATTTTAAATTTCGGATTGTACTAGTTTTCCTTTTTTTTGACATTTCTGTACTTAGTAAAATGTACAATAGATTTAACTTTCTGGAAGATTCATTAAAATTTGTTTCGTTTTAGATTTTATTTATTGTTTTTGGATTTGATGTTACATTCGCGTCGAACAAACTCTTGCGGATCCTGGAAATCGTTTTCACTGGTAGACACTTATTTTGATGAGAATGACAGTGACTGAATAATAAACACCAGATTAGATAGACTCTATCAAAACAAAATGGCCGCTACAGTAGTTCATTTTCGTTCTCTACTCCCTGGTACCTACTCCCCGAAAAAGTTATATTACTCTCCCCAACGAAATTATGAAACGGCAGCCCTGACGGGAAGTAACGAGGCAAATTTATGGAAAATTTATTTAAGCTGGAGTTGGAGTTCGTGTTGGCTTGTTACGTTTCTATCAACGGTAACTTAATGAGCCCATTCGACTTTGTAATGATTAAGTCACTCAACTGTGATGTTCACAGTTGCCCTTGGCAGCGATGCCAGACTTTTCAGACTGACTGACTGAAAAATACCCTTTTTGCTCATGTTGTTGGAAGAACACCACGATATTCCCCACGAAAATATACAAAGACAAAATTCTTCTGTTTTTATTGAAATCGAATCGAACTAAAACTTAAAAATAAAGAGTTAAAATTTACTAATCATGCAAAATATCTAATATAATATTTTAGACAGCAAGCTTAATTGGAAGCTAAATATTCAGGATCGCACAAAAAAGGCCGAGGTTGCTATCCATACCTGCAGGAAGGCTCTAGGTCCAAGATATGGGGCCTTCAGTCTAGGGTAGCAAATAGGCTTTATACTGCGGTGGTCAGACCTATTCTGTTCTACGGAATCCTGGTTTGGTGGCCCGCACTATATAAAAAATGCAACTCCAGATCTTTGGAACGTACACAAAGTTCAGCCAGTATAAATGCATCACATGGGCACTCAGACACATTCCTACACCTCTACCTGTCGACATTTACGGGAAATTAGTTGCGTCTATGGCAGCCTTAAGACTTAGAGAATCTCAGAAATGGACCAATTCTTTGACGGGCCATATGAGTATTCTTCCTAGCATAGTCCTAAATAAAACGGATTACACTATTCCTTTCGAGGACTTTAACTTATAATACAAAACAAAAATCCCAGAACATTCCGAATCCGAATGGGAAAACGGCACAATAGAAAATAATTATGCGGTTGAAGTTAACACAGATGGATCCAAAATGGCGGAAGGCACGGGAGCGGGAGTCTTCTCTCAATCACCCGAGTTGAACATTGCCTTACGTCTCCCAGACCACTGTAGCGTCTTTCAGGCTGAAATAATGGCTATACGCGAGGCAGCCTGCAGACTTGTCTTTTAGGCAGCTATAAAAGCACTGAATACACCAACAACCAGATCAAAGTTGGTAAAACAATGACGGGAATCTTTCAACGAGATTGCGGATAGATGTACAGTAACCCTGTGCTGGGTTCCAGGTCACAGCGACATTCCGGGCAACTGGAAAGCAGATGAACTAGCCAGACAAGGAAAGCAGCCTTCACTCAAATAACAACAGTCAACCGTACGCTCCTATTTAATCTATCAAATTCCTCCTATTCAAAGGGGCAATAAAGGTCGCAAATATTAGGTGGAACCGCATAGATACCTGCGTCATATCAAAGCAAATCTGGCCAAAACTAGATGCTAAAAGGACTCAGAGACTTCTCTCTATAGGTAGAAACAGAATGAGCTACGTGGTGGGGGCATTAATGGGACAGTGTTTGATAGGTAGGCACGCTCTTAGGTTGGGAGCACCCTACAATGACTTTTTCAGGAGCTGCATGAGCAGGAGGAAGAAACCGTTCTTCATCTTCTTGTAACTGTCTTGCAATTTTGCCCAAAACCAACTTAGGAGACTACTTCTTCGATGACCTCACTGACTTGTCTAGCATAGACATACGCTGTATCAGCAAATACATTACAAAGACCAAATGGCTTCAATGATCTTCCGCATGTACTCAGCGTCAGCAGTTGGTCCTATCGACTACTGCTCGCTCCACCCATACCTCCTAGACGGGCTGTCTGTCGATTACAATCAAGGGGTGGACTGTTTCGGTCACCCTTCGTACATCCGTAACAAACCGTCACTCGGTCAAACTCACCTTTTGAGTTTTTGACCAAGCTTTAACACCCCGCAATATGCGTTGTAGGCTGATTTCTGCAATCGACACTAATACTGCGCTTTTTGCTTCATCCGCCCTATTTGATAAGTTGCCAGAGGACACAAGCGAGGGTCTAACCGATGCGGTCACCACCCGCCCATCCGAAGGCATGCTGTCGACCGGTCACTTCCTCCTTGACCAGCATTTACTAAACCTCAAGTAAGGTACACGACGAAAGGGCCCATCTACTAATCACCGATGGCGCATACGGTTTACGCCATTATGACGAGACGTCAAAGGATTATAAGCAAAGGGTTTCGGTTACCCGGCGCATATATCCAAAGTCATAATATAGTCCATTAGTTATTCCCAGTCTTCTCTCTTCAAAGAGTTCAAATTTCAGAGCACTTTTGCGAATCTAGATTATTTTTTTCTCAGATTTACCAATACAAGTGCGTTTGAATTTGACAACTGGTGGAGTTTGGTCAGGTTTTCGTGAATTTTTCTACAGCAAAGAAAGGCATTGCATCGCGTGAATCTATTTTTGTAAATTATTTATGTATAAATATTTAGAAATCATTTGGGACGCAAATTAGCTCCATTGCAACTTGGCAGCACCGAGAAATGGAAAAAGGTAGGTAGTCAAGCAATGGCGGCTGCCTAAGTGGAACTGAGAATATAAAACATGAAAGATACGAAGTGACTTGATTATTATTTTGAATATTTAATACATCAACAGAAGCTGACAGATTTTGTATATGCTAACATGTGTTGTTAATCAACACAGCAGTTGGATGTTCCAAACTTTCTTCGAGGTTGCAGTGATTTGGCTCATCAACTGGACCTGGACCTGAGTAGCCGTGGCGTGGTTCACTATGAATTATTCATTCGTTATGTAATTGATGGTAATTCCTCCGCCACTTTGGGGATTATTTTGATTACTTTTATTTGGTTTGCATTAGCATTGGCATCCATACCTACGGACAAAGTTTGGTTGTCGTTCATAATCACTTAGATCTCTCAGATGGCTCTTCATTACCTTTGTGTAGGACATGGTGATGATGATGATGATGGGACATTACAGATTATTATCTATTGTTGTCCCATTCTCTCAAGTGGGTGATTGATTTTTTTCTCAGATTGGTTTATAATGAGAAGAGTGAGCGACAGTGACGGATTGCAAAAAAGAATGATGTAAGATAAATGAAAAATGTCAAATCTCAAAAATAGAGAGAGAGAGAGAGAGAGAGAGAGAGATCAGAAAGTTTCTTAAATGTCATTTTGACATTATCGTAAAATAAACAAACGTCTACGAAATAAGTTGGAATTGAATTTTTCATAAGCTAAGTACCTATCAAACTTCCCATCTATACTTATAATAAAACTGTTGGCAATTTTTCTGTTACCTAATGGCGTGAGAACTACTGCACCGATTTCGATGAAACTTTTTTTGAAATGTTCCTTCAGATTTTGTGCAACATATAGGCTATTCCTTTCATTGCCATGTCTATTTTTTGGAGCGTTTTTGACCAAAATGTGTTTTTTTTCCGACTTTTCTGCCTTTAACTCGCCATTACTCAAATAATTCTTAATCAATGCAAACAAAACAAAATACTTAGGAGAGCCAACACTTTTGTAGTTATTTCAAGCCATCAATCAGCTTTCTATGTCCTCTAGAAGCTGAGCTACAACCTAAAATCTAACACCAAAAAAATAAATTTATTTTCTCAAATCGAATATTATCAGCAGCCGCGGTTCTTGATCGTTGTTCTGCTTGGGGGTGGTCAGAGAGTATCCATAACTAGAGAGCCAACTCCCGTGCACCTACCCGATTTTCCCCGGAAATTTTGAATGACAGCCCTCTCTCGCGCGCTCTTATTTTTCCTGTCGGTGAATACGTGTAATTAATGGCCGCCCGGTGGTACTTTTTCAATTAAAAATAATTTGTAAATGCATTTATAACAATAAATGTAGCACGAAGAAATGTTGAGTATGTTTTTTTATATAGCTGTACTTGTTCTCTATCCATATTCGGTTCCAAAAAATGTTCATCCATTCACATTTAAGATCTTTTTAATTTTGTTTATATGAATTACATTTTTGACAGCAGAATTCATGCAGATAAACCTTGGGGGTTGTTCCATAAATAGGTTAACAACATGTAAGTTAAGCCCAAGGTTCCACTAGGGCAAAAGTAACTTTATGTGGTATTCGATTGGTACAAAAAAAAAAGCAATCTTTTCAGATTTCAGAGCACTTTTGCGAATCTATGTAGATATTTTCTCAGATCTATCAATACAAGTGCGTTTGAGTTTCACAACTGGTGGAGGGCTTTTTGGTTGTTTTCAAATTCGTTTATTTAGCACCATATTTGTACACAATCAAAGTGCGATTGGAAAATCTGTAGTTGAATAACACTGAACAGTGTTGAATGATGTTACATAGGAACAAATGCTTTTCATATTTAAAAAAGAAAGAAAAAGACGTATTAATATCGTAAACTCCTAACAAAAATACAATAGGCCTGTTTTTTTGAGCTTCGATCTCAGCAAATCAAAGTAAAGTAGGATTTTCAGCTCTAAATTACCACTGTGGCCGCTGACGTGAAGAAACCCAATTTTTGAGTATAACAAAAAACTAAAATAAAGTTTGTTTATCAAATTAAAGTTAATTACATAATAAACTTTTTACCTAAAAATTATAGGTATTTTTTCTCTTTCTTTTTCTTCCTCCGCGGTCAGATATTTATTTTCTTCCAAAAAAGTCCCAGTGTCGTTCTTTTATAAGAATTTATCGAAGTGTCATCGTGGATTGTCGATGGGTGCGTTCAGCATCTGACGTCCACTCAGCTTTTAAATTTCGTCAGCAACAACCACCACTACGCTCTATTTGACACTATGAGGATTCTTAGTAGTTGTTGGAATTGCGTGCTGAAAATCCTACTTTTCTTTGGTTTGCTGATATTGAAGCTCAAAAAAACACGCCTAATAATGTGGTATTTAATTGGATTTTGCGATATAATTTCCGATTTCGGATTTGGCGTATTCAATCGTGAGAATCCAAATAATTTTGTTTAATGTAGGTATTCTCATGTTCTATTTCGTGTTTTGTAGATATAGCGCAATACTTTTAACAAATTTCAGTCTCGACATTAAATTTATGGTAGCTCATTATTGCAAACATTTTTTTTTTTTTGAAAATAAAGTTTATTTTGAATTATTAATTACAGACTTGTCTTCTGTTAAAACGTAAAATAACACACTTTCAATTTGACAAACGACAAATGTTTGGTGTTAGTGTAAGTAGGTGTGAATTTCGCTCAGAAATAAAGATTCGAAAATTTATCCAGACTCTGAAAAAAAGTTAAAGCTTAATTTGAGAGCAAAAGTACCTACATATATACCTACGGAACAAAAATATTGAATTAATTTTTTGATTTTAACAAATTCATGTTTGCACATATTTATATTGTGTAAGTATGCATTTTACGCATCAATTAGAGATTGTAAAATATGTTTAAACTGAAATATGTTTTTCCCACGGCATACAAACTGTTTCCCCTACATTGTGTTTAAATATTGAAGTTAAGAGATTAAAATCCACAAAAAAAATCAAAAGTGCAAAAAGCCGTATTAGTTCATTTTTCTCTGATTAATAACATGAGATGGATTTCTGATATTGACAAATGATTATTAAAAGGTATTTGACATTGTGATGAAATTATATTAGGTACCTATATTATATTCGAAATTCGATTTTCCAACAAATTCATAAACTTTAAAAATGTTTAACTTGAACTGCGATGTGAACGCCGTGTAACTAATCGGCACCAAAAATGACGAACACAGTCGCCCCCACTTAAATCCAACTTAGTAATGGCCGCCTGAATGACAGTCCATTTCCTGCCTAGGAATTGCCTCAGTATGCGTGCGGCAGCAATGGCGCTCCTTTGATTTGTACAGGCACTAATACTTAGGAAATTCCTAGGCTGTACAAGGTCATAGGAAGTTTGTGGGCAAATGTACCGTTTCTGCTCTCAGTTGGCTCTCTAGTTTGGTTCCTCTATGGGGGTGGTTTGGTGGCGCACATCGCACAAGCACGTTCATATGAAAAAAAAACAACAAAAAACAGCGACAATGTGTTTCGGATCGGAGGAAATGCGCAGATGGCTTATGACGTGTGGTGTGGTGGTGAATGTACGTTGGAGGTGGTGTATATAGAAACTGAGTTCATGGTTTTTATTTTAATGGTTGTTATATACCTACGTTGATACCTACAGACGACAGTAAAGAATTGAAGAATTCAAGAAGTAAAGACGATATAGGTGAATTATGTTGTTTGATTTACTTATTGTTGGTGTAGATACAAATTTCCGTTCAGGCTTTTGTTTTAGTGGTTGTTTTGATATTACCTACGTTGATACCTACAGTAAGGAAGTGGAACTTTAGGACTTACGCTGTTGAATTTAATTTTCTTAATTGGTGTTTTAGGTACTAAATAGATTTGTTTGATTTATTGTTTAACATTGACAATGTTCACCGCTTTGTTTAAGCTAGACTGTTGATTTTAAACAAATATGCCGTTGAGAAAACGGTCAAATCTCTTTTATTGGAAATTACAGAGCCTTACGTCGCGTACGAAGTTGCGGGCACAGCTAGTTTTGAATAAACTGATATGTTTTAGGAGAACAACTTCACAACTATATACAACTTCTTCCTCCGACATTGTTGAAGACGAAAATAAACAGAGTTTTACTTGTCAATCGTGTCACTTAGTTGTCAGTTTTTATTTTTCAGTAAAGGACTATTCACATGAGAGCGAAGTAGTTTCTGACACTCATCACACGAAAACTTTTTTTGGTCGCAGATATCCGCGTATCAGTTTCATTTTTAAAGGTTAAGTACGAACGAATTTTTCATTCGCGGATTTGTGGATCGCGACTGTTTTGTGTGGATTGTGAATAAAGTGTGACAGTTCGCGGCAAGAATTTTCAATTCGCGGGAAAATTGCTTTAATTGTTAATTTAGCTGTTTAAATCAATTGAGAGTCACGTTTTCTTAGACTAGATGTTAGATAAATTAAATATAATGGTTTTGTGATAGAAAAAATAGCAATTTTCAATTCATAAATACAGTTAAATTGATTTGTTCGCAATTCTCCTATTCGCAGTTCGCTCTCATGTGAATAGTCCTTAAGCCGAAATTCAGCGAGTAGAAAATTACGAAAAAATGAAAAGGGGAAATGAATTCCTCTGTCATTTTCTTTCAATTTTCTTAGTTTTTTACATTTGAAAAAAAGTTCAAGAACCTATTGTTATTTTCGCTAACAAACATATTGCAAGTCAACGGAGTGAGATTCAGTTTAGTTTGCAGTAAAAGGATCAGAAATCCTTAAACTCACTATGCACTATGAATACCTAAAGATTTTTGTTCAAAAGCTTTCAAATATAGGAACATTTCATTAGCTCCGTATGAAACTATTTTTTGTTGCATTTTTCATGACTAAATTGGTTTGGACTAAATGTAAGCTGAACGTATAAACTAAATTGGTAGGGAACGTCGCTTTTCTTACGTCAGCCACGAACTGTCAACTTAGTACTCTGTCACGAATTTCTTGACTAGATTCGTCGGCTACCCCTAAATAAACGTCAACTGAAAACGGTGTTCATCTGCTGTTTTTGATTTGACAAAAAGATCAATTTTTTGGAGAAAAAAAAACAAATATTTTTTTTTATCGAGATTGCTTCTCATGTTCGATTTACCAAAAAAAAAAATCAATCAATTTTACTTTCCTACGTGACGCCTTGTAGCCTAAATGGCGTAACCGATTTTAAAGAGTGAGGTGTCACTAGATTTGTATTTTTTCCCGGAGTCTCATAGGCTAAAAAGATAAAAATAAAAAATGTTTATTAATTATTATTATTATTATTAAAAATTAGAAAATCCGACTGACTGTAAAAAAAAGAGCTACAAAGATATGAATAAGGCACACTCAAACGGCGTTATCTAAGGTAAGATCTTGTATGGATATGTAGGTATAGAGGACCAAATCCGGACGCAAAATTCGCTTAGTAGAAGACTCCTTCGGGCAGCTTTGCCAGACGGTCCAAATATTTCCCCCCAGATGAATCTGGAAAACCCCCAGATTTGGATATTTTTTCCATAAAAACACCAACTTTTTGTCACTATTTTTGCTTTAACAAGTTTTATATACAACTTAAAAATAAATAAATAGTTGGTGCAACAAATCCGTAGAGACCCTAGGCCAAGCTTCTCACAGGCATTCGTTTTGGAAGGGATCTACAATTTAATGCCAAGTTGAAACGGCCAATTTAGAAGCCAGGCCACTTTTCTTAATGAAACTGGCACTAGCTTTTTTTGCTAGAAGTGTTTTGTTAATGAAAATAGTCCAGAGATATTGGCTTTGGAGGAGCGATCGATTATTCAATAGCATTTTAAAATAACACACAAAACTTACTTCATCCTGGATTGTGCCTGTGATTGTGAAGTACCTAACTTTAGAATAAGTTAGGTATTCAGCGAAAGCTCATTTTTAGGTTACCTACCAAAAAGGATTTTATAACGAAATATTAATAAAGTAGAATTTAAAAAACCCCCAGATTTCCACCTAAAAAATATCTCACCTCTCCCCCCCCAGGTTTCCCCCGTCGATATATTTTCACAGACCGCTACAATGTTCTCAGCCGATCTGGCATTTTTTGAACCTAGGTATAGGAAGGTAAATGGTTGCTCTTGTGGCAGTTGGCACAGCTTCACTTAGAGCATCAGTTGGGTCCATTGTTTCCAGTCAGGGGAACCATCCATTGTATACCTGTTAAAGCCACATTAATTTAGTATGAATCTCATGGGTTCCTACAGCTCTTTATTTCATCTGCTCTCAAACTTTCCTCTCTAAACATTAGCAAAAATCCTAGCTAAATTTTGTTATAGTAAGCGCTATGGATAAGTGTCAGAGAAAACAGCTGATCTTTGAAAAAACTTCCTTCGAAAAAAAAATTCTAGGTATAGGTACTCCTCGACGGAGTTGTTATAAAAAAATATAATCCTTGCTTACTTTTGCGCAACACAAAAACGCAACAAAACAACAGAACACAACGATCTGTCAAAATGTAAGTTAAGTGGGCATGCTCGATTTTGACAGAATGACTGAAGTGCATCCTGAAACAAAAGCTTGAATTTTTGGCTCAAAGTGCGTACCAATCGGCTAAATGGGTTTGTTTAAATTTATCAAAATCTCAGCTAAATTTTTTAGCGAATCTTACTCGGGAACTAAAATTTAGTACTACCTACCCTTAACTTTGTAAGATTTATGTTTTGTGTAACATTTGTCAAGAGCGAAATTGTGCTCAATTTAAGGTACAAATAAAAAGTATATAACTTTTGTATTTTAAGACAGTACGTAAATGTATAAAACCATGAACAAAATGATGCCCAAACATTTCGCATGTCAAAAATAGGTAACAGCAATAAGTTTTGAAAGAGGAGAAATATTTCTTCCGGAAATACTGGTATTTCGTTAATAAAATTTGTACCCAAATAGGATATTCCAAGGGAATATTTCCTATCTAACGCCACGGGAAAGTTCAAATTAAAACCAGTTATTATTTGGAAATAAATGTAGTGGAAACGTCAAACTTTATATTTCCACTTTAATATTTAGAATTTAGTATTCATTTCTTTCTTACTTCCCCCCATTGTAGCTCACGGTCACGGCAGAGCTGTCACTTTCTTCAGATCAGCACGTTGGCATATTTAAAGTTAAACGCAGCCACTTTGCGTCATTTCGTCGTTTCACTTCAAAATATATATAGGTACCAAAGACGCGACGCATGATTTTGCTAAATTTAAGTTGTTTGAATATCCATGACCATATTCAGTTATTACCTTCAAAAAGAACAGGAAAATCTCCGATGAGAAAACCTGACACACACATGCATCATTCCGCAATCCGCACACTTAGTAAAGGTGGCCATCGCATCCACTTTGGCAAAGTAGCGCTTAATGTTTTCAATTAACTATCGCACTATGGACATGTCACTGCCAAAGAGCAGATAAGGCGCTTGCTGCGTGCCGAGAAACGATGGTGACAATTTATTTCATCGGTGGACCTGGACTGTCCTATCTCCTATATCCCTGCATCGGCGTTGCACATGAAGTTGTAAAATGTGACCAACTGCGAAAGTCAATTACCCAGATTGGTATTCGATTAATTTTGTTGGCAGTTAACCTGGTCATTGAACGCCTTTGAAGCAGTGGCGGCATACCATTCCCCGATTAGACCACCAGTCGGGTATGGTTAATTTTGTGTACACGTCGTTCATGCGGGAATGCGCGCCTTGGTTAATGTGAGTAACTACTCCTTGATAGATACGAGTGCGTTGTGTATGTTACAACACGTGTGCAAGTGCGTTGTGTGATGTTTTCTGTTTTATTTTGCTTCACGGTTTTTATTACACGCGTATTTTACAGATACCGCCTAAGTGGTATTTAAGTGTTTATGGGTTTAAACGTAAAGTCCGAAATACATCAGAAGTTACACTAATCGACTTCTCACTCTTAAACGTGTAAATAGATACAGAATGAATTTTGATGAAGCTGTTTTCCGATTCGAATTTCGAATGGCTGTGGTTGGGTTGGGTCTGCTTTGTATTGAAATTGAAATTGATCAACGAGAATTATGGAAATGCGTTGCATACCTACATTTAAGGGTTTTGGGAAACAAAATAAAAATTTCCATTATAAACATACCTAATTGATTGATTGGGTTTCATATTTTCATTTGCATGTTTTAATTCGTATGTGAGTTTTGTTGACAGTCCTTGGACAATTCAATTCAAGGTGATGGGAAAATATTAGAGAAAAACGCTTTTGAAATCTTACAGAAGAATTAAAAAAAAAAAATCATGGCCGTCAAAGTTCTAAAATTTAGTACACATAAACACATTCCCGAGGTGATACAAGTGAAATGAACACTGCATTCGAGGCCGATAAGTGGTTCTCTAGATTAGCGCAGTTTTGCAGAGAAGACACTTTAAAAGGTAAATAAAAAACAGAATAGCTCCACCTATCGGATCACATTAAAGCTACTTTTAAAGAACTACCGAAATGCCGTCACTAATAAGAACGAATTGTTAATTTTTTTTTGTGAAATCGTGCAAGTGCTTTACGTTTATAGGGTTCACAATAATACAAACCTAGCATTTTATTTATGAAGGTAGTAATGTAAATACTTTTTAGAAAAAAAAAAATAAATAAATAAATAAATAGTTGGCGCAACAGGTCCGGAGGTACCCTAGGCCTAGCTTCTCACAACCATTCGTTTTGTGTGAGTTTTTTCTTTTTGGAACTAATGGAAGGGATCTACAATTTTATGCCGACTCCAAACGGCTAATTTTTTTTTTTTATATATACTTCTCCCGGGAAAGGCGAACCTATAACGCTTCAACAGCGCCCCGAGATGCCTGCAGATGTAAGTTTGCTCTGCACTTAAATTGCTGCAAATTGTAGTCTTCCTGAAATATATCCCCAGGAAGTGAGTTCCAAAGTTTGCTTGTCCTGTAACAGAAGGAGTTTTTGAAAGTTGATGTCCTCGCGGTTGTCAAGAGTACTGTATGGTCATGAGAGCATTAGCAGCCTGTCTTGTTGGGCGCCCTAAAGTTGCATTTCGAGGGATAATGTCTTTGAGTTCCTCAGAACATCTACCATGGAAGTACCCATAGAACAAGCATAGGTCAGCGACTTGTCTTCTGAGCACCAACGGTTGTAGATTCGATGTGAGTGTAGGGTCTCCAATGAGTCGAACTGCTCGTCTCTGTATGCTAATAGGTAAAGTGAATGTTTTGGGGCCGAGCTCCATATATGGGAACAATATTCCAAGCCTGGTCTAACCTGTGCTTTGTAGAGAAGGAGAAGTTGCTTGGGGCTAAAGTTTGCGGACGCCGATTTTGCGATATAGGATATGTGGTTCTGCCATGTGATTCCTGAATTGACTGTGACTCCTAGAAGGTGCATTGAGTCCTTGTGATGGATTGGATGGTCATCCATTTGGATCTGAGGAACTGTTGATGCATTTTTTCTGGAAAATGTTGTGAGCTGTGTCTTGTTTGCATTAAATACAACCAAGTTGTCCTTTCCCCACTTCAAGATTTTGTCCAGATCATCATTTAGAGAATTAATTTGTTCACATCTCTGACTGTGTGATGTAGCGGTATTCACAGGCCCATTGTTCGAGATGGAGGATATAAGAGTGCTGTCATCTGCAAAGCTGTAGATATTATTATTTTTCGATCCAAGCAAATCGTTGATGTGGAGAAGAAATAATAGATCCTTGTGGCACTCCTGCATTTATAGCAAACGAATTGTATGATACACCATCTACAGCAACTTGGATCGATCTTCCCAGAAGAAAATTTTGCATCCATCCGCAGAGTTGTTGTGGTAATCCGCAAGACGCTAACTTGCCTAATAAGGCTCTATGCCAGACTCGGTCAAATGCTTTTGATATGTCCAAGGCTACGGCTCTGGATTCGCCGTGTTGTTCAATTGATTGTGTCCATAAGTGCGTTACGTAGCTTAACAGGTCACCAATGGAACGACGGCTCCGAAATCCGTATTGCCTGTCGCTTATTAATCGATGGCCTTCTAGATATTTGATTATTTCGACATTTATTGCCTTTTCCATTACTTTAGAGAGCATTGAAAGTAACGCTATTGGACGATAGTTTTGTGGCAGACATTTCTTCCCTTTCTTTGGAATAGGTTGAATGCGAGCGGTCTTCCAGCAAGAAGGAAACGTCTTCTGGGAGTACGACATGCTAAACAGCTTACAGAGTACAGGTGCAAGTTCTGGTGCACAGTTCTTGAGTACTATAGCCGGGATTCCATCGGGTATTGCAATCCGTCGTGCCGTGTGCCGTCTTTTTTTACTAGAGTTGGAAAAGAAGAGCAGCTGAAGTTATTACTGATTGCCTTTGCCATGGACCAGAATGCGCGTGAGCCGCTAGGACATCCAATCACTTTGTTAGTGACTCTATAATGAACTCTATATGAACCGTTTTCGAGATATGTCACGATTTCAGAAGTAGTAGAGTTGCTCGAATTTTAGCCAAAAACTGGGTATGTAGTCATGGTAACCTCACCCATAGCTTAAATATCAATTTTGGTTGGAATCGTTAGAGCCGTTTTCGAGCAAATCAAACTGGCACGAACATTTTGTATGGGAAGTACCATTAATACTGAGGTTGCCCTGCAAAAGAAAAACGGCCCCGAACTGTAAGCCCACAAACTCCAAATCCGAAGTTTGAACGAAATCCGGGCCGCCGCTTAGGCTGTAGGCCTGTGGAAGGACGGACAGACCGGACAGAATTTTTCGACCCACTTTTTTGAGTTGGTCTATAATCGTTATGTCAAAATTGATTAACAACTCGAGTTCGAAATTTTGTATGAAAACTATGTTTCTCTTACTACGTAATAGAGAAAGTTAAAAATGATACCTACCCCCATTGCGTCAAATCATCTACACAACCCAAACACTAGTTCCTTAAGTTCCGTCATCTGCATCTCGACTTTGTTTTAAAAATTGACTAAATATCTTACGTCTATTCAAGTCCCTTCCAATCACTTGCCAAGCACGTGTGTAAACACAATGTGTTCCATGAAATACAACAGCGAGCAGAGCACTTTTCTTTTTATAACATTCGGATCGTCCTGTTGTATTATTTCTATAAAACATGTATACAAACATGAAGTAGTGTACTTGAAACTGGAAAAGAATAGACTGATGGAAGCAGACATCTCTGAATTTCAACATAATAAAGAGATTCCAGTTTAAAAAAGAATTGATTAGCTTTTGGAACGATGCCAAGCACTCTAGTTATATGCTTCTAATTCACACACACACAGTCGCACATCCTATAAAGTAGTTAACAATATTCTCCTTTGTTTTGTGCTTTCAGGTTTACTGAATACTGAACAAAAATGGACCCATTAATCGCAACCATGGACCAGAGTAGCATAGGAAATACAAATAAAAAATTAACCAGCGGGCCAAATACAAAAGAACAAACTTCGAAACTGATGCACAAAACAGACCAAGATGCGACTAGCCCGATAATACTGTCCCCGTCGAATGCGGTGTCGTCATCCTTTAATGAGTTCTCCCCCAAGAATAACCGCTTCGCGGGGCAGAAGACTCATTTTCGTTCGAACAATCACCGCGAGTGTGATGACCCCAGAAGTCAGGACCCACCCGACGTTGATGACTACGACGACAACAAGGACGTTGTTGTGGTCGGGGGACTTAGCAGCAAGAATTACAATGTCAGTAAGAATCAAAATCACGCCCCGAGCATAGCACTAACTATGGAGAAGCTCTCAATCGACGAGAGCACTAATAACAGCAATCCGAGTCAGAGCAGACACTGTGGTACCAAGGAGTTGGAAGGTACTTCCAGTCCAAGTCAGGCACAGCCACATTCCATTGCACCAAATCGAACCAGCCCCCCCACCACTCCAACATCCTGCACCGACATCATACCGAAGAATCGTGATCTCTCTGAAGCATGCCACAACCATCAACCACCATCCTCATCACCCATATCAAGTCGTCCACAAGCATCGGCGAACGCAGTCTCATCCAATGGCAAGGCGGGCGATGGGCCAGTGACAATCCAACAACGTCGTTTGCCGCCCATTATAAAGGCACAGTCATTGGACTATGCCTGTGACGATGATGTGCACTCCCACCTTCAGAATAACCATTACTTGTTCCAAAATAACAACCACCACCACCACCACTACCACCGTAACCACCACCTTCACAATCACATTCACCATCTCTCTCACCACTCGTCGTCGAACAGAAAACAGAAAACAATAAATAAAGGTTGCTCCTTAGATAATCAGCGTTCCGAGGACGAGGGGGGTTCGCGCAATATTGACATTCCGACCACAGAGGACGTGGACGCCGATGTAGACGACGACGACGATGACGAGTTGTCCCCGAAGCGAGCGCCAACTCTAAAGACCAACTCCGTAAGGAGTTACACCCTGGATGAGGAGGCACCTCATTCACCCCATTTGAACCACCGTCCTCGTTGTAGCTTGGACAGCACGTCGTCTACGGGCGATACCACTGACAGCTCACAACAGACGGACGTTGTTCGCTTGACGTCGCCTCAACCGCGGCAACACGGGCTGGCAAAGGGAGTCCTTCCAAAGGTCCAGTCACTGGAATCTAGACCAATATATCCCAATGTGCCATACAGTCCGTATGCGAGTCCATACGGTAGTCCGCGGAGCAACAGGCGACGCACTCCGCTTCGCGAGTCCCGAAGGATTTCGATTGAGCAATCGGGCAGCTTCTTGCAACTCAATCAGTACAAACTCATGGATCAAATTGGACAGGTTTGTAACATTGTCTTTTGGTTTATTAAGCTTTCAAGTTGAGCTCTTTTCATTGGCAGGGTTCCTACGGCCTAGTCAAGCTGGCATATTCCGAAGAGGACTCCACGCACTACGCCATGAAAATCCTATCAAAACGGCGCCTCTTGCGGAAGGCTGGCCTTATGAGTCGCGGCCCAAAAAAGACCACATCGCCACTTGACAGGGTCTATCGAGAGATCGCTGTGCTCAAGAAGTTAGATCATCCCAATGTTGTGAAGCTGGTAGAGGTGCTGGATGATCCGCTGGAGGATTCTCTATATCTTGTTTTTGAGTTGGTGAAGCAGGGTGAGGTGCTGGAGATTCCCACCGAGAAACCGCTCACTGAGGAACGAGCTTGGAGTGTGTTCCGGGACGCTGTACTAGGAT
The DNA here is from genome assembly GCA_946477585.1 of Cheilosia urbana. NCBI lineage: Eukaryota > Metazoa > Arthropoda > Insecta > Diptera > Syrphidae > Cheilosia > Cheilosia urbana. Next base: position 18,931,685 of record OX297853.1, on the reverse strand, counting down.
TGGAATATTGTAAGTACTTTCGGGGACTCGGTGAATTTTTAACATTACTTTCTTGCTAATTTTATGAGGGTCTCACTTTAGCTAAGTTAAGCTCAAAGGGCAATATTACAGCTAGCGCGGAGAGGGAGCGACCTGCAGAGTATTTCATAGGCTTCACTCCATTTTGGGGTGGCGTTGTTCACCGCATTTCAGTAAAATCGAAATCGTAGTGATTTTGAGACTGCTAGGATATCATCGATCTAAACAGTCTTCCATCAAGAGGATCAATACAGTAGAGGAAGACCTAACCTAAGGTGACATGCACAGGCAGAAAACACTAGAAAATACCTGATTACATGATACGAATTAGAGCCGTCCATCTGTCTATGTTTTGAGAATTTAAAGCTATTGTTGCCCACTCGGTGATCGTGTCATAACCAGGGTTGCCAGAATTTAGTTCGCTTTAAGCGCCCAAACCTTTAAAAACTGTAGCCCAATATCGTTGCTCAGAAAGAAGCCCAAAAATCGTTGTATATTTTTTTACTTCTACGCCTTGGATTTTATTTGATTTTTTTTTCAGCTATTGACTTTTGTGGCTTGTGTCAAACCAAAAGGCCTGCAAAATGAATTAGTGTGCGACTTGCGTGCAACTTGAACGACTGTTCGATGTCACTGTCACTGGACTGCAAGAGTGCTGCCAAGTTTTAAAAGTGCGGGTTTGTTCGAAAATATTTATTTTTTTAGTTTTGTGAAAGAATAAAACAAACAAAATTAAAACACAATTTGTAAAACGATATGTAGCCCAAAATTGTACTGGGCGCTTGTGGAAGAAATTTCTCTCGTTTTTTAAGTAAAAAGATAGCCCAAAATACGACAAAGCGCCCAATCTGGCAACCGTGATCAAAACTACTACATTCGAAAACGTAACACTTTCGTTTATCGAAACATTTTGGTGATTCTAGTGACGGTTATATTACTTCAAGTTATAACTTAGGTCAGGAACAAATCTATTTCGCACGTATCTTGTCGATTTAAGTTTTGATAATATATGTAGCTGCTAACTACACACAGAAATGTGACAGGTATTCTAAAGTAAATATGTGTCAAATTTCTGACAATAAAGTTAAACAAATTCATTACTGAAAGAATGGTTTGGTAGCCCTAAATGTTTCTTCCATATAAGTGCACGGTTAATATCCTAGTGTTATGCTAGAGTCACATTGGCGGCAGTTTGTGGTTATCGTCACACAGTACCTATAAATGCTTATGGGGCGCCCACGTTCAACAAAATATAATAAAAAAAAAAAATTAATACATTAAAATTTCATTACTTAATTTACATTTGACAAGGAAAAACAATTTTTTAAAGTTAAAGTTGTGCGTCCGGGAGAGTCCGGAATCGAAAAAAATCACTTCTGAGACCGTTCCATTGGGACAAAAAATATACTTCTGGTAATTCTGAGAACAAGAAGAGAATTTCGCGTCTTGCTTTGAAGTCAGAAACTGAATCCACTCAAGAAGCACTCACACAAGCGCAATTTATGTATTTTATAGATTATATTTTGCCATTTCACCAACACCTACTTTTGGATTCAATCAGAAGCAGTGTCCTTCTTCCATCGGATTACAGAATGAGTGGATCGCCGAGTGAAACCAATGACAAACGACATAAGTGTGGAAATTATTTTAATAAACTTTTCACAACGAGCCGAAAACCGGGTTTTCGCGAAAACTCTTGAAAACTTCATCGAAAACAGAAGTTTTCTCATACCTACATTTTTCCGTTTTCAAAACGAGTTGTTTAAAGTCGTTTTCCACCAAAACACCACGAAAACGACTTCCGATCGTTGGGTTGTTGAAACAAACACACCTTATGCAACATTCAGCAGAGCATCTGACCGAACAAATGTCAAAACTCACAACTTAAAATCATTTTTCACACTAATTGATGGGCTAATATTTTTTTTAAAGGCTCTGAATTAATTTTATTTGTTAATTAATGCGATCGAAATTGGTAAACAAAATAGTTTACACAGAAGTTCCGCGGCTAGTGTTTCACAGTTGATTGAAACGTCAAGCGAAAACTCATAGTTACTGTTCGGTGTCAATGCAATTTCGAGTTTTCGCTGCGGTGTGAAAAGGGTAATAAGGTGTGAATAGTGACATTTGTTCGGTCAGCTCTTCTGCTGAATTTGATGAATGTTGCAAAAAGTGTGTTGGTTTCAATAATCCAACGAAAACGTCGTCGAAAACGCCTTTAAACGACTCGTTTTGGAAATTAATATGTGTATGGGGGAAACTTCTGTTTTCGATGGGTAAGAAAACTCTACACAATATTTTTTACTGATCATTGACCATTGAGTTACATTTTTAATTCCACAACTCCACACGCGATCACTGCCTGTCGCTATTTTTAGCTGACCATTTCCAAATTGTTCCTTGTTCATCAACAGCATTCAACAAATCCAAATTCGCGAGTGCGTTTAGTTTCTAAACTGTGATTAATATTGTTATTTGACGTTCCAAATTCCAATCAATACGGCAATAATGATAAATATGTTCTTCGACTGATTTTAATATTGTTAACACACACATAGAAAACACTTAGTTAAGTTGTCAAACTGGAAACTAATAAATTTAAATTGTTTTCAAAACTAATTGACGAGCGCATGGCTTTTCTTAAAATATAAGAAAAAAGGGTGATAGCAATATAGTTGGTGTTCAACTATTTGACATTTGAGCAAATAACTATAATCTTATGTGAAGAGGTCAGCTGTTTGACAAATAACCGTATTTTGTATATGGGTGCAATGAGTGTCTAATTGTAAGAGAGAAAGAGGTAGAGAGAGGAAAGTTGCCGTCAGATCTCACAAATCATAACGAAAATGGAATATGAGACGTCATATCGAGCTGCGTGATATTTTTGTTAATGTCAAGCTAATATTATAAAAAAAATATGTAAAATTTATGTAAGGTCACATCTTGAATTTTCCAATAAATTTAAATAACATTTTTCATTCAACAGTTTTCGTTTTCGTAATAACACTAAAAGCAGCTATCAGTAAAGGTCAGTGAGACATTACTTAACGAACTTAAGACATTACGCCATAGTTACAAAATTATTTCAAAAACAACACTTCGGGGAGTGCGTTCATTGTGGCATATCATTATTTTAAATTGATTTAAAAGTCAATAATCTCGGTGATGTAAGGTCAAACAAATGTAAAAGTTAAATATGTAACAGTCATATTTAACCTTCGTATTAATCAAAACAAATAAATTGAACTTTATTGTTTTATCAATCTCATTTCCGAATACGTTCGATATTTATATTTGAAAAGTTGAACCAACTTGAAGAACTCGTAGTATGACACACCGAAGCAAATGTAAGATTATCGCTTTTGTGAACTCTAACTTGAACTTTAACATGCAAGCGGTTAATACACTTGTCACCATTTCCTCGTCTTCGTGACTGAAATTTAACGAAAGTAATTAAATAAGTCTGGTTGACAATGGGAGGGCAAGAAAACTTTTTGATAATCAATAAAATGTTGTCATGACTTATGAGTTACTACACCATTGTAAGATTTGAGTAAAAGAGGAAGTTGTATTAATATTTTTTTTATTAAAGGGTTTTGCTGAGCAGCTATTTAATGGCGCAGATGATTCGATCTTCAATCTTGTACATTCCAACGAAATTAGTTTGCACATTTTCTCTAATATTTTACTAAAATAAAAGAAATGTATGTTAGAAATTCGAAATACTTTGCATGCACCTTTTGAGTATTTTGAGTTAATACTAGGTCTCTTGTCAACAAAAACTATTTTCTGAAAAAAACGATATAGGTACAAAACAAGTTACAAATCACACACAAAATAAAAACAATAAATGCTTGATTTGGTTTCTTAGTTATCTTCTATGGTTATTTGTTTTGTGGTAAAATATTTGAAATCTTACAAAATATAATAACGAATTAAATCTGTTTAGTGAATTAATTGCAAATACATTGCCATCATTTAATTTTAAGTAAATTGTTAAATGCATAAGAAAGCCAATTAGCCACATTGGTCTGCAATCTAACTAAAGGAACATCGATTTTATTTCTAGTACGTTTTTGGAATATGGGACAACTTTCAGTGTTAAAATTTACCGACACTTTGATAATGGGTCAATATTGCCCTGAGTGTGGCACGGAGTGTTCCACGCCTACCCGCTTATCTAACCGACACTTACGTAGTTAAAGAGCACATTCAAAAATCTTTAACTTAAGTCGACTATATTAATCTGGACTAGATTTACACTGAACGCAAAAACTAGATTAGTCGGCGAGTAACTTTTCCTGCGTTACGCTTAGTACGCTATTCGAGCTAAATTTCCGCTCCCATATAAAATTCTCTCCAAAATTTAGCTGAGTTAAATTTAAGCGAACACATTTAGCTGAGTGGTACGCTCGAGCTAAATAATGAATCTTTTGTTTCAGAATGTACTGCTTGTATCTGTCAAAATTTAGCTAATTATTGTCAGATCGTTGTGTAGGTACTATTTTTCTGTTGCGTTGTTTGTAATGCGGAGAAGTAAGCAAGGATGAGTTTTTTTTTAATAAATACCTCGAAGAGGAGTAACTAGAATCGGAAATGGTTGAAATCAGAGAGTGTTGAATTTTTAAAGTAAGTGACGCTAATCGGAGGCGTGATCTATGTCAAAAATTAGCTGGGATTTTAGCTAATGTTTGGAGAGAAAAGTTGGAGAGCACATACAATTTAGTTAAGCTCGAGCAGCGTACTAAGCGGCAGTCATATTTATATACTAACACTGTCAAAACTATTACTCAATCAAAATATTTTGTCTAAAACAGTGTGGAAAAAATGCTCCAAGTGGAAATGTGCACTTTAGAGACAGAAAAACTTCCCGTTGGTAGTAGCTTTATTTAAAAACGGTTAAAATTAAAAACGGTTAAAATTAAAAACGGACAGTAATTTTTTGTACAGCGTTATAATTGGTGGTTTTAATGCAAATTGAATTATATATTGGCAATAATTGTTTGACATTTATAAATACCTTTTGTTTATGTACAATAGGGAGTAGAATTTTATGGGCAAATGTCAATTAGAAGCTTATGGCTGTATACTTACTTAACTGGCTCCCGACCCGTGGAGGGTCTCTGCCTGAGACACCTTCCAACCTCTACGATCCTGGGCACGCTGCTTCCAGTTGTCCAGACCAAGCGGTCTGCCATCCGCGATGGCTTGGTCTTTTGAAACGGAAGTTCGATCTTCCTTTTCTTCTCGAACCTGGGGGCTGGAGTCGAAGACCCTCTTAGCTGGAGCGTTATTGTCCATTCGCTCGATGTGGCCGAGCCAATGTAGTCGACGTATTTTGACTTTTCGGACTACATCCACATCTTGATACAGCTCATAGAGTTCGTAGTTGTATCTTCTCCTCCATTCGCCCTCCTCGCACACGGAACCTAAAATCCGCCGAAGAATTTTTCTTTCAAAGGAGCCCAGTATTAGCTCTCCCTTCGTACTTATCGTCCAGTACTCGGCGCCATAAAGCAGAACTGGCAGGATAAGGGTTTTGTAAGGCATACATTTTGTCCTTCGAGTTAGGAGTTTTGAACCCAATTGTTTTTCCAAATCGAAGTAGCAGCGGTTTCCTAGTTTAATTCTCCGCCGGATCTCCACTAGGGTGTCATTCGTGGACTTCATGTTTGCTCCGAGGTAGATGAACTCCTTAACTACCTCTAAGTTGTTGCTATCAATAGTGACGTTTTGTCCTAGGCGGTGGACAGATGCTTGTTTGTTTGTTGATAGCATGTACTTAGTGTTAAAATTTGGTCTATATGGTCGATCTGCCAGGCCGGAAGCCACACTGATATGTGCCGATTAGTGTGTTGCCGAACGGTTTAAGACGTTCACAGAGTACGTTGGATAGGATCTTGTATACGACGTTAAGCAGGGATATGCCTTGCAAGACATGGAATCACCTTTTTTGTGGTTGATAATTTGGCCCTACCAAAACATCACCACCGTATATTTAAAGAGCTCCGCTGGTAAGCCATCAGAACCTACGGCCTTGTTATTCTTAAGCTTTTTTTATAGCTAAGCCAACTTCGTCTATACTGGGTGGTGGAACTGGTTCTCTTCTTGCCCTATCACTGTCTCTACATGTCCATTTAGCAGCTGTTGGAAGTGTTGCTTAAAAACATCTACTATTCCCTCCGCTTCGGTGACTCGATTTCCTTCGCTGTTCCGAAGAGCCTGCTTTCCGGTCTTGAAGCCAGCAGCCAGTTGCTGTGATAGGTGAATGCACCAGTGGAGAGTTTCTCACTCAGGGGTTCTCTGTAGAATCTGGCTACTTCAGGTGTGCTAAGGCGTCCAACGTCGAATTTCTTCTTCTGGGCGGTTACCAGCTTATTTTCGTTGGAAAGTCGAGCTCTGAATTTAGCCGCAACAAGAAAATGGTCAGAGTCGAGGTGCACACATTCCGAAGGGCAAACTCAAAGGAGGAGCAAATTCAAAGGATGTTGAATGCGTGCTTAGCATCGATTAGGACATGGTCGTTTGGTTGGCTGTTCGACCGTCTGGAGAGCACCAGGTTGCTGTGTGGATCCTTAGCCTTGAAAACCTAGTGCTTCTTATCACCGTATTACGATCTGCTGCAAAGTCAATTAGTCGGTAGCCGTTGTCTGTTGTCGTTTCGTGGATTCTTTGCTTACCAAGTAACCCGCCAAAGATATTTTCCTTTCTGACTTTGGCTTTGAAGTCCCCGAGCACAACTTTTCAATTGCAATTTTTCCTTTTCATCATACCTGATCCTATCCATCGTATCTCCTGGTTCGCGGTAATATCGCCCTTGTACCGCGAGACGACAGACTCAAGTTTTTGAGTAGCACCTGGGGTGTAGATGTAGAGCGTTCGAACATATTCCAGGTACATTCTCTCATGTCATAGTCCATTGACGTTCCGGGTCTTGTTGCCATTTGAGGAGTACCATTATCCGAGGCTGGTTGTGTTTCTCCCATAACTACTTGTTTTTTTTTTCATGGTTGGGAAGTTACCCCGACGGGTTCTGGCAAAAATGTCGCTTCTGTGTTGCGTCATGTGCTGGGGGGCCTTATGACTCTTGTTATCCACCCTACAACAAATGTTCAACTGTTCGTCTCCAAACCAACCAAGCGCCAACAGGCCTAGCTCTTCTTCGTTTGAGTTTAATTGTTAAGACGACCTATAGACAAATTTCATTCGAATCCAATCGGAAAAATTGAAAGGCTTTCTCAGAACAGGGGTAGTCTTAGACATTTACCAAACAGTGCGGGCTGTGAACAAAATCTCACGGTGCAGGTTCTGATTTTCTGGTGGGCCACTGAAGCACCTCATTTTTTATTTTATCTCGCCACGACCTTTACTCGTTGTATGCTTTGAATAAAACCATTTCCAATTTATTCAGCGCTATATTTGCAATCATCTGTGTATAAAAAAAAAACAGGATAACTCAGATATCTAACGGCAATTTAACAACACAAAGAACTGCCTTCATCCAATACACACTCAACTCGTATACAAATATATGTCATTCAATAAAACAGAACATCTTGACCTGTTTTCCTATAAATACCCGAGTGAACCAACACCATCATCACCACCTCCCATTGAGTGGCATTTATTTTGATGGCCCAAAGAAACGGCCCGCTAGGGCTCAACTGTTGTCGCCTGCTGAGTTCATCTATTCAGAGAGCTACACCACTGTGAGGTGCGGATGGTGGCTCTGGGGGCATAAATTTTGTTTGCATAAATCACTACTTCCTGTTTGTTTGGAAGATTACCGCCCATTACAACTCTCCACATACACCTGGCAGCCACTCCACTTGTTATTCACCTGAGTGCGCCCCATCAGGTGAATCTGAAGTGGAGGAAGATTGGGTACATAATTGGCTCTCATGTTGGCCACCGCTACGTCTTCTATAAATACAGTGCCGGATGCGGATGTATATTAAGTTGAACACTGCAAGAATGAGAGGGATTCCTGTCATCTCCAGAGCATTCCTAATCCATTTACTTCCAGTTGATCAATTCGTTGGCTCTTGGGACGGTCTAAATAAAATAATAGAACCAGAAATTCTCCCCTCTATATTGCTGGTTTCCGGTAGTTTGCTCCAGCTAATGCTCATCGCCTATATCCCTTTGTCGTTTCAGTGCATTATCAACGCATTATTCACGCTGACATCAAACCGGGTAATCTGCTCCTAACTGAATGCGGACATGTGAAAATAGCCGACCTGGGGGTGTGCAATGAGTTCTTAGGGGAGGATGCAACCATGAATAATGGGTCTACTGCTGGGACACCAGCGTTCCGGGCACCGGAAACTCTATTTCCGGGACAGGTGAGTTTTAAAAGCATGGAAGTGGTGTCCTTATACATGGATATTGAAATTAATTTTCTGTTCACAGCACTTATATAGCGGAAAGGCGGCTGATATTTGGGCGTTAGGTGCAACGCTATACTCGTTGGTCTATGGTAATGTGCCGTTCGTTGCTAGTTCGGTGCCAATGCTGTATGAGAAGATAAAAAATGAAACTCTCATGATACCCGAGAAGCCAGTGATGAGCGAGGAGCTGGTCGATCTCATTAGAAAGATGCTGACAAAGGATCCAGCCAAAAGGATTACTTTGCCACAAATTAAGGTGAGCTGGGAAATTTTCCATGAATTATTTATTAGGTTGGCCTTGGGCATTGGATCTGGGGAAATGCGGTGCAGAATCAATTGTCTGTGGTGCAGCTTCCTGCTGCATGTGATTTGTAATTTGTTGAACCTTTTTTAAAGTTTTTTGACTGAAGTCGATCTTGCTTGAGAAGAGCTAATATTTCGTGGATTCTATATTTGTTATAAGTCACATTTTATACGAAGCGATTTATAAGCATTGGACAGGTTAAGATATGTTTACAGGGTGCCCCAGCAAGTAAGTTCTTCCATTAAAAGAAGATTCTGAAGTTTCGGCAAACGAAAAATTAAATGGGAGAGTGGTGCTCGTAGAGCTGTAGTGGACATTTAAGGGATCCACTTCGAATACAGGGGATACAGCCATCGATTTTATGCTTTACGGCGTGGAGGGTATTAGTATTTTTAGCATTAACCTTAAAGTTATAATTATTCAGTATTCAAAGAGCGAACACACTTTTGATGTATTCATAACCAGAAAACGTTCTACTCTTCTAAGAAATTTAAACTTAATTAAGTCATCGAAATGTGTTAAGAAAACAAATTGAAAAATATTTGAAATGAAGAAATTTAGATTTCCAAAGTCGTCACAGTTGATTAACAATCCACACCATTAAAACGCGTTCCATAAACCAGCAGATCAAAAATTTCGTCGAACTTAACCTTAGAATCGAAATGCCATTACGGTATGTCAAACTCCATTTAACAAAAATTGACATTTCACAAAAAGTAATAGACGTGAAATGTAAATTTTGTTTATATGGAGTTTGACATGGCCGCTATTCGTCTAGCGGGCAGTGGAACGCGGGCAATTTGTTTGTAAAAAATGTAAATAGACTGTCAAAACTGGTACTGGTCTTGTCCTTCCGGGCATGACTTGCTAAACTTATAAGCGCGAGTGTTGAACACGAAGAAAATAGCAACACTATAATGCTCTGTCGGAATGACTGCCTGATCGAGTCTCAGAGGTCTTACATGAGCCCCTCAGAAAGAGGACGTACGGCGGATGAATTCACATGGTTGAATCAACGGTGGCGTCAACAGTCAACATGGCAGATACCTCAATGAGCTACTTTGACGTATTTGGAGCTGAGGTCATTGAGGATTTTTCAGCACTAGTCAGGGTGTTGAAATAGAGATGGTGGCGGAAGAGCCCTTAATGGGTCAACGGCAGCTCTCACATCCCCGCAGCGGGTTACTGACTCCGGAATATTCCGGCTCCTTTTGCCCAAGGGGTTACAGAAAGGGCCTGGTCCTCCAGGTTGGGGGTTGTGCGTGGGGTTAACGACCCTACCACGGAAAAAAAAAAAGAATTGTTGCGAAGCAACCAAAAGCCTCGGATAAGGACGGATTCACTGTTGACGACCCTGCAAAACGAAAAAAGGACAATGACGTTCGGATCTGCACGTGGAATGTTCGAACTCTGAACAGACCGCGTGCAGCCGAACAACTAGCGGAGGCCCTAGACTGCTACAAAGCAGGTATCACCGCCATCCAGGAAGTGCGGTGGGATGGGCCGGGCAAAAGGAGGATGAAAAACTGTGACATTTACTACGGTGACTGCTACAGAGAACAAAAGCAGCGTCTATTTGGATGCGGATTTGTTGTAAGCGGCAGACTTAGGCAAGAAGTCTTGAGCTTTCGACACGTTAGTGAACGCCTTACAACTATCCGCATCAAGGCTAAATTCGCCAACATCAGCCTGATATGCGCTCACGCCCCCACAGAAGATAAAGACGATGCTACCAAAGAGTGTTTCTACGAGCTCCTCGACAAAACATATGAGCAATGTCCTAAGCATGACGTTAAAATCGTCTTGGGTGATTTTAACGCCAAAATAGGAAAGGAGGACATCTTTGGTAGCACAATCGGAAAACACAGCCTACACGACACCACGTCTGGAAACGGACTTAGGCTGATTGATTTTGCTGCGGGACGTAATGTTACCATAGCTAGCTCACGGTTTCCTCACCTCAATATACACAAAGGAACATGGCGGTCACCTGATCATCAAACCGTCAACCAAATTGATCACGTTGCGATCGACGCAAGGCACTCCTCCAGTATTCTAGATGTCCGAACTTTCCGAGCGGCCAACATAGACTCGGACCACTACCTTGTTGTAGCCAAGGTACGGATGCGGATATCCAAGACGCCACAACAACGAGAAAATACTGTGAGGAGATTTAACGTTGGACGACTACAAACGCAACAAACCGCCAGAACCTTTGCCGATCGCGTATCCCTCAACCTCTCGAGAAGTCCTATGCTGCCAGCATCAAGTGCCGAAGACCAGTGGCGCCGATGCCAAGAAGCCATCAAAAACGCCGCAACTGATGTGCTCGGTTTCACCAGTCCACCCCCCCGAAACCCCTGGTTTGACGAAGAGTGCCGGCAAGCACATGCAGCAAAACAAAGTGCCTACGAAGCGTCGCTGCATAGAAGGACGAGAGCAGCTCGTCAGCTCTACGAGCAAAAAAGGAGGGAAGAACATCGGCTTCTCCGGAGAAAAAAGAGAGAGCATGAGAAGCGCGCGATCGAGGATATAGAGAGGTGTTACTCCAGGAACAATGTTCGGAAGTTTTACCAAAAGGTAAAAAGAACGTGTCATGGCAACAAGACCCGAACGGAGACCTGTAGAGACGAGCAAGGAAACCTTGTAGTAGAGTCACGGTCGGTGCTGAGGACATGGAAAAACCATTTCTGCAGACTGCTAAACGGCGAAGACGACACAAATTCCGCTGTTAGGCAGAACGATCCATTCAACCTGGACGATGACAGCCAAGATTTCCGTCCACCTGACCAAAATGAAGTGAGGATAGCAATATCTAAGCTTAAATCCAACAAGGCTGCTGGTCCAGACGGCTTACCTGCCGAGCTCTTCAAGGCAGCCGGAGATGACTTGGTAGAGTGCATACACCAACTCATCTCCAAGATTTGGTTAGAGGAAAGTATGCCTGATGAATGGAACCTCAGCATTGTTTGCCCGATCCACAAGAAAGGAGACCCTCTAAACTGCGCCAACTATAGAGGCATCAGTCTCCTCAACACTGCGTATAAGATCATGTCTGCTGTATTGTGTGAACGCCTGAAACCATTCGTCAACGATCTGATAGGTCCCTATCAGTGCGGTTTTAGGCCCGGTAAGTCCACGACCGATCAAATATTCACACTACGGCAGATCCTGGAAAAAACCCAAGAATACCAGATCGATACTCACCATCTTTTTGTCGATTTTAAGGCCGCATATGACAGCGTTTATAGAGACGAGCTATACAGAGCCATGTCTAGTTTTGGCATCCCTGCCAAACTTGTCAGATTGTGCAGAATGACGATGGAGAACGCTCGCTGCTCCGTAAAGGTCGGAAACAATCTCACCGAGACCTTTGATGTCAAAAAAGGATTTAGACAAGGTGATGCGCTGTCATGTGACTTCTTCAACATCATTCTTGAGAAGATTGTGCGAAACTCACAAGCCAACACCAGAGGCACAATTTTCTATAAGTCTGTGCAACTGCTTGCATACGCTGACGACATTGACATTGTTGGTACAACACAGCGAGCTGTCACTGGTGCGTTTGCAAGTATTAGTACAGAAGCGGAAAAAATGGGTTTAGTGGTGAATGAGGGTAAAACAAAATATATGCTGTCAACAAGAAGGGACACACGACATCGACGAATCGGGCAGAACGTCACGATAGACAGCTATAACTTTGAGGTAGTTAGGGACTTTGTCTACCTCGGCTCCGCTATAAACTCTGATAACGACATCACATCAGAAATCAAACGAAGAATCACACTTGCCAACCGCTGTTTCTTTGGCCTAAGACGGCAACTGATAAGTAAGGCCTTGTCGAGAAATACTAAGGAAACTCTGTATAAGACCCTCATCATCCCAGTCCTGCTTTATGGTGCAGAAGCATGGGCGCTATCAAAGGCGGATGAAGATCTCCTTGGTCGTTTCGAACGCAAAATTCTTCGAGTGATTTTTGGTCCCGTTTGCGTTGACGGGTTTTGGAGGAGAAGATTTAACAGCGAACTCTACGAGCTGTACAGCGACATCGACCTAGTCAGAAAAGTACGCATCAGTCGTCTAAGATGGCTGGGACATGTAGAGCGAATGGACACCAACGCTCCGGCCCGAAGAGTCTTCGATTCTGACCCGGAGGGACAACGCAGTAGAGGAAGACCTCGCCTTAGGTGGCGCGCGCAAGTGGAAGGGGACCTCAACCAACTTGGAGTGCGCAACTGGAGGCAGTTAGCCAAAGATCGCGCTAACTGGAGAGGCGTATTGGTTGAGGCCCAGGTCCACCCCGGACTGTAGCGCCACCTAAGTAAGTAAGTAAGACTGTCAAAACTTTGAATATTCTTTCGTTCGTAGGAACCTGGTAATCAACACTCCAACGAACTGTTTGGATGTTTTATATTGCTTTTACACGGTCACACACTCCTAACACGGAAAATTAAAGGGATAAAAAAAAATAAATAGTTGGCGCAACAGGTCCGGAGGAACCCTAGGCCTAACTTCTCACAACCATTCGTTTTATGTGAGTTTATTCATTTTTGAAACGAATGGAAGGGATCTACAATTTTATGCCGATTCCAAACGGCTAATTGAGCTCTTTCAAGACAGTTATACTCTCGGATGTTTGTCAGACGTTCGCGAGAGGTGTCGCAGTGGTAAAAACCTTCAGTTGGAATTTGGGCTTTTGCGGGATTCAAACCTCGACCCCTTCGCTTAGTTGTCCAACACACTAACCACTTGGCCACTGCGCCTACTAAATTAAAGGGATGCCCAATATTAAATCGCCGTCTGACTGAAAGGGACAGCATTACATAACACGCAAAAAAAAAACGTGACACGTATTTTGGTCGGCCATCTTGTTTACGTGTTAGCAATTATAGGAAAGCTCTGCATGTTGATATTTTTATAGCGATGGTTAACGAAATTCACCGTTCCTATAAAAAAAAATGGCTTCCGGAAGTAATGAATGGACAATAATTTATTTATTTCGTATAAATGATTGATGAATTGTTGGTTTAATTTACTGAAACTTATAATTAACACACTCATTTTACGTGTTTAAAATCGGAAATAGAATTTTTTTCATGTGATTGCAGAAATGTTGGTCGCCGGAACTTGTGTTTATTTCCGCTTTACGTATCTATAATTATGGATAGAACAACATGACACCTTAGGCGTCTGATTTGTGATCTCATTCTTACGCCTTTATTAGCATTGACTGCGTACAAACGGATCTCTCTGTCCCGTCTCGCGCAAAAATGCACGTGTGTGATAGTGTCAATGCAATTTAATGCTGAACAACTTGTTGCAAGGACGTTCAAGCCTACGTGTAAAATCACCAATTGATCCGGTTTCGCTGAATTTTTAAATCTTTGATGAAGTTAAATCAATCACCATTTCAATTCCAACCAACTTTTTTTCTTACATGTGCTATCCATTTCTAATAACTCTGAACTGTTACCTGTAACGCAGTATTTTTGTTGCATTGGCAGCACTTACTGCTCAAAACTGACGCATAATCACAAACTTGCATGCATTTCCCAATTTTTATTTATTAAAATTATAAACTCTCAAGAAACCGTAGTGAAATTAATTCTTTGTCAGCCAAAAAGATCTAAGTATACTGGTTCTTCTGTAGAATAATTCATGAAACATTGTTTCTGAACTAGTTAAGCAACTCTGCGTAAGATAGTGGGGACGTTCAAGTATCTAGTTTAGTAAATCTGACAGCTGTCTGACTAGATGTATCTCGGTTTTTATTGGCTGAAGTCGGGCAGTTGACGTTTATGGAGGGGTAGCCGACGAATCTAGTCAAGAAATTCGTGACAGTTACGCCCTCGGAAGTTTATTAACCGTCCGCAAATATGAATACGGTGATCCTTGTTCATTCTACGAGCTAAGAATATATTTAAATGAATAGTGGGGACATTCAAGTAGGTAGGTACATACCTAGTTTAGAAAGTTCAATATCTGGCTGACTTGGTGGGTCTCAGTTTTAATTGACTTGGAGGTGTAGCCGACGATTTTACTGAGTACTAAGTTGACAGTTCGGGTATGTGGATGATGTAGGAAAAGTGACATTGCCGCTCAATCTAGTTCTTGCGTTCAGGTTACATCTTATCCAGACCAATCTAGTCGACTTAAGATAACTAGTAAATGCTCTTATCTACCCTGAAAGAGAAAAGAGAAACTCCCTATTTTGTCCTAGATTAATCAAAACAGAATTTTAGTAATAGTTTTGAAAATAAAACGGAAAGACAAATCTAAGGTCTTATTGCTGTATGGAACTCAACTCTTTTTCTCACTACAACAATTTATTTTTGTCCACAGGACCATCCCTGGCTGACAGCAAACGGAGTGCACATCCTACCATCGGAAGATGACAATTGCCGCCTGGTTCAAGTCAGCGAAGAAGACATCAACAGCGTTGTTAAAAGCATTCCCAAACTGGACACACTAATTCTAATCAAAACTATGCTCAAGAATCACTCATTCTTGAATCCATTCAATCGTGGCATATCGGGGCGTGCCCCTCAACGGGGTGGATCGCGTTTGGAAAGATTCACTCGTGCAGGACGCTCAAATTCCGCTCCAGGTGCTTATCATTCACCAATCGATAGGCAACACTCCGGTGATTGTATCCTACCAGCTTTATCAGAACATACAGTCAGTTCGAATAATGACATCGCTGAAGATTCCTAAAGCTTTAACAATACACATAAAATTAAAACACAAGCACACATTAGTTACGTAAGCATTTACAAAATGAATCTTCTTTCTTACAAACAATTTTTGACTTTGTTCTCGAGTTACTCTTAAGTTTAAGGTAACAGTTGTGTTTCTCTATGACAGCTACATAATATGTCAAACTTATTTCTATTAAATGGGGTTTTTTAAAATTAATTTTAAAACTAAATTTAAAATAAAATACATTCTATATCCTAAGAAATAATTCCTTCTGTCTCTCTATATAAATTAAGCCGTAGAAAATGATTCCTTTTTTATGGAATTAATGCACATTGAATTAATGCACTAAATTGCCTAATACCAAATTTTGATTAAATTTAAACAGTAGTTTTAGAAAATTAACAGAATAAATCAACACACAAATTACACAAAATAAAAATGCGAATGCTACCTTGCAATCATTACTTGTATAACCTATATATTGTTTACTGTGATATTGATATTATTATTGTTATTATATATTATAGGATATATACATACCTAATATACCTTTTAATTAAAAGTACCTTCGTATAAACGGTATCATGTGGTTAGTTAATTGTACTAATCTATTTGTTTTTATAAATTTGTTGTTGGTAAACAATTTAAGTGGTGAATATTATTAGTTTTATTTTTTAAGAGTTAAAGTAAAGTCGACACAAAAGTACATAGTTTAAAGTAATTTTGAAAGCTTAGGTTGTGCGTAAGAAGGTTATCGTAATACATAATAAAATGTTGAAATATTATTTTTAATTTTATCTAACTGCGATTAGGCACAGATTGAGATTTTTAATTTTGTAATTTGGCAACAAAAAGAAAACAAATATATGTAATTTTTATAAGGGTTTACATGTGCTCTTGTGGATGTTTATACCAGAGACAAACCATACTGAGACCCCCAACTCACAATCCTCTTGCCGCTGGCCCCCTCAGTTTTTTTTTCAAATTCGCCATTTTGTTTTCCTATCGGTGTTATGGCTATTTAGAATCCGTGTGACATGTAAAAACATACAAAAAATATAAAATCAATGCTGCCAACCACTACCAACCATGGGGGAATGTCTATCACATTCGGGGATACGACATTTTAAGATAACTGAATGCTATTGGTTGATTATTATACATTTTCAAAAGTCGATTAATATAATTTGTTTGGCTAATAATACTATCTAAATGAGTTGTTTTATATACTAGAAACATATTAGGATAAACATGGTTGTGTATTTTCCGCTTTTGAATATCATTAACTTCGATTTCATGAGTAAATTTTTCTTAAATAACTGAAGAAAAATTACTCAAAATGTTTTTATTTTCCTACAACCATTCTGTAGTAATCATTTTTCATAAATATTTTCAGCAAAAGTGCACTTATTCCTAAAATAAAATACTATTGACACGTAACGAATAATTTTAAATCTAACCGACCAAATTCTATGAACGCTGGCAGCAACTTTGCCGACACCGGAAGTCACCGGAAGTTGTTGATATTTTTTGAGGGTGTGTTGGTGTGTTGAAGTTTCGTGACATTTGTCAGTACGAATTTCTATGTATCAATACTAGCGCACTAAATTGTGTAAACTCCGTACAAGTATTGCTTGTAGGCAAGGTAACGGGAAATCGGCCGAAGTTGGAGGTCTCAGTATTGTCTCTGGTTTATACTTTTGATTTTACCCTCACCAGGCCAAACAGAGTTTTACCTTTTTGTTTTTGTATGTACATTGAATTTCAGATGTCACCCCGCTGTGACGTATGAGTATACCATGCGTGTATACTCCTCCAATATGACTTGAACACAATACACAAGTATTTCATCTGGAAAGTGGAATTTTTTGAACTTAGAATTCACGCAAACTCGGTCATTTCTTTTCTATTATATGTGAGTTCATGAATTGGACTTTAAAACTTAATACGCTGCCCGAGCTAAACTACATTTTATCTGGTCTCCAACTTTTCTCTTCAAACATAAGCTTAAATTCCAGCTTAATTTTGACATAGACCACGCCGCGGATAAGTGTCCCAGAAAACAGCTGTTCTTTGAAAATAACTTACTTCAAAAATTCAACACTGTTTGATTTCAACCAATTTCAATTCTAGTAACCTACTTCTTGTCAAGGTATTTATTAAAAAAAACTCGTTCTTGCTTACTTCTCCCATTCTCCGCAATAGAAAAACAGAACATAACGATCTGTCAAAATTTAGCTTGAAAAAAGGTACAGCCCCATTAAATGGGCACGCTAAATTTTGACAGATACATGAAGAACACTGGGGACGTTCGGATTCATAGTTTAGTAAGTCTGGCCGCCGTCTGACTAGATGTATTTCAGTTTTGATTGGCCCAGAGTGGTCACGTGATTGGTTTTTGCAGTTGACGTTTATGGAGGGGAAGCCGACAAATCTAGTCAAGAAAAACCTGCCTGCATAGGTACTCAGTTGACATTTCGAAAAGTCAGATTTAAAATAAACAGAGTGGCCGTGGCAGAAAAAGGGCCGGTGAGAGAAAAAGGTGCCATTTCTAAGACCACTCTGCAAATTTCCAATTTTCGCACGATATTTAACAACCAATAGTTCGCCAACATTGTAGTAGTGTTGTGATAGGCAACCGTGTTACATTTTAAATGTACTTATTTGAAAATAACAATTTTTGAAAAACTTATGAAGGGCCTTTTCCGAATAATAAAGGGCAAAAACAAACAAAGGTAACGCTGATCGCGAGGATACAAAAACAATTCAAGTTGCTTAGGCAACGCGTTCGGATTCCTAGTCACGACGAATCTAGTTGACGTTTTACATAAACTAGGTATCCGAACGTCCCCATTCTGAAATAAAAGTTTGATTATTTAGCTCGAGCAGCGTACCACTCAGCTAAATGGGTTCACTAATGTGGTTTTCCATTGGGACAAAAAATCAATCTTTTTTTTGATCTAAATCACTTTTTGCGTTCCATTGGGACGAAAAATCAATCTTTTTTTCAATTCGGATCACTTTTCGCAGATCTCGATATTTTTTCAGATTTACGCATACCAACATACTTTGTATAGCTGTTTAACGTCAGTTTAAGAGGTTTCATTTCGAGGCAAATGCGCAAAGTTTCGTGAAAACCAAAATAACAAAATGCATAAATAGCTATGGATACGATTTCGGAGGAATTATTATCTTTATTATCTCCCTCGTCATCTGAATACTACAAACCACCAATAATACTTCGTTTGTATCTACAAGAAGGAAAACATTTTTGAGGGCGATATCCATTTGTGATTTAGCCAAAAACGAATGCCATTTGAACAGCTGATATTGTTGTCAATTAACGCACTAATCCATTTACAAAAGCAGATCAATCTCGTTGCGCGTTCCATGAGCACAGTAAAATCTGAGATCTGAAAAAGATTTCTGGTGGTCCCAATGGAAAACCACATAAAATTTAGCTCGCTAAATTTTGGAGAGAATTTTGTATAGTAGCGAAAATTTAGCTCGATCAGCATACTAAGCTTCAGCAAGAATTCGCTATTCCGCTTTTTTTATTTTAATCGAAACCTTAACAAAAACCAAATACCAAAAAGCCCATAAAAGTAAAAGAAATGGTGGCCGACCATTAGCAAGATGATTTTTTTTTAAATCACACGTATTCACAGACAGGGATTGAAATTCCAAAAACAACAATGTTTTGGGGAATCTCTGGGATTAGGGCACACGTTTTTTTTTCTCTCTTAAGTTATTGTTTGTAACATGCTACTTAGCATTTTTTAGATTCGCACTATGTATTTTTTAAGTGGAAGTGACTTGACGGCAGCAGCTTATGTCGGAACCTTTCTAGTGGTGTTTGTGGAAATCACTAGTAAACTGCAAACTAAATGTTGATAGACCCAAAATTTAATACCAGTTTATACCGCTGACACAGACTTTGTGTTTTTGTGAATTCATCTACATTACTTTGCAGAAATAAGAGGTTATAATTTTTTTAATTTTTGCAAAATTAAATCTGAATTTTCTAAAGGAAGTAGATTATTATTTGTTTTGCACATCTATTGCAAATGAACAAATACAAGGCACTGTCATAACCCAAATTGTGTCAATCAGAGTGTTCCATTTTTCTATACTTTCCTTATAAGTAGAAATAGTCCATCTTGCTTATTTCTAGATATATCATCATTAAATACAAAACTATGTATCTTTTTTTTTTAGTAAATATATCAAATATATCCATCCAAGAGAAATAAACATTTCCAGTGAAACAAATTTAAACTAACATTGTAACGCAGAAAATACTTATCTCCAATCGAAAGTAAATTTAATCTTTTAAATGAGAAATTCGTAAAAAAAAAAAAAAAAAAAATGTCAAAACAAAATACGAAAGCTTTAAATTCTTACATGAATATTTATGTAGGAATTAAATTAATATATTTAAACAAATATTGGCATAATATATTATATACTTACCTTAATCAAAAGTAAACTTTGCAACGTAATATAAGTTTACAGTAGTCATTTTGTGAAATAAGACATTTTACTAAAAAAAAAAATGAAACAAATATTTCCGTAATTTAGTCGAGAGCTTTTTAATGAGAATTTTTTTGGGACCATATACCAATGTAAACAATGAGGCTTAACGTATTTAAATGTTGAATGTTCTATTTAATAAAAAAAAAATTGTCTCCAAAAATGTATAAGCAAAGCAACATACATACTACATAAATATACCAAAAACAATTTTAATAAAATCGTAAGAAATCATTTTATCATTGGCTGTTAATTGCGAAAATTATTAATTATATATTAACATATATGAAAAACAATTTATTCAGCATAAGAGGAAACAATTTTATTAAACGGTTTGTTTTGTAAACGGAACAACGAATTCTAAATAATGCAATTTTCCAAATAAAAAAAAATATATTCTAAATTCTAACCTCTTTTCGGACTTGGTTTAACAAATTTCACTAAAATTCCCAAGTCACTATTTGCTACTTAAAGAAAACTAAACCAATACAAATATCTGCGTATGAATTTTTCTGATACTTTTAAGTTTCCTGAAACCAATCTCCATTTAAGATGAATCCGAAACTGATACCTGCCGTCGAAAGACATAGATTAACTTAGGAGTAAGCAGTCTTTTAGTTGTTTTTTTTAATCTAACTTAATTTGATAGAATTTTACAAATCAATTTGTACCCTTATCTCTAATTTATTTTGTTTCAAAATTGATAGGTGATTCGGTTATTTTTGTGCGTTTCACGGGTATGTTCAAGAAACTCATTATCGGGGTTCTATCTATATGCTATTAAAATGCATGAGCAGGACGTAAGATCTTTATTCCCCAATATGAAATTGCAACAAATTGAAGTTTGCTTGTATTTCAAACGTCTATCAATTAATTAATAATGAGCAACTATATTCACAACAACTTTCGGAGATAATTTGCTTATTTGGAGTCCTAACTCGGCTATAAGCGTTAAGGACACAAGGTGGCGTAAAAGTTGTCACCCGAAGTTCTTTGGCTGCAATTTTTTTTTTTTATGAATATAAAACTCTGGATCTGCTTTTGGATTGTGTTTATTTTACGTCTTAAATTTGTTTCTCTTAAGTCTAGAAAATGCTACCCGCAATAATTGATAATTCCGGCCTGAATTATGACACTTTCCATCAATCTTGCCAGAACTTCCGGCGATATGTCCTTGCCTTCTTGCCAGATATTCTCTTCAGGCTTCAGGAGTCTGAGGCTTGTTGACGTAGACTCGTGACTTCAAAAAACCCCACAAAAGGAAGTCCGGAACGTTTAATTCAAACGATCTTGCTTGCCAGTGCAAATCGCCAAAACAAATGAGTAGGCGACGGCCATTTTGTAGAATTAAGCCCATAGAAAAATAATTCCAAATGACAGTTAACTTGAGCGAATGGAGTTTACTTTGTTTTCCGCTGTAAAACAGTAGCACGTCTGTAGTTTTCGAACAAGCGTGAAGTTGTAGTTGGCTACCAGCATTTTATATGTATCAAGTCAATGAACTCCTTTTCCAGTCCTAATCGATTTTTTTATAGGTTATGTTACGTTTGTCGGATGCCAAGGAGAATTCGCGTCATAGTTTTTCTTGTAATGATTTGTTTATATTCCATGCCTTCATAGCTGTTTGCGTAAAAATAACTGATTAAGAATGGAGATTGGTTTTCTGCTATATTTCTGATAAAATCATAACAATTAAGCACAAGAATAGAACACCAACCATGGAAGCTCTTCCAATTTCCAAACAAGATAAAATATGTAATAACTAATAAAACAACTAAGTTCAGCTTGTTTTCCTACATTA
Organism: Cheilosia urbana; assembly: GCA_946477585.1. NCBI lineage: Eukaryota > Metazoa > Arthropoda > Insecta > Diptera > Syrphidae > Cheilosia > Cheilosia urbana. The sequence continues at coordinate 18,909,940 of OX297853.1, read as the reverse complement.
AATCTGTTTTCTTATTTAAAAAACAAAAAAAAATTAAATAAGTAGCTGAAGTTGGTAATACGTAACAGCAACACAAATATGTCCAAAATTCAAACCAAAAGCCTGCATGCAAAATAGATTAAACTGTAGAAAATCGTGTTTCACTTATCTATAAAATGTAAAACAAAAGAACAAACTATTATCTATTATCAATAAATTGAACTATTTTTCAGTCCTTAAGTGATTGTCGGTGTCTTATTATTTTAGTTCTTAATATAGGTATAGGTTGATATTAGGTTGCGCAAAAGTCATCACTCTATCGGAAGATGCTATCAGCCGTATTTATTAGATTCCCTTACGACGCCTTTACGTTGTTGTTTAGTTAAACGTCGCATAAGGATTTACGCAGCCTCTACGTGGCTCTCCTAAAATTGTTATTTATAAACATTTTTCCTTGCTAACTTTACTAAACGAGGTTTGTGTCTAAAAAGGTAAGAATTTCGATAAACTATTACAGAAAACACTGAAATCTATTACTTTTTGCTCTGAAAACAACATGCTGTGATTAGCTTCGTAGGTACCTACGTAAAATCATTTGACACAAAAAAAAAGAGAAATTATCTGGCACAATTCCGAAATGTCTTCGAAAGGACTGCTGAAATATGAACCTGCTATCATGTTGTATCTATGCGTCGTCCAAATCCACCAACCACCACCAAATCTAATGCCTGGCCATAGGTAGACATTATTCACTCACATCTCGAAACATTCCCCACAAGCAACAAAACTGAACTAATATCACAAACCCACAATTTGATTTGAATTTTTTTTTTATTTATTAAGAATAATTTCTATTTTATAATTGCATTTGCAAACGAAATTCGTTTGGCGCAAATTAACTAAAATTAGTTCCACTTTTTGGTTTTGTTTACAATTCGACCACAGCCAAATGACGTTTGATGCAAACACATATTTACGTAAGCTCTAAGCAGGCTCTAAACGCAAATTTTCGCGTTTACCTTACGCAGCTCTAAAGCAACGTTGCTTAAGTTCGAAAAATGTTTATAAATCACATTTTCCTGCGTAAGGGCATTTTAGAGGGTGCGTAAAGATAAGCAGACTCTACGGTGAGTTTATAAATAAGGCTGTATATTTTTTGCAAATGGCGGCAAATTTAAATTCAACTTTGACATTTGTGATGTTGATGTAACGACCTATATTCTTAAAGAAAACGGAATACGGAATGTTTGGATTTTTTGTGGAATAATTCGTCGGTGTTATTGACGCTGCGTGAAGTTCAGCGGAGATTTCGCGTTGACCGACACCAGATTAGATTAGTTGTAAGTGGGAGTAGGAAGTTGCTGCCATATCACTGCGGCCACGAGTGAGCCTATTGTGATTTCCTCCATTTAGAGCTCGCTCATGATACCGGACTTAGTGATGAATCCTAGTAGATCTTTGGGAGCGCTGTCATATGTATCCTCTGGCCCAAGGTAAGGCCTTCCTAGATGGTGTTGACGTAATCTGATTACACATTTACAGTGACACAGTGTGTGTTCTGCTGATTCTTCGTCCTCGTTGCACAGTCTGCAAGAGTTTTGTGTCATTCCCATAGTCATGAGGTGTTTTTTGACTTGACAATGACCAGTGAGGAACCCTGTGATTGTACGAATCTGACTCCTTGCCAGTCCGACACCAACTGGGAGAACACTACGACGTTCAGCAGCTCGCATAGAAGAGTATGGGACAACACGAGATGCTGGCTGTTCTGGTCGGCTCAGGAGGAACAGTTGAAAATGTAATCGGCCAGATATCGTGCCACGCAATTGGGCATCAATCGGAGGTCTCTATAGACAATTTCGAATTCGGTATAACGTATAAGATTTTGGATATTATTGAATCTGAAGGTGGATTTTTAGAAATGTTATGAAGGTATTAATTTATTATATAAAAGGGGTTGTTGTACTGCGACCTTTTGGTCTATTGTAGCCTCTGCTTACGCCTCAGAGAGGTATATACCCCCATAAGAGTTCCCCTCACAGTATAATTCATTTCGGAATCATTTTAGAGGTTCTTGTACCCTTCTTTCTCCTTGGCCGAAGAAATCTGCTTTATAGCACTCTCTCCAGTCCAGTTTCCTTTAAGAATCTAAGGATGAGAGCTGGCTCCAGTGACAGTATTTTCTCATCAGATAGTTGGTACTTAACCAAGTATTTCAATCTTTTCTGGGTCAGTGCCCCACATGATCCCAGCAAGTGTTCTGGGATTTCACTGGACTCAGAATCTGCAGAGATACCCAGTTTCCTAAGGTATTTTTTGAGTCTGCAATGCCCCGTTAGGATACGGAGGTTATTTTTGCTCATGCCGATGCAAGCTTAAAATCTTTTCCGGTTGTATTGCCCCAGAAACTTCCTCCTCATGCCCTGAGTTTTTTCCCAGGTTCTTGCCCAGTTTTCTTTCTCTAGTTTCCTAAATTCTTCTTTGAGGGTGTGATCCCCTATTCCGCTGAATGGTTCAGGATCTATGAAAGTTTCTGATGCTTCCTTTCTAGCTAGGGAGACGGCCATTTCATTACCCTCTATTCCTACGTGGCCAGGCACATAGCAGAGGGTTATTTTGTTTCTCCTACCCAGTTCATTAAGTTTGTTTTAGACATTCCCACACAAGTTTGGATTTAATGATGTAAAAATCAATTGCCATAATAGCAGCCTGGCTGTCTGACATTATAGCTATATCACAGTTGACTTTGTTTCTGTTGAGGTTGATTTGGACACATCTGTCTATGGCATGGATTTCAGCCTGAAAAATGCTGGTATTTTTGGCCATTGGCTCAGAATATTTATTTCCAGGCCCTAATACTTCCGCTCCAGTTCCCTCATCAGTTCTCGATCCATCTGTGTACCACTTCGTTGTGTGATTCCTCAGTCTGTGAGTTGTGGATTCGCTGCTCCAGTTTTTCTTATTGCTGAGCTTAGCAACAAAGTTCTTTTGGAAATCAAATCTTTTGATTACATCGTTCCTAGGAAAGACCAATAATGGTTGTTTTTTGAGTAGTTCGTCAAACTGTCTCAGTGTGATGCACTTCTCTCTTCCTACTCCTTGTTATCGAATGGGCACGTGGTATTTCCTTCCCACACATCGCAGTAAGGCCCACTCCCTTCCAATTACTTAGTTTGGTGCCACTGTCTTCAGCCATTCCACAGTCTGTGGAGTCTCGCAGTCAACTAGTAACATACCCATCCATGGGCCATTTCATCCACTAGAGACTAGAGCATTCTCCAGATCCTTGAGCTCGTCGGTATTCAGCATCTCCCCAGGATAATCACAAGGGAGAACCGCCACCTGCTCGGCCGCCGCCGTCATGGCACGACTTACACGTTCCACCAGCCGTACCGTATTTCCCACTACACTCTAGAAAAGTCAAAGACAATTTGATAATTTTTTTTTACAAACTAACTTCATAATATTCATAAGCAACATTTTAAGACCAAGACTGAGTTCAACCATCAATTTTAAATGGTCAAAAAAAGCAAATGAACATTTTTACGGTTTCGTTTTACGTATGGTTATAACCTGGTTATAACCAGTAGGTATGGTCTGTCTCTTGTTATAACTGGAGCCTTGTACGCGCATTACTTCATAATCCTTTAAAAGAAATATATTCATCTAGGTAAGTATCGATCTTCTTACAAATACGACTTTACTTTTGTACTAAATCTGCAGCTGCTAGCTGGCCAATTCAAATATGGGCAACAAATAAGCAATTTATTGAATTTGTATGTTTTTTTTTTTTCTTTAATTTCAACTGGTCATTTTTTTTTTATAAATACCGCTGCCAACTCCAATTTCCAAAATTCAAATTTAACTTCCAACTAGGAAAAGTTACCTACTCGTCCATTTCTCTTACAACAGTTGCCCATCCTGTTTCTAATCAGATTCTCTCCAGTTCTCAAAGTTGGCTACATTACCAAAACACAAACATGACATGACATTCCGTGACAGTTCAGTGACGTTTATCAATAAAAATCGGTGGTTCGGTGAAATTATGCACTTTTTCTTCAAATTATTATTGCATTTTAATTGAGTTTCATTCGTTGTTCTATAATTAAACACAAAAGCAATCGTAAACAATGGGTGAGTTGCGTTACTAAACATAAACAGATGGAATTATTTACCGAAAAACACTCGTAAACAAATTAACTTGTGGGGGCGTAGAACATTTGGTCAATTTATTCTTGATTCATCCAACTTAATTCAAATGGTTATCCCTTACAATTCCAGATACAAAAGACTCCCCATCAGTTAAACTAGAGAAACATCTGAAACTCCTCAAGGAAGAGTATACCAAGCTGCAGCGCAGCTATGCGGAGCTCGAGCGGAAGTATAGCAAAGTGGTTGCAGCATCCGGTGATGCAGAAATCGGCGAGTTTAGCAGTTTTGTGTCACGCCTTGTTATGACAGTGGGTTCGTTGTACGGTCGCAAGACATATTCGGATTTGACGATAAAACTAAGCGGCAAGACAATGCCGGCTCACAAGTTCGTTCTCAACGCCAGATCCGAGGAATGGCGCGAAGAAGTTCTTGCTGATGCCGCAGAACTTGATTGGACCGACCTCGAGGAAGATATCGGATTTGCCCTATTACGTTGGATCTACACGGATGTGGTGGACCTGCAGCATGATAGATTGGCGCTTGGTCTGTTACGTGCTGCTCATCGGTTTAAGTTACCCGGTTTACTTGGACTTTGCGAGAGAGCTCTAGTTGCTTCCGTTGGTGTTCGGTCGTGTGTGCGATTTTACTGTGTCGCCGAAGAGGTGGGTGCTGCCAGTCTATTAGACTATTGTTCTGGATTGATATCGACGCATTGGGATGATTTGACACCGCAGGACTTTGAACATATGTCTGGACCGCTTCTGTATAAAATGCTGAAGAGCAAAACCAAACATCCATTGCATGCCGCAGTGCGTCTATTAAGGGAAGATGTGGTGTTCCTGTGCTTGGTGGAGAATGATGGATCGGTGAGTTAAGTTGCTATCGTTAAGATGTTTTTGAATTTTTGCGGTCAATTGATTTAACCGATATCTTATCTACTTGACAAAGGTTTTTAATTTAATTAAATTTATATGACGACTTTCCAAAGCTGATTTTACCAACATAAACATTTTATTACTCAGCGATAGACGACAGCGATTTTGAACTGTGTAACTTTCCAACGGTGTTTACTTGTCTTTAAGGGTTTCCAATAGAGTCAACATATGACTCAGTGTAGCTCAGAAGGCGTAGTCCAATATGTCAGATTAGGAAGCCGCATTAATGACTGCATTTGCAGTTGTTAACGAAAACAACGTAAACTCTGTCACACTTTTTAACTTCTAAAGATTGTCCTCTAAAATATGCTTAACGATTGAACATGTCATAGTTTCCGCAGATTACTCAGGCCAATGGTGAAAACCTTGGATTCTGATGGCATACCAACCTCGTTGACGAGATTATTTCACCAGCAACTCCAATCTAAGTCGAATTTTCTATCTTATGCATTATTGGAATCCAAATTCGATTTTGTTCTATCTAAATACCGAGGGGAAAAAAGCATTAAATGAATTACCACTCTGTATATCAATCTTGTGGATCTCATTGTCTCAACACATTCGCTTTTATGATATTTTAGTAAGTGCATGTCCATTTAGCATCAAAGCTATTGACTCGCAGATCAACAAATGTGTGATCAATAACTATATTTTGCAAGCGTAGAAAGCTAGGTATCTGTCGATAACTTCTAGACATTCTGGGGTTTCAAAGCGGCCAAGAACATCGTTGTTTCTGGAAATCGTGCAGTTCTGAAGTGTTCCTTTGGTTTTGCTTTAACGCCTTTAATAAGCGGAACATCCACAAAATTTTAAGTTTTTTCGCAGTCCAACAATCAGATTCATTAACCCCTATCGGGAATAAGATTTCCCCGGGAACCTTTTCTATTCAGCAATCTGACTTACATTGCTGACAAGGGAAACATTTCCCACGGAATTTATTCGCGATAACCCCTATTGAGTTGTATAGCGTTGTATGATACGATGTGTATAGTATGTCGTATGTGGATTAGGAGGGATACAGTATTTAAGTTTAAGAGCTTTGGTAGGTCTTGGCCTCATTCCTCCTCTGTTTTCCTATGTGAATCGTTTTTTGTACTCTACGGAGTTGGTTGGAGTTGGTTGAAGTCATTTTATGTGTTGAAATTTTTGACGCACGAGTAGTAAAGCTGTACCTGCTGTAAATGCTTTCCTATATTAGCTTAGTTTTGAATTGCGAATGGCTGCTTGAAATTTTAGCTCTCGTGCAAAAGTGTAGATTGCGGAGAAGAGTCCGTGAATTTAATCCCAGATATTGTGGCCACAAGTTCATCTAAGAAGGTTGTAATATTGATACCTTTAAATTTCTTCTAATACCATGTGGGGAGTTTGGACAAGACGACAGAGGATTGTAGGCTAGGGGTGGACTGTTTCGGTCAACCGAAATAAGGCAATAAGGCGCCCACTAGTATATCCGGCCTTGGTAGTACTCTAGCCATTTTCCATTCGCTTATGTGGTATCACAAAGAAGCTATACCAGTATGGTTTAATGTCGTTTTCCTTTAGGCAAAAAAAGCGTCCGGGAGAGTCCGGAATCAAAAAAAAAATCTGAAATCGTTTCATTGGCACAAAAAACACTCTTCTGGTGATTTTGAGGAGAGAATTTCGTTTCTTGATTTGAAGTCAGAATCCACTCAAGAAACACTCACACAAGTGTAATTTATGTATTTTATACAAGTCAGATGACAGCTGCAGTAGAATTGGCCCTAGCGAAGTATCCGTCGGAACGGAATCGATTTCATACGATTCGGAGGATTTTTCCTGCGAGGTGTACTTCGGAACAACAGTTCGGAGAATTGTTCCGACATTTTGTTTTTTTGCCAGTTAAGTTCCGATATTCTTCTACAGAAATTGGTTACGAAACTTGTTTACGATTGGCAGTACGCCATCGCAATTTCTTCCGAAGTCGGACACCTTGAATGGAATTAAAGCCTCCGAAAGAGTGTGCGTTGCGGAGAATTTTCCGTTCCGACGGATACCTCGCTAGGTTCGAATATGGCATTTTACCAATACTTTTGTGGATTCAATGAGAAGCAGTTTTCTTGTTCCATTGCATTGGAGAACAGAATGAGTGCATCCCCGAGTGAAAGCAATGAAAAACGACATAAGTCTGTCTTTCTAGACAGCCACCTTACCTAACCTAACATATGTGGGAGTCCCACCCCTGAGCTTGTGTTCGGATATTCTATCACTCGACGTAAAACTCTTTAACTCCTCTCTAGCAGTTGGGACTCGTACTACTGGTTTATTACAAAATTAAAATTAAACATGGTTACTTGTCATTACATTCTTGAGAGAGTTGGTTGAGAACAACAACAGTTACAATGATAAATTGGTTTTATGTTCCATTGGGCACGAGAAATCTGAGAGCAAAATCTGACAACTGGAGAACGTTTAAAGGAACCGTGTCTTTTATAGTCAGCCCCCATTTCTCTAGTAAATGTACAGGGGGGCTGACTAATGAAAAACAAAGAAAATTGATCGAAATTTTAGCGAGAATCAAGACAGATTGAAGTCTCCATTCATTTTGACCGAATTCCCAGTTTATTACCAGATATATTGTATATCTTAAATATTTAAAAACAATGAAAGACGCGACCATACGTAGGAATTGATTGCGGGAGAATATTTTAGAACTCGAATCTAAAAAGATTGTTACTGAAGAACAAATTGGTGTACTACGTTCCAATTGAAAGAATTTTCTCATCAAGCTCATTGAGCAATTGCAGGCTCGAATGCCCAAACATTTGAATAAATTTAAAATACAAATAAGTCCATTGAAGAGTGCATTCGTTTGCAGAAAAGACCCCTGCCTCCAGTTTTAGACGAGCTAAATTTCGACTGGTTATATAAAAACAACATTTGTAGCCAGTGGAAAAACCTCTCAACGAACAAATGGGTAAACACCGAAAGGACCGAAAGCTCGGAGTCATTTTGGTGCGAGGTGTTTAAATTTAAGGATTCTAGACAAGAAAATCTATTCTACGAAATTGCACACTTTGCAATTTCAATTTGAGTATTGTCGATTGCGAATGCAGAGGTGTTATTTGTATAAAAACTTAGTAATGGAGAAAGTTAAAAAGGAACAAAAGAAGGTTTTTTTTTTTTTTGCGATGGAAGGTGGAAACCTTGCATGAGGCACCAATGATCCGACGTTCATTGGTAGTGCCGGATTCTTACCAGCTAAAACCACCTCCCTTCCTGAACAGACCGATATTTGTCCCCCGCGGAACCGCCGTAAGGCATTACTTCGCGGGGGTCGGTATAAAGCCATATTAGATCACTCTATTATTTGAGCTATTCACTTTTCGTTGGCGCTCTAAACGCCTCAGATCGCTGAGTATTCGCACGGCCACGTTGCTTACAATAGTCCAATTTTCGTCTTTAAGCAACATGTAATTTACGATGTTATCGGGAGTGGGCCATTCCCCAAATTGATGCCGTAAGGCAATCCTCTCGGTTTCGTACCGTGGGCAATGAAAGAACACGTGTTCCGCATTTTCAGAAACGGTCTCGCAATGTGGACAGTTTGGGATGGTGTCATGGCCGCGTTTAAAGAGATATTCCCTGTAACAGCAATGACTCGTCAAGAACTGGGTCAGATAGAAATTTGTTTCGCCATGAGTTCGTTTAATCCATGCATCAATCACTGGTATGAGACGATGTGTCCATCTTCCATTCAACGATTCGTTCCATTGTTGTTGCCAGGTTGCGATACTGCGATTTCTTTCATACCTTCTTTTATCGTCGTCTACCCGGCCATTTCGAACTCACTTCGTTTCTTCAGCGAGTAAATCGATGGGTAGCATTGAAGATACGACGAGTATAGCATCGTTTGAAACAGTTCTGAATGCACAGGCGACTCTTAGTGCGCTAAGATGGTAGATGGATTTAGTTCCGCGTACATAAGACTTAACTTTCGTGGCACTTGACCATATTTCGGCTGCGTACATGAGTGTTGAACCGACAGCTCCTGCAAGAAGTAGTCTCTTATTCTGTTTCGGGTCTCCGATGTTACTCATCAACCTCGAAAGTGCACTAACAGTTTTTGCAGACTTTTCGCATACATGCTCTAGATGATATTTGAAGCTTAGACGAGCATCAATAACCACTCCTAGGTATTTAATGAATGGTTGAGAAACTACTTCATGCCCTTCCACGCTAAACGTTATCGTTTCTCGAACTTTCCTACTCGTAATAAGCACTGCCTCCGTTTTATGATCTGCGAGTTGCAAACCGGCATTAGCTAGCCAACTACGTACAGATGCAACTGTCTCGTTGCAGTGAAGTTCGACCTCTTCTATAGGTTTTGCCACAATCACCACGGCAATGTCATCTGCAAACCCGATGATTGACGCTTCTCTTGGAATCGGTAGGCGCAGAATTTCGTCATGCATAACGTTCCACAGCAAGGGACCTAGGACCGATCCTTGTGGAACGCCGCCAGTTACTTCATACTCTTTTATTCCCTCATCAGAATCATAGAACAGGACTCTATTCGCAAAATAACTCTTTACCATTTTACGGAGATATTCTGGTATTTCAATCCGGTAAAGACAGCTCATGATACGCTCCCAATTTGCTGAATTAATAGCGTTTTTTACGTCCAGGGTTATAACGGCGCAGTATTTATAACAAAAGAAGGTGGGGAATTTGATTTGTAACAAATGTCGTAAATAATTAATTTTCATTTTTGTGTTAATATTTCGCTTAGATATATTTTGCCCAAACAATTATTATTTTATATGTTTTCATTAACTTCGTGTACGAGGTCGGGTTTTTACGGAAAATGTTGTGTCAATTTGTGCTAGGGTGAATAGTTTGTTGTGAGGATCACTGTAGAATTCGGAAAAAGTTATGGAATCACAAGGTCTTGTGACGTACTCACATCGGCAGGATCGGGCTGTTAGTTTCCTTATAAACAAATATTTTGAAATAAAATGTCTTTGATAAATATCGTCAGTAAAGCAGGGGTCATGATGCACCACCAGTCGCACATAGGAGTATTTGCATGAAAAACCTGGCCAAAATTATTTTTCGTTACCTTTGTTACTTTTTCAACTTAAAATTAATATTTATTAAATAAAATATAGTTTCTAATTGATTTGTATTAATTTTAGCATATATTTTTGAAAAAAGACCGCTTTTTTTCTATTTGATTTTTTTTTATTGATCAGAAACTATTCGCTAGATTTATATCATTCTGGAGCCTCTGGAAGAAGCATTTCTAACGTCTCTTTTGAAAATGGAATTCTTATTTTCGCATGCTTCTTTCTAAGAGTGATTATAGGATCAGAGCTGAGCAACAATCGATTTAGGACGTCTTTGTTACAATCCTTTTTAGCTTTTTTAAGCATACAGTAACACGGAAAAAAATCTTTATTCGCTGCGGCCACAATTTCATATTTCTTTCGCGATAGTCCGGGTTCAATGAACATAAAAAGAGCCTTTTGTATAGGCAATTTTTCTTTTTTATCCGTAAGACTGTTAGAATATGCCTCTTTGTACTTTTGCGCTCTTCCAGGAGATTTAAGGATTTCTGTAAATACTTCTAAAGCAACAGTGCTACCGGTTTCTCTTAACTTCATCCGAGTTGCAAAAGCTAGTTCTTCAGTTTGAACTGTTTCTCGAATATTTTCAGTTCTTCTTCTTTTAGTAGATTCTTCAAATGGCTTTGCAGGTCGCCCTGCTGATCTGACACTCATAATTTTAAATGTGAAAACCCCTTCAAGCCACTCTTTGTTTCTTTCTACAAACAAATCCTTTCTTCTGCTAGAGCCTAACCATCTTTGCCTCAAATCGAAAACAATTTAAAATACACTTGATCTGTAAGTTCGAAGGTTTTCTTTTGAACAAGACATATCTAACAAAAACCTTTTTAAATAATTTAAGTTTTGGTTCATATCGACCTCTCCACTTTCTTCCATAATATTAAATAAATATTTTTTAGTCACAACTCTCGAACCAGATGATCCTAAAAAAAATGCGATGTATTAAGAATTGAACTTAAAAATGCTTACTGTTACACAATAAAAAGGCATAAGCTGAGCGCCTCCCAGCCCCAACCGCTAACACACCATTTTTGGTGCACTTAAAATATATCCAAGTGTATGTTTTTATTCCGAAAACAATAAAAAATTAAAACAGTAAAGTAAAATTGCAATAACTAATCATTAAAACCATTGTATGTCGTATGAGTGTTTTTTTTTTCCCACGAAATCGAAAAACTAAAACGTTCATAAAATATCGGGTAGCAGCTAGTAGCAGCCAAATCTTTTTGCATTACAATGACAAATATTCAATCTAACTTATTAAGTGCAAACAACTACAGAATAACACGGTATACTATACTAAAATTATTAAAACTTAAAAAAATTGAAAGAAATACGACTTCTTTTTGCTGTATACCGATTGAACCCGTATTGAAACAAAAACAACTACACACGATTTCCAAAAATGCATTTAATATGTCAATACATACCCACAGTAGAACTCCCCATTAAAAAAAATTAAGATTGATATAACAAAATCGTGAAATCACTTACAGAGGAAGACTAACGAAATTGCATGCAAATCCAAACCGTTAACTTTGAACTCAGTTTATCGCAACACACGATGAAGAAGAATAAAAAAAGCTGCAGCGCGTTAACCCATGTATATTAAGGTTACGCTATAGCAATTTTTATTTTACTTTTTAGTAAATTGAATTTTTACCAGCTTTTCGGTGCAAGTACTCCTATGTGAGTCGGTGGTTCCCCTGTACGGTGGCCTCATACTCAGTGTGGGTAATATGTTCCAAAATCTGCCCTGCACCCAGATTCTATTTTCCATAAACGTGGAAAACCATACTTAAATGTTGGCACGTCTCCCTGAACAAGACCTTTGCCTACCGTTTGTAGGAACTTAATTTCCCCATAGGTACATCGCACAACCACCGAAGGGGCTCAGCATTTATTTCACTTTTGACTTGGTAAAGAAACCTTCAGAAACAAAGTACCTAAATATTTTATTTTCTTAAACATTTAACATGAGTATTTTCTTCAACATAACAAACATGGTATTTTTTATAACTTTTTTTTATAATATCCTTTATATATCACAATATTCTCTTCGGAAAGTCTTCAAAGCTTTCTATATTCTTTAAATCGTTACACATGTCTAACTTTGGAGATAAAAAAAAAGCTCTTTAGACAGTACAATTATGTATAACTAAAACGATAAACGGTATGTGTTGATTGTTTTAAAGTTGTGACACGCAGTCGCGTCTAAAGTCGATTGTAACCATTGCTTAAATATTTCATAGCATTGAACACAAATATCACAGCCATTGCATCTGCATGCAATCCGTTCGTTGGGTCAATTTTCTTAGCCGAGTTACATAGATTGCCGCGGCAATAGCAGTACGTTGTACTCGAACCGGAGAGATTGTTTTCTTTGAATTCTTCACAGCCTTCCTTGTAGGGTTCTTCTACTCTGTGCTCCATACTCCAGCCGCCTTTTCTGAAAACCTGCAAATGAAAAAGTTTGTGAGTTAGAAAAAAAATTGAAGATGTGTGGCAATTTGTACCTGATCGGTGTACTTTTGACTGGCACAGCCCCTGGTCACTGTGTCGACGGTATCACCGTTTTGTAAGTAGAACTTCAAAATTTGTTTAACACACATCGTTGAGTACTGACACTCGGTGATATATTCGTCGGATTCATCGAATTTCGAACAGAGTGGTGTTGTAGATGTTATATTGCCTATTTTGTATATAACCGGTGAGACTTGACATTTGTAGCATTTAACTGCGGTGCTAGTTTCTGGAGATTCAAAAGAAAGAAAGAGGAATGTTAAGATGTCAGTACCATACTAAATAAAGTTAAAACAGTTTTGTAATTTAAATCTGATTGTAATTTCAGTCTGAGGCTTTAAAGTGATTGTCGGAAAAGTAGAAAATTCGCAGTTAAGCGGGAATAACATCAGTTTAAGTCGTTAAGTGCAACCCAAGCTGCAGAAGTAGTTCTTAGTGGCTTTTGTGGAGGCATATTCAGCGTAGTAAATTTCAAAGGATTGAAATAAAGCTGTAACGAGTTAATCCTTGCTCTTTTGCTGGTTTCTGGTTGTTGTAGATGGTTGTTTGTTATGCTGACCTATGAGGTCATTGCGAACCTGACCAATTGACTAGATGGGGCTGATCTGGTATAAATGGTGGAAATGTTACAATCATTGCGGCGCCATTGTTGTTAACTGAACAACGCGTCGATGTCGACATGTTGAGGATACCAAAAGATTGAAAAGTGCGCCACCAACTCCCCCAAGAGATGAGTAACAGTCTACTACAAAGTTTAAAAAGATTGATTCCAATAGTTTCCCCCTTTACTATGCGACTCAAAGTGGATGTCTGTATCGGATAGGATAGCTACCATCGTTTTACCACAATGATCGTAGTAGGGAAATGTACTATAGTAATTGGAAAGACGGGTGGAGGGACCTAAATGTCTTCAGCCGTCAGTTGCCTTGAGCGAAAACAGGTTTAATACTATTTTTATTCTGTCTTTTTAAAGAAAACTGTTTTGTTGGATGTGACAATTTCTCGTCATACATACTCATTCCACCCAAGTGTCATCTTTTGTATGGTTGCGTATTGAGTTTAATTATTCGAATGACGAGGTGAAAGTCATAGCATTATATCTCACCTCTCAAGTCATCTCAATTCATTACCATTCGTATATTTACATTGTTAATCCACAAATATTGAGTGAAATTTCACTAAACTACCAGCTGCGAAAATATCTTCTGACAAACAAGTTTGCTTATCATCAATTTACACACAAAAACCATGTTGCTCTATCGTTGACATTGGCAGAAAATAAGTCAACAGCATTTTTATCGCACATTTCGTAAACGTATAACCTCGTTATGGAGCAAAAATAATTTAAATACATTCATATCTACTCAATACTTTCACAAATGGATCTCGGGGCGAAACTGACTTACACAAAAACTACGCCTTTATTGTTTTTGATAACAGGCACTGCATACTTATGGTTATGCATACTTAAATGTGTTTTTGGATATGATAAAAAGTGAAGAAAGAACGAAAGTTCTGTATAATCGGGGTTAGAAGACTTCTTCATTCATATTCGCATCAGAATGTTGAAGACACCACCGTTTGTAATAAAAAATGCGAAAGTTTTAAGAGACAGTAACTTTCGAAAAGAAAGTAAATTTACTTCGGTCAACGGTCATTGACTGCTAACAATGATCAGACCCAAACTTGATACAAGAATCAATTGGCAAATCTTTGTGCAAAAAATATCTCTATCAGTAAATTCGAGACTTCTTTATTAATCAAATTCAAAATCAAAAGCTGCGGAACGAAGTTTGACTAATATCGTTAGGAAGCATGATATTCTTGCAAATTTTGACAGCTGGTCGATATCAAAGTAGGTTTGTTCCTCTACTTTTGTAGTAAGAATGAAAAAGACTGTCAAAATGGCAGTGGTGGGGATAAATTATCTCACAGAAATTACGAAAAAGTTAGGCCCTAGTTATAGCAATACGTAAAACCAAACCGTAAGAATTTTGTTTTGCTTTTTTTGACCACTTAAACTTGATGGTTGAACTCAATCTTGGTCTTAAAATGTTGCTCACGAATTATAAAATTAGATGTTAAATTTTCTAGAAAAATAATTTATTCATTTTGCCGTACGAAATACTTTTTCTGATCAACTTCTCAGTCAATTCCACAAAAGGAAACCGAATCATTCCACTGAAATATTTCATTTACTGTTTCATCTGTCAGCATTTTTTTTTTTCTGACGGAATCCAATCAGTGGAAGTTGGTTTGTTGTAATTGGCCGCATTCAAGAATCTAGTTATCTTAAGTCGACTAGATTGGTCTGGATAAGATGTAACCTGAACGCAAAAACTAGATTGGTCGGGAACGTCACTTTTTCTACGTCAGCCACATACCCGAACTGTCAACTTAGTACTCAGTCACGAATTTCTTGACTAGATTCGTCGGCTACCCCTCCATAAACGTCAAATGTCACAGGTGCCCACGTGACCGATTTAAACCAATCACAACCGAGATAGATCTAGTCAGACAGCTGTCAGACTTACTAAACTAGATACTTGAACGCCCTCATTGTTTTCGTAGGGAAACATTTTTCTGACAGATTTTTCGCTATGCCCGCCTAGACGAAAAAAAACTCATTTTAATACTGTTCCAATGTTTTCGGTTGCATTTTACGTATGGCTATAACTGAGGCCTTAGGAAACGCTTTTGTAGTAATCTATGAACAATGACAGATACACAAATCAAAAACTAAAAAAAGTAACAAAAAGCTGTTAAAATGTCGAATGAACTCGAAGAGTCGATTCATCTACCGATGGAAGTTTTTCGAAATTAAACTAACGAGTTTTTGAGTAAGTACTGAGCGAACTACAAGCATTCGATAATAGGAAAAAGCGACACTAATTAAGAATTACATGAAGGAGATTGTCCCTTTTTACAGTGATGAAGAATTTCGTCGCCACTTTCGAAAAGAATCTTGAGCAGTACATTCAATTTTATTTTGTCGCCTTTTGATACCATTTTATATAATACCAGGAAATCAATACAAATGCACGCATATGCCAAATAGGACAAAAAATGTCAAATCAGCTGTTAATTGTAAGGTGACTGACAAGGAAAGTTTATCCAATTCTCATTCTCACACCAAGAAATTTATTGATCTATCTT
The DNA here is from genome assembly GCA_946477585.1 of Cheilosia urbana. NCBI lineage: Eukaryota > Metazoa > Arthropoda > Insecta > Diptera > Syrphidae > Cheilosia > Cheilosia urbana. Next base: position 18,894,108 of record OX297853.1, on the reverse strand, counting down.
ACTCTCTCGATGACGCTCTCTTTAACGAATTGTTCGATTTAAGACAGCGCTGCCGAAAGTACTACAATTACAATAGGAGTATTATATATACATTTTCGGATATGCCGTTTGACGCAATGACTCCAGAAATCCTACTGCGACAAAACTACCACGTCAACTTTCCTCAGGCAACGGAATGGCTTAGGTCAGACTCTGAGCCAGGGAAAGAATGCCATCGTATACTTACGGATGGCTCCAAAACCGGACAGGGGTATGGTTCTGGAGTCTTCCTGGAAAGCGAGAACATTAGACTTCACTACCCCTTAGGTAACCATGCGTCTGTCTTCCAAGCGAAGATTTTCGCTATATCATTATGGCTATGCGCTATATTCTGACAAACAGGTGGAGGGCTAGAAGAATGCGTTTGCAGTGATAGCCAAGCTGCATTAAAAGCGCTGCTTAACCCTCTTACCTCGTCTAAATTAGTGCTCGAACTTGGTTGGAAGGCTAAATACAGTGTATCTTGTTTGGGTTCCAGGTCACACTGGTATCCGGGGAAATGAGATCGCTGATGGGCTTGCCAGGCTGGGGTCAGAGGAAGAATTCTTAGGACCTGAACCTGCGTTGGGTCTGCCTACATCGGTGGTTAAGTCATCCATTGATACTTGGGTTTCTCGCGAACACGAGTGTTTGTGGCGTGGCAGTGATGGGTGTTGACAGACCAAACGACTGCGTCCGAACATCTGCAAAAGGTCGCCGGCCTGCTTGTGGGCGTCCTTTCGGGCTTGAGCGTCTCCACCATCTATCCTGCCTGTGGAGAGGATGACGATACAGCGGAGCACTTTGGTCAATGTAGCGGATCTTTGGGGCTGACGTAGTGAGTGCCGAACATCTAAGCTCTTCATCACTGAAGCTTCTTCTCATCTTTCTTCGAAAGACGGGAAAACTAAGTACATAAATGTAAGGTTTCTGTTTGGCAGTACAATGGACCAGAAGTTATGTCTGAGTGCTCCATCGGATAGTAATTCCTCCGAAAAAACCTACTATTTTCACGTGCCTTGACATTTCTATATGAAGGAAACAAATTTTACTTTCTGGACGTTCATCTAGGTTTTGTTTCGATGTTCGATTTTTTATTCGCCGCGAACAAACTCTTGCGGATCCTTAAATTAAATTTTCTGACACTTTAAATGCTTTTTCAATAAGAGTGGTACGAAGTCGAGTTGGAATAAAACAGGCTATGTATGTGAGGTGATAATAAAATCAATAAAGTCAATAATTGACAGCCGCGACTTCTCACCGTGACATGGATCCGGCTCTTCTTTTTTCGGGCTGATTATTCACCAAACCAGTTGTCTCGTATTTAGCCAACAAAAGCTGGAGAGTCGACTGTGAAGGACTACCATACGTCTGCCATAAAATGGGCGGCACTCAATAAACGTATGCGCTTACCCGCGTTACAGGTTCCCCCCCCCCCCCCCCCCCCCCCAGATTTAGGGGGTTTTTTGGTCGACGGGGAGAAATCTGTGGTGAGATATTATTAAGGGGGAAATCTGGGGGTTTTTTAAGTTCTGCTTTATTTGTATATCGTTATAAAATCCTTTTTGGGTATCTAAAAATGAATTGAATTGAATTAAACGTAAGAAACTTTGAGTAAATTTTTTTAAGTATAGGTACCTAGCGTAGAGATTCTTTGTTCCGCTCACATCATAACTAAATTCAAGATTCAAAATCGAGCACATTCCAGGATGAAATATTAAGTGTGTGTGTTATTTTAAAATGCTGTTGATCGATCCCCCAAAGCCAATATCCTTGGACTATTTTTATTAACAAAATACTTCTTTCAAAAAAAGCTAGTGCCAGTTTCATTAAGAAAAGTCTTCTGGCTTCTAAATGGGCCGTTTAAACTAAGCAGAAAATTGTAGATCCCTTCCATTCATTCCAAACGTGAAAAACGCACACAACACGAATGCCTGTGAGAAGCTTGGCCTAGGGTCTCTACTGATCTGTTGCGCCAACTGTTTACTTATTTTTAAGTTGTACATAAAACTTGTTAAAAAAATAATGACAAAAAGTTTTTTTTGAAAAAATTTCCAAATCTGGGGGGTTTCCGAAAACTCATTTTGATAATAAAGTTTGGCGTGCTGATCAAAAGTGTAACTTCCCATAGTGATTTGGCATTAGTGACTAAATAATAAACAGCAGATTAGACAAACGCCACCAGAGCAACATGGCCGTCACAGGTTACCAACATCAGTCCGTCTCAATTGCAAAACACTTAGCTAAAAATTAATATTTTGACATTTGTTCTGTACTCCCCGGCACTCCAAAAAAAAGTCCATATTATACTCCTCAACGAAATCATGAAACGGCAGCTCTGGTTAGGAACGGCATTGATAAAAAATTCGTAAGAATTAGTAAAAATTCGTAAGATTTATAAGTAAAGGAACAGACCTTGTAAATGGATCTTATATTCTGACGTTTGTGTGCAGGATAAGAGAAAATGCAAAGCACTTGTGGCGAAATCATTAAAACATGGTAAAGTCAATAAGTCATGAATATGTCAGTCCAAAACTGAAAGGTATTTCTAGGTTTACATTTTAACCAAAGCAAACCGAACAGCGTACGTAATCGCTTAAAGACACTTGAACTGAGGAAAAACAAACAAACAATACGCGATTCCTATTTCGCAGTATTTGCCTGTTCTACATTTTTTTAGTCTCAGTCTGTACATGCCGCTCGCCTCCTCTTACAAGGTTTCCGCAGTTTTCCACTTTCCCAGTGCGCGAAATTTAAGAAATTAAACTCCCACACATCCATCACTGCGGGAGGTTTTTATTTCAGCTATCATTAACATCCACATTAGCCTCGCTTATTTAATTATCATATCATCGCATTTTGCTATCAATTTCCTCCGCTATTATGATGTATACGCGCATAGAAATCCGTGTTGTTTTTGTTTTTCCCAACTTTTCAATTCTAGGTCACTATAATAGACTCTCGTCGTAAGTGATGACCACCCCAATTTACAAGAGTCATCGTTCGCGCCCAACATAGTCACATGCACATCACATGTGGTCCATCAACTCGTCAAGTTGCTATTTGTTTATGAGTAGATTGTGAGTCTAGAGTGACCGATTGAGCATGTTTCATGTACATTATATGGGTTCTTTCCGGTCGCACTATACGCACAGTGCGTCCATAGAGCTGCCGCCGAAGTGGATAAAGCTTGGCAGCGGTCTTAAAATCAAAATGAGTCACATTCCAAGTGAATATGTCGAGTATACGAAATACGAGTACAAACAACAACGACGCCGAGAGTACGAGTATTCAATGTAAATGCAGTTGGCAAAGCAAGAGTTCGCTATCTACCCGTTCGTTCACTTGCATATTGATAAGAGGAGAACTCTTTCAGATGACCTCACGAGAGTAATTTCCTGTATAGGCAAGGAAAAACGATGTAAAAGGAATTCCTTAGTTTTCAGTACGAGTAAGATCAGATTTGTAATTTTATTTTTCATGATAGCTATGCATGACTTGGGTTTTAAATGATATGCTAAGAGGCAATTAATTTTAGTTTTGGTTTATATTTGTATTATTATTAATAGCGTATATGAAGTGGTCGTGCAAAATGGTACTACTTGACGCGTAGGTTAAAATCAGACTCACTTGCAACTATATTGGGAAAGAAACACGACACACATTCGAAGTTGGCGGTTGACATTCATGAAACATAATGAATTCATTTCATTCCATTTCGAGTTAAGGCGCCATTTGCGGCTTAACACCATAAGCGTCAGAATGATGATGGTTTTAATGGTTTCTTTAACCATAAATGGTTGCCAAGCGGCCGGCATTTTGCGTCACTATCAGCAGACCACCGAGTTTGTTTTACCTTTTGCGAAATGAAAATCACAATAGTGACCTGTATATGTGAGCTTATTTTCTATTACAACAGGGTGTCCGCCGGGAAGGTATACTACTTTGTTTTATCGCCATTTTGATAAACATTAGTCTTGACAGTTCATATTTGGCAGTCGTGAAGAAGACACGTGGCAAATTTATTATGTAAAAATATTCGATAAACCAACGTGTTTTAATCGTTAAAACATTTTATCAAAATCAATCATCGATTACTGTGACGATGAGAAAGTTACGTGAAATTTTTGGGAGAAACAACGTGCCAACAAAACGCACTATTTATCGTGTATAGTGAATGATTTCGAAGAAAGAGGGTCTGTAGGTGATAGGCCCAAGCATGGACCTATCACCAGTTACAGTCTGGTGTGTAATTTGGTCAGGAGGAATCATTGGACCTTACTTCTTTGAAACTGAAAACGGCGTAACGGTAACTGTGAATGGGGAGCGATATCCTGGTATGATTGAAAACTTTTCAATGCCACAACTTCATGCCTTCGGCTTGATTAACATGTGGTATCAACAAGACGGTGCCACATCGCAAACAGCAAGGATTACAATGGAATTACTGCGAGACCTCTTTCCACAACAAATTATTTCAAGAAATGGTGATGTTGATTGGCCTCCACGGTCGCCTGATTTGACTGCTCCGGACTTCTTTTTGTGGGGATATCTGAAAAGCAAGGTTCATGCAAACAAGCCAGAAACGCTTGAGCAACTCAAACAAAATATTCGTAATGAAATTAATGAAATACCGCGTGAAATGTGTGAGAATGTAATGAAAAATGTGCTCAAAAGGGCTCGCATTTGTGAGACTAACAGAGGCGGACATTTACCAGATATTGTATTCCATACATAATTGCCGACATTATATAAAACATTTATCAATATAAGGCCCCAGTTATAGCTTTCATTGAAATGCATCATTGAAAATTTTGATTTCCGATTTTGAGACGATTAACCAAACAATATTGGCTTTACTTGGTATCAAAATAAAGCTAATCAATTGTGGAATTTTTTTACGAAAAAAACAACTTAATTCTGATTAAAACTTTTCTTTAAATCCACTTTTATTATTTCACTGATCGAAATTGATTTCAATGAACAGCTGACTTTCGTTCCTATAACTTGGAACCCAATCGTTTGTTCCAATGATGCATTTCAATGATAGCTATAACTGGGGCCTAAGATCCATTCTTTTTCATTAAATCAAAAATTATAAACAAACAAAGTAGTATTTGTAGGCGCAGTGGCTTAGTCCTTAGTGGGTAGTATGTTGGACTACTAAGCGAGGGTCGAGGTTCGAATCCCCCAAAAATCCAAACTGCAACTTAGGATTTTTCCACTGTGCCACCTCTCGCGAACGTCTGACAAACATCCGAGAGTAAAACTGTCTTCAAAGAGCTTCTCAATAAGCCGTTTGGAGTCGCCATAAAATTGTAGATCATTTCCATTCGTTCCAAAAAAAACTAATGGTTTTGAGCAGCTAGGCCTTGGGTCCCTCTGGACCTATTGCGCCAACTATTTATGCTCTATGAATAAAAAAGGAAAAATGGGTAAAAAAAAAGTTTTTAATAGACGAAGTGTAAAAGAATATTACGCGACAGCGTAAAACAAAATCGAATCGTAATTAAACGAAACACAATTTGAAAAAAATAGGCGGCAGCCATGTTTTTATGGATCTGTTTCAGTTTTGTGTAGCTGAGCAAGCAACGTAAACAGACCCAGAATAAACTTTCTGTTCGGTTTCTGTTTCTGTTCCTGTTGCTGTTCTTTGTCACATGGTGCCTTTACAAGCACTTCGTTTAAAAAAAATATATATTTTATCCACCTAATTATTATTCCATCTAACAACCGACAGACTTAAAAGAATTCATCAGGATCACAGTGCTCGCAAAAACTTTTGACAGCTATTAAGGTAGGTGTCTGTATGATGTGTGCCATATCTATGCGCTGTTCCTTTGACAGTTATTATTCCCAACCTTGAAAGTTTCCAGCTCAGACAAGCCCTACCCTAACATCAAACTGAATTTGCTTAATTATTTTGTTCATTTTATGGTTTCACTTGTTTCCAACTTGGCCCACATTCCATCGATCTAAATATAAAAAAAAAGCGTTGAACAAAAAAAAACTGTTTACATTGCTCCGCGTATGTTTTTTTTTTTTTTTTTTTCTTGTTCACCTCTCTGTTTTCTTAATATGCATTTCCCTCAGTGAAAATTTCTGTTCGCATTTTTATGACAGACACACCTGAGTGAACGAGAGCGCGCAGCGTGCCATTTATATTTATATCATGTGCGTGATTTAGATAAGTGTATAATTAGGTGAAATTGGAGCAAAGAGAGTGCGCTGAAATGGCACTCTATAAAGAGAACCAGCCAGAGTACATTTATTTCCTAATGCTTAATTTTGCTTATGCTATGCAATGGTGAATGTTAAAGTGGGAGAAGGGGTGCTGTTTGGTGTAGGCTGGTGGTAGACAAAGCCGTACGTAGGGGAGCACAGTCGAATTTCCACTAAGTTCAAGGCCGCAGTTTGCTACATTTTTGCACATATTTGAAAGTGGGCGAAGTGTGGATTGAAAATGTTCGTGTTTTTTGCCATTCCGCTCATCCGAGATGTGAACACTCTTTAGGAAGGAAAAATTGCGAAAGCTGCTCTTTTTAGGGCGTAGATAGATAAATACATCGTAACTAGATACTTCCCACAAGGACATGGTATTGATTTTTAGACAAATGTTACGCATAGCTACTTCTAGGTCAAACTAAAGACACTAGACCTTTGTAGAGAAGAAAGAGATTTTAAATGTATGTAGGTAGGTAGGTATTTTATGTTTTTGTTTTTCCATTTTGTAGTTTTAGTTTCATGTACACTGAATATTAGATATAGAAAACTTTATTGGTTGCTAGGACATAACTCGGAAATGTCCATTGAGAATAAAATTTTATTATATAACCAGATATTGAAGCCTGTTTGGACATATGGTGTCCAATTATGGGGTTGTACAAGGAAGGCAAATGTAAAAATAATACAGACATTCCAAAACAAAGTCCTTCGGGGAATAGTAAATGCCCCATGGTATATTAGAAATAATGACTTGCATCGTGATTTGCAGACTGATCTTGTAACGGAGGTAATTAAAAAGTACGCAATTCGTCACAATGAGCGTCTGCAGATGCATATTAATCCTGAAATAGAAGACGTCTTAAATGTACGATACAATATTCGTAGATTGAGAAGAATTAAACCTCACGACCTTATAATCTAAATAATGAGAACCCGAACTCAAACACAACTGAACGTTGAAACTAAAATCATTTTTGTCGATCTTTCTTTGATTGGTCATGATTAAGGAGGTGTTTTTAGTGCGGTTAGAGTCCCACACTACTCTGGGTTTCTAACCCCACTGTGTCTTTCGAGATTTTCACCTTCAGTAACAATAAAAAAATGTACACTGACATTTATTTATTGTGTTATTCGCTGACTCTGACGTGAGTTAAAATCATAATTCGTAACCATGACCTTTACGGCCAAACTTGGGTCGGGTTATCGATCGAATGACCTCATAGCAAGTCAAGTCAGACGTGCTTGTCTCCGTTGCTATTTTTATTGTGTGCTGCAGGTGTTTTGTATGCCGAATGCATTACGGAATGAATTAGTTAGATTCTGGTGGTGAATGAGTGTTGCAGTAGAGCTTTTTCCAATTAATTTGGTGAAAGTTAAAAATGTGGATACGATTGTAAATGTAAAAATAGCTGTTTAGTCGTTTATGTCATGAAATTCAATAGGAATGGCTTTTAGTGTTTCGATTCAGTGTCGTTGTTTTCTATAATAACAGAATAATTATACTTCCAAGATTGTGCTTGGTCAAGGTTTATTGTCATAACAAAATCGTGTGGTCTTATAAACATAATCAAATAACTTTTTGTAATACTAAATTACCTCTCCGCAGTTCCAAGCGAGATTATTACAAGGTCAGGGCTCGGATTTTGTGAGGCGAAGCGATCATGTTACATCAGAAAATTTCTTCGTGCACACGAAAGCGTTTGAACGTTTCGCCTTACAGAATCTGACCCCAGATTTTATTAATTCATAGCTAATGCTATACGTTTTCACCGGATTTCATTACATTTTAATTTTATGAAAAGGGAGATTAGAAATAAATCTCTATTATCAACTAGGTTTGCATGTATAGTCCGATTTGAACACCATTTCCACAGCTTGAGACGCAAAAATACAAAACAAACAGAGCTGCATTTGACGGAAATGACCATTTCCACAGCTTGAGACGCAAAAATACAAAACAAACAGAGCTGCATTTGACAGAAATGACAAATAAGACGTCAAAAATGGAAAAAGGTCTCTCTATCTCTCTCTCTCTCTCTCTCTCTCTCTCTCTCTCTCTCTCTCTCTCTCTCTCTCTCTCTCTCTCTCTCTCTCGTGAAACGTCATATTCCGTCTTCCCTCGAATGCACAGATTCAGAGAGAACACGTTAAGTTAATCTTATTTTATTTGGTGGAAACACTTCAGGATTGAATTTAAACCTCTTGTACTTAATCTCGGGATTCGTGTCCGGTGGAAACGTAGCATAACTATTTTTAATGGCTTTCTCGTAATTTTTCTGCAGAATGTACATTGAGGGAGTAAAATTCAGAAAATGCAAATGATGTGAAATGTGATACTATTTGCTGACGTATGAAGCTTTTTATAATATGGATGTGTCTGAAATAAGTTAAAAATAAATAAATCGGAACATTGGGCGCATTCGACTAGCTTTATTTAGATTAGATTAAGCTGGATTGTTCCTGAACGTCGCTTGTACAACACCAGGCATATTGACTAAATTTCTTGGGTGCTATTCCATAAACATCAACGCGAAAAACTATTCACATGATGAATATGAGCCCATAAAAAACTTGAACACATAATCCCACCATCAGCTGTCAGACTTTGTTCATAAACTAGAGTCTTAAACGGCCTTATTAGTAAAGACTCCATCTGGAATGACTCTTACAGCCGGTCACATTGACCATTTAGAATTTTGAACTGAAATGTTTAGTAGAGAACAATAAGTTTCGTATTTTGTGAGTTTAAGAAGGTTCTCAGTTTTAGTTTCTTTTAGATTGATTGACTTTCTAACAGGGGTGACATTTTAACCGTGCTGCCCAATTCACAATGTCGCATTGACGCGCTCGTGCGTTGGACAGGTTATGCTTTCATATGATGCCACACAAAATACAACTTCAGGCGTTGAATCGACTTTAGATTCTAAATATCGTAAAGTTCAGCGCGACGCCTGAGTATACCTACTTTCTACTACCACGCACGTTTTACAACTTTAGAATTTCTAATGCGAATTCTAATGTGAATTTCTAATTCACAATTCGGAGTTGCACGCGTGCGTGTGTTGGCGCCAAAGCGCGCGAGCAATAACTTTGTAAAACAAAATAGCGAAGCGTGAGTTCTGTTTTGTATTTTTTTTTGGCTGAAAAATACAAATTCAGAGCAGAATTAAAATCCTCAAATATTCTAATATTCTAAAAACGCTTAACTTTGACAAAAAATAAAAAAAAAAAAGTTGGCGCAACAGGTCCGGAGGGACCCTAGGCCTAGCTTCTCACAACCATTCATTTTGTGTGAGTTTTTCATTTTTGGAACGAATGGAAGGGATCTACAATTTCGTGCCGACTCCAAACGGCTAATTGAGAAGCTCTTTCAAGACAGTTATTTACTTACTTAAGGTGGCGCTACAGTCCGGGGTGGACCTGGGCCTCAACCTATACGCCTCTCCAGTTAGCGCGAGCTAACTGCCTCCAGTTGCGCACACCAAGTTGGTTGAGGTCCCCTTCCACTTGAGCGCGCCACCTAAGGCGAGGTCCTTCTCTACTGCAAGACAGTTATACTCTCAGAATTTGTCAGACTCTCGAACCTCGACCCCTCGCTTAGTAGTCAAACACACTAACCGCTAAGCCACGGCGCCTACACTGACTTGACTTTGACATATGGGGTGTTTTTGGAGTTTACCTCCTTAAGAAACGAATTGAGTTATAGGGCCCGGTACGGAAATTTTATGAGGAGTAAAATCAAGTGTTACACTCGAGCTATCGTAACGATAGTTTAACATTTCGATAGTATCGATAGTTTCGGAATAAAATTATCGATAATTATCGATATCGAAACTGAGTTTTTGCTCAATCTTAATAATATGCGTTTCGATAGTATCGATAATTTTTTTGAAACATCGATAGTATCGATAGTAAACAACTATCGATAGACTATCGATTCTTTGGTTTAGACTTTAGAGTTCAGTTGGCTGGCGCAGAAATCTCAATGGTGGCGGTTGCAATGGTGTCAGCGCTGGTAGTTGCTATTTTTTAAAGGGCAAACCACCCAAGTGAATGCGTATGCATTTGCATTGCGCTGCTGTTTTATGATGCTTTCCCTTTCCGATTTTAGAGTGTGGATCTGTGGATGAGGGGTGGGTTTTGTAATGTATTCTTTTTCTGCCTTTTTGGTTCGATTTCATAATATTTTCCGGTTTGTTTTTGTTGTCTATTGCTTTTATGAATGAGATGAGCAGGTACCTACTTTGTGTGTAGTTTGGAAGTGCATTTATTTTTCTGTGGAAAAATTTCTGCATTACGATTTGCGTGATTTTTCAATTCCTGTTTGAGCACATATGAATTGAAAATTTGATTTCATCTTCTATGGGCATATGACTGATTTACTCGGTGTGTTTAAACTGTTGTGGGGTAGAATTTTGTAGGGAAAAATTGTAAAGTAAATTGCAAACTTATTTAAAAATTCACATCTGTTACTGTTGAATAGATGTTGCTCTCAGTTATTAGTAATTATTATTTTGTACTTTATGTAATACGCCGTTTGTCCTTTCATTTCTTTAATTTAAAAATATCATAGGGCACATTCAAAAATCTAGTCTCTTAGATTAGTCTCGACTAGATGTATACGCTCAACGCAAAAACTATATTGGTCGGTAATTTCACTTTTGCTACGTCAGACACCTATACGAACTGTCAACTTAATGCTCAGTTACGAAATTCTTAACTAAATTCTGCACCTATCCCGAATTCTTCAAAAGCAGCCTGTCATTTGTTTTTAGTTTACTTCATCGAAACTAATATCATGAGTAGATTCCAAGATGTAATATTTACCGTCATAAAATCTAACAGACTAAAAAGAGCGTCTAGTGGTTCGTCTTTTCAACTCAAATGTACCACAGCTGCAAACTACTTATATTATAATCGAACAGTGTCAGTAGTCAGTTTCAATTAATTTTATAGTCGCTGAGGCTCTCCAAGCAGATCATTGACCCAATTCCAAGCACAAGAGGGAACAAATACATACAAAAAAAATCACCATAAAGAAAAGTATTAATTAACATTGCGTTATTTTTACGATACCTGACTATATACCTATTCTTGTGCACAAATTAAATAAAACGAAAGCGCGCAAATCTCCTCAAGAAACCAATCAAAATCATTAAAGCGAAAATAATAAAAAAATTCCACGTTAGATTTGCTGTGCAGATTTTTTTTTTTTTTTTGACTCTAATATTTTTGTATCGTAAACGTACAAGTACATACAATATAAGTACATAATTAAGTATCAAGAAAATAAGTATTCTTCGGATATGAACACTCGTTCGTTATCGGCAATGACTTCCTCCTTTTGAATGGTCATGGGCACCCAGCCGAGGCGCACATATAGAATGTCAATGACTCACTATAGTGCGTTGCTGAACTGAACAGTGAACACTGAACAGTACTTGTGTATTATCGAATTGCACAGAGAATAATTAAAAAAATCGCATTTATTTTAAATGAACAGCGCCTTTGTGGCAATTTAATTCCGGGTGAATTTGCGTATACACACAATGGGCACGTTCGATTGATTACTGGAGCAAGTGACGCACTTTGTATATTTTTGTACTCATATAACTTACTTTACTTATTCATACGTCAAGCAGATCAAAGATATTAAGCCGATTTGAATGTCTCAAATTTATTATCATTCGACAGTGGGCTCAGTATTTTATGAGTACAGTCATAACTTGGCAACAATATTCGAAGTACCTAATTGACATATATGTCAATTCGGTATGTTTAAAGAAATGACACTTGATCAAATGTTTGGTTCTAAGACTGTCATGTGTAATAATTTGTTGTTAAAAAAACAGACTTGAATATCTTAAATTCTTTTTCAATAAAATGGCGGATGTATTTGCCATTTCCAAATCTGTCAAAATGTTTGAATATCCAGAAGCGGTCTTTCTATGATTTCTTCTTCTCAGCGAATAAAACATTTCAATTTCCTTTCTTACTTCGATGAAATGTGCGAGAAGTTTTAAAAGAATTGGACATTTGAGTATTAGTAAATACTTCTAAAACGTCAAAGTAATCTTCACATTATACATACGCCTGAGACGAATGTCGTCCATATTGACACAAAAAGAGTTTGCAAATCTATGCTAGCATTCCACTGAATATATTTCGCCCATACAAAAACCTCAAATTTACTATACAAACGAAATAAATCATGACAAACAAAAGTACACACATGTGACATGTGCAATGTCTTCTTGGCAAAAAGTCTTAAATAAATTAAAAAAAATACTCTAGGTAATAAAACAATTTCCAGTTTTAAACAAAAATTCCATTGGTACAAAGAGATTTTGTGTGGAACTGTCAAAGGCTGTCAAAATGACAGGAAAGTGTCTATGGGCGGCAGGTTTAATTGGGACTAGTGAAATTTAAAAAATAGTTGGCGCAACAAGTCCGGAGGGACCCTAGGCTAGCTTCTCACAACCATTCGTTTTGTGCGAGTTTTTATTTTATTTTTTTGGGACGAATGGAAGGGATCTACAATTTTATGCCGATTCCAAACGGGTAATTGAGAAGCTCTTTCAAGACAGTTATACTCTCGGATGTTTGTCAGACGTTCACTAGTGAAATTTACTATCCTAAAAATTCAATTTATTATGAAACAATATGGAAAATACAACCAACTAAATATTGAGATGAACAACCAGAAATTTTGATTTGTCTGTAGGTAAACGTCAAATTTGTAGACGTCAAGGGTACGGAAAGCTCTATAGTTTAGCGTCCGAATTTGTATACACACGTTTCGGCAAAGGCATTCATATATCTTAACTCAGACTGAACTAAAACGTTAGACATGACGCATTTCTCCACGGATAAGCATTTATTTATGTAGGAGAATTTGTTTATCATAATATAAATTGCAGATTCATATTCCTTTAACATTAACACTCATTTTCGCTAATATTCTTAAACGTCAAACAGATCAAAGGCAACATTATTTAAAAAACTGTTAATAATAATAATAATTATAATGTAAAGAACAAGTAATATATGCATTTAAGAGTAGGTAGGTATTACTATTATTGTAAAATATTGTTACTTGTTGTGGTATTATTTTATTGACAAGTTTCTTTTTCCAGTTACACCAACTGCAGAATTAGCATTGTCATATTTTTCTTGTGGGCTTGAGATTGACGGGCAACAGCTTGTTAGCTATAGTTGCCGTTTGTTGATCTGAAACCTCTCAATAAAAATGCTGTGTATGTGATTAGGTGTTTATTTACACTTTCTGCAGAATATTTAACGAATTTTCTTGGGCAACTGTCACTTGTACCACTGACAGGATTCAGGAAACAAAAAAATGTGCTAGATTTACCGAAATCCTCATATAAATCCCAACATATATCGTTTATTTCTAAGATTTATAAATCACATAGTACCTGTCAGGCCTTTATAAAATTCAGCACAATTAAGCAGAATTGCTTTTACATATGTTGAGTTTTTTGTTTTCCTTAAACCTAATCAAATGAAACGTAATATTAATATCACAAAAACTGTAGATTGTCGTAGATTGTTGAACACAGTGACGCAGACTTTCGATGCAAAGTTTGACAGTTTATGTCAATGCCGGTAGAAATGTTAAACTACTTCTTGAATATTAATATTTTATTGTTATTAGATATCATATTTACTTAAAGCCTCTTTACTTCCTGAAAAAAATGGTCCTACTCAGTGGTTTGTTCAACACTTCTGACCGGATTCCGGTCATAACTGACCGAAATCTCTTCACTCTGACAGGAGAAAATTTTAAAATCCGGTCTAACCTATTTTTAACCCAACCGAAAAATTTCTTTTACCGGAAAAATAAAATTGTTCTATAACTAGACATAATAAAGATACATTTGTATAATTTGAATGAAACTTGGCCATATTTAAAGAATACGCTCATAATTTCATACAGACACCATATTATTGTGAATAAAGGGGCTCCAAGACCACGCGGCAGTCTCATCTCTTATTTGAATGCTCCCGTCAAAACTGTTGATGGGGTTGTGTGCAATGCATTCAAACAAGACTAAAGTGAAGTGTACAGGTATACCTACCAAGCAAGATTTCAATGAACTGTTGTTTTTTTGTTATATTAGGTTTAAGATTATACCCTATTCACACCGTGCCGGAAACCGTGTTTTCCTCGAAAACTCACATGCATTCAGACCGAGGCGTTTCAATCAGCTATGAGACACTAGTCGTGAAACTTCTGTGTAAACTATTTTAATTTAAATAAAGTCAGAGCATTTAAAAATAATATTAAGTTGTGAGTTGTGACATTTAAGAATCGGAAGTCGTTTTTTGTGGTATTTTCTTGGAAAACGAATTCAACGACTCGTTTTGAAAACTGATATTATTGGTAAATTTTTTGTTTTCGAGTGTTTTCGCGAAAACCCGGGTTTGGGCTCGGTGTGAATAGGGTATTAGTTTGGAAAAATAAATAAACTACATACCTACATCCTACATATAGTATAATATCAGTTAATATTTGTTTTCTGTTTTTAGTTAAAATATATTACTATATTTAATTTTTGACTTGACTTCTGGTCAAAAATTCTTAATTTAACTTTTGACCGAATTTAAGAAAAAATAAAAATCTGTCATTTGGTCAGATTTGACCGGATTCACTTTTTTAGTGGCAACACTGGTCCTAATACTGCACAACTAAACTGCAGATTTGTGAAAATGTCAGAATTTAATATAAAAATCAAAATAGAAGCGACTATTTATTTCAATTAAATAAATTAAAGAAACGTCAAATCAAGCGAAATTCTAAAGAAATGAATTTTCTTTTTAATTTTACAGAAGCGTTCCCGTACTTTTTTAGTTATTCTTGTTATATATATATATGACATTTAAATTTTAAATTTTAAAGCTGATAGTGGCCCAAAAAAGTACAAAAGCATCCTTAAAGAATCTATAAACGTCAATCCAAAACGACAGTTGTGTGAACACGTTCAGTGGAATATTTTTTGACATTCATAATGTTGCCGTCCTTCTTTAAATCGGCTCACGTCGGCGCAATCGATGATTTGTTATTTCGTCTCTTTTCAACAATTTATTTTTTTTCAACAAAAATATACTAAAATTTGAGTGACAACTGAAAGGGATATAGGTACACGGTCGGACCCGCTTATTTGAAACTCGTTTAATTGAAAACCCCGCTTATATGAAAAATTTAATTTGTTCCCGTGTACTTTTTTTCCGAAGTCCGTTATCCGTTTAAATGAAAAACCCGGTTAATTGAAATTAAAGTAACGATTTTTTCTCATTTAATTTAAACGGGTTCGACTGTAATCAGTTGGTGGGTGTCAAAAGTTCGTCAAACGTCAATTTTCGATCAATAATTTCATCGTCATTAATCAACAAAATTGTTGGTCGACGGATCATGTTTTGCAGTGGGTACCTAAGTAAGTTGTCACGCATTGCTATTCTGTTTTTCTATGTTGCCAATTAAGATCACAATAAAATACGTTGTCTTCATCTTAACCATATCCTTGCGCCGAAGTTGACGCTGCGAATATTTCGAGATTCCAATCAGGTTTTTCTTAGATTCCTTTAAAAACATAAGTTTGACCGAAATGCCGGCAAACTATTTTCTGCCGGAACAAAATCTAGTACCTACGCCAGTTTTCTCTAGCCTTACAGACCAGTTGTTTAATACGATTATCACAAAAGAAATCAATTCTCTGCAACTCGTGACTGTCGCTTTAGTGAATTAATTATAATCAATAATCCGGTCAGGAGACTAGTGCCACAATTTAGTCATACGGTCATACCAATCCAAGACGAGACACTCATACTGTTCTCCCTAAACAAGTGCAACGACAAAAATACATTTTTGCAAAGTTTCAAAGAAAACACATTCACATTCCAGGAAAACAAATCGCGGATATACTTCAAATCATCTGCTTCTGCTGTATCGATGATATGTCATGAGTCATTACTCAAAAATCTACTCCAACCAACCGGCTCTTGTCGGCATTCTCGAAGTCGTAATGTTTTTTTTTTTTTTTTTTGTCTGTGTTGGGAAATATCACTTCGTCATCGGGCAGAGTGCAAAGACTTCTTGCAGTCATGTGTCAGTGATCCAAATTTTGTACCTCAACGTTCCCCATTTTACACTGTCCATCACCACTACACACTCGTGGAACCGTGCCATACACAAGTTGATCGTTAAACTATATCAACACTGTACGACTTTTAAAAGTGTTAAATCTTCGACAAACAGTTAAATCTGTGTTCGGTGTTCAGTATTCAGTGTTCGGTGTTCGGTGTATTGTGCTGTTGAAACTTTCGAAATATCCCCCATTTCGCTTCCTTTCAATTTCCCTCACCATTCGCCGTTTTTTTTCCAGGTCAATGATGTTCTCACAAGACCGTTGAGAGATGTTGCAAATTGTGTACGAACAAAAACACATGTCACATCGACATGATAATTATCTTTACAGAAAAACATACTTGTCGGCCCTACGCGCCACCATGTGGAACTAATTACATAGCGCCAATATGAACAGCACTAAACGTGCAACGGTTTTCTGACAATCACCTGTTGCCCCGCATAGGTACAAACACAGTTGATGGTCATTTGTATTCCAATAGCTCTACAAACCTATGAGTATCAGAAAGACTGCTAAAACCAGCGCTGAGGAACCGATGCTCTTTGTTCTAAAATACCACTTCATTGTTGCAAAAGAATTAAAAAAAAAAAAACCGTATTGTTAATTGTTACTCTAATGTGTCTATTTTTTTTTTAAATCACTAGTACACGACTTGCATACTATTATCGACTTGGTGGAGATAGTGTAATCTCCTCCTTTTGGCAAGAACTATATTTTTGTTTTCAAACTTAAACTGTCAGTTAGGACCACCAACAATCATCACAGTTTCCACATGAGTGTCAATGACAATGTTCGATTTTCGCAAAAGCGTTTTCCATTTACGTATCTGTATCTTTTTTATTATATTTTTTCTAAGCAAGCACACAGAGATAGGCGGCACAAAAGCGACAAAACTAGTTGGGGAAGGCACGATTTTTGTTTTACTCTTTTCGTTCGTTTTTTTGGTTAGGTTTTTATTTTATTTGAAATAAGGAACAAAGTTAATACTAGCACCCGAAAGCGAAAGAATAATATAATGGAACACGAATATGTACAGTGTGTACACCCTCTCCTTGCGAATGCTTGCTATCGCACTGGGGATAGAAAAAGAACTGACTGAAGTATTGAAGATTCAGCCAGCCCCAAGTGTGTTGTTGGTTGTTGCGCATTGGAACATAGTATTCTCTTGCGGCGGCCCATGCCATGATGATGATAATTAAAACGACCAGCACCGGAATCAACTACCATCATCACACACAATTCGCGCACACAAGTTCAGTAGAAACAGAAGTAAAAGTACGATTCCAGTGTAGTCGTGTGTTGGTTTTTAAGCGCCACTAATACGGTAGCATGCGAAACAGTCAACTGGCAACACATTTTTGTCTCTGCGATGGGATTGTGCAGTTGGAGGGGTTCAAAAAATGAAGGCCTTTCGCTGGGCAACTTTAAGCTAGCGCATTTTAAGAAGTCACTGAAATAGGGGTCCATTTAGATTTAAATCCGTCTGGGTAATATTGCAGGTACTCGAATGGCATTAATGGATTTTGAAGTTAAGATTTCGTTTCACATTTAGGCCTTCTATGGGGACAGAGTACTGATTCATCTACATCTACATGTTTGAAAGGACAGTGGTTCGACTTTGGAATTTGCCGGAAATACTTTTTCTTTTCTTTTACCGAACTTCATATGTAACGGCATCAACTGTACCATTCAAATAATGGTCGAGGAAAAAGTCGGGACTGATACGTAGGAGCTCTCACGATATGAAAGGAGGTTATTTGCCCATCCCTTTAAGATGACAACATTGAGGCAGTGGCAGTGCATCTGTGGCGTCGACCATTCAATCTGTCAAACAAACCTTGAAATAAATTCAATCTATGGCATCGCCGACCATCCACCTTTTATGTTCAATTGGTACAAAAAAAGGAATCTTTTTCACATTTAAGAGCACTTTTGCGAATCTAGTTTATTTCTCAGGTTTCTTGCAGTTTTACCAATACAAGTGCGTTTGAGTTTGACAACTGGTGGAGTTTGTTTAGGTTTTCGTGAATTTTTCTACAGCAAAAAAGGCATTGCATCGGATGAATCAATTTTTGTAAATAATTTATGTATAAATATTTAGAAATCAATCGGGACGAAAATTTCGATTGTTTTAATATAACCAGTGAACGGAAAACCCTTTGGATAGTGTCGAAGGCTAAACATATTCGAATCACACGAATATCAACGCATAGAGCAAGTGACGTTTCATGTTCGATTAGACACACGAAAATTAATATCTGAGAGCGAATCTGAAGAAGCCCAATCGAATACCACATAAGATCGAGGGAGAGGTTTGTTTTAACTTAATGTTTGTGAACGCGCCAGCTCGACTTGTCCACTTGAATTGTCAATTAGGTCTAGGAAAACGTTCCACGTTGTTTATTGTCAACAATAACAATAACAATAATAAGAAATAATAAGTAAGAGCAATAATTTTTCATTTATAGTTACTTGAGTTGCAAAAATATTCAATGTGTATATATAAGTGCACCTAGTTTAATAAGTCTGACAGCTGTCTGATTTGATGTATCGTAGTTTTGATTGGCTTGGATCGGTTATATTAACAGCTGTTTCAGTTGACGTTTATGGAGTGGCAGCCGACGAATCTAGTCGACAATTTCGAGACTAAAGCCGGAACCACACTTGTAACGTGTGTTGTGATGTGAAGTGGCGTGTCGCTATCACTCCAATGGATTTCATATGCGTAGAAACATATATTTCTCATGTGTTGTGTTGCAGTCTGTCGCGTTGTGTCGAAATCGCTCCTGAACCGATTGCGCCACAACGCTCTATGGCGCAATGAAACGAGACATTTATAACGGGTGATTTTTTAGCTGGTTTGGTTTTGGCAACACTGGTTTTGACAGCTGACGTGTGTTTAGTACCTTGTGTCACTGTCAAACAGCTTCAGTTTGGTTTGCAATTTAACCATGGATCGTCTTACAAATGAACAACGCTTGCAAATTATTGAATTTTACTATCAAAATTCGTGCTCGGTTCGAAATGTTCATCGCGCGCTGCTTCCATTTTATGATCGGCATTCTCGACCTTCTGAGCAGTCTATTCGGAAGATTGTGACCAAATTTCGCACCAAATTTACTTTGTTGGACATTAAACCACCAACACGTTTACGTACTGTGCGTAGTGAAGAAAATATTGCGGCCGTATCAGCTAGTGTGACAGAAGACCGCGAAATGTCGATTCGGCGCCGTTCCCAGCAGTTAGGCCTTTGTTACAGCACTACGTGGAAAATTTTGCGGAAGGATTTGTGCGTAAAGCCTTTTAAGATACAGCTTGTGCAAGAACTAAAGCCAGCCGACCTACCACAACGCCGAATTTTTGGTGAATGGGCTCTTGGAAAGCTGGCCGAGGATCCGCTTTTTTATCGAAAAATTGTGCTCAGCGATGAGGCTCATTTTTGGTTGAATGGGTACGTAAATAAGCAAAATTGCCGCATTTGGAGTGAAGATCAGCCAGAAGCATTGCAACAGCTACCAATGCATCCCGAAAAAGCCACTGTTTGGTGCGGTTTATGGGCCGGCGGCATTATTGGGCCATATTTCTTCAAAGATGATGCGAATCGCAGCGTTACTGTCAATGGTGAACGCTACCGAGCGATGATAACAAACTTTTTTTTGCCCGAAATGGAAGTTCTTGACTTGCATGATATGTGGTTTCAACAAGACGGTGCCACATGCCACACAGCACGCGAAACAATGGCGCAATTGCGAGGCGAGTTTGGTGAACAGTTAATTTCACGTTTCGGGCCGGTCAATTGGCCGCCTAGATCGTGCGATTTGACACCATTAGATTATTTTTTGTGGGGGTATGTCAAGGCTAATGTGTATAGGGACAAGCCCGCTTCGATTGACGCACTGGAAGCCAACATCCATGCATTCATTCGTGAGATACCGGCCGATATGTGTGAAAGAGTATGCCAAAATTGGACTCAGCGGATGGACTACCTGAGACGCAGCCGCGGTCAACATTTGCATGAAATTATCTTTAAACATTAAATTGCAAGGTTCAAACTATCGATTCAAATAAATATTTCATTCATTTTTTCGAATTTTTTGTGTTTTTTTTTTAAAAAAAGTTCTAAACCTCTTAAAAAATCACCCGTTATTATCTGAAATTGCATATGTGAAAGAAAGAGTACACATGAACATCAATAACGTCAAAAAAGCAAAACAAACAACATTTGAATTCATTTAAAAAAATGACAGCACACTAGATAAGTGTGCACAGAACACGAAATGACAGACCACACCACAACACACCACACGTTACAGGTCTGGTGAGGGCTTAAGTTGCGAAGTTGACACTTCGTATATGTGACTGACGTAGAAAAAGTGACATTAGCGATTAATAATCTAGTTTTGCGTTCTAAATAAACTAAATCTTTGAAATTTAGTCAACAACGAGGACATGGAACAGGGCTTAGATGGAATTTAAACTGTCAACTGAGTATTCAAACAGTATTTTCTTGAATTTAAATGGCTTAACTGAAAAGAGAGACAAATGCTGTGCAGATTTAATAAACTTAGATACCCGAACGTGAATAGATTGTCGAAGTCTTACTTCACAGCCTTACAAGTGAATTAAAAATACTACCTTACTCACGCAAAGGTAACACTCTCTCGATGTGCGTTTTAAGAGCCCAAGCTAAGAGTGTTGTGTACTCGCTACTCGTAGAGAAATAGGTTCAGTTACACCTATCATCCAACAACTATCAATCATAGTCATCATCATGAGTATCATAGTTAGATAGAGGACAGAAATAATGTTAATCCATTCAAATTACCATCATCATCATCAGCTCCAAAAGGTAATAGCTTCTCTTTGTCGTCCATATTATCTCCATTCTCCACCTAATGCGATTATGGTGATTTGTGTACGCATTTTGATGACGACACAGCTGAATGAATGTTCAGTTGGTAATCTCTTAAATTTGTTCACCATAACCGTCTGACGAATAACAATAAAACTGATTGGCACTGTTGTTGTCCATTTTAATAGTTCATACTTGGTCTTATATTTATTGTCTTTTGAGTTTTCTTTTCAGCTACGAAGAAAATACGTGGAAATGCCATCTAATACTTTTGTTGTCAGACAGGTAGCGACTGTCTAAAGTGTACGAGTAGAACATTCACATTTCCGGGTTTAGGGTAACCGGTACCCGGTAAGGTAACCCCTCACGACTGAATGGAATTAGCAAACGAAGGCAATCAAATATCTACTGAAATTTTACCTTCTTCTGATAAATGTTTGGTTTTAAATTGCTTTGAAAGTGTCAGCTTTCGACTTGATGACTGATGAGGCGCGGTATTGTGCGTTCGATGTGCCCCGCTCCAATGGCCGGCAATTGGCTAATGGATTGTCCGCATGGAACTATTTTCGAGCTCGTGGAATTATTAATAACACTCATAGAAGCGGTGGCGTTGGATGGGTGCGCCAAATTAATTAAACGAAATTGAATTTGTTTTATTAGATGAGCATATACCGCGTGCCTAAATGGGCGGGAAAATCGACGAAACACGAATCGAAATTCATAACGACTGAAGAGCATGAAATTGAAATTTATGTGTTGAATTTATTTGGCTAATTATACCGAATGTGTACTGCATAATTGGTATAGTTCGGGTAGATTTGAAGTCATATTCTGCCGTCAAATGCACTTTCTAATTCATTATGTACTAATCTAGTACTATTCAAGGTCGTCGATCAATGAGAAAAATATGTCTTCTGAAAGTGAGTACCTAGTTTAAGTTGCTCATCTTTTATGCGCTTATACAGTTCCAACTTTCTTAAGTAATTAAAAGGCGTTCAGTTCTTGACGTACGTCAATTTATGCGGTATTCGATTGGGCACTCTCAGATCACTTTGTTTGCTCTAGGTCACTTTTTATGTTCGATTGGTACGAATAAAAACAACCATTTTCCGGTTTCAGAGCACTTTAGCGAATTTTTTTCTCCGAGTTGCTTTAGATCACCAATGCAAGAGCAAGTGCGTTTGACAACTGGTGGAGTTTGTTTACGTTTTCATAAAGTTTTTCTATTGAAATGAAAGGCACCCAATCGGGTCAATCTATTTTTGTAAATTATTTAATCAATCTGGGCGCAAAATTTCGAATGTTTTGATATAAAATTTAACCTGTGAATGGAAAACACTTAGAAAAGTATCGAATGGTACACATATTCGAATCCCACGACTATCAACACAAAAAGAGCAAGTGACGTTTTTGTGTTCGATTAGACACACGAAATCTGAAATCGGAGAGCGAATCTGAAGAAGCAAAATAGAGAAACGGATTGCACAATTAGTAGAACTATTTACGATCTATCGAAGCAAGTTTTAGAACAGCAAGGCCAAACGGACTAGTAGAGTATGCCGAAACACCATGTTCAGATGTGGATCTAATGAGAGCGCATAGAGATGTATTTATCAGCATTTGACAGAGGCAATCGGCAGACTTAAAGATGTAGTTGTTACAGATTAGAATCTAGATTACCTGAATGTCAAAACTAGATTAGTCGGTTACGTTTAATTGACTAAAACAAACGTAGGGAGTTGGGGATGGTGTAAACGAATTTTGGAAGTTTGGTCGTAGAATATATTTGGGGCTTTGAACAAAAATTAACTTTTCACTATTGGCCTTCGATTTGTATAAAATATTTTGGAATATATCAGAATCTATAAAACAATCACTGCCCTTAAAAAACAAAGTAATATTGTTTACATCTGCCCAGTCCTTGGGGTATGTGTAAACACAACTAAAATTCATGTGGGGTAGGTATAAAATGAAATTTTATTATTTTAAATAAATTAGCGAATGATGAAATTGCTTAAATCAGTGTCGAAATGTTCCTTGTATTGGACCAGGAAGAATATATTTTATCACATTTCGCGAAACGATGGAGATATCATCAATAAGTGGATGTTAAAGCTTATGTCGATTTCCATTGGGATTTCGAGATTTTGCTCTCAGATTTCAGATTTTTCGTGCCCAATGGAACATAAAACGAGATTTTTCTTCCTTTGCATCTGTGGTGGTGCGTGTTTTAAAAGTCACGTGTTCTTAAATTGTAATTTGTGTTAATAAAAATCCATTCAATTTATTTTAATAAATATTGCAGCGGCCATATGTATTTTTTTTTCTATTTTTCACAGACTTCTCGTCTAAAAACGTAAGTAAACACACTTTAAAGTTTGACAAACGACAAATGTTTTGGTGTTAGTGCAAATAGGTGTGAATCTCGCTCGGATATCGAGATTCGCAAAATTGCTCTGACTCTCAAAAAAAGTGCTTTTTTTGCGCCTAATGGAACATGAAATCTGACAGCCAGCTGATTTCGAGAGCCGAGAAAACTGCTCTGACTCTGAAAAAAAGTGCTTTTTCTGTCCCAATGGAAAACGACATTAAAGTCTTTGATGCAGACATTCTTTAAAATTGTAAATAAATACAAAATTTCTTTTGCTAGTATTTTTTCGAATTAACTTTAGAAATGGACGATGGAAGCATTAAACTTTTGAGAGTCATGATCTGATTGTGGTATTAAGAGATCTTTGTAAGCATTAAGCTCCGATTGATCATTTCTCCCTGGAACTGGAATAGAAAGTTATTTCCCCTTTCCGACAAGTAAGGCTGTTCAGAAGGTATTGAAGCTGAAAAGTCATCATCATTAAAAATTTGTGT
This sequence comes from Cheilosia urbana, assembly GCA_946477585.1. NCBI lineage: Eukaryota > Metazoa > Arthropoda > Insecta > Diptera > Syrphidae > Cheilosia > Cheilosia urbana. The sequence continues at coordinate 18,869,982 of OX297853.1, read as the reverse complement.
ATTCAGTGGCCATACTCCCGAGTTCTTAAATCCAGATTTAATATTGCGAGCAGAAAATGCGTTATAAAATTGAGCCCGAAATAGTTCGGCAATATCCTAAATCCTGATTGGAGACCCTGGTTTGGTGGTAAGGCGATCTTGAAAAGACACTTTTAAAGCGCTTTTAAATGGGCCGCATACGGATATATCAAGGGGTTGCAAGCGGTGACTACAATCTGGCTCTTGGATAATTTACAGGTTCGATGGATACGTGGCTCGTTGGATTATCAAGTAGAATATGGTCATTTTTGGAGCACTTTGCAGAAGTGTTCAAATGTTTCAGCGTTTTGTACAAAGCATTCAACGGTCATCCATCCACTTTTTGTTGTCAGTCCCATGCTTTTATTAGGAGCACCGTTTAAAAAATGTTGCAGCCGTTTCTTTGTAAGATTTCTTCCGAAACATGACCACAAATAGCAGCCATATAAACCGATTTGGGTATTTCAATCCTCCCTTTCTTTGTGTAGGTACGGACCATCTTCTATCAGAGAAATATAAATGGATATTTGCAATTTTAACACTCAGCTTAAAAACTCATTAAGATTGGGCAAATGTAAACGTGTTCACAAGTACGAGGACTCCTTTTAAGCCGTTTACATCTGCCCCAGATGGCCTTTTTGAGAAGAAAATTTTCTGACAAGTCAAAAATGTTGCCAAACAAGAACTTACCAAAATAACTTGAAACTACTATGCTGCAGCTACAAAAACATACACCTTCACTTTGAATTGGTCAAAAACTTCACTTGAAATCCACAATTTAACACTCATTCAAAATGTTACCTTGTGACAGCGAGAAACTTCGTTCGTGAATAATATTTTACACTGAAATCGGTTCTTCCCCGCTTTAATATAGTATAATCGTGTTTCGGAGGATGGAATGTTCACAACGCCCCCAAATGTTTCCTTGTTCACCATCTGCCCAGCCTAGTTGTTTTAAAGAATGCTTAGCTAGTTGCAAGATTAAATCTGAATGTGAGCTACACGCTGATAGGTTAGGTTAGGGTGGTGGGCTAGCTGAGAGTGTTCCGCACCGAATTCAGGTTTTATACCTCACCCGAAGTTGAACAGCTGATATTGTTGTCAATTATCGCACTAAATGGATTTGTGAAAAGCAGATCAATTTCGTTGCGCGTTCCATGAGCACCGTAAAATCTGAGATCTGAAAGAGATTTCTGGTGGTCCCAATGGAAAACGACATTTACTGTGTCATTGCATACAAACCATCTTGAGGAACAAACACTGATATGTCAAAGCTGGAGTTCAGGCGTAGCCCTTGCTTAAGAAGACTCTTTCCACTTATTTTTATGTCATCAAAGTCTCGGACTTTAATATCGACTTGAAAATCCTAAGGCTTTCCAGCAGCTTTCCAGTATCTCCCGTGATGTGATTACTTGGTTATGTCGAACAGATGATTGCTGATATGGATACATTTTTAACTATACGACGTCAAACTATCCCAAACTTGGAAATAGCTAAAATAACTTTGCTTATGTATTTTCCCCGTTCCATACAAAATATAGCTATTCACTGGCAACCATTACTCCATTTCAGCTGCCGGAACTTGTCAATAGTTTATCGCTGCAAGGTCAATTGCCATTGCAAATGGCGCTGCTGGCACGAAATTCGGCAATTTCAGAACAACTTGTAAAGAATGGAGGTGCCAACGTAAACGCCTACGATGCTGAGGTAAGTTTTTCATTGCCACACACTAAACCATTACTCCAGTGATTCCAATTGATTTTTAGGGTTCGACTCTCTTGATTGATGCTATCAAACGTGCTGATGATTTCGCTGCAAACTTCCTCCTTGACCGAGAATGCGACGTAAATCTCCCGCACAGGTAGCATTAATAAATTATTTGTGGTTGTTTTCATAAAATGAATCAGAACCGGTTTTTTCTTCCAATCAGGGTAAGCTCCGATACGGCACTGCACCTCGCGTGCAACTATTCTTCCAAATATATTGACTCTGAAACATTCAACAACATGCTGGGAGTGGCCAAAAAGATTCTAGCACTCAAAGCCGACGTTAATCTGCAGAACTTGCGAGGTCTCACCCCACTCCATTCTGCCATTCTCTCGGGTCACACAGAAATGGTGGATCTGCTGCTAGAGATGCCTGGAATCGATATAAACCTGCGGACTAACGACGATAAATGTGCTTTGCTGTTGAGCTTGACGCCACCACAAGCCGAAGGTGCGCCCTTTGACTTGGCTGAGAAACTTTTGCAAAAAGGGGCCCGACCGAATCAGATCAAATCCGAAACACACGACAGTTTGCTGCAACTGCTCGCCATACAGGGGCTGGAAGAAGCCGCTGTATTTCTGGCAGATCATGCCAATTTGAATCACGTCAATGGCCAGGGGCTCACCGCTCTACATATCGCCAGTGAAAAGAATTTACCAAAGCTGGTGAATAAGCTTCTGAACGCTGGAGCTTCACCTAACCTCCAATCCAGTGTAGCCGAACTGAAGTCCGCCTTGCACCTAGCTGTGGAGGCGAACTGTGCAGAGGTTATTACAGAATTCGCCGACTTCAAGGAGCGTTGTGGTGCTGGTCGCGAAGTGCCTGACTTTAATTCTAAAAACGCCTCAGGGGACTCACCGCTGAGCCTGAGTCTTTCATTGAGTCGAACAGAGCTGGTGCCGATTTTGATACGAGGCGGAGCTGATGTGAATGCGCGCAACGGGCAGGACATGACGCTACTACATCAAGCTATTCTAAACCATGATGCGGACACTGCAGTTTTCCTTTTGAAGCAAGGAGCTGATATGAATGCCCTTACCGGGGAACAGGAATCGCCGCTTCAGTTGGCCATTCATTGTCATCTGGCGCAGGTTGTTGACGCTCTTTGCAGCCTTGGAGTCGCGTTAAGCGCTCCAGACAACAAGGGTGATCCTCCACTTTGGACTGCACTGGAGCTCGAATACGACGACGTGGCTCAGGTGCTCGTCCGCCATGGCGTTGATACAGATTGCTGGGGCCCTGGCCCTGATGGATGTCAACAAACACTCCTTCATCGCGCCATCGACGAAAACAAAGAAGCCGCTGCAGTTTTCCTTATAAAAAGCTGTTGCGACTTGGACTCTCCCCGTCAGCCTGGTATAAACGGCGAGGGAGGCGACGAGGCAAAGGACAAAGCTTCTCCCCTGCACCTCTGCTGCCAGTGGGGACTCACAAAAGTTCTTCAAACCCTAATCGATCACGGGGCCAATGTGAATATACTCGATTGCGACAACAAGACGCCCCTGCATGTCGCCATCGAGAATCAACACAACGACATCATAATGATTCTCCTCTGTCATCCGGGAATCGATCTTAAAATCCGCGACAAAAGTGGCAACACACCCTTTGCAGCCGCTCTTACGAAGCGCCAGAATAAAGCGGCTCAGAGTATCTTGGAACGTCTGCCGAATGCCGCCGAACAAATGGACCAAAGAGGAAGAAATTTCCTTCACACTGCTATCATGAAGGACGACCTGGAGAGCGTGCTCTTCCTACTCGCCATCCAAGTGGATGTGAACAGCCGAGTTCAAGACGTAAATCAGACGCCTCCGCTGCACCTAGCTGCTGCGTCTCAAAACGAAATGATCATCAGAAATCTGATCCTGGCCGGTGCCAGGATCAATGATCGTGATGCTACACAGAAAACTGCGCTGCATATCGCTTCCGAACGGGGAAATCTACCGGCGGTCTCGGCTTTGGTGCAAAACGGGGCCGACTACGATGCAACCGATGGTGACGGTAACAATGCGCTGCATATTGCCGTTCGGGAAGGTCATTTGACGATCGTAAGGGAGCTTCTAACCGAGTCCAGAATAAATGCCGAGGCGGTAAACCTGAAGGGCAGAAATCCGTTGCATGAGCTGTGCCGCACGGGCAAAGACAATACTGCGGCCGCAATTTGCGAGCTCTTCATCGAATGTATGCCAAAGTACCCAATCAATGTGCCCGATATGGACGGCAATACACCTCTGCTGCTGGCATTCATGCGAGGTCAGGCTCCCCTGTGCAAAGTGCTCGTCAAAAATGGTGCTTGCATGGGCACTGAAAACCGTGATGGAGCCACCATATTCAATTTTAAACTGGCCACCGATCAATTGTTGCACAAGCTACTGGACCAGTTGCCACAGGAATCACCCTGGGCCGAAGCGGACTTGTGTCAGGAATGCGGTTCGAAATTTTCACTCACGATGCGCAAACATCATTGGTAAGTGCAACACGCTTCAAGGGCGTGAAAAGGAAGTAAGTCATTGGAACATAAGTGTAGCCTGCGTGAACTGAAATTTGAAGGTTTCCCTTAATGTTGGCTTGAAAAAGTCTATCCAAATATGACTTTTAGTCGTGTAATTAAAACGTCCTAGATTTACATGGTTTTCCTTGGACTTGATCTAAATATTTTTCCATTTTACTAACATGAATTCCTCTCTTTTTCAGTCGCCATTGTGGCCGGGTACTTTGCTCAAAGTGCTCCAACAACGATATACCGATTCTTAAGTTTGGCATTAACAAGCCCGTCCGTGTCTGTAGTGTTTGCTTTGGTGTATTACACGTGGGCAGTGGTGGAATGCCATAAGAAGACGACGACTACGGCCAGCATGGATGAACATTGAACAGCCCTACTCAACAACACATCCATAACACAATTCATTCCTTAAAACATAACTAATATCAAGTTTTATTAATTTACACTTGTATTCACCAAAAAATGATCAACAGGAAGCCTTTTTTATTATTTAATTCACATTCGGAATGTGTAGTTGATATTTGTAATTGAAATTTGTTTCGATTCTTTCTTCATCATTTGTTTCGTTTCCATCATTATATTGTAGAGTTTACGTGAAATATTAAAATTTATTTAATATTTTAGATTTTTTAACACCTATATTATATAAATATATATTATATACGAAATGTTAATTAGTATACAAATAAAAGAATGTGTTTACTAAATCGAATTTCTCTGCCTAACTTGGACTTTTAATTTAAATCACTCCTCGGGCAATTCACAATAGTAAATTTGGGCTGCACAACGCTGACCGGCTTTGAGCTCGTAGGTACCCAGAGAAGGAAGACAAGAGCACATATGGAAGCTTTTTTAATCCGCTTGCATGAACCATTCTTTTCAATTGGCAAAGGAATGGTAGAACAGCTAATTCAAAAATGGATCACGGCAGAACACCTGCGAAGGTGATCAACCGTGGAGCAATGTAGACAGGTTAAAATGGCAATTAAGTTGCCGAACTGCTCCACCCAAAGAAGGGTTCTAAGCATGAAACGAGGAACATTGAAATGAGTGGTGGCTTTGTCAAGAGGACATTGTAATTTCGGGTATCACTTGAGGAAGATGGGCCTTAGAGAGAATGATGCCTGTAAACTATGCCTGGATTAATCTGAGACAGCGGCACATATACTGTGTCAATGTCACAATAGTCAATTTTGGCTTCACCAACTGACCAGCTTTGAGCTCGTAGGTACCCAGAGAAGGAAGACACGAACACATATGGAAGCTTTTTTTATCCCCTTGCATGACAAATGTTCTCGAAGAGTGATGAAAACGTCGCGACAACCACCGGAAATAAACTCCCGTCCGATTTTTAGTGTGGCGAAATAACATTATTGTATGAATCAAGGGCTACTAGTTCGTTCCGGTAGTACAAATGCTTCTGTGGACTGTTACAACAAAGGAGACAGGCAACAACTTCTGGTCATACAGAAAAATGAAATTAAGACTTCGAGTGAAGACAAGTACTCAGGCATATACAAGTTCAGTTCAGTTAGGTGGCGCTACATTCCGGGGTGGACCTGGTCCTCAACCAATACGCCTCTCCAGTTAGCGCGATCTTTGGCTAACTGCCTCCAGTTGCGCAATCCAAGTTGGTTGAGGTGCCTTTCAACTTTTGCGCGCCTCTACTGCGTTGTCCCTCCGGGTTGGAATCGAAGACTCTCCGGGCCGGAGCGTTGGTGTCCATTCGCTCTAAATGTCCTAACCATCTTAGACGACTAATGCGTACTTTTCTGACCAGGTCGATGTCGCTTTACAGCTAAATCTTCTCCTCCAAAGCCCATCAACGCAAACGGGACAAATCAAAAATCACTCGAAGAATTTTGCGTTCGAAGCGACCAAGAAGATCCTCATCCGTTTTTGCTAGGGTCCATGCTTCTGCGCCTTAGAGCAGGACAGGGATGATGAGAGTCTTATATAGAATCTCCGTAGTGCTTCTTGAAAAGGCCTTACTAATCAATTGCCGTCTTAGGCCAAAGAAACAACGGTTGGCAAGAGTGATTCTTCGCTTGATTTCTGATTTGATGTCATTGTCAGAGTTTATAGCGGAGGCGAGGTAGACAAAGTCCCTAACTACCTCAAACTTATAGCTGTCTATCGTGACGTTCTGTCCGATTCGTCGATGTTGTGTGTCCCTTCTTGTTGACAGCATATATTTTGTTTTACCCTCATTCACCACTAAACCCATTTTTGCCGCTTCTGTACCGATACTTGCAAACGCACCAGTCACAGCTCGCTGTGTTCTGCCAACAATGTCAATGTCGTCAGCGTATGCAAGCAGTTGCTCAGACTTCTGGAAAATCGTGCCTCTGGTGTTGGCTTGCGAGTTTCGCGCAATCTTCTCAAGACTGTTGTTGAAAAAGTCACATGACAGCGCGTCACCTTGTATAAATCCTTTTTTGACATCAAAGGTCTCGTGAGATTGTTTCCGACCTTTACGGAGCAGCGAGCATTCTCCATCGTCATTCTGCACAATCTGACAAGTTTGGCAGGGATGCCAAAACTAGACATGGCTCTGTATAGCTCGTCTCTATAAATGCTGTCATATGCGGCCTTAAAATCGATAAAAAGAAAAGTATCGATCTGGACTTCTTGGGTTTTCTCCAGGATCTGCCGTAGTGTGAATATTTGATCGGTCGTGTACTTACGGGGCCTAAAACCGCACTGATAGGGTCCAATCAGTTCGTTGACATAAGGTTTCAGGCGTTCGCACAGTACGGCAGATAGGATTTTATATGCGATGTTAAGGAGACTGATGCCTCTATAGTCGGCGCAGTTTAGAGGGTCTCCTTTCTTGTGGATCGGGCAAACAATGCTGAGGTTCCATTCATCAGGTATACTTTCCTCTAACCAAGTTTTGGAGACGAGTTTGTGTATGCACTCTACCAAGTCATCCCCGGCTGCCTTGAAGAGCTCGGCAGGTAAGCCGTTTGTTACAGCAGCATTGTTGGACTTCAGCTTGGATATTGCTATCCTTACTTCATTTTGGTCAGGTGGACGAAAGTCTTGGCTTTCATTGCCCAGGTTGAATGGTTCATTCTGCCTGACAGCGCAATTTATGTCGTCTTCGCCGTTTAACAGTCTGCAGAAATGGTTTTTCCATGTCCTCAGCACCGACTGTGTTTCCACAACAAGGTTTCCTTGTTCGTCTCTAAAGGCTTCTGCTTCAGGCATAAACAATGCCTCGCAAAAAAGGGCCAATTTGCTATTCTGCAAATTTAGTATTCTTGAACGATATTTAACGAGCATTGGCTCAAAAAACACTAAATTCGTGTTGTGCCAGGCAACTGCCTCCAATTTTAATGGTTTTTATTTGGAAACAACAGCTTTTGAAAAATTTGCGAAGCATCTTTTATAACGAAGAATGGGAGAAAATAGCAACAAAAATTTCGACATTCTCTCGAAAAAAGTACCAAATTGCAACTTTAGTCGCACAACGGTCCGCATTCGTGAGCAAGCAACACGTCAATGTTGAGGCCGCTACTCGCCTGCTCCACTCGAAAAAAGGTTTTAGATAAGGATGAGTCGAGGAACATTGAAATGAACGTTCACTAAAGGGCTTGGTAATTTCGGGTCTCATTTAAGGAAGATGGGCCTTAGAGAGGACAATACTTGTAAACTATGCCTGGATTAATCTGAAACTGCGGCACATACTTTGTCAATGTCCATTGGCTGGCAGGAGAATTAAGATCTTGGGACATCATTGGGTCGAAACCCATTGGATATGAAACAGATCTCACATAAACACAATGGCTACCGTTAGCACTGGCAATCGAACCCAGGGAAGAACTTTGTAAAATCCAGTCTCTCTGGGTAAGTTTTATAATGGTAGAGAGACGAAAAGGGACCCGACGATGGTTGTCTGATTCGAATATCTCTCGAAGTCTGTATATACATATAATACGTCAATGAATTATGTGATTTTTATATGCAAAACTACATGCAGTGTCACAGCTCAGAAAACTGATGGCTAAAGATTTGATATCCGAATGCTTGTCAGACAGTTTTCAGTTTTCTTAAAGAAAATTCAACAGCCTTCTTCCCAACTATGAATATGCGGATGTTCCTTCATTTTAAACATCCTCAGATTTAATTCAAGTCATAAAACCAACAAATTCTAGCTTTAACTTTCATATTATAATTCGTCCACATATTTTCTTAGGTAATTTACATTAGAAGAACACAAAGATTCCATTTCATCTTAACTTCCATTTGGTGTTATTTAAGGTTATGGATTTTGTTCACTAATAGCTTCTTTCTTTACTTCAATTTACTCCACAAGCTGTGAGATACACAATGATCCAATTCGCCAATGTAATCGAAGAGTTCCTCGGCACAGCTTTCAGTGGTTTTTGTACGGCTGTTGACACGATCGTTGCATGCTTGGTATTTGGTGTACAAAGCTTCAATATGACCATCCTTGCCGCACTTCTCCTACAACGTATTAAGATGGAGCAGATGAAGTAGTGGAGAGTTTTTTTGATTGAAATGTACATACCCTGAGAGCAGTTTGAGGATCAACCAATTCGGCTTCTTCCTCTGCTTCCTCCTGGGCTCGCACCGAGGGAATGGAGAACATTCCAAAAAGACTTCTGTTGGCCATAATGCTGCTGGATGATGGAAAACAAGGTTTCAATGTGGTATGAGTGATTGTCTAGAGGAGTTTCGTAATTTTTTGTATGAAGTATGGAATGATGAAGCAATTTCTAGTAATTTGAAATCATTTTCTACCTTTTTAATGCAGATAATCCAAAATAAATGTGGAAAACTTCTCGGGACCTGTGATGCAACACCAAAATTTGACAAAGTCGAAAAAATCCTAAGTTGTTTGAAAGGGGATATATTTGATAAATATAGGGAATTTTTTTTCGGAAATGCTTTTTGTAATAGAATTGGTCACGATTGTGGGTGAATTCAGCCGTTTGGTTTTGTCGGACGTTAATGGAGTGAACGGACTCTAGTCACTTCGAGTCCGAATTTGTATGTCTATTGTCGTTTTCGATTGGATTTTCAAATTTTGATCTGAGATCTCAGATTTATACCTTTTTCACACCGCAGCGAAACTGGAAACTACACCGAACAATAACCAGTTTTCGTTTGACGTTTCAATCAGCTGTGAGACACTAGTCGTGAAACTTCAGTGTAAACCATTTTTTTTTTAATAATTTCGATCGCATTAATTAACAAATAAAATTAATTCAGAGAACCTATTTAAAAATAATATCAGCCCATCAATTAGTGTGTAAAATGATTTTAAGTTGTGAGTTTTGACATTTGTTCGGTCAGATGCTCTGCTGAATGTTGCATAAGGTGTGTTTGTTTTAACAACCCAACGATCGGAAGTCGTTAAAGTAGGATTTTCAGCACACAGTTACAACAATTACGCTTTACTTGACACTTCGAGGAATGATTTCTTGGTCCACACTCTAAATTATTATGTTTAACAAGCAAGCGTCCGAATGGGCAGAACAAGTGACTTCCAAATTATACGTTCATCTTTTTTTACTGAAAGTAAATGACACTGAAAGCAGTTTACCGCGTTTCTTCAGGAAATATACTGGCATTACTCCTCATGCTCCGAATTCAGGCACTCCAAAGTTGTTTCTGCTTGTAGTTTTAAACCTTCCGCTTCCATGCAAAGTTCAGTTGTTGCAATTTTTGGTAATTGAAAATTGCGCTTTTCGTTTTCTTCGTTACCCTTAATTTTTTCAGCGCGGATTTTTATGATGTCGCGCATTGTGACAAATTCATATTAAGTTATAAAGATGCATTTAGTTTAAAAAAAAAAATATTTTATTTTGCAAACATCGCAGTTTACATTTTCCAATTCTATTACATTATCCAGTTCATCCCACGTTCCACGCAACGTTCTGCTGGCAGTTCTGTCATCTTCGAAAGAAGGGAATTGCTTTGCAGGCCAAAACGCACATTCGACAAAACTTTTCTCGCAGAACCAAAAAACCACAATTTCCTTTCAAAACATGGCAAGTAATTTATCAGGACCAACAAAGAGGCTTTCCACAATGATTTGCAATCATTTTGATGTACTTATTTGCCAAAGACACTGTCGGTGTGATTCGTTTTTCGTTAATTTGTATTCACAAAAATAATATATAATCCAAAATTACTCGCAATGACCATAATGTTCGAAAAAACCAATACACCATCATGATGTCTCTGTTGCACTTTCGAAAGTGCGCAGGAAGGCACGCAACCGAACGACACGACGCAAATATCGAATTCTAATTTGTGTTGGTGGTGTGTCATTTTGAAGTTTCCCTTTGCTGGTGTTTGTTTGGCATTGTCTATCTCTCTCTGGCGGACTTAATTTTTTTTGCTGTACGGGCGAAACACTGGAACATTGATTTCAATAAGAAAATTAGAATTTATTAATTCGGAATTCTGCGTATATTTGTCCACATATTAAACGAAAATCAGAAATAAACTATAGTTCTACATCGCGGCCAGCTTTGGGCGTTGAAATTACTTCAAAAACACTAGCTGGGTACAAATCCTTGCCATTTGAAGTCAATATGAAACAATTGTCAGTCGCAAGACTTGTATTCGTTTTGAAAGCGTGTTGAGGTAATGAAATTAAATATTTTCAAATAAATTTTCGTTCATTTCAGATGGTATTCCATGTAATTGGCGAAAATTTGCAATATTAATCAAATCGGCCGAGTAAACGTCAACTTTTTTCGAAATTCTTTTCGTTTTAGGTTAGGTGCTCTGGGGTTTGGGGGCACTTTTCTGACATTTTGCTTTGGTTTTCAACTTTTCGCGGATTTTTTTTTTTTTTTGTTCGTCTTTCTACTACCTGGCTGATTTGTAGTTGGACCAGATGAACGGGAGTGGACTAATGGAGCTTCATTGTCGGGCGCTGTCTCAGTCAAGTGGTGGTGGATCGGGCAGTTCGATTCCTCCATCATCGGCACTGTTGTCAGTGGGTGGCTCCGTTGTCAAGGCACCGAAGAATTTCAAGTTGCTAGCCGACCCGGCGATAATTAAAGGTGCAATCAAATTGTATCGCTACGATGGAGTGGTACCGAATGATCCATCATATCCGCCGGTAGTTCCACGAGATCCCCGGAATCCGGTTGTGAGGATTCGTGCAAGGCCACTGGAGCCTTTAGTGCTGACGGTACCAAGGTGAGTTGTCTGAATGGCTTCCTGGAAAGGTGACTATTGCTACTGATGTTTGTACTTGCAGGTTAAAAATTGACCAGTTCTATGTGGGAGAACCGCCAGCGATTGAAATAACAATAACAAACCTGAATGATAACATTGATAGACAGTTTCTGTCGGGTATGCTGGACAAGTGCGGGCCATACGATGAGATAACAATCTATCACCATCCAGCGAATAACAAGCATTTGGGTTTGGCCAGGATCGTCTTCGAGAATGTGAAGGCGGCCAGAATATGCATCGAGAAATACAATCAGAAATCTGTTATGGGGAAGGTAAGTCGAATGGTGGGTGGGTGTTTTTTGTTTTAATGAGGAAGTGCGCGCATAACAAAAGTGAAGAAACGAGTGAATACAGTTGTGAAATACGAAAAATAGTCCCAGAAGGAAACTTAAGTTTACCTACTAAATCGAATTTGGCTTGCACATGTGATGTGCATCACTAGATGTTATCCCATCAGGATATACGAAAGATGATGCAAGATTTAAGCATCCTAGTCAGTACACTAGGACAGATAAATACGATTTGTCGATAGTTTACGGTCGAAACTAAAGAATATTTTGGACTGTGTACATGCAGCGACTGTAAGTTTTTTTGTCTGGACTAATCTCCAATGGGAGTTTAGTTTTGCTCCTATCAGACCGGGCGATATTCCTTCAGAGTCGCGTTCTTTAACCGATGAGTATGAATTTCGTTTTTCGATTAACTAAAGAAGCGTACGGGCAGTGTTTATGTGATTGCCGCTGTTGCAATGATGACTCCAACTGATATTGCAATAAATACAAGGTGCACTGTACAACAAATGTAAGCAACCAAATTGCTTATTGTACCTCCTCAGCACGTCATCGCTGAAGCATTCTGTCGTAGTGTCCTCCTAGAACTGCATAGATAAAATAAAAATCATAACCTCTTCCCTGATACGATATTCAATTTATTTACCTTTTCCTCCTACAGATCTTAAGCGTCTTCCACGATCCATTTGGGAATATTTGCAAAAAAGCCATTGAAGGGCTAACAAACAAGAAAAAAGTTCCACCGCCAGTGCCGGCGCCAGCTACAACTGCGGCACATGCACAGCCACCACCGCCACCACCACCGCTGCCGTCGACGACTTCATCACAAATTCCAGTACCACCCGCACATTTGTCTGGGGAATATCTTCAGGATTACTCCTCCAAAGAGGCTGTGGAGCCCGTTTCGTCCACTAGCAGCGCATACTACCGCAGCGATCGCGAATACGATCACTACTCGTCGCATAGCAGTCGAGATCGGTATACAGACGATGATCGGCATCGGGACAAGGAGCGAGGTCGTGATCGTGAACGCGACAAGTACTACGACAAGAAGGAGACCACGCGACACGATAAAGACCGGAAGCACCATCACCACCATCATCATAAGCGGGAACGATCAAAAGATCGAAGCAAGGAACGTCGCCGTGATCGGGATCGTGACAGGGATCGAGACAGAGAGAGGGAACGAGATAGAACCCGGGATCGGGACCTATCGAGAGAACGTGAACGCAAGGAACGCGAGAGAGACAAGTATAGCAGCAGCAACAGCAGGTACTCTAGAGCTGAGCGTAGCGACTACGATGAACTATCAAAATCCTTAGGTACTGGACACTCATTGCCGCCACATAGCAATCACATGTATGCATCCCCAGTGACTGGCTACGCATTGACAGCAGCTGTAGGTGGCTATGGCTACCATCATGCCCCTCCCTTGCCACATGCTTCGTATCACGCATACCCACCGGTGACATCCCAGCCCAGCAGCTGGAGTTCGTCTGTAAGTGCAAGGTCAAGTGTTGCCTGGTCAGCACCAGCCCCTCCGGCGCCGCCTCCACCTCCACCGCCACCCGAGGCTAGTCCGAATTGGGACGATGATCCGGTGCCGGAAACACCGCCAAAGGAAGTGAAAAGTGTACCGACACCCACAATGGATGATGAAACATCATCCTCCGCGCGATCAAAGGCCATCGTTAAAACACCCAGTCCGATAGAAACAGGTGATAAGCCGAGCACAGCGACTGCAGAGGCTGATCGCACGACCGTAGATCTGGACACAAGAATTGCAATGATGTTCAAAGGCAAGTCCTTTGGGAATGCTCCGCCATTCCTCCAAATGGAGAGCAGTGAGTCTGAAAACGAGAAGGACAAAATCAAGGAAGACGGAGAGGTGGCTGGCGATTCGGATACCTCCCGCAGGGGCAAATCCAAGAGCTCCAAGTCGAAAAAACACAAACAAAAGGAGAAGAGCGAGAAACAAGTGCATTCAGAGCACGGTGCCAGTGACATCTCATCGAGTGACGATGAAATCCTACTCAAGAAGGAGGCGAGCCCTGTGGTTGTGAAAAAAGACGACGACCACATGTCTCTGTCCAGCCTTTCGTCTCACGACGGTAAAATCGAAGGCGAGCCACCTCCACAACCACCCCTGCCACCGGACGACCCTCTGGGCAACACAGGTTATCCTCCAATGACGGGCATCTCGTATGTCTACCCAGGTGCAGCAGGCGCCGCCTACGGCTACTACGCAGCCGATGGGTATGCCCAGTACCACCAGCCATCGCAGTATTTCCCACATCCATCGTATATGCAGTCGTATATGCCCGGTTTCCCACATCTCCTGCCTCATGAGGCAGCCTACGTTGCCAGCACCGACGCCTACTACGACCCGTACAAGTATGAGTACAAAGAAAGCTCCTACAGCTACGACGACCCATACAAGCAGTCCATCAAGGAAGTAGTTGATCGAGTGAGCGAGGAGCTGAAACAGATTCTCAAGCGAGATTTTAACAAGAAAATGATCGAGAACACGGCTTATAAGAGCTTTGAGGCCTGGTGGGACGAACAAGAACGCAAGAAGAACAAGAAAGAGGAGCCCGTCGTGGAGGCGACGATCATGGGCAGCACCAAGCCGCTCGACAAAGCCCCGGACATCAACGCGCTTATTAACAGCAACCGCGACAATTTGGACTTCAATAACTACACGAGTCTGGGACTGCGAGCTGCCATTCCCAAGATGCCGTCTTTTAGGAGGATACACAAGCGTGCCCCCAGTCCAATTACAAAGGGTGTCGACGAAGCCGAGAAGCATTTGAGTGATCAAGAGGAAATGGTGCAAGGATCCGATGAAGAAGAGGAGAGTGCCAGTGGTCTGTCCTACAACCGACGATCGGCTGTTGACGAGCGAGCAGCAGGCACACCTGCTGGCAGAGAAGCCGCTGTTCGAACAAAACGCAAGGGCAGTTCATCGAGCTTCTTCTCCACCAGTGACGAGGATGATGAGGAGGACGAAGACGACGATGATGACGATGATAGTGACGACAACGACAGTAGTTCCGCGTCGGACATCAGCTCCGTGTCGGACATCGATTTGAAGAAGATCAATCGGGTCAAGGGCAAGGACACGCATTTGTACTCGGACTCTGAGGAAGACCGAGCAAGATTAAAGCGAAAAGTTGACATCTACTCGGATTCTGAGGACGAAAAGATGAAACCTTCTCGACCACCTGTCGTCAACCGCTTGATGATTTCGTCGGACTTTGAGGAGATCAGCATGAGCCCACCGCCAGACGCACCGCCGACACCGGGCGGTCAGGAGGAACCCGAGCCCGAGGAAGAAGCCAAGCCGCCCGCCGAGAAGGAAACCAAAAAGTCCATCTTCGACTACGATCGTATTTACAGTGACTCGGACGAAGAACGCGAGTACCAGGAAAAGCGTCGTCGCAACACCGAATACATGGCACAAATCGAAAGAGAGTTCCTAGAAGAAAGAGAGAGAAATGCACGCGAGACAGAGGAAATGGTCACTCCCGAGAAGCCCATTGCATCAGAATTATCCAAGCTGTCGATCAGTATCACCCAGTCGAACAGTTTAGATGTTCCCCATACGCCGGACATTACGAAAGTGCCCCCTACACCGGGAGCATCACTGGTCGAATCCAGCAGGAAGGCGCCAACCAAAGCCGCACCCGAGGTGAAGGAGAAGCCGACGAAAGCAAAGAAAGCTGAAAAACTTCCACCAAAATCCAAGACTGAACCGAAGAAGACAAAGGAACCGAAAACGAAAAAGGCACAACCAGTGGAAGTTGCGCCCAAGCCTCCCGCAGAGCCTGTTGAAAAGATCGAACCGCGGAAGCTGTTAACTGAGGGGCCGAGGGAAACTATCAACGGGTATGCGCCCGATATGATGGAGGAGAACAGTATACCCGATGAGGTGAAAATGTCACCAACATCGTCGGACGGTGGATCTAGTCAGGCAAGTCAAGCTAGTCAAGTCGCATTGGAGCATTGCTATTCGCTGCCGCCCAAGGCGGATGAGAACGACGCCAGAGCCAAGTCCCTGTCATTGTCCGCATCGCTGTCGTCTGCAGTCACTGACAACTTAAATAACTTCTTGGCCCATGATCATGGCTACACATCGCAGCCAGTTGTGAAGAAGTCGAAAATCCCTGAACCAGTCGCAGAGGTGATACCGCCAGCCGCTCCAATTAAGTATGGTCCTGGTAGACCCAGGAAAGATTCAATACGAGCGCAGAAGAAGAAGGACGAGGAGAAGTTGCTTCTCGAGAAGCCCAAGAAGGCGCCGAAAGTCAAGGAGACTGAGATCCCATGGAAGACGTCCACGTCAGCCGCTCTGCAACTGGTACGCAGCACGTTTGTCCCATCGGAGCAGTTTAAGTCGCGAGATCCCACCCAAGAGATGATGCTGCTGTATGAGTTCCTCACGCGTGGCATTGACTCCGAAGACGCCGACTACATTCGGCGGAGCTACGAACAGCACTTGCAAGAGGATCGTTACGGGTATGTACCTAGTTTAGGCGTTAGCTTGTTTGAATTGTGTATTAATTAATCTCTCGTTGCAGGTTCTGGCTGAACAACACCCATTGGGTGGATCATTGTGTCACCGATCGTTCGTTTGTCCCACCTCCATTGAAGAAACGTAAAAAGGAGGACGAACTAAAGAAACACAAGACCGGCTGTGCCCGCACCGAAGGCTTCTACAAACTAGACGTCAAGGACAAGGCGAAATACAAGTACCATCACGCCAAGGCGTCAGCCGGCAGTCAGTCGAAATTCGATTTGGAGGATCAGGCGCAAGCGATCACTAAAGTCGTCTCAAAGATGCAAGGCATCTCGCGAGAAGCTCGATCCAACCAACGGCGGTTGCTCACTGCCTTCGGTTCGATTGGCGAGTCTGAGCTGTTGAAATTCAATCAGCTCAAGTTCCGTAAGAAGCAACTGAAGTTCGCCAAGTCCGCCATTCACGATTGGGGTCTGTTTGCAATGGAACCGATAGCAGCCGATGAAATGGTCATCGAGTATGTGGGCCAGATGATCCGGCCGATTGTGGCCGATTTGCGAGAGCAAAAGTACGAAGCAATCGGAATCGGTAGCTCGTATCTGTTCCGCATCGACATGGAGACCATCATCGATGCCACAAAATGCGGCAATTTGGCGCGGTTCATTAATCACAGTTGTAATGTGAGTATGCAAATAACAAATGTGTCCAAATGCTATAACCATCCAATCTCTCTCTCTCTCTCTCTCTTTCCTCTTGCAGCCGAATTGCTATGCAAAGGTGATAACAATTGAATCTGAGAAGAAGATCGTCATCTACTCCAAGCAACCGATAGGTGTAAACGAGGAGATCACCTATGACTACAAGTTCCCACTGGAGGATGAGAAGATTGCATGCCTATGCGGGGCACAGGGATGTCGGGGGACACTCAACTAAGTTGGACGTCAACGCGGAAATGGATTTTATATTATTTTACTCGTTATTTTGATTTTATTTTTTGTTTCTAAAACCCAAGCTCTCACATTTTTTTCTTCGTTCCGAAAATCAATTTTCCCCTCCACCCAAATAGCATCTAGATGTTCATAGGTTTATATGCGTAAGATTCCCTTTTTTATATAAAATATGTATTTATATTAGACAATTTGTTTTAGTGTTAAACTTTATTTGCAAGCGGACGGATAAGCCATGCTTGGAACTCGTGAACTGTATAATTTTATAATTTACTTTCATTATAATTTTAACTGTAAGTGTTGATGGAGTAACGCTTTTTTTTTGTTTTTTTGCTTTTCTTCAACAATTCTCCTTAGGAACGCGGTTCTTTTGTAAATCTATATCGAAGCCGCAAATGTGCTTCTTCACATCTACCGCTTGAGCAATCAAAGATTTAAGAAAAATGTAATGTAAATAAATGTACAAACGAAATGAAAGTATACTAATTATTATGTAACTGGAGGCTTGAAACAATCTTGATTGGCGCCGCCGCCTCCATTAGCGGACATTTATTAACTGTAAATACCTAGTAGATATTACGTTAAGTGTTTTGAAATCGTACTTTAATAAAACGAAAGATAATTCAAAATGACTACTAATATGTACCCTCAAAAAATGGATGCTCTTTTATTTTCGACTTGTTCATACAAACTACGACTGTTTACTTGGTTTTGAATGTGATCTGCATGTCGAGCTGCGCTTGAGCGATATCCTCGAGGGCGATTTGAATTTTTTCCAATAAGAGCTCACCTTTGTGGACGATTTCTTCGAGCCGCTCGGATGATTCATGATTTTCGACTTCGAGACGTTTCAGACTTTGATTCTGCAACTCTGTGGAATTGTCCTCGTTGGGTAGAGATTCAATAAGAGTGTCGATGTCTTTGGCGCACCGCGAAATGAGTTGGGCAAACAGCTGGGCAAAGTCATCCTGTTGTTGGTTTTGAACGGGAGTCTGATTCCCAATACGATCGAAGTTGGGAAACTTGCTGGGGTATGAGGTTTGTTGTATGATACCGATTGCGTTGCAGAAGTGTTCGGCTTGCTGGTGGATAAACGGAAAGCTGTGAGTAGGAAAGGGTGATATGGATAAATTGTACCTGATTAACAGTGTCCTGTAGTTGTGTTAATCTGTCGGCCATTTCTTCAGATATTGGGGTATATGTATCAATGTGGAAAGAAATTTTGGAAAATTTTATGATGATCGATGGATATATAAACAAGCTGCACGAATGTCAGTTGGTTGAATTGTGAAAGCTGTCACCGATGTCTACTGTCAGTCGAAATGTGACATGACAATTAAAATAATTCACCCCTAACAAAGCAGATAGATGGGTGTGAAAAGTGTGTAATAAGGCCGTGGCTACATTTATACTCTTAACTGTAGGAAAATCAATTGATGACTGTTCACATGAGAGCAAATTGCAAACTGCAAACACGCGAATATTCGTAGTTTCTGACACTTCATTCACATGAAAACTTTTTTTGGTCGCAAATACCCGCGTATCAGTTTCATTTTTAAAGGTTAAGTACGAACGAATTTTTCATTCGTGGACTTGTGGATCGCGACTGCTTTCTGAATAAAGTGTGACAGTTCGTGGCAAGAATTTTTAATTCGCGAGAAAATTGCTTTAATTGTTAATTTAGCTGTTTAAATCAATTCAGTTTCATGTTTTTCTTAGATTAGTGTGTTAGATTAAATATTATGGTTTTGTGATAAAACAAATAGCAATTTGTTTTGTCGCAATTCGCTCTCATGTGAATAGTCCTTTAGAGCGCCTAATCGAGATAAATTTGTTTGCGAAAAAATTAGTTTTCTTTTTCTGATCGAGATTTCTTTTCATGTTCGATTTGCCAAACAAATATTTTTTTTTATCTGAGGCACGAAGTTTAAGTGGTAAAAAAGTGGGCTTATGTCGTTTTCGATTTGGAAAAAAGATAAATTCTTTTTGATCGAGATTGCTTTTCATGTTCGCATTCCCAAAAATCAATCTTTTTTTTTATCTCAGGCACTTTTGAGAAATCTCGATTTTTTTTCTCAGATCTATACATACTTTCACTAGTTGCTGGCAGTTTTGATTCTTTTTCGTTGGAAGGATTGCTTTTTAAGTTGAATTATTCGTTTTACGCTTATGGAAACGAGTTTTTATATTTAATTACTTCGAAATGCGTTAGGTATTATAAAAGTCTGAAAATTGAAATGGATTTCTAGTGCAAGCGAAAAAAAATATTTTTTTTCGGCTAACCCAATACAAGAACCAATAAAATTCGGATTTCGTGCTCGATTTGGCAGCAGAAATCTGAACTCTCAGATAAAAATCTGAAAAGCCGAATCGAAAACGACATGAAGCAAAATGTATCAAAGCCAAGGAAGTAGTTGAATGCTCAATAAAACAGTTCAAAGTGGCTTTTAGGGGAATGTGGTATGAATAATTGTGATATTTTGTTGTTCGACTCGACTTTTGGCTCGCCTCCTCCTGAAAGAGCATAGAAGTTGACTTGCATACGTAGTTACATCAGCAGAAAAAGCGGTAAGACACGTTGCTATCGTCAGTTGTTGTTGTTATCATATGCTGAAGATTCTGACCTACTTTACTTAGCTAAAATTGATGTTCAATAAAACAGGTCAATTGGTATTTGGAGTGGATGATATTGCACGATACTTATAATCATATTAAGTTTTCCAAGCGAGACTTTACGAACTCACAACAGCGAAATTTTCCATATAAAATTACTCATTGTGGTGTGTGGGACCTATAAAATATTTAATGTGAAGATTAAAATTGATTATTAATAAGGCCCATTGTTTCTTAGACACCCGCACACTTATGTTCGGGTCTCTGTGCCTGTTTTGGTATCATGAGAGGCTGCTTTTCTGCTTTATTGGGCACTGGAGTTAGATGAACTATGCCCATGCTTTTTGTCCAAGTATATTTTATTTACTTTTATTTAATTGAAGTAAAGAGGTTTGTACAATTAAGAACTAAGTTCTTTTACTAGTGCATAAGATACAGAATACTACAAGGGAGTTATGGAAACTTAAAAGTACTTACAATAAAAAGAAAAGCCACAAAGAAAAAGAAGACATCTACATACATATTAAAAAAATACGCCCTTTGCAAATAGTTTTACTTACCTAACTATGAAAACTTAGAGCAAACATTTTATGTCGAAAAATGTTTGTTTTCATACTAACTTCGTTGAAACCAACCGCCCCTAACACCTCGCAGTAGTTCATTTATGTTAAGTATAATGACCCTGAAATAAAATTAAGTACACAATTGCTTAGGGTAGGGGTAGGTAAATTACATTCCTTCGAAAATAGGTTCTAATCTAAGATGATATATATTTGAATAGGTACGTTACTATGGCAATATGGCGGCGACAGATTGAATGTCACCAAAATGGGTTCAATTAACTCCTAAGAATTTTGTATGGGGGAATCTTAACTTTATTTTACCAGTCTTAATGGCGACATACACCCACGATTTTTTGTTTGTGCACATCTATGGCACAGCACCTTTTGAATTATATAATTCCGCTCATCTTTTTATAATAAATAGTAAAAAAGTGTATGGAAACTTCAGATGTTCACCCAAATGATTTACAGTTACAATTTCAGAGTGACAAGTGTGTTTTTTTTTTTTTTTTAAATATATTTAATTTCAAAATGACCATTTGTGTTAGCGATTTTTAAAATGATTGAAAAGAGAAGCACGGCGCAAACTCCTAGATCCTACCATACGTCTAAGTGCGCATGGCAACTTATTCTAATGGCGTGAACAAAAAACAAACGGCTAGTTTCTAGGAAATGATGAATTGGGACTTGGGAGAATCATATTTCCAGTTTTCGAGGAACTAGGAAACTGCGACTGTATAAATAATTTGGTTTCGGACAGTTTCGATAGTTTATAAATTTTCGCAGCATATTATCGATTGTACCTACTCATTTTACCTCCCCGTGGTGAGCACCGAGTCTTTGAAGCGGGTGTTTGTCCCTCTCTGTTGGCTCTTCTTCGAGAGGTCGTTACTGGGGTATAACTCAAGAAGTTACAAAAAATTAACGAAAAAACGTCAAAAGTTGAATATTTCTCAGAAAAAAAAAAAAAACATTTTTACTGAAAACTTATTTATTTCTAAGCGAGTGCTGATGGTCCTGTCCGTCAATTAGAATTTCAATATTACCTTCTTTGAACTTGGTTCTGGTAAGTATGACATATACATCTGCACAGTTGGCGGTTGACCGGGAAAAGACATATTTTGTTTGAGCAAATAAAGGTATTCCTGACCGTGTTTGTGTCTTATGTCGTGTTCCATTGGGCAAAAAGAAGCGTCCGCGAGAGTCAGGAATCAAAAAATTCGCTTCTGAAACCGTTCACATTGGCCAAAAAATTACCTGCTATTCTGACGATTCTGAGAAGAGAATTTTGATTCTCGATTTGAATACAGATTCCACTCAAGAAGCACTCACACAAGTGTAATTTATGTATTTTATACAAGTCAGATGACAATTAAAAACCCAAGTAGCACTATGTGCCGTTTTGTTACCACAACTCATTTGACCCGTTTGTTAAAGGTGGTTAAGTAGGAGAGTTTAGATCCAGCCTGTGGAATTCAATAAGGTTATTAGTTCCTTGATAGTACTCTTCGAAACCTCCTTAAGGGAGTCGAAGAAGGGTTTACCAAAAGATTGCTGTCTAGCTCTAGCTAGTGCCGGACAGGTGCATAGGTAGTGAGAGAGGGTTTCTTTTTCGGCCACGTCATTGCAGCTGCGGCTGTGTGTATTATGTGGGATGCCTAATCTTACAGCGTGATCTCCTATAGAAAATTTAAGTCGTAAAAAGTCAATATCAATCAATAGCCAGTTCTTACTTGTTAACACTCACCCCATACCGAAGTCCCTAGTGTCTACAGGAATCAAACGGACTGTTTCCATTTACCCCTTGATTTTCAAAATAATCGGGGGAAATACAAACAACGCCGGGGTAAATGTAAACAGCATTATTTTGCGCTTCATGGTTACAGATCAGAAGTGTAATAAATAATAATTTTAATATCCGAAAGTTGAAAGGAAGTACCAAACATTTTTGTTTTTATTTTTTTCAAAATTTGGTTTAACAAAAGGCAGAAAGTGCTTCTATTTATCCCAACTGACCCTAACTCCTAAATGTTTGGACTTACTTCCCCTTTAGATTGGAACTTATTTCAATTTGCTTTCGAACTTGGTTTATTAAAAAAGTTTTGAGTTATTGCATTTATTATTATAAGTGCTTTCGTTAAGAAATATTTCATTCGTAGAGCCATTTCGAGTGTCCTACGTCCCAAATTAAGTCGCATGCGCTAGAGGATTGCTTACCAAAGGCACAACTGGTTATAATTCTATGTTGTTACATTTTGAATTTAATTAATGACTTTCGGACACCCACATTCGATTAAATACCTGTAACTTGTGTGCCATATGATATACATACCTTGAAATGGTGGGTACCCCTTTCTATCTTTCTATACATGGCCATGGTCATTCCAGAACAAGTTTCTCTTCCAATCCCGCTATATCAGTTATACATGTTTTGGCTTCGCCAAATATTCATCGTGATGTCAGCGGATTTCAATTATCATCATCAAATTGAAATCCTACTTTTGCATGTTTTCTTCGTGCTCCCATTCGGCAAAGCCCCGGAAAAGTCATGCAAAAACAGAAAACCGGAAGATGTAATCGTTCGCGGTTAACTGGCTTACTAATGGGGCGGCATCATGCGTCTTGCACTTCCCAGATGCACGCAATTTCGTGAGGAGAACTCCACTATGCATTACGCCAGTTACTCGTTCTTCCTCTAAAATCCCGCTCGAGTGGTTCTAAAAACCACGCTCCCGAGGTGACATTAGTCGTTGTCGCTAACTAAACTGTCACAGTCACTGCGGCTGTTACATCCGAGTATGTGGACACATACTGAAACCGAATACTCCAACTCCACTGGTTCGTTGGTAGGCCAAACATATAGTGTGAAATACAAGAAGTATCTCCGTATTGTTGTGTCTTAAAACTGAAAACCAAATCGAAACATCCAGTTAGTACGTTTTGAGCCGTCATCGCAGTAGGTACTAGGTACGCTCCACACGAAAAATTAGCACTTCTTGCAGAGGATAACATAAGCGCGGTGAGAGCGAGTGCGGTTGATTTTGTGAGTGGATAAAGTGAAAGGTGCCCGGCCCCGTGGAAGTGGTAGCCGAAGTGGAAAAAAGTTTCCCAAAAGAAAGAGACCAAGTCGCAGTAGTGGTCGTTACTATCGATTTCGATTTCATTTGAACCAACAGAAGTGCTGCAGAGTCTCAGTGCGTTCGGTGCGCGTTGTAAACGACTAATCTGCTTACGTGCGGCGACTGAGGATTAGGAACTCTCTGGTCATTGGGTGCAACGTGCAAGACATATACACGAAGTATTCGCATACTTTGGCAAATAACAAAGTGTACAATTTGAATTCAAATTAAGACTCGGCGCGGTAACCCGAGATTTCGACTATTGTGCAGTGAGCGGCTTATGTGGTCACGGTGTTGACACAGTTTTCTCACAAGCATAAAAGAAAACTATTTAGGACATTATCTCCGTCTAGTGGTCTGTGACTGTTACTGACCGAGGGGAAGTGACACGATCTTGTGAATTGCACGCTCTTTTGGATTATGGATGAAAAGAGTGAGCGGGCGCAGAAACTGACATAAATGTAAGTATCCTTGATTCGTGTAAGTGGATCCTTTGACCTCGATCAGTGTAAGAGAGAGGCAAACATGAACAACAACGCAACAAAAAAGGAGTTAAATATAAACTGAAACCAGTTCGGTGTAGATTTACAAGCGCTTGGGCCATCGATATGATATCGCTTCGATTTGTAGTCCGAGTTTTCCAACTTTACCAAACGAGTTACAGCAACACAGACCTGTTTTCCTTTTTTAGTTCCAACTTTAGGGCGTCGGTTTTATTTTCTTACAAGTTTCGAGTCAATTTTTGACTGAAATGACTCATGATCGACGGGGTATAAGGTGAAAACTGAAAAGTGACAAACAATACACAGCTCATTTAAATATTTATTT
The DNA here is from genome assembly GCA_946477585.1 of Cheilosia urbana. Classification (NCBI taxonomy): domain Eukaryota; kingdom Metazoa; phylum Arthropoda; class Insecta; order Diptera; family Syrphidae; genus Cheilosia; species Cheilosia urbana. Next base: position 18,845,591 of record OX297853.1, on the reverse strand, counting down.
TCGAAATGATTCGGAGCGAAAGAACATGAACTCACGGCACCACGGGCTCCGAATAAAATGCTGATATAAAACCAAAATAATATGCTAATAGTAACTCTTCGCTGAGGGGTTTGCTTTTGGGGTGGTCCAACAGGTTTGGTGTTTGTTTTCATTTACATCCTTGTCTAAGCTGGTCGGTTGAGGTATCTTCCATGACATTGCTGTGACTACGCAAAAAACGTTGAATGGCTTAGAGATGATTTACCTAGTTGATTTGCGATGGCTTTCACCGTCTGGTTATAGTGTGGGGGAGATTTCTCAGTTTTTTTTTTTTTTTTTCAAAATACCACTGCAATTTTTTGTTTTGAAGGTAATCGAAACTATCTTTCACACAAAAGTGTCCTTTCACCGGGCGCCAGTTTTTTAAATATCACTTTCTAGAACGGCTTTTATCACTCTATTATCACACTCGAGCTTCCTTCATAAATTGTAAGTCCGCCTAACAGATAGAGGATAGATGGAGGACTTGAACCAACCATTTCATTCTGGTCCTTATTATACACAAGCCACTCTTTCGCGACTGAAGGGATTGTGTGACAGGTACATTTTAAGTCTTTTAAGCGCCCCAAATCATATTTCAAACATTCACTCAAATATATAAGGAACGTTAACAGTGCTGGAACGAAACAGTGTCAGCTTGTTGTCTAAGCACAGCTGCGCAATACCTTAGGCTTAGATAGAATTCCAAAAGCAGTCTTAGATTCACCGATTTTGCAGCCAATGTGTCGTATGAATAAATACTCAAGAATACTCAGGAGAAATGTCAAAATCGAAGCATTTGCTGTGTTTTGTATGAATAAAAAACATTTTGAGTTAGTTCCAACTTTTGACATGTTCGAAAACCGGCGGCACTGACCTTTAACTCAGATCGGTGTGAATAAAACTTGTCAGACAAAGCAAATGCTATGCAAATCCTGAGTCTGCTATTTAGTTGACTCAGACCTTTTTCTAAATATTTTGTAAGTACGCACATTTTTTACGTAAAAAAAAATCAAAGAATTGTGAATTTTCGATGTTCGATGAAACATAGATGCGATAAGTTTTCAGATTATAAGAAATATAATTGGTGACGATAATAACCAATTGTTCGATTCACGCGTGAAAATGTAGACTTTTTGGGTGATAATTTTTTAAATGATAATTTTGGTGGTGCTCTTGCAAATATCCAGAAAATGAAATATTTTCTAAGATATTTAGGAGATCTCAGCTTTCAGGTAACCATTTCAAAATTCAAATCTTAACAGGTGAAAAATGTATAAGTAGTGTTGGGGAAGATCTTGGTGTTCATCAGTCAACTGCTTCGTTAACTAATTGGTATATGTGTCAAAAAATACTTCAACAAACCGATGGTTGTTTACATTTTCCGACAACTGAGGAAGAAATCAAACATCACCAAGCGATTTGGCAAATAAAATTTATGTTTCCAGGTGCAAAATTGAAAATTAAGACAGTAAAAAGTCATACATTTTAAGGGTCTTGATAGTTGAAGTTTGGGATTTGCTTAGCAAAATCTTTTCTAAACATTCTATGGTCTGGACAAACAACAACTTATTTTGCTCACTCTTGGGACAAGACGAGTGACGACTTAGATGGAAGTTCCTCATCGTCTGCTGAAATTCAGAAGAGGTAATTGAAAATTGAATATAAAAAATCATCTTCTTTCATCATTGCTTGTTTGGGGGTTTTCCCCACAGATTTAGGTTTTTTTTTTTTTTTTTTGTCGCCGGGGGGAAATCTAGGGGTACAAATTGTTGAGGGGGAAATCTGTTTCTTTTTTTTTAAATGTTGTTTTATTTTTATTTCGTTACATAATTCTTTTTGATAACCTCAAAATATGAATACAGAAAAATTTTAATTATATGCATTCTGGGAACATAAGAAACGCTGAGTAACTTAAACCTAAGAATGAGTTAGATTGGAAATTCTTCGTTCTGTTCTGTCGACAACTAAATGATTCAAAATTGAGCATGACAATCGAGGATGAATTAAATGTGTGTGCTGTTAAATTTTAAATAATAGATCGATCCTCCAAAACTATATTTGCAGTGAAAATTAATTGTTTTTCCAAAGATATTGGACTACTTTTGTTTACAAAATAAGTCTTTAGAAAACAGCTTAAATAATGCCAGTTTCATTACGAAAAAGTTGTAGATTTTTTTAATAGTTCCTTAAATATATTTTCCGCGTTTAAGCACCAACCTCATCTTTAAATTTAATTAGCATCATTAGCATTTAATTTTCAACAAAGTTGCGTAAGAACTGTGTTAATTCTTTCAGAATTGTTTCAAATTGCAAAATTTGCGTTGTAATCAGGTATTTCCCGCACACTTTTGCATTCGGAAAATCAAACTTACACGTTCGCAATTCAAATTCGAATTTGTTTTTCTTTTAAAAAAAATATTGACAAAAAGTTGGGGTTCTTTTTGAAAAAAAAAAAATAACCAAATCTGGTGGTTTTTCAGATTTATCTGGGGGAAAATATTTTGACCGTCAGGCAACGCTGTCTTCGTCGCTCGGCATATTTTTCTCTTTTTACCCGACTGGAAACAGGGAGGGTTATGTGTTTCGCGCTATGTACGTTCCTACGTAACGCCCTGTAGCCTAAAAAGCTTGCCCGATTTAAAGAGTGAGGTTTCACTAGACTCGTATTCTATCCCGGATTGTCAAAGGCTGAAAAGATAAAAATAAAAGAAGTTAATAAAAAAAACCGACTGACTGCAAAAAAGAAGAGCTAAAAAGATAGGAACAAGACACATTCATGTATGTATGTATGCATGTACTCATATTTTTGTTAGGCTGTGTAGGTACAGTGTCTTGTTCATATCTTTTTAGCTCTTCTTTTTTAAAGTTCGTGTGTTTTTTATGATTTTTTAAATAAATTTTCTTTTATTTATTTATTTTCTGTCTTTTGAATTTTGTTCACCTTTGATAGTTTTCCCACAAAAATCGAAAAATAAATTGAAAATAAAGAAACCACATGACAGTTGTTATCACTTGTCAATATTGACAGAAATTGCAATGCAAATACAAGTAGGTAGGTACCTACAGCGAAGTAAAACTCATGAAGTTCGAATTTTCGAACTTACTTTAGCAAACTAGGTTTTTATTCATACCGATTCAAAGCAATTGCTTAGGGCGCCTTTACTTTGCTAAAACCTTTTACTCACAATAAATGCTAGTTTTTATTCATACGACCCAATATAAGTGATTTCGTGACACTAGACAGCACTCTTTAGACATTGGAAACTCTGAACGCACTGTTGTCAGACTGACTTTCAATTCAGCTTGCCAAAATTTTACCTTGGCCCCTAAAATAATTATTATTGCGCTAATGGTGGCACTGTTCATCTCTAAATGCTATGCAACAGGTTGAGCTAATAGCTTGGGGTCGATAAATTTAACATTCTTAAATCCGCATCACGTCCTAAGGACTGCTCTCATCACTTTTCCATAAAAAACAGTCTTTAGCGGTCACAATAGTTAATAATCGAAAAACATCCAAAGCCCTATTGGCGGTTTTAAAACGGAAATATGTTGCGCAACGCAGAATGCTGGCTCAATCTCACCAGCATCGGAACGGTAGATCATTTCGTACTTGAAATTTCAGCGGAACTTGTTAAAACAAAGTTTTATTTATACAATTGACCAAAGACCACGCCGCCATGGAGGCAAAGCAAGCAGCCGAGTACGAACTGTGTTATTACTACCTATACTAATTTAAGCACTCAGCTAAGCATAGTAATCGTAGACCGAACGCAATCCAGATCTCCTCCAAGTCTCAACAAAATGTTGATGTAGATACAAGTAGGTCTAGGTAGGTATATTGCTTCAATTGAAAACGTCAGCGACGTAATACCGTTTAACGATGTAGACGGGTCAATACTCTTGTTTGTTAAATTACAGACCGGTTAATCACAAATAGTTTTGCATCAGTTGGTGGTAGTTGAGAGTAGTTGACTCGCAAATTGCTTCAGTAGGAATATGTCTTGAATAGGATTCTATTTTTAAGTTTCATTAATCATAACTTTTTCGTACTTAAAACTTTTCGCTACGACCTTGATCGCGAAATGCTTATTGGGCTGATTTTGTTTAAGCTGTTAAATTTACTGACTGAACCAGTTTATACAATTCGAAATTGGGTATTTTTTTCTCTTTAAGATTGTGCTTAGTTTTCTGTTCTTTTGTTCACAGCTGTCAAATGTTAAATGCCAGATGTTTCGTAATGCATTTAAAGATAGAGAATTGGTAATTGGAACCCCTCATTCGTCCATTATTCCTAACTTATGTAACTAATGGAATATGTATGCATACTTACTCAATTCAACGTCATGTCATGTGGATGACATACACCACTCGGCAACAGCCACTTAACCAATTTGCACATCATAGAGGAACGCCACAGGGCGGCGTTATATCTGCCCTATTCTGGCTAATGGTTATAAATAAAATTCTGGTAAAACTTGACAGGGAACGGGTCAAAGTTGTCGCGTATGCAGATGACGTGGCGGTACTAGTGTCAGGGAAGTTTCCCTCCTGGGTTGCAAGCTTTGGCCTCGGCGTCAACCCGAGCAAAACTGAGCTGAGGCTGTTCATCCGTTCCACTAGTAGTGGTCAAGGGAGGAATTCATTCACATTCCCTTCAGAAAGCAAATCTCCAATGGAGGGGGTTAACCAAATGCGTCATATCAAAGAAGATATGGCCTACAAACGACCAAAATAGAACAAGAAACCTGCTAAACAGAACCCGCCCAGATATCGTCAGAGTACCGGCGATAATCACGGGGCACTGGCCAATTGGAGATCCTGCGGCCAAGCTTGCAATCCCACACAACCCTCATTCATTACCGCAGATGCGGAAATATAAACGAACAAGAAACTTTCTGCCAATTCCTCTGCAAATGTCTGGCACTAGCATGAGCCAGATTGCGCATACTGAACCAACCTTTTTTCGACGACCTAAGCGACATTTCGGTTAAAGGAATATTAGACATAATCCGTTTCCTCAACTCCACAGGTTGGATATAGGCGCCGAATACATCACACCCGTAACAATCATCACAAACTAGGTCACACGAGTCGTGGTAACAAAAAGGCAGATCATAGTGCTACTTGGGTTCAAAGCTGAACCGCCACTTCTACCTACCTATATGCGAATATTAGATATTCTACTGCCACCTGCCAGTAATAATAAAACTAGTTCTGTTTGTATGCACAACTCTGTACCTACGTTGAAAAATATTTCCTAGAAATTTGACACGAGCAGTGACATTTATTCACACTACGGCAGATCCTGGAAAAAACCCAAGAATACCAGATCGATACTCACCATCTTTTTGTCGATTTTAAGGCCGCATATGACAGCGTTTATAGAGACGAGCTATACAGAGCCATGTCTAGTTTTGGCATCCCTGCCAAACTTGTCAGATTGTGCAGAATGACGATGGAGAACGCTCGCTGCTCCGTAAAGGTCGGAAACAATCTCACCGAGACCTTTGATGTCAAAAAAGGATTTAGACAAGGTGATGCGCTGTCATGTGACTTCTTCAACATCATTCTTGAGAAGATTGTGCGAAACTCACAAGCCAACACCAGAGGCACAATTTTCTATAAGTCTGTGCAACTGCTTGCATACGCTGACGACATTGACATTGTTGGTACAACTCAGCGAGCTGTCACTGGTGCGTTTGCAAGTATTAGTACAGAAGCGGCAAAAATGGGTTTAGTGGTGAATGAGGGTAAAACAAAATATATGCTGTCAACAAGAAGGGACACACAACATCGACGAATCGGGCAGAACGTCACGATAGACAGCTATAACTTTGAGGTAGTTAGGGACTTTGTCTACCTCGGCTCCGCTATAAACTCTGATAACGACATCACATCAGAAATCAAACGAAGAATCACACTTGCCAACCGCTGTTTCTTTGGCCTAAGACGGCAACTGATAAGTAAGGCCTTGTCGAGAAATACTAAGGAAACTCTGTATAAGACCCTCATCATCCCAGTCCTGCTTTATGGTGCAGAAGCATGGGCGCTATCAAAGGCGGATGAAGATCTCCTTGGTCGTTTCGAACGCAAAATTCTTCGAGTGATTTTTGGTCCCGTTTGCGTTGACGGGTTTTGGAGGAGAAGATTTAACAGCGAACTCTACGAGCTGTACAGCGACATCGACCTAGTCAGAAAAGTACGCATCAGTCGTCTAAGATGGCTGGGACATGTAGAGCGAATGGACACCAACGCTCCGGCCCGAAGAGTCTTCGATTCTAACCCGGAGGGACAACGCAGTAGAGGAAGACCTCGCCTTAGGTGGCGCGCGCAAGTGGAAGGGGACCTCAACCAACTTGGAGTGCGCAACTGGAGGCAGTTAGCCAAAGATCGCGCTAACTGGAGAGGCGTATTGGTTGAGGCCCAGGTCCACCCCGGACTGTAGCGCCACCTAAGTAAGTAAGTAAGTGACATTTATTTTAAAAAACAGTCAACATAAGTTTAAGAGCTTACCTATAGACAAGTTACAAACAACTTTGTAACCGACTATTAACTTTACAAATTAATCATTTTGTGTGGTATTCGTTCCTTTGGTACAAAAAAGCCAATCTTTTTCAGATTTCAGAGCAATTTTGCGAATCTTAATTTTTTTCTCAGATTTACCACTTGCAGCATTAGAGTTTGACAACTGGTGGAGTTAGTTTAGGTTTTTGGGAATGGTTTTTGCGGGACCTCGACCCCTCGCTTAGTTAGTCCAACACACTAACCACTAAGCAACTGCGCCTACAATCTTCTATATACGGTGACCATTTTTTCAAAAAGATAAAAGACGACATTTTTATAAAATTTATCATTTATATTTATCAAAATTTAAAATTTTTATAGTAAAAAGATTTTTTTTTGTTCTTTAAAAATCAATACTTCAAGTTTACCATCTAGCTCCCAGCTTTGTTAGAACTGAGAAGGTATACTTTTTCGTTTGGACATTTGGATGTCAGTTTGGTAAAAAGAAGGCAATGTATTGAAAAGGGGACTGTCCTCTCAAAAAGACGGCGAATGAACCGTACCTATATATAGCTCAGAAGGGGTTGTGTCTAAACATTTTCATCTAAAAGAAATATTAGGTAAAAAGTCCACACTTCGCGTAAAAAGAAATTATTGCTGTTTTAGCAAACAAAATTTAACTTAACTATTTATTTATAAAAAAATAATATCGAAAATTGACAACTCCTCAATGGTTTTCTGTTAAAAATGTGCAAACAAAAAATGTATAGCAAAAGGCTTGACTCAGGTACTTGGAATTTCGTAGCAATTGCTACGTTTTATTCAAACCAATTATTCTGACGAAAATTAGCAAATGTTTGGATATAAGGACGAAGGGAGTTTGTTTGTTGATTTACTTTGGAAGAGAGAGGACGTATTCTTTATTTCAAGTAGTTAATTCATCAAACCATGTACTTAAACTTCTAATAAATAATCAGGACAGAACCGCACAAGATAATAAAAACTGTCGAACCAGCAAATAAGCACAACGTCGCTTTTTCTTGTATAGTATTCTTCAAACCAAACATTGCAATATTTGGTAGGGGGAAAGCGGGAGACTTGAGCCACTTTCAAGGTGGGCCAAAAGAAGTCATCCGATGTTGTTTGGCTCTAATTTTTTTTCTAAATGAAAAACTTCGATTCTGTTTTTTGATTATGTTTATCTGAACCTTTAGAATTTTATTGGTCAAGTCGAGAAGATGGCCGTCACAATTGATTGCCATACCGGCTCGTTTTATGGAATTTTTCATCACTTCGGCGAGAACTTCGGGCGAAAGATTCTCAGCACTCGTGTCGAATGTTGTCCTTAAGGGCTTCTAGGGTCTCTAGCTTGTTCACGTAAGCACGGGACTTCAAAAAACCCAAAAAAAAAAAGTCTGGAATGGTTAAATCGGGCGATCTTGCGGGCCAGTGTAAATCGCCAAAACGAGAGGTGACCCGGGAATGCCGCCTTCAGAATATCGGCTGTGGCTCGCGCAGTGTGTGCCGTAGCTCCGTCCTGTTGGAACCACATGTCCTCCAGTCCTAGTTCGTTCAATTGTTGCAGAAAAAACTCGGTTAACATGGCCATATAGCGCGCACCGTCCACTGTTGTCGTTTGACCAGCAGCGTTCTCGAAAAAAAATGGCCCGATTACCCCTCCAGCTTGAACAGCGCACCATGCAGTAACTTTGAGCGAGTGTAATGGCTACTCGTGCATTACTTGTGGATTTTCGGTGCCCCAGAAGCGATAGTTTTGCTTGTTCACGTACCCACTGAGGTGGAAATGAGCCTCATCGCTCATTATGATTTTGGTCAAAAAATCGAAAATTCGAAATTATTAAGCGTTCTTGGGGAGTGTATCGCTCTACATCTGTCTAGTCCACAAATGTCAAAACAGATTTGACATTGGCGGCCATTTGCAAAAATAAGAGCATCTTCTAGTAGGGTGATCTCTTTTGGCCCACCTGTATAAGACAGCAGATGCACTACTTAGTCAGCTGATAAAGCACAATAGGCCTTACTTTAATCATTTTTAGCCTTCACCATATTTGTTTTCTAGGTCCCAATATTAAATTTTGGATGGAAAACTTCGCCATTGTGAGTACGAAGAATTTACCATGAACACTAAAAATGATTATCAGTATCGCAATTTGTATTTTAGTCACTAACTTGTTATTCGACGACTTGTCATCAGACATATGTGAGTATTGGTCGCACAGTAGCCGTATCCATCCATGGAACTATTTTGCGGTTAGGTCCCCGCCTTTTGCCGAAGATTCAGTTGAGAGCGTAGAAAACATTTGCTTCTTCAAAGATATCACTAAATTATTTGAGAAACGTCAAAAAGTCATTTAGTTTTTTGGGAGAAATCATCAAAATTGTTATACAGTTGGTAAAATGATAACAAATTGGGAAAATATCAACATAATTCGATAAATATCCCCTAGGATACACGCTAAAACTCTATTTACATTTGACATCTGTGGACAGTTATGCAACTTTATATAGAAAGTCAAAATATGTTAAGCAGGCCAATTCTATTCTTTATAACAATTCCATATTTTATAATTCTTAGCCAAATACTTTTAAAACTTTTAAAATTTTCTATACCGAATCGATAATTAAAAAGAAACCTCAAAAATTAACATATTTAGCTACATCGCTACAGAAACACTATGTTTACATTTTTGTTATTTCAAATTACCATTTCTTTCGGTGTACCTGTTTAACCGGAAGACTCATTATCGCGCCCAAAAAACAACCACAAGCGACATGCGTCACACTCAACCTTTCTTAGAACTGTGGACGCCAGTTCAGAATTCACTCTCAATTATGTCAGTTTATTGTTTAATTGTTTTCTTGGCTCTTTCTCGACCAAATTCGGTTGTTGTCTAGTCTGTTATATAAGTAGGCCATATACATAGGTATATTAGATAAACAATTTCACCTTTCTCTTTGCTTTTATTCCTCTAAACTCAACAACAACAACAAAAACGCACGCGCTTTGAATGCTAATCATCTTGGAAGTTGGAAGTCGTCGATTAGACAAGTTGGACCTTTGTTGAGGATGGCGGCGGCGCCATCACACATCACACACCGACACGAGACACGACCATCAAATCGAAAATAACGCTTCCTATTTTCTAATCTATGCAATTTTGTACAATTTACGTAATTCGAGCTGTTTTACATTCCGCCTTAGATAATGACGCGCACCGCACTTCGAGTGCAGTAGTAGTACGCGTAATCCGTTTTCCGATTTTGAATTATTTACCAAGGCGCGGAAGGCAGTCGCTAAAAATAATTGGCCCCGTTAGGACCAGCTGACCAAAGAGAAACAACTTGATTGAATTTGGTTGCATATGAGTACGACATCAGCATGACACGTCACGAACTGTGGACAGAGAGATAGCCATCGACGAGGTACCATGAATCATGATTGGATAGCGTTAATTCGGTTCTTTAACGATTGCTATTACCTCTTTAATTAATCCATTAAATGTATGCATATTCAGCTGACCATTCATCACAAATCGACTGGAGATTTATTTTCTCTGATAATAATATTCAAAAAATGAAAGTCTGCGTTGGAGATTTAACTTTCATTTTCGACTTTTACTGGCGAATTAAAATGACAAACCGACCGCACACAAAACACCAAATAAATGCAAATGAAAAAAATAAACTTCTCTAAATATTACGTAAGAGGGTTGCCTACCTACTATACCCTCGAAGTTAAGCGAGCCCCGAAGCGGTCTTGAGTTTCCCTGCGCTTTAAAGTGGGCGGCAGGCAGATTATACGGTGAGATTTTTATTTCGGTTTCACCTTCACAAGAGCGATTGTGATGTGCGACTCTGTTTTAATAAATTAGATCATTTCGACACATCCATTCCAACATTGGCAAGAATTTATCCCTGCTTCACAATACAATGCAAGTCTCTCACATTAATTTTGTGGGCTTTAGGAACGCGAAAGTCTGCAGAGAATCTTAACAAACAGTGGAGCCAAAAAGTCGAATGTCAATTGGTTAATTAATAAGACATAAATTTAATGGTGCTACAGACGACCACCGAGGAGACCTTCTGCTATTTTATGACCCCATTTTTGGGTGTCGTTTTCAATTGTTATCAAGGTCCTCCTTAAGGTAGTTCTTTAATAAAAGTTTACAAATTTCTTATTAATGTCAAAAAGAGGTTGTTTTATTCGTCAATAATCATACCTAATATGTTTCAAAATAAAAAAGATTCGTATAGCTTAGCCAAGCTGTTCACAAGCAATCGTTTTGTGTGAGTTTTTCTATTTTTAGGACGAATGGAAGGGACCTGCAATCTAATGCGGAGTCCTAACGGCTGGATTTAGAAGCTTTTTAATGGCAGTTATATACTTGGATGTTTTTCAGACGTCCGCGAGAGGTAGCGCAGTGGAAAAAACCTTAAGATGAATTTTTGTTTTCTTCGGGGATCAAACTTAAGATTCCTCGCTCAGTTATCCAGCACAGTAACCTTTGGACCACTGCGCTCACGTTTAATGTCTAATTGAACATAACTCTTAGCAAAGCTTTGTAAAGTAGACAAATCCATGCCTTTATAAAAACGTTTTGGGGATTTTGGGTCTGTCGCCGGTCGACGTGAAAACCATTGAACCGATTTCGATGAAACTTTTTTCTAACTGTTCCTCATGACTTCAGACTTCAAGAAGACTAAAGGCTATGTCACTCATTGTCATGCCAATTTTAATCAAGACTTTTCTTTTGCTGAATTCAGTGCCCTGAAGCTGCATTTACTTAAAAAAATGTTTAATAAAAGTAAACAAAAACAAATCTAAAGGACCAAAACTTCACTATAAATTTTTTAAGCTTTCAATCAGCTGACTGAAATATAAGTTGAGGAAGCTGCTCATGCAAATAGAGTTAAATGTCGCTATCATATTTGGATAAATGGTCCATTTCAAGCGTTTGACAGATTTTTTTAGGTTAGGACGATTTTTGGCATCAGTTTAAGTGGACATAATGGTTGACTCTTGAATCTTAACTATATGACGTGACAATAAGAGGACAAGTCTGTAGAAAAAGACAATAGGATCGCATTTATAACCTCTTATGCTATAGCTTCTGGTATTTGACAGAATATTAAATGTACTAGAAGAGGCAGACTTTGTTTTGAGCGCAAACATTTTGTTGTTTTTAAGGAAAAATGGTAATTCCGGTTTGGAATTATGGGTCAACATCATATTTATAAAAATGTTATATAATATACAACACGTCTATCATATCGGACCATTGCGACTCATCTGTATCTGCAAAAGCAAGATTTTTTGACAGAATAGAAGTCTGAAACGACGTAAGTGCTCGGAGGATAATATAATAAAAAGTGGAAAACTGATTTAACTTTCTGAAATGCTTAAGCTTAAGTTACCAATTTTGTCGGGGTACCTACAAAGTAGACACATTTTAACGTCCTCCCGTTGGTTTTTATTGACGATGGGTCATTTGTCGCTTGAGGGTGTAGTCCTAAATTTTAGCTCCCATACAAAATTTTCTCCAAATTCAGCTGAGCTAAATTTTAGCTCCAATATAAAATTCTCTCCAATTTTTGCTGATCTAAATTCAAGCGAATCCCTTTAGCCGAGTGATATGCAGCGCCAGCTAAAAAATCAAACTTTTGTTTCCGAATTCTACTTCAGGTATCTGTAAAAATTGCCCATGTAATAAGTCGGTAAGCTAAGTTTTTTAAGATCGCTGTGTTCTTTTGCGGAAAAGCTTGCAAACATGAGTTTTTTTTAAGGACTACCTCGACTAGGAGTAATTAGAATCAGAATTGGTTAATTTAAAAGGATTTACTTTTTTTTTCTTTTCAAAGATCAACTGTTTTCTGTGACACCTATTTACAGCTTACTCTATGTCAAAATTAATGTAGGTTTTTATAGCTAATGTTTGGAGAGAAATGTCGGAGAGCAGCTAAAATCTATAGTTTAGCTCGATAAACGTAGTAAAACCCTATTCACACCGAGCTGAAACACCACGAAAACAACTTCAAATCGTTGGGTTGTTTAAACATACACATCTTTTGCAATATTCAGCAAATTCAGCAGAGCAGTTGACCGAACAATTTCATAAATTACAACTTAAAATCATTTTCCACACTTAATTGATGGGCTTATATTATTTTTAAATGCTCTGTCTCTGTATTCATTTTATTTGTTAATTAATTCGATCGAAGTTTGTAACCAAAATAGGTTAAAAAGACGTTTCACGACTAGTGTCTCACAGCTGATTGAAACGTCAAACGAAAACTAGTTGATGTTCGATGTGAATGGGCGCATTCAAGAATCTAGTTATTTTAAGTCGACTAGATTGGTCTGGATAAGACGCAACCTGAACGCAAGAACTAGAATGGTCGTCACTTTTCCTATACGTCATCCACATATCCCAACTGTCAACTTAGTACTAAGTCACGATTTTCTTGACTAGATTTGACAGCTACTCCTCTATAAACCACAACTGAAACAGCTCATATGGCCGATTTCAGCCAATCAAAACCTAGATACATCTAGTCAGACAGCTGTCAGACTTTCTAAACTAGATACTTGAACGTCTCCAATGCATCGACAATTTTTCAATGAAAACACGGCTTTACTAAAAAATGTTTAGAAAGAGCACCTGAAGTAGTTCTTTACCAAAATAAGGGCAAATCACTTGGACGTCTAATTTGTTTATTCATGACTCTCCCATTGAACTCACAAAATACAAATTCGCTGATTATATAATTTAGATCCACTTTGTTACAGTAAGCTGACCATCCTTAATGTAAAGCCGTATGTCTAGCTGCCATGGCTTGCCTGCATTTTTTGTCCAGCTAAGGTTTATATAAGAGAAACACGTCTTTATTGTAAGAAGGTAGAACAGGAAGAAGGGTTATAATTTATTATCTGTCAGATTATGAAGGGTGATTTTAAATGTCAGGTTATACGTTACAAATAGGGTACACCAACAGTTTATTGGAAGGGTAGTTTTATTTGGTGAAATTCAAGCTTCGGGCAGAATACGCTTCTTTGCGTTACTGACCTTAAAACGGTTTCATTTATTATTGACAACTCTCTTTAAAATTTAAAATGACAAACAAACACACATTCGCTCACCAAACTTCAAGAGCATTTCAAATGGAACTAATTGTCGTCAAATTCATTGTCTTTCAGCCTATTAAGACATTTATAGACCCCCAGAGGTTGATAGAGTTTATAATCCATTCTCGACTTTATAACTACGCTTCATACTTCATGAATTCATTAGCCGCAAGACATCAATTACCCGAAATTCAGAAATTCAACCTTGATCAATCGTTTAAGGAAGTAATTCTCCCTGGCACCTTTTGCTGCTGTGCTGTGGTAATTGCAAGGCACATACTTGTCACACAAATCGAATCAAATTAGACTATAAAAAAAAACTCTCCAACTCGTCGCAAATATTAAGAAGGCTTTGTTTGAGAAATTCAAATTAGCCAAACTAACCTTCGTTCAACAATGATCATAATTTTCCACACGTACATAAATATTAATTGTTTGGCTCTTGGCAGCTATAGGTATAGCCTTCCAGTGGAGACTCGAAAGAAACTACCTATACACGACCGCAGTTGGTTGATGGCTGAAGTCTGATGTTTTCCCCTCAGCTTTCGGGTTATAAATCGCATTAAATGACTATCGCGACGGAAAGCTAAAAAGAAACTATTGCCAACTGACTCAATGGCCTACAGCAGCAGGCAGCAGCAACTGCAAGATGAAGATATCTCGTCTATAGCGATCCACCAAGTCGTTGATGGATACGGCACGGATGCTATTTCAATCTCTTGGGGAAACTTTCCCTTCGCATAAACAAAGCCACTGACACTGGCGGATAAAGTCGCACGATTGTTCCCATTTTCAAGATAAAATTACTTTGATGGCGTATTTCAGCATACAAGCGCCAACAACGTTGATTGTTGTTGTTAACATTTGTGGGGCTATAGGGTGGTAACGCGGTTGGTAGTTGGTACTTATTTATTATGTTGGGTTGTGTTGACAAGAAGTGTATTGCCATTTGCATACGTATTTGTGTGCGTGTTGTAAAGAAAATGGTTTGTAAAAGTTCGTGTCGCAGGCTCGTACATTCGAAGTTGCTACAGTTATTTATCTATGCATATAGCTACATCTAACACCGTTAAGAGAGATGGATACATACTTCTTAAGTACCTGGGAATGGTATTTTAGGTATACAGCGGAGGAGACCGGATTTGACAAGGGTTTTTTTTACACAGAATAGAAATGAATTGGCGACCATTTGGGGCAGGGATTTTGCCCAACAGCTTCTTAGGTTAGGTACATACTCGAAAAAGCAAATGTAAAGTTTGAATTCAGGAATAATATAGTAAAACTAGTTGTGGTCAAAAGTCTAGCCCCCTTATTAATAAAAAAATTTACACAAGTAAGTTAGATAGCGAACGTCAGATAGCATACACAAATTGGACATAACTGCTGAGTAACAAGTTGATAACTTTTACACAGTGTTTATTAATACGGGGGTAGATATTTAGACACTTAAAATAAACGCCTTGTGTTCTTTGCCTTTTGAAAATGGAAGGAACTTAAATCAATCTTCGTAATCTACGTGGTGAAACTGTTCCAAAAACCTTTAGATAAAACTTGCAGAGCCAATAGTCTCCGCAGCTAGATTCTTTAATTATATTACCTTGTACCTAATTTGTAATTACCTTAAATTAAATAATAATAATAATAAACTTGCATAAGAGAAATTGGCGAAGTTTCAAATTGAAGTAGGATGAGTAGTGTGACCAATTCAATATTCGAAATCATGCTAAGTTCATATAACATGTTTTTTATTTGTATAAAAAGTGCTAAAAATCATGCGAAATATCCTGTTAAAACCAAAATCCTGCTATAAAAAAATGCCAGCACTGCTAAATTTAGCAGGAAATATGCTAAATTGGTCACACTGAGGATGGGAATGATATTAATGTTTTCTGGCGCTTGGGTGAACGTCTTTTAAGCTTGATGTAATGTGAATAAGCGAAATCTTAGGTTGGCCAAATTTTGTCCATGAATCCTATATCGACAAGTATTGCTTACGGTGAGGGGAGCCACGCTGTTAACCTCTGATTTCGAGCAAGTTTTGCATGTTTTTCGAAATGGCTTATAGGTTTCTATTTCATTTCACCGGAGAACCTTACGTATACTCATTAAATATATTATTTATTAGACTTCGTATGGGAGATAACGGGGATAACAACGTGTGTCACTTGCTTCACTTTGTTATACGGCCGATGCCGACGGGCAAGTGATACTCGGTGCGAAATTTATTGAACTTCGGTCCAATATTTATAAAAATTGAAAGACATTTCTGGACCTCAAGCTGGCTGGCAATCTTTTTATAATAACTAGAGTTCGGCCAGTGGTAGAAATTCTACCATTTTAGTAACCTGGCTTATACGCAAAATATTGGAAAACAAATTACACACAGCATTGCACCTCTGCCTCTGCCCAATCTTCCAAACTAAAAATATCAAGCGAATATGTTGTGTGTACGGCAGTGAAAGTGATTCTTAACAACTATTAACCCTCGCCTATATATATATGATGAAGGATCATAAATTATTTTTTATAAATTATTTGACAGACTCCTACTGTCTATACACATTGTCCTTGTCACCCAAAAACAGCAGCGGTCGTCTGGACGATAAGGTCCACTCACTTTTAAGGCAGGCATTCGCTTATTCATGTTTTAAGCTAGTAACACAATTTTGTAGAGAAGTCTAGTTTTTTCGAGGTCTCATTTAAAAACGATGAAAGGAACAAAGTTAATTTTGTTCATATAATTCAGTAAACAGGGTTCATTTCGAGACAGTTGTGGCAATCTGTCAATGCTAAGCTGTGGGCCTTTAATTCTTTGTTTGTTTCAATTCTCCTTTATAGGTACTCATGAGACTAAGCTCCAGACCGAAAAGTCGTTTCTTAATAATTAATTTCGGGCAAGGTTCCAAGCCAGATATGAAATTTGAAACAAATCCATACAAACACAAGCGAAGTGTCCCACTTAGCTCGAAAGTGACGAACAAAACATCTGCTCCACACGACCTACTTTCATGGATTTCAACGGGAAATCGGCTTAAAGTTAGCAAATGACTCATCGCTCGACCTTTGTTTAAAACCTTTTACAATGAGAAAGGGAAACACAAAGGAAGAGTAAATTAAATGAATGATGATGATGATGATGCACCTTAGGGCTTACGACTTCCAGTGATATTCCTTTACACAGCAATTCCAGAGCCATGTACCTACTCCTGTTAAACAGTGTGAAATGGTTTTTGGTGACTCAGTGTTTGCTGAAAGGAATCATACCTTTCATGTGGTATTCGATTGGGCTTCTCCGATTGTGCTCATAGATTTCGTGTGCCTATAACAGCGTTGCCGCTATGTTGCAGTTTCTGAAGATCAATTGCACTTTTCTTTGAAATTTATATCTACTGCCAAAAAATTAAATCTACTGCATTTTTGAAGTATGCATGCACATACAGATCGAGAAAATACAACAAAAAAACATTGGGACCTCATTTCGCAGAGCCCATTTTGGCTGTAGGAAATAAGGCCCCAATGAAATACGCCCCAAAAGAGAAAATGAAATAAGGCCCCAAATTTGGGGGCAACGTATGTAGATATTCGTTTTTTTGTAGTAGATCTCTATGATGTAGAAGTCCAAGATTCATTGCATATGACTTACATGCTGGTAAAGATTTAGGAATCGTCCACAGAAAGCTTCGATAAAGCCTGAACTAGAATTTTGTTCAGTTCAGACGATGGCCCGTCCTTTTTCTTTGATTTGAGGTAAATCTGAAGATGATTCCCTTGTTCATCCTAACTTCTTCAGAACTTCCTCTGTTTTCCATTTATAAAGTTAGTGGTGGAGTCGACAGCCGTTAACAGAAATTTTCCAGCTCTTATATAGCAAGAAGATGATTAATGTACCAATCGATGGAACATTTTTACACATCTACTGCAGCAGTTTACTAGGTATTTTCTGCAATTAAACCAAGACCAGAGCACTTATACCAAGCTACTGCGCGCTATATTTGTTCCTAAAATATCACTACATCAAAAGCCGACTTGTAAAATAGTAACCCAACCCAACCCACCAAATAAAAAAAAATACATTTCAGAACACATTAACATTCTCCGCACCAATACTTTCCACTAAAGTCGAACATTTCTTTTCGTTTTTTTGTTTTTTTTTTTGTTTTTACTAAAACGTCTTTTGAAATGTAAATAGCAAAGCTTCCCCCAAATTGCCGTCGCACACGCAACGGCGGCATTATCACGCAAATCCACCGCATACAGAAAAAAAAAAACACTCTCATGTGACTTTGGTAGCTTTCTCCAAATTAACACCCATTGAAAAAGAAAGAAAAACCGAATACATTTTTTTAAATAAATAAACAAACAAATTTGATCTCAACGACCTCTAAAAACCTTTAAGAGGCTTCGGCTGAGATGAACAAACAACAATTTCATTGCAACATCACATCTTCTATTTCAGAAAAACACAAAAGTAAAACAAACGTCACCCCAACCATCATCATCATCATCATCACATCATCATGTCGCAGAAGGTCTCCTCCCAGCAGACATCAGCGTTTAATGCACTCAGCATTGGGCTATGCCTGCTCTACACCTGCTGCACACTGTTCACAACCTGTTCTGGTCATGGAAGACTGATTGAACCACCAAGTAGGGCGTCTGCATGGCGTTATGGTTTCCAAACTCCTCCAGACTATAACGACCATGAATCGTATTGCGGTGGATTTACGCGCCAGTGGAAAGGCAACGATGGCAAGTGCGGAGAATGCGGTGATGCTTGGAACCTGCCTGAGCCGAGACCGCATGAGTATGGCGGTAAATGGGGTCAAGGGGTGATTGTACGGCGGTATAATCCTGGATCGGAAATGGTTATAAGAGTTGAATTGACCGCTAGTCACATGGGGTGAGTAGAAATACTATCCAAGAACGAGGGTGAGTTTATGTCCCGTCTCTGTCTCTGTCATTCGCTAGATATTTCGAGTTCCGACTGTGTCCAGAGCCTGGTGCAAAACAGGACTGCTTGGATAAGAACTTGCTGACGATTTTGAGTGGCTCACCTAGCATACCGGCGCCACAGGACTTGGAAACGAGGTTCTATCCCAGAAATGGAAGTCGAATCTACGAGATTAAGGCGCAACTGCCAGGTAAGTGCGAGAGAAAATAAGTTGTGCAAGTGCGAACCTAGAGGTCGCTATATTGTGCAACAGTTTAGGGGGAATCGGATAGAGTCAACTGCCTCTGCCTTGTATTGTAATGTGGTTCGTTGTTGGCAATTTTGCATAAATTAAGTGCGTGCCTAACGATGTTTGTAATGGTTTTTGCTTCAACGTACCATTACGACATATCGCAACCAGTGGTCAGTTGGCTGCTTTGGTGATTAGAGTCACATTTTCCATGTTTTATTTCTAAAAACACATTACCACATCCACGAACTAATTCTTTGCTTCCTACAGATTTCAAATGCAGCCAATGTATGCTACAATGGCGCTACATAGCGGGCAACAATTGGGGCATGTGCGACAATGGAGTCGGTGCCGTTGGCTGTGGCCCACAAGAAGAGTTTCGCGCCTGTTCCGATATTGCAATTGGAGAAGGTGGCAAGACAGCAATGCGTCCGTTCCGGCCAACGATCAAGACGAAAACCACCGTCAAGCCAGCATCGTCCACAGAGGAGACACAAACACAAGAGACCACAAAAGACAAAGAGCCATTGCCCGAAGCTTCACCATACATTGCTCCAGTTATTATCGCAATCACTTTGCTCATTGTTCTTTGCATCTTGGCCACAATTTATCTGTATCACTATCATGGTCAACGTGTCAAGCAGTTGTTGCTATGGAAAAATGCAAAAGATGGCAGCAGTCCGACTAGCGGCAACGCTACAACCAATATGCAAGAAGCTGCTGCCACCGCAATTGACGTCAAGAGCTCAGTATTAGCTGTACCACCAATTCCACCACCGCGAACCAAAAGACTGTCTCAAGTGAGAGAGATTTCCGCTGATCAATCTAGCGTAGCATAAGAAACACATACCACATAAAAACTAATAGCTTCGACTTATTTATATACAAATATTACTGATTAGTCTGTTTTCAACTGCCTTCAGTTATACCTTATACCACGTGTGTAGGGTATAGCTACGCAATTTATAACAAAAAGAAAAAAGAAAAACGTATCCAATACTCATAGGTTGAGAGTGTAAACGCGGTCTTTTTTATTTACTTTTCTTTTTTTTAAGATTTATATACCTACCTGTGTACATGTATATATGTGATACGAAAACAAATAAAATAATGATCTTTGATATTTATCAATAAAAAGTAAAATTAACAACAATAATTTACAGTTGTCATTCTTTGGGTAACGGGTTTACAGATTAGATTGATGTGGATAAACACGAAAGGGGAAAAAATGCTGACTTGGGTCAGAGCTGACAGAAGCTATAAATTGATTTCATTGACCTGGACGGAAACAAAATGCTGATGACAGCTTGTTTTTGTTTTCCCTAAATAACAAGCTAAGGAAAATCGTATAAGCTACATTCAAGGCACGTTCAAAATGGTTATCTTAAGTCGACTAAATTAGTTAAGACTATATGTAACGTGACTTTTCCTATACGTCAACCATATATACGAACTGTCAACTTTGTGCTCAGTCACGATTTTTTTACTATATTCGTCGGCTACCCCTCCATAAACTTCAACTGAAACAGCTGCTCATATGACCGCTTCGATCAGGCAATGAAAACCGAGATATATCTAGTCATACAGCTGTCAGACTTACTACGCTAGATACTTGAACGTTCCCAATCAAAACTGAGATAAGTAATCAATTCTGACAGCTGTCAGATTTACGAAAATAGAAACATAGAACTAGAACGTCACCAAAATGAAAGAAATGCCCCGTATTAGTAAAAACTAGCATTTGTTTTGAGTAAAGGGCTTAAAAGTAAAGCCTTAGCAATTGCTTTGAATAGGTATGATTAAAATCCTAATTTGCTAAAGTCAGTTTGAAAATTCGAACATAGCATTTACTTCGCTGTACGTATACCAGAGATGAATGATTGTATTCAATTCCATTATCTTTGACGTATATTTGCCTTGCAGTTCCTGTCAAACCTGACCAGTAAATTTGAAATTTTTAATTTTCCTTGAGGTTCTAACGACTTTTTTGGAAATTGAAACTAAAAAATATAAATTCAGAAATATGAATGCAATCTATATCAGCTGGAAATATGAGCTTTGTTTTCCAAATATCTAGTTGATGTTTCAATACTTCTTCAGGTTCCGGGAATTGTATCAGATCATAGGATTGTTGGAAATATTTGTTAACACGCCAGGGGCCAGGCAATAGTATACTATACAGAAGAACTATGAATTACAGAGAGGTTTTTGAACTGTCTACCTAAAAGCCCGCATTTCCTATTTATGTTGGTTTTCGTGTACAAACAGAATTTAACTTAATTATTTATTTTATGTTAAAAATTTGAATACAAAATATTTAGACTCAGATAAATTGCAGACTTGGAATTTCTTAGCAATTGCTACGTTTAATTCATATGGATCTGAGTAAAAGGTATGTGGCGCCGCTTTTCGAACATGTCAAAAGTTAGTGTTAGCTCCAATCAGTTTTAGTCATACGAAAAGTACCAAATGCTTCGATTTTGTCATTTCGTTAAGTAAAAGCAATTACCACGTATTTTTAAATAAGATGACATTGAAAAATAAATATTGCCCTCGGAATGTTTCTACACAGAAATTTGATTTACAGTTCTGACAACGGAAAATTTCCATCGGAATTTATTCACGATACCCCTGAAAAAAAAACTCTTGCACTTTTTTCTTTCCCGATACTCGTGGAATTAATAAGAAAATTTCAAATATTGGACGTATTGAACCGAGTTATCAAAAATTGGAGCGATACCACTAGTAGCTGCTGAATCAGCCATTTAAATGACATGTAGTCCCACACATAATGGTTTCAAAATAAAGCCATAATCAATTTTATGTCTCACGTTGTTGTTGCTTTATTTAATTTGTTAATTTTAAATATGTTTATTTATACTTACATATTAGGTTAGGTTAGGTAGACGGGTAGGTAGAGCGGGGTGGGCCCGCAATACCTCACTCAGGTCCTCGTGGACCCATTGTGATGCCCTTTTTTTGGGGTTATCCGTTGGTGTTATCGGTGGTCTCCATCCTTCTCCTCTTGCGGTTATCTGACGCTGTCTAGCCATCCCGATGTCCTCAGAAACCTGTAAAGATCAGACAGTGAGACATCAGAAAGTTCATGTAGGTACGTCATGGAAGTAATAGCTTCCAAGTGTTCTGTTCCTCAAGTGACAGAGACTCGGGCAATGACAAAGGAAGTGAGGTGTGTCCTCGTGAACCTCCTCGTCTCCGCAGCCTCTACATATGTCGTCATCTTTGAGATTTAGTTTCATTGCGTGGTTTCTAAGGAAGTTATGACCAGTTAGAGCCCCTACTAACTTAGATAGCGATGACCTGTCAAACTGTAGTAGTTTGTTGGTCCGGCTTCTGTTATATTCTGGCCAAAGCTTCCGTGATATTTCACAGGTAGTGAGTTCTTTCCACCTGTTGTTGGTTTTCATTCGAATTTTATTCTCCACTCGCTCTCTGAGATTGCAGAGTGGTGGCTTGATTGATTGAAGCACTCTATCAAGATCCATTGCGGACCCCTTTCTCGCTAGTTCATCTGCCATCTCATTGCCGGTTTTGTCTCTATGTCCAGGGACCCAGCAGAGATTGGTGGTGTGCTGCAAGCAGAGAACCTTGAGCTCTTCGCGGCAGCGGTGAACTAGTTTGGATTTTATTTCATTAGCAGAAACTGCTTTAATAGCCGCCTGACTGTCAATGAAGATGGTAATATCGCTACGAAGTATTGCCAACATTGACGCCTTACGGGCCGCTTCGGCGATAGCCAGAACCTCCGCTTGGAAGACACTACTGCTATCAGGAAGTCTGATAGAGCAATGTATATTTAATTCCTCAGAAAATATGCCGGCACCGGTTCCACAGTCCATCTTTGAACCATCTGTGTAGATGGATATTGATTTTCTTTTTGTGGGTTCATTTGTGTTCCATTCTTCCCTGCTCGGAAAGGAACAGGTGAATGGTTTGTCAAAGTCTATATAGGGAGACATATAGTCAGAAGTGACAGCGTTCCCTACGTGTTTATATAAGATCTGTGCATGTCCAAAGTTGCAAGGACTCCAAGTGTTAGTTTGGCTGATCCTTAAAGCACTTTTGGCAGCGGATTCCTCCATGTATAGGTCTAGAGGTGTCAAATTGAGAATCGCCTCTAGTCCAGCAGTAGGTGTGGTTCTCATAGCACCGGTTGTCCCTATACAAGCTATTCTTTGTATTTTTGTCATTAACTTAAGATTGGTCGCTTTGCTGGCGGCTTGCCACCAGACCACGCTGCCATATGTGAGTATTGGTCGCACGATCGCCGTGTACATCCAGAGGATGATTTTGGGGTTAGGTCCCCAGCTCCTGCCAAAGATGCGGTTGCATGCGTAGAAAGCATTCGCTGCTTTCTTCACTCTTTCATTGACATTCGGCTTCCAATTAAGTTTCCTATCAAGGATAATTCCCAAATATCTCGCACTATCTGCTACCCTAAGGGGTGTTCCCTCGAGAGTTGGTGGCTCGAATTGCGGTATTATTCTTTTATTCGTGAACAAAACTAGCTCGGTTTTTTGCGGATTGACCCCAAGGCCGCATTGTTTAGTCCACGTGCTTAACACCCTAAGTGAGTTTCCTAACAGGTCGCTTAAGGTTGGTAAAAACTTCCCCTTAGTAAGTATAACTACATCATCTGCATATGCAGTTACTTTAACTCCCATGTTTTTGAATTTCATAAGTATTTCATTAATGACAAGGACCCAGAGTAAGGGAGAGATGACACCTCCTTGCGGAGTGCCTCTCGAAGCAGTTACTCTGAGGTCGGTGTCGCCTAATTTCGCGTTGATGTTCCTTTCACTGAGCAAGCTCAATATCACATTAGTGAGAGATTGATCAACAATTGAGTTCTGAAGTGCTCTCTTCACTGCGCATATTTTAACATTGTTGAAGGCTCCTTCAATATCTAGGAACGCAGCCAATGTATATTCTTTGTCATTTAATGACTTCTCTATAGTGCTAACGACCTCATGCAATGCGGTCTCCACTCCTTTGCCTTTAGTATAAGCATGTTGAGCTGTGGATATTGCATTATCATCTAGCCGACCACGTATAAAAACGTTTATTAATTTTTCAAAGGTTTTAAGAATGAATGATGTCAGACTTATGGGCCTGAAATCTTTGGCAGTGGTGTGACTGGATTTCCCTGCCTTCGGAATGAAGACAACTTTGACTTCTCGCCAGGCTCTGGGAATATAGCCACTCTCTAGACTGCGAATGAAAATTCTTTTAAGGACTGGTATAATGGTCATCTTGGCTTTCTGGAGCATGATTGGGAAAATCCCGTCGCATCCAGGGGATTTGAACGGGGAGAATGAATCGATTGCCCAGATAAGTTTTTCTTCAGTTATGAGTTCCTCTGGAACTGTCGTTATTGCGGTATTATCTCTTGATTGGTTAATTTGGGTCGTGGAACAACCCGGAAAGTGAGTCTTTAGTAGCAGACTGAGAGTCTCTTCGCTGGATTGTGTCCATGCTCCATTATTGTCCTTGAGATAGCCTGGGACCGCAGATTCTTTGCACAGGATTTTCCTGAGTCTGGCTGATTCTGTGGTGGATTCAATATCACTGCAGAACGAACGCCAATTTGAGCGTTTAGCACTGGTTATGGCCTTTTTGAATTTCCTCTGACCGACTTTATATGTGTCCCAATCAGTCTGGGAGTTTGTGGCCTTAGCCAAATTAAAAAGAGCTCTGGTTCTCTTCCTAATTTCAGCGAGGTCCCTCGACCACCATGGTGGAGATTTCCTATTCTTTATTGTCCGTAAGGGACAGGCTTTTTCGTATGCCTTGCTCAGAATATCGTACACTTACATATTAAATTTAACTTGAATTTATTTTACCCATGACTTAGTAATTTTGCATGTACATGGTATAAACATTTGTGAACGTACCCTAAGATTCATTTAGCTTTCCGATATTGCATTTGAATGATTTTTCTTGCGCTTTCGGTACCTAACCAACGCAACGTTATAATTATTGTCATTTAGACTTAGATACGCCAATGTGCACCGACACCGATGAAAACTGAAAAGAAGAATATGACTATGACTGAAAGGGAGTGTGAGAAAAGGTCGAAACGATTAAAATTGATTTATTAAAATGGACTGTGCTATTACGCAAATTCACACGGCTCTCTTTTGCTTTTGCACCATTCGAGTCAAATTTTTAAGCAAAAACTGCAGCTAAGCAGTTAGCAGTATTTCGCAATTACAATAACTACGCTCTACTTGACACTTCGAGGAATCACAGTAGTTGTAACTGCGTGCTGAAAATCCTACTTTACTTTGGTGAAATCGAAGCCCAAAAAAACAGACCTCATGTGTTTTTCCGTTGTGATTTTCAGATTGTGCTCTCAAGCTTAGTACGCTGCTCGAGCTAAACTAAATTTTATCTGGTCTCCAAATTTTCTCTCAAAACATAAGCTAAAGTCCTAGCTAAATTTAAACATAAGGCACGCCGCGGATAAGTGTCACTGAAAACAGCTGTTCTTTCAAAATAATTTACTTCGAAAATTCAACATTCTCTGATTTCAACCATTTCGGATTCTAGGTACCCGTCGTCCAGGTAAACACATCCTTATTTACGTCTCCCATTCTCCGCAATACAAAATTGCAACAAAACGACAGAGCATAACGATCTGTCAAAATTTAGCTTGAGAAAATATACCGCCCAACCTAGCGTCTCCACGAGCAATATTTCATAGCTTGATATCTGTCAAATTTGATAGAAAGGAAGAACGATAGTATGCAATAAAATGTAGGGTGGGCATTTCATAGCATACTTTTTCATTCGTTCAAATGCCGCTGAGCAGAGCATGTCGTTGCATTCTCGCATTAGATGTAATACACCGTCCATTCGCTACTCAGCCATCGTAAAAAAATGGATACAAGTGTCAAACTGCACAGAAATGACAGCTCATATCATACTATCGATATCATTCTATGAGCTGAGCAATATATTTCAAGAAATTTTTTATATCATACTATTTGTGGTCTCCACTGGCAATTTTCATAGTATGATATATTGCAAGATATGAAATGTTGCTCGTGGAGACACTAGGTTAAATGGGCACGCTAAATTTTGACAGATGCATGAAGTGCATTCAGACACAAAAGTTTGATTATTTAGCTCGAGCAGGTTCCTCAAATAATATTGGGACCATAACCAAATTCTGTAGGGAAATTGATTGTTTGGGCGAATTGGTTTAGGTTTTTGACCGTAATGGTTCCCTGGGGATGGCGATGGGCCCGCTTTGGTGCCTGGTCTTTTGTGACGATCTCACAACCCCACCCAACCTAACCTAACCTAACCTAGCTCGAGCAGTGTACCACTCAGCTAAATGGGTTCGCTTGAATTTAGCTCAGCTAATTTTTCGAGAGAATTTTGTATGGTAGCGAAAATTTAGCTCGAGCAGCGTACTAATGTGGTTTTCCATTGGGACAAAAAATCAATCTTTTTTTTGATCTAAATCACTTTTCGCGTTCCATTGGGACGAAAAATCAATCTTTTTTTCGATTCGGAGCACTTTTTGCAGATCTCGATATTTTTTCAGATCTACACATACCAATATAATTTGCACAGCTGTTTTACGTCATTCTGCGAAGTTTGCTTTCGAGGCAAATGCGCAAAGTTTCGTGAAAACCAAAATAACAAAATATATAAATAGCTATGGATATTATTTCGGAGGAATTATTATCTTCATTATCTCCCTCGTCATCTGAAGACTACAAACCACCAATAATACTTCATTTCTATCTACAAGAAGGAAAACATTTTTGAGGGCGATATCCATTTGTGATTTAGCCAAAAACGAATGCCATTTGAACAGCTGATATTGTTGTCAATTAACGCACTAATCCATTTACAAAAGCAGATCAATCTCGTTGCGCGTTCCATGAGCACAGTAAAATCTGAGATCTGAAAAAGATTTCTGGTGGTCCCAATGGAAAACCACATAAGCTTCAGATTTCATTTTTTTCGTGCCTAATGGAACATAAAACGAAATTTTTCTTTCTTTGCATTTCTGGTGGTGCCGTGTAGCGTGTTTTAAAAGTCAGCTGATCTTAAATTGTAATTTGTGTTTATAAAAATCCATTCAATTTATGGTGATATCCATTGCAACTGCCAAATGTAAATTTTAATCTATTTTTCAAAGATTTGTCTAAAAACGTAAGTAATAACACACTTTAAAGTTTGACAAATGTCTTGGTATAAGATTAAGTAGGTGTAAATCTCGCTCAGAAATCGGTATTCGCAAAACTGCTCTGACTCTGAAAAAAAAAGCTTTTTTGCGGTCAATGAAGCATGAAACCTGATTACGAGATCAGTAAAACTGCTCTGAATCTGAAAAAGTGTCAGTCAGTCAACGTCAGTATTTCGCATCTGTTTTAGAATAAAAAACTGCAGACGAAATGGAGGCACATGTCGACACGTCCTGGCGAATTCATCTCATATCAATGCACGTACTTCCAAACGATATAAATAAATCAACTCGATTTTATCTTTGCCAGCGCAAATGTATTTCTTAAAAAAAAACAACCATTAACTGTCCTCGTAAAAGAAAAACAAACTACGTTTCTAATTTCTATACATCACAAGCTCTTTCTCTCTCTGTTAACACATTGTTAATATCAGTCCGCACTCTCACGACTGATCCGATAGCAAAAACTCATTTATCAAAAGCGGCAGCTGTTGATTGCCGAGAATTGAAGAATGGTTTCCTTCGAGCACATGAATCTTCACCTCATTGTTCGCCAACGAGCCCAAGTCGTAGTCGTTTGAAATGCTCGTCAAAATTTGCAACGTGGGTTTGACCAAGCAGATCGGTGAATTGATTCGTTTAAAGGATTTTAGATCCATTTCGAGTACCAGCCGAATGCGCTGGAGGACAGCAGCTCCTTGAGAAGTAACATAGTGCTCACTAAAGCATTTTTGACGTTTGGCGTACTCTTGAAATGCCAGCAACTTGTCTTCCAGCGAGACCTTGCTTTCGAAAACAGTTCGAGCACTCTCCTCAGATTCTTCGGGTAATACCATGACAACAATATTGGCCAGAATCAAAGCATCCAACATAGGTCCACCAACAGATTCTACGTTCATCTTATGCAGGGCAAACATTAAAGCTGGCGACCCGTCAATTAAGAGGACTTTTCCCGCGTGACCCAGTTCCTCAAGAAGGTGAGCTATTTTCGCTACTACGACTGCGCCAAAGGAATAGCCTACGATACGGAAGCTCTCAGTCGGCCTTAACAAGGATTTGATTTCCTACGAAAAAAATAAAATCAGAAAAGCCAAATTCACCTTCATAGATCTTACCTTCAGTGCGAATTGGGCAATCTCATCGAATGAGGACATTTTGCCAGTCTTGTGTAGTTGAATGAGGTACGCAGGCGCATTGACGCCCTTGGCCAAATCTTTCCAGGTCTGGCCCGATGAGCATTCAATACCAGAGAAGAAAAAGATCGGCGATTCTCCCTTTCCTTTCTGGTTGATGGGAACAATGGTGTTTTCAAAGTTCGTCTCATCGCCCAAGTTGTGAATCATCGCAGTCATCTGCATCCTAAGAACTTCAGAATCGAATTTAATGCCACTTTCGCCGTGTTTTTTGCGATCATTAGAGTGGTCCTGAAGTTTCTGCAAGGTAAGCGAACGCAGATCTTGCGGGGAAAGGAAAATATCAAAGTCTCGCTCAAGCGTTTGCTTGATGTCGACACCTGTCATCGAGTCCATTCCCAACTCTGGCAGTGATGCGGTGTACGATACTGATTTCGGGTCTCGAATGCCCATAATGTTCAAGACGGTTTCAATAAGGCTGGCCGAACTGGAGGTGCCTAACCGCTTCTCGGCTACAACCATGCTGGCGACAACTGGATCGGGACAACAAAGCAGAGTGTCTAGCTCTTGCAGGCAAGACGAAATCCTTTGCTGCAGCGTTCCTCCGATCTCAAGATCGATCTTATCTTCGGCCATGTTGGCTACCAAGCCCACCTCTCCAACTGCGCCCCATTCGATGGCTTTTCCCGGATAGCCACTGGCTACCCTGTCTTCGATAATTCGTTCCATTATAGAGTTCGCCATGCCGTAGTTAGTCTGCCCGACATTACCACGTCCACACGAAACGCTCGAGAAGACGACGAAGTGATGCAGATTCGGGCATAGTTTTCGCGACAGTTCGTCTAGATGCTTGGTGGCGAATGCCTTTGGTGCTAGCGACTCCTTGAACAACACATCGCTTTGATTTTCGAAAAGAGCATCTTTAAGGACCACGGCCAAGTTGAAAATACCTCCAACTGGTGCCATGATCATAGCTCCCCTGAGCATCGCCTCACAGCCATGCTTGGTGGCAATGTTAGCAGTGCTTATGCGCACATCACAGCCGTAGCTCTTCCAAGTTCTGAGTGAACACCAAGTTAGTTTTCAGTATGTAGAAAAGTAATGTACTCACTGTATTCTGTATTGCTGGTAATTATTTGAAATTCCACGACTGGAACTGAGAACGATGTTGCGGGCACCTCTCAACACCATCCAATCGACGAGTTCAACGCCGAAACCTCCGAGACCACCTGGTACTATGTAAACCAGGTCTGGCGAGAAGTATACCATTGGCAGCACTTGCATCGGGAGTGTGGTCTGCGAATTGGCAGACTCGCTGACTTGAATAATGACTTTGCCAAAGTGTTTGCCGCTGGCTAGATAACGGAAGGCTTGCTCCATCTCGTGAGCCGGAAAAACCGTACTCGGAAGTGGTTGGATGATACCGTTGTCGATGTCCTTCTGCACAAGTTCGCACAGTTGCTGGAATAAGAGGAGAATGCGTTGAAAAAAAAAGAACACAGGGTAGGATTGAAAAAAAAAGTTCCAGTAGTCTGAATCATTCCGATTTGTCCATTTTTTTTTTTTTGACACTTCGAAATGTCAACTTGCTATACGGAACCAGACAGGTTTCGATTTACTTCAGTACATTTTTCAGCTAACCCCATCCAACAATTGCAAAATCGTGGCCACGTAACCAAAAATGGATAAATGCTTTTAGACTACTGTCAGACTTATTATAAACTAGAAATCTGAACGCCCCCAAGTCCATTACGCATTAGTACACTAGTAGTGAAAGTGACATTAAAAACGAATCTATAGCTTTCGCGTTCAAAGAAAATCCACATAAAAATAGTAGACTTTAGACAAATAGGGGATGTGCAAGTATATAGTTTACAGAAAGTCTGACAGCTGCCTGTCAGTGTCACAGTTTTGATTGGCTTAAATCTATTATATGAAGTTTTTTTTTTCAGTAGATATCTACGGAGTGGTAGCCAACAAATCTATCCAAGAATTTCGTGACTGAAGCTTAGAATGCTGCTCGAGCTACATTTTTTCTACCATACAAAATTCTGTCCAAAATTTAGAAATTTTAGCGAACCCATTTAGCTAAGTGGTACGTTGCTCGCGCTAAAGAATCAAACTTTTATTTCAGAATGTACTTCATGTATCTGTCAAAATTTAACGTGCCCATTTAATGAGGCGGTACATTTTCGCAAGCTAAATTTTGACAGATCGTTATGTTCTGTTGTTTTGTTGAAATTTTGTATTGCGGAGAATGGGAGAAGTTAGCAAGGATGAGTTGCTAGAATCGGAAATGGTTGAAATCAGACGGTGTTGAATTTTTGAAGTAAATTATTTTGAAAGAACAGCTGTTTTCTCTGACACTTATCCACGGCGTGCTTTATGTCAAAATTTAGCTGGGATTTTAGCTAATGTTTGCAAAGAAAAGTTCGAGCAGCGTACTAAGCTTGAGTAGTGAGTACTAATTTGACAGTTGGTATACCTATGTGACTGACGTAAGAAAAGTGACGTTACCGACCAATCTAGTTTTTGCGTAGGACAATATATATCTATCCCAAATCAATCTAGTCGACTTAAGATTTTTGAACGTGCCCTTAGACTGTTTAATGTTCCCTTTGATCAAGTACATTCTGAAACATTTTTTTTTATTTTTTTGACGGATCTTATATAATTTTCTGGGAGGGATCGTCGGCTAATTTTCATTTAAACTAGATTTACTTACCCTATTCAGAACTGGATCACCCCGCGACATTACCAAATCCAAGAGGACAGCGACAAAAGACAATTCCTTCAAAAACGGGCCCATTCCCAATGGATTGTCACTTGCCATATCGAACTTGCCAATTTCCAAGAAGACGCCGCCCCTGCCCAAACAATTTATCGACGCAAGTAGTTTCTCCTCAGCCAAGGAGTTCAGCACAAAGTCAACACCCTTGCCGTTGGTCTGATTTTTCACCATACTTTCAAACGAGGTATCTCTCGAGTTGCCAATATGACTGTCTAGAAACGGGGTTTGATATCAATAGCTAAGATTTTTTAGGTACATATTGTCCAAGACTTACCCTTTAGCTGTGGGAATGTGCTTAACAGGAACTTCCTCTTCTCGGTTGTACTAACAGTTGTAAACACTTCCAGGCCATATGCCAGCGCTGTCCGAATGGCCGCCAAACCTATACCACCAGTGCCCGCATGAATGAGAATACTTTTACCCCTGCGAATGTCGCTACGGAAGAAGAACGAATAATAAACCGTAAAGTAGACGCAAGGGACCGTGGCAGCTTCACGAAGGGACCAGTTCTTAGGTACCTCCATCATTAAATCCGTTGGAATGATATGGCTAGCGACAGCAGCTTTCTCCACTAAGCCCATAACCTGTTTACCAGTACGGGTGTCAACACCGGCGTACTCCAAGCCCAGAACACATTCCTGCTGTAAACGACTTTCGCCTAAAACATCGGCGGCGAGACGTCCAGTGGCCAGCATAACGTCCTTAAAGTTCAGACTGGAATACACGACTTTGACTGGCGGCTTCTTGCTGTGTTCGCGTGCCTGTAACCACTTGAGCGATGACAGATCGCTGCGATGGAGGATGTTTCCGTATACAACCCCAGGATACGGTGCAAGAGGGTAGTTCGCAATAAGCTGGAGATGCCGATAGGTGCCCCAGTGACCCTAGAAAAAGGAGGACAGTCTACAGTTGACATCATTCATGATCGGATGACTTACATTTCTGTATATATTGATGGCCATTCCTAGTGCCAGTTGGTTGGCGTAGAACGGGTGCTGCGGATCAAATGCGGGTGCCTTGGGATCGTCGATTAGCAGACACCGTACGACCGTTTTGATGTACTCCTTCCGCAGGCAGTTAACCAGACCTAGGACTCCACTGAGCTTGTCCTTTTCTGCGACGAGGATTAAATCTTTATTCACGAGAATCTCCTGAGCTTTCTTCACCCACTGGAACTCTGTATCATTCGACGATATGTTGAGGTAGCTCGTTTCTACGGAACGAGCGCTGCCTCTCTTCCGGAGCAGTGTTAATTTCAGTCCACTCTCAACCCAGGGACAAGTTGCCAGCACTGAGAACTCCTCTGGCTTAGCAACACTCTCATCCACATTCGTAACGAGCACAATATAAGAATTGTCGGCCAAATTTGACGTTTCTTTCAAGACGTCACTGCCCGATTGGTCGATAATTAAATTGCAGTCCTTGCACGCAGTTACGTCGCCATTTTCAACTGTAACAACTGCAGGCAAACCCTCATAAGTGCTGGCGCTCAATATCGTGTACTCTCCGGTAATGAGAGGCAGATCCTCAATGGCGTTCAGAAAGTGCTCAATTATCGGAGTACTTTCCGGCTTGTTTATCATTTCCACAACTCTCAGTTGGCCCAACACATCATTCTCAAGGATGAGCTGAATGACAAACCTACCGATATCTTCCACACGCAGCGCTGGCGATGGGAAATGTGCAACAAATTGATACCGCTCAAGAACTGGCAGGCCGGGCGGTTTTTTTCGCTGTACACTGTTGACCTGCATGCCAACTATCTCAATACCACCGCCTACAGCTCTGCCTTCAAGGTCACTGGTGTAAATATCCACGAATGGCTGTTCAGCCACAACTGTCAAGTGATGGCGGCCAAATATTCGAAGTTTGTGGATTTTCGTCGGCAAGCACAGAGATCGCGAATCCATTTTGACAATCTGTGTCTGGAGCATGCAGTCGATGAATGTCACCCAATTGGAGTCCCATTTGATGCGAGCAATACGGCCATCGCCACGAACTGACTCCACAGCTTTGAAAGCTCCACTGTAATAGTAACCACGTAGCTTCAGTTCTTTGTATAAATCCTTGGCGGACAGGCTGAACTCTTCACCCATTGAAGTGTCAAATGGTGTGTGGGGAACTTCAACTGGTTTCTTAGCATCTTTGATTTCTCGAATGGTACCGCTCGCAACTAAACTGTCGCCATCGGTTATCTGCAGGAATAAGTTGATTAAAGGATTGTTGCATAAAAATCAGTAAAATGTCCTCAAGGACTTTCGATAAAAATTGAATTTTTAAGAACCATTTGTATATAGCTCACTATGGTTTAAGTGACTTTAGGGTAAAATACGAATCTACTACTGATTTAAGGGATTTTTGTTAAGATGTGCTTTTTAAGGATCTTAAGGACATTTAAGAAAGCTGTTTTTTATATGAGAGTTAATGAATAATTGATTATGATGAATGACCTCTTAACCAAATTTCCATAAAGCCAGCCATGACTCACTGTCCCTAGTCAATGGGACACGAAGGTATCACGGGCAACGAAATAGCAGACGAACTAGTAAGGGAAGGTGCGGGGGAAAAAGAACAATCAACGGATAAAGAAATAGGCGTAGGTACCACTGACGACTATTAAAACGGCTATAAGTCAAAGTTGATTTTAGCAGATATTGGGAACACCTAGAAACATGCAGTGTGGCAGAAATAATATAAGAAACACCAACTAATAAATTGGCAAAACGAGCGATTAACTCTGGAAGAGCGCAATTAAGACTGATGGTGGGACTTATTTCAGGACACATCAATCTTAATAACCATGCAAATAGAATCGGCATTTCAGAAACAACAATATACCCAGACTGCCAGGAGGAGGAGGAAGATATAGAGCATTTCCTATGCCAGTCCTATGTCCAGTTACAGCGAGGCTACGTAACGAAATTCTGGGAGCACATTTGATACCAGACCTTACATTCCTCAGAAATGTAGAACTAAGCGACATCACGGAGTTCTCCAAGAGAACAAACGGATTTGCTGAAAACACAAACCTTACATATAGTGGCTAGCCATAATTTAACGAACCCTTTACCCCCTATCCTTTCACACATCCCAATCATATATGTACAAGAGGGGACCACAACGGGCCCATCAGAGGCCTCAGTGAAGAGAGGAAGGCTCACCCTCACCAACCAACCAACCAAATGTTTACATCTCGGCAACAGCGCCACCTATCGGGTCCAAGACTATCCTATACCTATGTCAAATGAAAAGCAAAAATACACGCTCATAAAATTTCATTGAAATCGGTTGAGTGGTTTAAAAGATCGACAACAACGCCACCTATGGCGTCCAAAACGATCCTATCTTTCAAATTGCAAGCAGCCATTGATATCCACAAAATTTCATTGATATCGGTTGAGAGGTTTAAGGAGTCGAGATAGAGAGCGGAGGCGTAGTGATGGCGACAGGCCTATTTCCGCCTATTAAAAGTAAGCTGTCAAACTTTTTGCAATCCACAAAATCCACAAGTCAGCGAATGAAAAATATTTTAAAAACGACCGACTTCCTACGAATAAGAAACGAACGAATATTTGCATGTTTTGAAAATATATTCCACTAAACATTTTATTTTGCAAGTTATTTTTAGTACCCGCAAATCCAATGAATATATTTGCATTTCGATTTCGAAGTAAAGGACTATTCACATGAGAGCGAATTGCGAACTGCGAACACGCGAATATATTCGTAGTTTCTGACACTTCATTCACATGAAAACTTTTTTTGGTCGCAGATACCCGCGTATCAGTTTCATTTTTAAAGGTTAAGTTCGAACGAATTTTTTATTCGTGGGTTTGTGGATCGCGACTGTTTGGTGTGGATTGTGAATAAAGTGTGACAGTTTGCGGCAAGAATTTTCAATTCGCGGGAAAATTGCTTTATTTGTTAGTTTAGCTGTTTAAATCAATTGAGAGTCATGTTTTTTTTAGACTAGATGTTAGATTAATTAAATATAATAGTTTTCTGATAGAAAAAATAGAAATTTTCAATTCATAAATACAGTTAAATTGATTTGTTCGCAAATCGCCTATTCGCAGTTCGCTCTCATGTGAATAGTCCTTAAGTGCGAACGAATTTTGTACTCGTTAGTTTGCGGAAAGCATTTTAATAATGTGGATTGTGAATAAGTTCTGACAATTCAAGGGAAAAAGTTATGAATTCAAAATTTCATTATTTGAACATTTCTTAAACTCGATTTCTTAATTTAATTTTCATGGATTAATTAAGTAAGAATAGTGAAATGTGCAATGCTCTGTTTAAAAATGCGTCACAAGTGGTTTGTTGGTTTGAAATCCAATGGAACAAGAAAATTGATTCTAATTCCACAAAAGTATTGGTGGAATGCCAACAAATAATCGAAGGCTGCTGTCAGTGTAAGTGCTTCTTTAAGTGGATTCTGACTTCAAATCGAGAAGCAAAATGCACTTCTCAGAATCAGTAGCGGCAGCGGCAAAGTTATCCACTACAATTAAAGAAATGATACAAATATCATAAAAATTATATCTGATTTGCTATTTTATTAACATTATTACCAATTTTATGACAATTACACTTGCTCGGCTTCGTATTTATTTTCATTTTGTAAACGTTTGAACGATTTCCTTTGACAGGTCGTGTTTTTTTTTTCTCAATGCAGCGGGTAGTTTTGCGCTAGATTGAGAAATTTCCCTGAAAGAGATATTTCGAAAAAAGTGCTAGACGTCTAGCGCAAATGTCAATTTTTTCCATATGGAGTTTGACATGCAGCTAGTCGTCTAGCGGGGCGGCCATTGTCAGGGTAGAAGAATTGTCACAAATAGCATATTGGTGCACATATAGCTAATTGGTGCATATTGGTGAATGCAATAAGATTGGAAATTATATTTTTTTAAGAAATAAAACACATCAAGTAAGATTAAGAATAGCAGAACACATTATTGCTCAAAGTAAAATTGATTGCGTTGTGAAAAATTAAACCGAGTTTGCAGCGCAAAACTGCTAATTTTGACACTTTAGTTCGTTATACCTCAGAATTAAGAAGTACATGCAGAAAATATTGTACTAGTTCAGCGTTCAGCCTTAGGCTAATTGCACACACACCGATTTTGGACGGCCGATTTTATACCGGTCGTCGAAATTCCAATAGTGAACCACATGTGGGAACGGGACCTGGCACACACGCCGACCGCTGATCGGTGGCGGCAAAATGCCGGTGAGCAGCCGTCCACTGCCGCTGTATCGCCGGCAGTATCGGGAAGTAGTAGCGTACGTGATGAAATACACGCTTGCACACGCACCGATTTTTTGCTGACCATTCCATTCGACTGCTCTCGCTTCATTCAGTGTTTGAAAGGCGTTGTCACCAGGGACAATACTGAGACCCCCAACTTCAACCGATTAACAGTTATTTGCCTACAAACTAAATTTTACGCTCCCAAAAAGTTTAGGTGCGCTAGTATTGTTGCATAGAAATTCGTATTGACAAACGTCAAAAATCCTCTCAACCAACACATTCGCACCTAATCTTTTTCCCGTTCACTGTGGGCAAACCGAAACGGATAGGAATTGGCGTACACGGATAGGACAACAAAATGGCGAATTCCTGGCAAAAATTGAGGGGGCCAGCGGCAAGAGGATTGTGAGTTGGGGGTCTCAGTATGGTTTGTTATGGTTGTCACGATAGCAACTGATTGTTAGACCGGTAAAAATCCGGTGAGTGTGCTAGCACCCTGCTACCGGTAAAATGTCGGCCGATTTTATACTGGCCGTCCAAAATCGGTGTGTGTGCAGTTAGCAGTTAGTTATGAAAAAATAAGTACAATAACGAAAAGTCGAACATAAAACGAGATTTTTCTTTGCTTGCTTAAATTAATTTGTATTTATAAATTTTAATTTGTATTTTATTATCGCACTGGAAATTTTTTCTCTATTTTTCACAGACTTTTCTTCTCTAAAAACGTAAAATAACACACTTCAAAGTTTGGCAAATGGCATAATGTTGTGGGATAAGTGTAAATATCGAGAAATCGAGATTCGCAAATTAGCTCTGACTCTGCTTTTTTATTGCGGCCAATGGAACACGAAATCTGAGATCTAACTGTCAGCTAATTTCGAATCTGCAAAAAAGTGATTTTTCTGTCCCAATGGAAAACGTCATAATAGGTCTGTTACTTTACTTTTAAATCTTCAGAATTTTTACTAATTCTTACGAATTTTTACTCAGTTCCGTTCCTTAACTCGAAAAATTCGTAAAAGAGAGCGTCCTCGAGAGAGCAATACATTACCTCTCCACTGAGAAACTTATACGAATTTGTACTTAACAAATTTCTTGGTGTAAGAAGTGGAAAAGCTATAAGTCACCTTACAATTAACAGCTGATCTTCCATATACTCGAATTCATCAAAAAGAAGTTCGTTTAATTCCAGATCACTTTCATCGTTGGGTAGATGATACATATAACTGGTTTTCTTAGTAAATTAATAATTTCTTCGAGTTTATCAGACATTTGAACGACTTTTCGTACCACTTTTTTGAATATTTAATTTATGTAACTGTCATTTTTAATAGATTACTACAAAAGTGTTCCCTTACTTTTTCGTAAGTGTCTCTCTTTGTGAGAGAATTTATCCACACCACTGACATTTTGACAGTCTTTTCCATTCTTACTACAAAAGTGGAACAGATCTAATATAGCAGAAGCCCACTTGTGACAGTTAAGTTTTACAAAGAAACAGACCTCATCTATTTTTCCTAATATTTTTCAAATCTAGCATATAAAAGTCGAGAGGATTTCGTACCAAATCTAGGCCAGATAAGAGTTGTGTAATTTAATTGTCATCACAGAACTCACCTCGAAATTTCCTGTAGCACGATGGATCATGACATTCAGCCTAACAACGGCGTCCATAGTCAGTGTTGTTGCCCGCACAAATTTCACATTTTCCATTTCAACAGATCGTTCTGTCAGTCCTGTCTCATGATTCATGTATGCGAACGTTTTCCAAACGCACTCCAAATAGAACGATGCTGGTACCAAGACCTTTCCATCGATATTGTGTCCCTCTAAGAATCGGCAGGTTTCCGTCTTCATACTGACGTCAAAGCTCTTTTCGCCGCTCTTTTCGCTCATCAATTTGTTGTAGCTAAACACGTCCCAATCGTCACGATGGTCTAGCTCAATGATATCGCTGATAGTGTCAGTACCACATGACACGGGCCATTCCACTTTTGGGTACAAAACATCCACCGGCACATTAAGTCCATTTAGATACAATCTGAAAAGCATCGACATGTTTATCACTTCTTTATACAGAGTTCTGCTGAATACTTACTTCCCCAACGCAGCTAGGAAGAAAATATGATTGTCCTTGTCGTTCCTTTTTGTCAAGGCCACATGAATACCATTTGGAATGCATGACTTTATTATCGACTGCAACAAGCCGTGTGGAGCGATCTCGATTGTCAGTGAGTTCTCCGGCAGAAGCGCTGATGTCTCCTCGAAGAGCACACTGCTTAGCAAATTATTCGTGTGATATTCGGCTGAAGAGAGCACCGACTCGGGGCGAGACCAGTGCTTTTGCGCAACACTTGTGCTCAACCACTTTGCGGATCGCTGCTTGGGGCTGGGCACAATGTGTTTGAGATACTTTAGAAAGTCTCCACCCAAATGGGCGATGTACCGGGTATGGAAGGCAATATCTGCGGATGGCACTTGTCGGACGTAAATATTCTGTGCCTTGAGTTGCACCATAAATTGTGCAACATCATCCGCGGGACCAGAGATCGTACAAGACTCCGGACTATTGTGACAAGCAACTTCAATCGATTCGGGCAGCATTCCTCGAATGCTTTGGTATGACAGTCCAACTGCAGCCATTGATCCCTTAATCTTGTCGTTCTCTAAGCTGACTTTGCCCCTGTAATAAGCGGCTAAGATCATTTGCTCCAAAGTGAAACAACCGTCGGCGTAGGCACAGCCCAGTTCGCCTGTCGAATGTCCAATAATATAGTCCGGTTCCATGCCGAATGCTCTCAGCACATCCACCAGCGCTATCTGTACAGATGCGATGCCAATGAACGAGTGCATGATATTTTCATACGTCTTGGGATCATCTGAAGTCAAGACCTTTATCAAGTCCACACCTGCCGGCTTGAGAGCGTTGTGACAGCGCTGAATCGACTGTGCAAATTGAGGTATTGCCATCATCGCTGCTCCCATGCCTGCCCATTGAGAGCCCATGCCGCTGAATACCCAAACGATTGGTCGCTCTACACCGGTGTGGTGTTGAACATCCTTCTTGAACAAAATTGGCGGCTCTGTACCTCTTCCACCTAGGACACTGTAGCCTCTGTACACCATCCCAGGGATACCACCAGATTGAGCATTATGCAGCAATGCGATGTACTCCGGATCCAGCGGTTTACTCTCCAGCTTCGTAAGCCCCCTGTCAACGGCCTCCTTCGTCCGTCCCGACCAAAGGCACAGCCGTGGCAGACTTCCCTCCGGAACACCGCCGGGCAGCTTTCTCTTTTCGCACTGTTTCAGAAGGATATGCGCATTGGCACCACCAAACCCAAACGAGTTCACTGCCACATAGGGCTTCTTGAGATCGGCAACCTCTGTGACCACTTTCATGCGGCCCTCCTTGAGAGCCATTATACCTTCCCTTGGAACTTTGAAATTAAGATTGGGTGGGATCAGCCCACTCTGAAATGCGAACATAACCTTAATCACAGAGCAGATGGCTGAAGTTGGCTCCGAGTGGCCAATATTTGACTTCACCGATCCAATTAGCAGTGGCTCTGAGCGCTGCTTGCAAAGTACATTATCAATAGCGCGACACTCCTCCGGATCACCGACGACAGTGCCAGTGCTGTGGGCTTCCATATAGCCAATATCGTCCACAGAAATGTCCACTTCGTTGTAGAACTCGGTCAAAAGCTTCTCCTGCACAGCACCAGAGGGATAGGTTATACCCTCGGTCTTGTAGCCATCACAATTCGTTTTGCTGTGTACGAGAGTGCCGTAAATTCGAAAAGCGTCACACCTACGCTGCAGATATACCGCTGCGACGCCTTCAGCACGAACATATCCGTTGGCATTTTGGTCGAATGGAGAACAAACGCTCGTCATTGAGACTATCCCCAATCGGGCGAAGTGTAAACTTGTATTCGGGTGGAGTATTAGATTCGTTCCAGTAACAATAGCTGCGTCTATCTCGCCGCTTCTTAAAGCGCCGTACGCCAAATCGAGGGCGTACATTGAACTGGAGCATGCTGTGTCTACGTACATTGACGGTCCCATCAGACCCAAGGTGTATGAGATCCGATTCGCATACATAGCTCGGCTGACACTGTTATAATAAAAAGTCAAAGAGCAGAGTCAGTATTGAAGTTCGTTGCAGGTTATGTTCAAAATGTGAGTTACCTACCCCGTGATAGCGAACGCGCCTTGCGATTCCGGATCCGTGATTATTTGCTTCTCCGATTCGGAGAAGCACGAGGCTACGTACACCCCCGTGCGAGAGCCGCGAATTTTGTTCGGATTAATACCAGCGTCCATGATTGCCATGTAGGACTCCTCTATAGCCGTACGGCACTGTGGATCCATTGTATGCACTTGCACAGCATAAATTCCAAATAGTGTTGCGTCAAATTTGTCAATGCCATGGACCCAACCGCATCGCTTTGGTATATCAAGATCTGTGTGCTTCCAGCGCACGGTGTAGTCTTCAAGCATATCAAGCTAGACATGAAATGACAAAAAAAAAACAAAGTGTAGGCGTTCAGTTCATATAACTTTTTTTTTCTTTAATTGTTTGTAATATAGCTACATACTTATAAAACATACCAATGCCCAAGCACCACACGAATCCCACACAAACCCACAGTCATAGTTGATTTCGTTTACAACTGAGCTGAACGAAATAGTGGGTACGATGTGTGTTATACTTTTTTTATAGCATTTATTTTTGATGGAAATATTTCGTTTCCAACTCACCTGAACGAGTTGACCGAATGAGTGGAAATGGAAAATATTTTTTCGCTCGAGTCGCATTCTAGCAGGGTAGTTTTTCATTTCGGAATGAATTACGATTTTACAAATGTGGTCAAGTGCAAAAGAGGCTGGCACGAATTCGGAAATAGGTACACTAAGCAATTTACTGAAGTTTGGTTAGGGTAAGTGGATATTGGAAACTTTCTTTGATTTTGATGTAGCGAAATGAGTGGAACGTATTGCTGTCGCAGGTTAGTATTTTGGATGATTAACTACGATTTGGCTCAAGTTCTCGAGAGGGTGGCATGAGTGTGGAAATGACACTAGGATTAGACTGTAGTTAGGAGTTAGAGGACAAGTGAAAACAGTTTTCTGTTTGTTAATATTTATTCTCTAAAAATTAGGCGTTCATGAACGAAATGAACAATAGGACGCGTCGCCACTGGCCCCAGCCCCAGTACTAATCGCCTAAGGACCAGAAAACCAAGACACTTTCTAGTAGAAGTAGTAAGTTGTGGGTTTCCTGACCGTCAGAAAGTGGCTCACTATGAGGTCGGTTCCTGGGTGTCAAAAAGTAGCCCTACGACAAGATTGGGATGACAAACTGCGGTGTCTGGGTGAACAAAAAAGCGGTCGAAATGATAAAATAAGAATGGTTCAGTAAGATCCTAGCACAAAGTACGATTATTGGATCTCCGAAAGCTATCCCTTCAGCGTAAGAAGTGGTTCCGTAAGGCTCTCTAGCAAAGCATGGTGCCTGGTTGGTGGAAAGCTGCCTAACGTTAAGCACATTTCGATAAAGCCCTTCAATAAAGCGAGTTTCCGTGAGAATCTCTGTATCTAGTTTGCCCAATGCCAAAGGTAGTTCTGTTTCG
Source organism: Cheilosia urbana (assembly GCA_946477585.1). Taxonomy (NCBI): domain Eukaryota; kingdom Metazoa; phylum Arthropoda; class Insecta; order Diptera; family Syrphidae; genus Cheilosia; species Cheilosia urbana. The sequence goes on along the minus strand of OX297853.1, from coordinate 18,803,701 downwards.
GTAAGGTTTAACAATAAATTTGATATCTTTAAAAGACGTGACTTCTTACTTGGCAAAAAAAAGTTATGGCAGAGAACGATTTAAATGACTATCCCCAACAACTTAGAGCGGCTTAAGAGCCCTCTACTCAGAAATCTAACAAACGGGCAAAAAATAGCATTTTGGTGCCGTGTTTTAGAAATTACTTCTGGAGCGATTGCAATGACATTGACGGCATTTAAAGGAAGAGAATCTCCCCTCAAATATAGCTTGAGTCTTTTTTTTAAACAGCATATAAGTTTCATTTTTTTTAAAGAATTTCTAGCGTGTTTTGCATAATTGCATAAAATCGATTTAATGTTGCCCAACTACATTTAAGAAAGAGTTCAACAAGTCTGAGATCACTAGCTCATCTAAAAGGTAATATGAAAGACACGAACGACTCTGAGATCATTCGTAAAAATGTACACTGGTTTGGATATTAATTTTTTTTTTAATATTGAACTAAATTTTTTTTGCGAATATTGATGTAGATATGTTGCAATTTTTACTTTTGCCTCGTTAAAAAGAAAGACGTCGTCGAAAAAATCTCTTTCCAAAATGTGAACAAAGCTAATAACTCCTATATTTAAACTGACAATAAATAAGATGAGTTTGTTGGAAAGCCTTATGTTCGATTGATAAATGGTTACAGAAATTTGTTAATCTTGAAAAGTGGTAACCGCCCCACCGCGATTAGGTGTAAATCTCTACATACGAACGATGTATAATACGTTTTCTATTGACTTCCGATGCGGGAGGAAATTGGGACCAAACACTTCAACACTTCCACGCTCCAGCTGAGATCAATATTCACCCATTTCACTGGCGCCCTACGTGGGGCCAATTTCTGCCCAAGAAGGAAGGCAATGGTTTGCGTAGAAGCTAGTGCATTGCCTCACAATAAAATTCCATTCGTTTTTCTGAAAGCAGAGTTCACGCAAGAAAATTATTGCAGCAGTCCAAACTTCAAAGCTTGTCTGTTACCAAAGGCAATTGTGACCAAGATTCGATGATGAGCGAATGGTTCATCACAACGATAAGCGTCTATAAAGACATCAAGCGAATAAATGAAGATGATTGTGGCGGTTTGCATTATAAATGAACTCACTTCTAAAAGCCCTCCCCTTGGGGAGGTGGACTCTCACTTAAGGATCTCACTTTACGAACTCACTTAACGACTAGCTTAACTTTTAAGTGAAGAGGCTGATGGGCGCTTTTAGAAGTGAGTTCATTTATAATGCAAGCCGCCACAATGATGCAATAAAGGAAACAGTGATGCTAATAGTGTTTTAAAGAAGCTTTAGGTAGTCCTTTGATCAGCGCTGTCAATATTGACATTATTATGACTGAAATGGTAATGTCTACGTTGCTGTAAAAATTAAGAATAAAAATCCCCAGATGAGAATTGATTCAGAATCTATTGGTCCCATTTCATTAGGACAGAAGATTTGAAAGTTATCTGTTACTAAAAAAAACTACAAAAACATAACCTAAAAACGTTCACAATATAAGGTAAGTTGTTAATATTTCTATTCAATTCGTCCATTCAATGGCTCGAAATATTTTTATCAAGCTAAATTTGATCGTAGGCGCAGTGGCTTAGTGGTTAGTGTGTTAGACTACTAAGCGAGTGTCGAGGTTCGAATCCTGCAAAAACCCAAATTCTTATTTAGGGTTTTTTTCATTGCGCCACCTCTCGCGAACGTCTGACAAACATCCGAGAGCATAACTGTTTTGAAAGAGCTTCTCAATTAGCCGTTTGGAGTCCGCATAAAGATCCTTTCCATTCGTTCCGAAAATGAAAACAAAACTCACACAAAACGAATGACTGTGGGAAGCTAGGTCCCTCCGGATCTGTTGCGCCAACTATTTATTTATTTTTTATTTTTTTAAATTTGATCGTTGTGGTCTGTTATGTTGTGTTTTTGTTTAGCGGAAAAGTAATCAAGGATAACACTGACCCAAGATCAACTGCGAACTCTGTCAAATTTGAGATACGATTTTTTAGCTAATGTTTCGATAGAAAAGTTCGAAAGCAAGTGTGCTATTATTTACGTTTTTAGCCGACGAGTTAGTGACAAATAGAGAAAAATTTGCATTTGGCCGCTGCAATGGATGTCAACATAAATAAATGGATTTTTATAAACATAAATTACAATTTGAGATCAGCTGACTTTTAAATCATGCACCAACACAAATGTTAAAAAAAAAAAAAGTGATCTCATTTCATGTTCAAAACAAAATCTGAAAATGAAAGACGACATAGAGTTGTCGTTTGTCTACTTTCAAGGTTAACACACAATTTTCGAAAAAGTCCAAACATCTTAAATTGTATTGAAAAAGCGAATCCTGATAAGAAATCAATACTTATAGAAGCACTTACTTTATTATACAAACCATTTGCGTATTCGGCTACATTTTTCGACTTTGGAAAACGTCCTGACATTCCGCTAACGACAATTTCTTCATCCGGGCTGCAAGCATGTGATCGATAGTATTGCTGTCGCGACAAATCCGGCCGCGGCACCTGTTCCTTATCTGGTTTTGATGTCATTTTAAAAATTAAATCACAGTTGTCAACACTAATCACTCGAAATAAAAGTCCTTTCCTTATCCTCTTTTGCGTAGGACTCACTAACCAAAAAATGTACACTTTTACCAAACAGCCGTTTTTGACTTAATTGTGAACAATGTGCAATTGCTAAGGTGCAAATGAAAGCGATTCAGGCGAATTTTGGCTTTTATTGTTTCTCAGGCTGTTGAATTGTTAATCAGGGGAATGCAAATTGGTTAAAAGCAAATTTGTATGCATTTAATTCCCTTTTGTTCGAGCACATTGAGCATGGTGTTGTAATGAGTGCAACGGGTGGACCTGGACATTGCCATTGAATATTATTTTGCGTAATTTTGTTTGCAAATTGAATGGAAGAAGCCGATTGCCATTGCAGTTGCCATGGAGTTAGCTGAATGCTGAATGGATGAAAGGGGTATTTTTACTATGAAATAGAAGAAGAGCGTATCTGTAATGTAGTGTGGTGGTTTTGAATGAATGCGTGCCGGCTTATTCCCATGCATATAAATGCAGGGGAGCATTGTGTAAGTCACTGTTGATGGCAGGCTGACTTGGGAATACGGTTTATTTCGGAAATATATATAGATATCACATTCATTGCTGCATAAGTATTACCCACCCATATATTTAATACATCGCCTCATTTAGCCCTTTTTCGAAGTTGAATAAACTTTACGTCTACAAATTAAATTCATTTGTTCGGTGCCACTGAATTGGGAATATCCCATACTCTTGGCGTTCCGATTTATTAAATACCCATGTGAACATTTCAGTGTATTGCGCATAAATGAAGTCATGCAACAACGGAAATATATCCATAAATATTTAAAATTTTTGTGTTTCGTTGTAAACTACGTGCACGACAAAACGGAAAAATTGCCCTTCTAGTAAAGAAGTCAATTAAATGCCATATGATTAGTTTACTGAAAACAAGAAAACAATATTGGTGCATGTTGTCGGTATAATTCCGTTATAGCCAATTAAATGAAAACAAATGGGAATTGGGATAGGTGTCATGAAGTGGTTGGGCTTTCGTATGAATAGGGTAAGTAAGTCTAATAGACAATCATAAAAGTCATTGGAATGCTCGAATTACACGGCAATTGTGGTTGCTTGAACTGCAAGTGGTATTTGACTTGCTAAACTTATATAATAGCAAGTGTTGAACTCGAAGAAAATAGCAACGCTAGCGACTTATGTCGGTTTCCATTTGGGCAAAATGAAGCGTCCGGGAGAGTCCGGAATCAAAAAATTCGCTTTTGAAACCTTTCCATTGGCACAAAAAATATCAAGAAATTTATTGAGTAAAATTTTTTAAGATTCTTAGTGAAAGGATCTTGCTCTCTCGATGACGCTCTCTTTTACGATTTTTTTTCGAGTGAAGAAATGGCCTATAATATACCTAGTACCTATGTGAAAAAGCAATGCCATACCTTATGCTCGGTCAGAATTGACTGGCGGAATGAGTCTCACAAGTGTTCGCTGAATTGAACCGATGTCGTCAATATTCAAGATGACAGATGCGACATAGAAGATACCTTAATGTTATACCCTTTTCACACCGAGCCATTTTTCAGTTTTCAAAACGAGTTGTTTAAAGTGGAAAACCAAAACACCACGAAAACGACTTCCGATCGTTGGGTTGTTGAAACAAACACACCTTATAGTTACAACATTCAGCAGAGCATCTGACCGAACTAATGTCAAAACTAACAACTTAAAATCATTTTCCACACTAATTAATGGGCTAATATTATTTTAAAAGGCTCTAAATTAATTTTATTTGTTAATAAATGCGACCGAAATTTGTAAACAAAATAGTTATAACAGAAGTTCCGCGGCTAGTGTCTCACAGCTGATTGAAACGTCAAACGAAAACTAGTTTTTGTTCGGTGTGAATGCAATTTCGAGTTTTTGACGAAAACACGGCTTTCTCTGAGGTGTGAATAGGGTATTAGCTACTCTGATATACCTATTTAGAGCACAGGTTGTTATTTGTTAAAGGCTGGTACGCTGTTCAAGTGAAGTGAAATTTGCAATGCTCTACAAAAAATAGGGGAGACTGGGTACGGTTGAAACACAGGACGGTTGAAACAACACGAATATCTCGTGAGCCATACGCGCAGCGTCTATGAGTATTAGGGGTGAATGAAGCAAAAACAAGTCCGTAGACGAATAGCAGTCATGTAGTGTTCGTTCGGCGGTTCAGTTTTAAGTGAGAGCTAATGTTCTATTTAGACTATCAAAAGTAAGTATTTTTGTTTGGTTATTTTTTATTCTACTGCGGTTTCTATCGATGCGAGATTACTGTGCCTATTTTTTTAGTATGCAGTAAAGAGTGTAGAATACAGTTTGATGACTAGTTTAAACGTGTCAGTGTTGTTTTCGTTACTTTATAGATTTTTTTTACTTAAAGGGGGGGTTGGGGACGGTTGAAACAATTTTTCAGGGGACGGTTGAAACAATATGTTTAATTATTTTTTTATTCTTATATATTATTTTTACGAAATTAGAAGAACCAGAAAGTCTACAATATACACCGATACACCAGAGAAAAGGATCATGAAGCAAGACTGTAACAAACCAGCTAAGCAAGCTAAGAAATGGTTGGAAGGTTTAAAAAAGAAAATGAAATTTACGAAAGTAAAAAAAAAAAAAATAATAATAATAATAATGCAGCATTCCAGTGCTCTATTATTTTTATTTTATTCAGAAGAAGAGGAATTTTATTGCCTTGTCTGCTTGTCAACGTATACAGGGAGCAGATCTAGTGAAAGTTGGATAAAAATGTGTCACCTGTAAAATGTGGGCTCACAAAGAGTGCACAGAAGGTTGCAATAGTAATGTTTGCCACAATTGTGATTCGGAATATTCCGACAGCTGAATTTTATCGATTGTATTGTCGAAATTAAAGTAATGTTCCTTTTGTTTAGTTTCAATTAATTTTATGAATTAAGATTTTTTTTGGATTTTTGTTTTCTTTAATTTTTTGTTGTTTAGAAATACTGTATCTTTTTTTTTTTAATTCTATATAAAACAATGACGTAATGAATATTGTCAAACAAAACTATTATTTAAAATAATAGTTAATTAAATATGTAAAAATGGAGGATTGTGTTCATGTTTCAACTGACCCCAACAACTGTTTCAACCGACCCTGGTATGGGTACGGTTGAAACAAATTTTCATTTTTGTTTTAATATGATGTACTACGCAAAATATCACACCGAGTACTCAAAAAACACTTTACATTTATGCATAGAAACATGCTCCTACATTTCATATAACTTGATCATCGCTAAGCTTATAAACGGCAATGGTATGGACGGTATAAGCGAAATTGTTTCAACCGTACCCAGTCTCCCCTACAGTGAAATCGAAAGTGAAATATTTTTTCGGAGATTTTCGTGGAGAAATTAGGGTGACCGAGCTGAAAAAAAGTTGTTTCTGCTGGCATAAGATTTTGCTATAAAATAAACATACTTTTTGCACTCTTTTTACTTAAAATGAACACAAATGGAGGAAAGAAATTGCGAACTTTGTAGTATTTTACTTCATACTAGTAATAGTATTTAAATTTGGCAATAATATCTGATTTGTAACATAAGACCAGTGCATCACATACACCTTTGAAAGATCCGTGAATTATATTGATGTGATTACTGAACCTCATTGTAGTAGAACATTCGAATACTGATATATTCCTATTTGCAAATGTTTCTTATGTGGTATTCGATTATGCTTCTTCAGATTCGCTCTCAGATTTCAGATTTTGTGTGGCTAATCGAACATAAGAACATCATTTGCCCTTTTTTGTGTTGACATTCGTGCGATTCGAATATATTGTTACATTTGGGCTGGGATTCGAAAAGATAAAACACTATTCTGTGCAACTGTTCCAATAAAATCACTTTATTTACACTTTCCAAATATTCACTTATTTATCTCCAAAACAATATCACTTTCATCAATTCTTAAACGTCTCAATCCAATCGCTTTATTCACTTTATTACTTTACACTTATTTATCTCTCAAAACAATATCACTTTAATCAATCCAATCGCTTTATTACTTTACACTTATTTATCTCTCAACCGATTACTCTTTCGAACTCAACTATCGCTGGTTAAAAATCAACTGCCCTCTCTGTTGTCAACGCGCCCCTTTTATATCCGCGCTGCCACCTATCGGCGAATATTCTAGAAGTCGATAGATTCCAGATGTAAACTCCATATCTTCTCCAATCCAGATTGTACTAGAATAACTTGACATTGGAGATTCCAGTCTCCAATTGGAAGTGGAACTTGAAGAGGGTAACAGATTGTTACCAGGTGCCCGATTCACCACAATTCCTAAGTGCCCGATTCACTAAGTGCCTGTCACTAAGTGCCTGATTTACCACAATATGTAGCCTTCAACACTTTTCAAAGCGTTTTCCATTCGCTGGTTGAATTTACACAAATGGATTCACCCTTATGCAATTACTTTCTTTGCTAAAGAGAAAAAAACAAACTCAAACGCACTTGTATTGGTAAATCTGAGGAAAAATATAGATTCGTAAAAGTGCTCTGAAATCTGGAAAAGATTGTTTTAAACTTAAGGACTATTCACATGAGAGCGAATTGCGAACTGCGAACACGCGAATATTCGTGGTTTATGACACTTCATTCACATGAAAACTTTTTTTGGTCGCAGATACTCGCGTATCAGTTTCATTTTTAAAGGTTAAGTTCGAACGAATTTTTCATTCGTGGGTTTTTGGATCGCGACTGTTTTGTGTGGATTGTGAATAAAGTGTGACAGTTCGCGGCAAGAATTTTCAATTCGCGGGAAAATTGCTTTAATTGTAATTTAGCTGTTTAAATCAATTGAGAGTAATGTTTTTTTAGACTAGATGTTAGATTAATTAAATATAATGGTTTTGTGATAGAACAAATACAAATTTTCAATTCATAAATGCAGTTAAATTGATTTGTTCGCAATTCGCCTATTCGCAGTTCGCTCTCATGTGAATGGTCCTTTACTCCTAGATTATGATAAAATAAAACAAAATACCTATAGGTATATAAAAAGAAAATAAAAATTATCTATTTTCTTGCATGCAAGACTGTACGTCAAATACCCGCGAGTACATAACTCAGGCCAAACACATCAAAGAACCACTGACAATCCAAAAGCGGTATCTATTGTCTATTTTGTTTTTGGGTTCGATGCCGACTTCGATGCCTCCTCGAATTGTATGATGCTGAATGTACCGGTTCTATGGCCAGAGGTGGTCTTACTTGCAAATACATAAATGCACCGGTCTTTTTTGTCACCGAGCTGACGTATGAGCAAATTCAGAATTTTCGCGGCATTAGAAATTCGAAAGTGCCAGTGACAGTTGCTAATTATTAGAAATAAACGGAAAGCGTTCGTGCCTGGATTTTAATTCAACGTGCTTCCGAGTCGCGTTCGAAGTAATTAAAGCTTAAATTCGAAGTACAATGAAGTTGCGGTAAATTTAATTACTCCGGTAATTTTTTTTTTATTTTAACGTGCGCCAATTAAATATTATTTTAGAGTGTGATCAACTCAGTGAGTTGTATCCGACCTCCTATTACGACCGCCAGAGATCAGAGTTTGGATCCGTGCAGACCAAAAAATAAAAGGCAATTCCCTTAATTAATAGGAAAAAAGGGTCCCCCACATCCTGGGTAAGATTTTCTCTAGTTTTTTTTTTTTAAATTCAGTATCTAAGTGGAACATTATGCTCGCAGGAGACTACTGTGGGGATAAATTCCTCTGTGAATTACGACTGGGAATCGCGGTAACGGTGTGTGTGTTTTTTTTAATCTAGGTCGAACAACACCTCGATGGCGGGCCCTTCATGGAGCGGAATTTTGTTGGTAAGTCTAAACTTAATCCTTGTAAATATGAGGATACTGTCTACAAAAAAAAAGAGGGACACGTTTCAAACCGGATCGTTTTATTTATCCGAAGTAATCCGTAACTTTGCCTACGTAGGCTTTTGGTCAGTTCAGTGATGTGAGTAGGGGTAAGCTTATTGGGGAGTTAGACGCTACTATCCTAGGGGCATCGGGTCTACTCTGGAAGGAAGGGCTAACAAAGCCAAAACATCGGGGCTTAGGATTAGAATTTAACCAAAACAGCATCCCTTTTTGATCTTACGCACGTTACCTAATTTTTTTTTTGTAGAAGGAAGGTATTTACAGGATGGATCGGTCAGGCAAAGAACACCCCCATCCACTGAATCAGCTAAATACAATAACGAGCTTATTTTAATGTCCTTTACTGGTTATATTTTCTTCTTGGGCTTATACTAGAATGTTACGTATACGCCCGGGTAACAGGTGATCCTGTTTTTTTTGTAATTTTTTTAAATTATTTTTTTTCTTCTCTATGTCATATTACGCTTCACAAATCCCTCGTCCTTTTCTAAATGCCACATTAATATTTAAGGATTTATTATTGATTAAGGTAACTCTCATTAAATACGCCTTCAATCATATTCATGCAATTGTGAGATGCATGTCATATACTCGTAATAAAAATAAAAATGCATAAAAAGAGTATCGCGTTCAATTTTATAACGCAATTACAGCAGCCGCCGTGTCGCCTTTACAAATGGAAACTGCGAGCTGCGAACAATTAGTTTTTTGTATGAGAACACTAAAAAAAATTGCCATTTTAGTATCCAAAAAGTATTTTATATAATTGATCTGACCGCCGATTAAAAATCTGTATGCTTATGTTGAGCAAAACAGTGTACATAAAACAATTTACTGAGGTACCCTGCTCATCAACAAGGTCATCCATGTCACCAACTTTTTGTATATAAGAAGTGCGAAAAATGTAATACTCTCTTAAAGAAATATCTGAAATTGAAAAGAATTTCTTAACCGTCTTCCTACGAATCATTTTTCACGCTGCAATGTCAAAAATTCAACGCGACGGACTATAAAAATCAAGTGAAATAGCTGTGGAGAGATTTTACTATCGCCACCTATAACTCAGTTATTAAAACGCTATTTTTCACTCGAACTGCGTACTGCCAAATGAAATTTCCATGTGGAAAGTCCATTTTGACATTCCGCGGTGAAAAATTTGTATGAAAAACTGGATTTCACGCGACCTGCGTACCATTGGCGAATAAGCCAATTTAGTTTGACACACAGCAATGTTAGAGCAGACAAATTTTGCCCTGAAAGTTATAACTTAAAGACGATAAGGGATAAGATAAAAAAGAAAGCGTAGCATAGCGTTATAGTGTGGATAGCATTAAATCGTCTTCCTTCGATACGAATCTGTTTCGTATTACAACAGATTGCTATAGCAATCCATCGAAGATTACTATGCAAGGGCTAAGCTAGAGTAAGGCGGTGCATAAAACTGTCACATGTGAAATTATTGCAATGGAAATCCATTGTTAGTTCCCTTTGCAGCAAGCCGCATACTTATAACTAGTCATACATAGAGAAGACTGTAATGTTTCAAAACCACCGCTGGTGGATAACCCCAAGGCCCTCTAGAAATTGACAAAGGCATTTACAAAATTTGGAAATAAAACTCTACTGTAAACGAGGATAGTCAGGCCGAATAATAGCGCGTCGGTATTAAATTAACTTACTTGACAGTAATTGACAAGTAATATTTTTATTAATAATAATGCACAATGCAATTGCATACATTTCAACTTAAACTGCAAAAAAAAAAAAATCTACTTCACAACGCCCGATCTAGTTGTTGTAACAGTAAAAGCTCTGCGAGTATGTACTGACGTACATGACGTGTATGCTTTATGCTATCCGCTGATGGAATAACGTACTAGAATTTGTAAAAGTGTTTTAAGTGAGAACCGAATGGGAAAATGATCACAAGTAGCTGATAGATTTCTTTATAGTGTCGTCGTGTATTAATTTTTTTTTTCTAATGTTTTCGTGCTGAAATGGATACTGTCAAGTGTCAAGTGTCAAATTATCACTGTGTAAATTTTGTACTTCAACAATTAAAAAAGTAAGACAAGTGCGAGTCGGACTCGCTCATGAAGGGTTCCGAAACAGCAAGTAACATAACATAAAAGTTCTTGTAGTTCGTTGTAACTTTGATCGATATTTTAAAAACTACTCGCTAGATCTCGTTCAAAAAATTATCGTTTGTAGTTTACATGGTAATGTATATCATATATTTTTTTAAGTTTTATCGTTCTCTTATTTTAGAAGTTAGGGGGGGGGGGGGGGGGACCAACATTTTACCACTTTGGAAGTGTCTCTCGCGCAAACTATTAACTTTAGAAAAAAATGATATTAGAAACCTAAATATCATTTTTGAAGACCTATCCATAGATACCCCACACGTATGGGTTTGATGAAAAAAAATTTTTTGAGTTTCAGTTCTATGTATGGGGACCCCCAAAATTTACTGTTTTTTTTTTTTATTTTTGTGTAAAATCTTAATGCGGTTCACAGAATACATCTACTTACCAAGTTTCAACGGTATAGCTCTTATAGTTTCGGAGAAAAGTGGCTGTGACATACGGACGGACAGACAGACAGACAGACAGACATGACGAATCTAATAGGGTTCCGATTTTTGCCATTTGGCTACGGAACCCTAAAAACCCACAAATCTAGTCAAGAGTTCCTGACGTAGTAATATGTTTATATTTCGTATTCGTGGTTAATATAGATTTACTGTTAAGAAATAAAGAAGAAGATAGCAGCCCTGCCTGAATCGATCCCCCTCTGATTCGTATATAGTGAGCCCGATAGAGTGAAGAAGAAGAAAGAAGGAGAGAAAGAGAAAGTAAACTTGCGATAACATTTAGGTACATTTTTTGAGTGCTAAGTTGGAAAAGTTTACTACAAATAATGCTGGAATTATGGGAAAGCTATGCACGTTGCGATGGTTAACGAAATTATGCGTTCATATAAAACAAAAGGGCTTCTGGAAGCAAGCGATGAATGAACAAAAATCAATCTATTTCATATAACTGATTGATGAATTGTTGGTTTAATTTACTGAAACTATTTAAACTCTCATTTCCGATTTAAAACGGAAATAGAAATGTTTTCAAGTAATTGTAGAAATGTTGGTCGCCGGAACTTCCGTTTATTTCCGCTTTACGTATATATAATGATGGGTAGAACATCCATGACACCTTAGGCTCTGATTTGTGATCTAATTCTTACGCTTTTATAAGCATTGACTGCGGACAAACGGATCTATAGTTACCGATCAATCAATTTTTTACTTCCAGTTAAAATCTTAGCCAATAAATCTAGCCAATAGAACTAAATTTTTGAATACGCTGAATTCTTAGCGTGTGATATGATTCGGTTACCCGAAAATAGTAAAAGGCGGTGCAAATAACTTGCAAATTTGCTGTCAAAGCAGATCAAGCGACACGTAATTCACACACAATGCGGTACACCTGCAAACGGAACTCTACTACAAATTATATTAAAGAAAAACTGCTGTACTTTCAATTATGTAAACGTAATTGTTTATTTGCGTAGGAATATTATATACCAACATTCGACATAAATATAGTTTAATTGTTTTACAGTACATGGTTATATAATAAAATAAACAAATTTTATTAATAATTTTAAGTAATTTTACAACACTGACACCGGTTTGACATCCTTGATGTAGTTCACAAACATTTTATCGTCCTCCTCTGTGGGATCAAATTCGTTGATAATCTGCGCCAATGCGGGATTGTCTAACATCGTTGTGTGATTGCCTTCCACGAACTTCAGTGTTACCTTATCTTCAGTCAGTTTGGACAAACAGTAGTCCCCTTCGATGTCCTGCATTGCTATTTCGGATGGTCGCACAAGTGTTATTGGCGACTTTAATACATCCAAAGTATCGAGATCGACTAAAGCCGCCATCTTTACTCGATTAAACATTGCCCGGACCATGACTTCGGCGTACTCTTTGCTGTAGACTTTTTGTTTTGCTACATATTCCATGAACTTGGCCATTTTTTCTTTAAATGTTTTAAGTGGTGTGAAAATCTGCGCTGCCGATTCTTTGCTTTCATCGGGGAAAATTTGATTCACAATACCGGAAAGGATTAAGTCGTATAGGTCTTCGTCTTTAAACTGTTCACCCAAATGGCCCAGAGTTAGTTTCTTAAGGAAATGAGGTGCACCGTCGATCAAGAGAACTTGTCCCCGATAGCCGGCTTTTTCGAGTAGACTGGCAACTTGCAGGGCTATGAACGTTCCAAAGGAATAGCCAATGATGTAGAAACTTTCAGAGGCTTTGAGGACCGATTTTACACTCTGCATAGAAAAACGATCAGTCAATTTCGTATGTCAATGGATTAAAAAAAAGAAAAGAAAAAAAGCAAACCTCGATAACTGCTTCTGAGACTTCCTTAAACGAAGTTAGATCTGCTGTTTGATGGAACTGAAGGACGACGGACTTTGATATCAGAAGTTTGCCAATGTTATACCAAGCTTGACCGATTGTACCCTCAAGACCGGGGATAACTATACTGGGATTTAGATTGAACTTGGTAGCATCTGCCGATGTGGCCATTGGAAGCAGGACCTTATTACAATTCACTTCTTCTCCGAGATTCCGTAGGAGCAGTTCCATTCCCAGCGGTCTATTTTCAGCGGCTAGGATCAATTTAACAGTTTCGGCACCTTCTTTCTCCCTGGACTCAGTGTATTCCTGCAATTTTTGGAAGGTAAGGGACCGCAAATCTTGCGGTGACAAGACCAGCTCAAAGTCCCGCTCTAGGGTTTGTTTTATTTCAACGGCCATCAGAGAATCCATTCCCATTTCAGAGAGTGTTGTACCCAATGAGATTGATTTTAAATCTCGAATGCCCATTATGTTCATAACGGTCTCTGTAATACTTTCATTGCCACCGCGCCCAACGCGCTTTTCAGCTACCACCATACTGGCCACAATTGCTTCAGGAGACACTAGCAAAGTATCCAGCTCCTGAAGGCATGACGATATCCTTTGTTGTAAAGTGCCACCGATTTCCATGTCGATCTTATCTTCGGCCATGTCAGCAACCAAGCCGACTTCTCCAACAGCACCCCATTGGATGGCTTTCCCAGGCAGTCCATTGGCCACGCGGTCTTCAACAATTCGCTCCATTATGGAGTTCGCCATTCCGTAGTTAGTTTGGCCGGCATTACCACGTCCACAGGACACACTTGAGAAAACGACAAAGTGCTTCAAGTCCGGGCAGAGACTGCGGGACAATTCGTCTAGGTGCTGGGTTGCCAGTGCTTTTGGCGCAAACGATTGCGCAAACTTCTCAAGCGACTGATTGGCAAAGATTCCATCTCGAAGGACTACAGCCAGATTAAATATACCTCCCACTGAGCCCAATTTCATTGCCTCACGAAGGAGAGCTTCACAACCCTTGCGGGTTGTAATATCTGCAGTGCTCACCACCACAGTGCAGCCATAGGTCTTCCACAGTCTGTATAAAAAATAAGTCGTTACCACACTGCTGCCGGAGGGATGTCATTCATACTTACGCAATCCTGTAGCGTTGATAATCTTTAGATATTCCCCTACTAGAGCTCAACACGAACTTCCTGGCTCCCCTTATGGCCATCCAATCGGCCAACTCAAGTCCGAACCCACCAAGCCCACCTGGAATCACATATACCAACTCAGGGCTGAAGTAAACTTGTTTCAGGACCGCCACCGGCGTTGTGTATGCAGAATCTGGATCATCTCGAATTTGAACTAAAACCTTTCCCATGTGCTTGCCACCGACCAGATGTCTGAAAGCCTGCTCGATATCACTAGCTGGAAACACTCTGGACGGGAGGGGTTGAATTATACCAGCAGCTATGTCTGTGGATATCATTGATTGGATTCTCTGAAAATAAATACATCAGGCCCTGCATCGAAACAAGCTAAAAGCAACCAACCGCAATATCTTCGTCGGGAGCGAAAAATAAGGTATCGGCCAGGACCGCATGGAAAGTCAGTTCTTTGAGGAAGTATCCCATGCCCAGTTTAGTATCGTTAGCCATATCGAATTTACCAATTTCCAAAAAGTGCCCCCCTTGACCGAGACACCGAACCGACGCCAAGAGTTTGTCTTCTGACAAAGAGTTCAGCACAAAGTCGACACCTTTTCCGGCGGTCTGCTGTTGAATCATAACTTCAAACGAAGTATCGCGCGAGTTTCCAATATGAGAGTCTGCAAAAAAAACTTTATAAGACCTCTGGATCTAAAAAAAATACTTTTTTATTCGAGCTCACCCTTTAATTGTGGGAACTTGTTCAGCAGGAATTCCCTCTTCTGTGGTGTACTCACGGTGGTGAACACCTCTAAGCCGTGCGACAGGGCAACTGTGATCGCTGCAAGACCGATTCCGCCACTTCCGGCATGGATCAGGATGCTCTTACCTTTCCGAATATCAACGGCCATGAAGAACGCATAGTACACCGTTATGTACACAACCGGCACAGTGGCGGCCTCCTGAAGTGTCCACTTTTTTGGAACTTCCCAAATCAGTTTTGACGGCTTGTCCACATAGGATGCCACACCGCCCCACGTGACCATACTCATGATGCGCTTTCCGGTCCGCATATCGATGCCGGAGTATTCGAAACCCAAGACCAAGCTAATGTCAGAACGGTTGCTGCCGTAAAGCTCTACGGCCAAACGACCAGTAGCTAGCATTACGTCTCGGAAATTGATGGATGAGTATACGATCTTTATTTTAGCATCCTTAGGTTTCAGCGGACCTTCAAACCACCGCAGAGATGACAGATCGCCACGTTGAATAACATTTCCATAGATGTGATCGGCTCGGGGCAGGATCTCAGTGTCAGAGATCAACTGAAGATGCCGGTAGGTTCCCCATTGACCCTGCAGAGAGAAAGTAATGTCTGAAATTATGTGTGACTTTTTAAATATTGCGAGGTTATGATGATTTTTGTGAAGTGTTTTCCTTTTTAAGTCTTAACTGTCAGCAAGAGAACGCGTGTCATCATAGCTCTAAAATCTGAATTTGTGTTTGTTTTGAGCTAAGAATAAATTGACTGCCGGAGTAAAATCTTAGCACTACCTACATATTTTGACAGCTTTAATGTTGGTACAATACAAAATGAAGTAGATTTTGAAAAATTGTAATAGACTTTAGTGGGAGACTAAAGAAATACAGCAAGTACTGTCCGCGTGGTGTATTTTTATTATCATTATGACACCTAGTGACCAAATGTCATTCGTACAAACAATTAATGGTCATTCGTACAAATAATTTCGTCCTGAACACGCTCATTTTAGAGCGTACTCTAAGCTCTGTTCAGTGCTCCGCTATGAACAAGAAAATAAAATCGCCTATAGATAGCCTTAAAAACGATTGTAGTGGGCATCTATCAAACTGAGGCACAAATGGCTTATAACTGTGACTTTTGCCAACAAAAGTGAAAAATTCGACGTGTAAGACAAAAGTCAGGACACGGGATAGCACAAAGTCCCGAAAATGTGTCTCTTTTCCTTAACTTCAGTTGAAAAAATTGTTAAAACCTAACCTCAAACTTCTAGATAGAAATTCCGACTTTCTTACTCACATTGCGGTACACATTGATGGCGAATCCAAGCGCCAGTTGGTCCCTGTAGAAGGGATTGCTCAAATCGAAGGACGGCGCTGTCGGATCGTCTACAATCACGGCTCGAACTAAATGGCCATCGGGCTCCTTCCGCAAGCAATTCACCAAGCCAATAACCCCACTGAACTTGTCATTCTCCGAGTAGATTATCGTAGGACCCTTCGCAACAGCGGCTTGCACAGATTTAATCCACTCAAACTTGGTGTCCTCAGCTGAAATCCTGACGACACCTGGTTCACCGAGGAACTTTGCCTTCTGTTTCTGCAAGAGCAAGATCACCTCATTCTCTGTTGTGGGAATGACCGCTGTCAGTATGAACTCTGTTGGAATTTCCAGTCCCGAACTGGAAGCCTCTCCTTCGGTCTGACGGGCCACCAAGAAACCTCCATCTAACAGACACTTTTGCGCTGTAGTAAATATATTCTCCTGACTCAGCAGATTCTTTGCAATGATAAAGTAGCAGTTCGACTGAGTGAAAAGTTTTCCATTCTCCACGTGAACTCCCGTCAACTCCAGAGCCTGATCGCTCAGGAACATAAAGTCACCGGTAACCAGGGGCAAATCCTCCACCGCATCGAGGAAGTGATTCACAATTGGTTCCACTTTTCCAGTATCCACTTCCACTACTTTCATCTTCAAAGCCGGTACATTTTCCAGTCCAAATTGGACACATATCCGAGCGGCATCAGCTGTCGTCACCTTTGGCGTTGGGAAATGCGAAACAAATTGGTATTTTTCCAGCACTGGAATACCTGGCGGTTTCTTCCTCTGAATGGGGCTGGCATGCATGCCGATCAACTCGATTCCGCCAGCGACAACTCTGTCAAAGGTTTTGCTAGAACGAACCTCAAAAACTCGGTCTTCGGGATCCATCTTTGTCATCATGTCAAAGTGATGCCTGCCATTGATGCGCAGCTTACGAATCTTTGTCGGCAACAGAAGAGTTCGCGAATCCGTGCCAATGATGTTTATTTGCAACATGGCATCAATGAATGCCACCCAATTGAATTGCCATTCGATCTTGCCATAGAGGCCGTCACTACGGGCCGCACGGACCGCTCGAAAAGCGCCATTATAGTGATAGCCTCGAAGTTTGAGTTCTTTGTAGAAATCCTTCCTGGTCATCATGGGGAATAGGGATTGTTCCTCCGTGGTCAGCTGCATCGGTGGCGGTGGATTTGACAATTCCCGAATGGAACCTGTCACCACTAAGCTGTTGGACTCGGTGATCTGTTGAAAAGGAATTTTGAATTTTAGTTCGACAGAAAACGAACTGAAGTGTCAAAATTACCTCAAAGTTTCCGGTTCCATAATGAATCATAACCGTCAGCTCGACATTGTCACTCAGCGAGAGATTGGTGGCGCGCAAAAATCGTACATCTTCGAACTCAACGGGCACGTCCATGTAACTGGGTCCGTGGTACATCAGGGAGAAGGTTTCCCAAACGTATTGCAGGTAACACGTGGCCGGAACCAAAATTTTACCATCAATGACGTGACCGCTCAGAAACTCTTCGTCATCACTCTTCAGGTTTACCTTGAAAATACGCTCACCACTTGATTTGGTCTTCATGTTCTCGTACTTTGTCACAAACCAGTCTTCACTGTGATCCCACTTGATAAGCGACGAAATTCCCGGCGTTCCTCGAGACACAGGAAACTCTACCACTGGGTAGAGGTTTTCAAACGGCAGCGAGACTCCGTTATTGAAGAGTCTGCAATAAGGAGAAATATTTTAGAGTAAATCACCCAAGACTCAAACCGTACTAGCTTACTTTCCAAGCGCTCCAAGGAAGAACATCAAGTTGTTCTTACTGCCACGCTGAGTCAGTGAAACGTGGACGCCACCGGGCATGGATCGCTTCAGAATTGCCTGCAGGAGACCATGCGGGGCGATTTCAATTGTCAAGGCATTCTTAGGCAGCAGATCGAATGTTTCCTCGAACAAAACACTGCTGAGGAGATTATTCGTATGATACTCTGCCGAGCAGAGATCCCGACCAGTTTGGCCCCACTCGGATTTCGGCACACTTGAGCTGAGCCACTTTGCAGACCTTTGCTGGGGTTGCGGTATAGCTTCCTTGAGATATTTCAGCAGCTGTGGTCCCATGTGGGCAATGTACCGCGAATGGTAGGCAATATTCGAGCTCGGTACCTCCTTCGCGAATATGCCCTTGGCCTTTAGCTCAGCCACAAACCGCGAAACATCCTCAGCCGGTCCGGAAATGGTGCTGGAATCAGCTCCATTGTGACACGCCACCTCAATACTGTCCGGCAACAGGCGGACGATTTGCTTGTAGCCCAACCCAATGGCGGCCATTGAGCCACGAATCTTTTCAATCTCCAGACTGACCTTGCCGCGGTAATACGCCGCCAAGGTCATCTGTTCCGGCGTGAAGCCACCATCGGCATAGCCACAGCCCAGCTCTCCAACCGAATGACCAATGATGTAATCAGGTTCCAGATTCAAAGCCCTCAGCAGGTCAACCAAACCGATTTGGATGGCCGCGATACCCACAAACGAGTGAAGGATATTGTCAAAAGTTTGCTTATCGGTTGAGGTTAGAATCTCAATGAGATCCAGACCTTTCGGCTTGAGTACGTTGTGGCAGCGCTCTATTGAGTTTCTGAATATAGAAAAACTCATAAGAGACGACCCCATCTCAGTCCATTGTGAGCCCATTCCACTGAACACCCAAACCAGAGGTCGCTTAATACCAGTGAAGTGCTGAACCTCCTTCGTTAAGCAGTTGGCATTCTCCAGACCATTCTTATCGAATATTCCAAAGCCTCGGAAAACCAAACCAGTTACATCCTCCTTTTGAATATTGTGCAAAAGTGCCAAGTACTCAGCATCGAGGGGCCGACTTTCGATTGAGTTCAAGACAGTTGTGACAGCTTCCTCGGTTCTACCTGCCCACCCTACGATTCTGGGCACATCGTCATCGGGTAGACCGTTGCTTATCTTTTCCTTATCAAAGGCCTTAAGGAGAGCGTGTGCATTGGCGCCACCAAAGCCGAACGAATTCACTCCAATATAAGGCTTACGCAGGTCGGCAACATCCTTGACTACCGTCAGACGTCCTTCGGCCAAGGCTGGTATCTCCTCTTTGACTGCTGTAAAATTGATATTCGGTGGGATTTTGCCAGTTTCAAAAGCAAATACCGCCTTGACCAAAGAGCAGATACCCGACGCCGCTTCCGAATGGCCAATGTTAGATTTTACCGAACCAACAAGAAGCGGGTATTCGCGCTGACAACAAAGTACATTGTCGATGGCTCGACACTCCTCGGGATCGCCAACTATAGTACCTGTGCTGTGAGCTTCAAGGTAGCCCAAGTCATTTGGGGTAACGTCAACGTCAGCGTAGAACTCCCGAAGGAGCGTCTCCTGTGTCTTGCCAGACGGATAGGTAATACCCTCCGGCTTGTAGCCATCGCAGTTTGTCTTCGAGTACACTACTTCGGCGTATATGCGTTTTGCGTCGCGCTTACGCTGCAGGAACATGCAGTTGACTGCCTCAGATCTGGTATAGCCAGTTGCATCTTTATCGAAAGGTCGGCAAAAGCCGTTCTGAGCTAGAACTCCCAATCTGCAAGGTGAAATAGGTAACATTAGATGACTTCGGTAACTGAAACTCAAACTGCTTACCTTGCAAACTGCAACGTCACAAATGGATGCAACAACAGATTGGCACCACCAATGATTGCTGCATCGATTTCACCATTCCTCAGCGCTGTGAATGCATTGTCCAAGGCGTACATAGAGCTGGAGCACGCTGTATCCAAAAGAAATGATGGGCCGTTAAGGCCCAACGCATAGGAGATTCGATTTGCCAACATAGCTCGACTGCATCCAGTGATACCAAACCCACCCGATGATACTTTCTCGTAGAACCACGTCTTCTCGGACTCGGAGATGCAAGACCCAACGTACACACCAGTGCGAGAGCCTCGGATTTCTTTTGGATTGATTCCAGCATCCATGACTGCTTCATAGGCAACTTCCATTAAAATGCGGCACTGGGGATCCATGGTGTGGCCCTGCTTGAAGTGCACGCCAAAAAATGTCGCGTCGAATTTCTCCAAATCGTGAATTTTGCCAGCACGTTGGGGAATCTCCGGATTGAAATGCCTCCAACGACGTTCGTCATCGTCAACCATGTCAACCTAGAAATATGAATCAATTCGTTCAATCTGAATTAAAGGTGCAGGTTACATTTCACACGATTAGCACTGTCAGTTATGACGCAACGCAAATGATTCTAACAAGAAATAAGAACCTCATAAGCTTTGTTCGCTCTGAATCTACAGCTAAATAACAGAGGAACTAAATGACTACCCTGCGGTACCATTGACATCATGACGGTCGTACGGTTTATGCGTATTCAACCAACACGATGCTGAACATTTTCAATTTTTTGCTCACTCATCGGAAGCCTGTTGCCTGTTGCTTTGGTAAGACACCCAACCTCTCATCGAATTCTGACAACCGCCAAAAGAGAGTAATTGTCGGGAAAAAGTTTTTCAATTTTCCACGTCTATCTTGACATAAAATTCAACTTTCCAATTGTAGCAAAATCAAAATGAACAAAATTCAAACAACTTAATTCAACACGAACGACCTAACGTATGAGGGAAAGTTAGACAAGGTGAACTTATTAAAATTCACACTTATTCACGTGTCATTTTTATTTGCACAACACATTTTCCGATTCATGAGCGCAGGGTACAACAAACTGCATTCAATTGTTTGTTGAAAGCATTAATTAAGTAAACAAATTCATAGCGTCATAGCGTTGAACTTAAAACTTAAAGCGCTTGTGTTGGAAGCAGTGCGAATGAGGCAAAGCACACCTCGTTGATGTGAACGAAACAGGGAAGACCATAAATAAACAAACCCACTATATTTATACAGAGAACGAAAATAAAATAGTTGACGCGTTATTAGCGTTCGAATACTATACGTGCTTAAAATAAGGTGTTGGATGTAGCAACGCCCCCTGGATTTTAAGAGCGAGTACAGCAGCAAATTTATTTTGGGTTATTTTTACTTAAAAGAAAAAGGTGTCAACGAATTCGACGCCCATTTTTGTTGGATTTTTAAATTTGTTTTGCTCCTCAAATCGAGTTTTTTTTTTTCCTCTCCTTATTTAAATCTAGATCTATAGGGTTATTCGTGGGAAATTTACTCTAGCATAAAAGGTTAGGCGTCATTTCTCATTTGTTTTTCATGGAGTTGACAATCCCCTTTCTAAATCAACATGTACTCATATGAAAAGTTCAATAAAATTGAAATAGAAAACCAAAGAGAAGTGCATGTGAAGTTCAACACATATGTGCCAAATTGGCATTGAACAGTTAAAAAAAATAAATAAATAGTTGGCGCAACAGATCCGTAGGGACCCTAGGCCTAGCTTCTCGCAAACCATTCGTTTTGTGTGAGTTTTTTCTTTTTGGAACGAATGGAAGGGATCTACAATTTTATGCCGACTCCAAACGGCTAATTGAGAAGCTCTTTCAAGACAGTTATACTCTCGGATGATTGTCAGTCGTTCGCGAGAGGTGGCACAGTGAAAAAAACCCTAAGTTGGAATTTGGGTTTTTGCGGGACTCGAACCTCGACCCCTCGCTCAGTAGTCCAACACACTAACCACTAAGCAACTGCGCCTACATTGAACAGTTAACCTCGCTTAATCATCACCAGAACTTTTTTATTGGCACGTGGAACCGAAAACCGTAGCTCAATAGTCAAACCAGGCAACGCCAACGGTGCGTCGGTGCCTGCTGCGAGTATGAATCAATACCCAATTACAATAAGGAAAATCCAACACTCCATACTGTTGGGCCCGTGTTGCTGAGCCAACACGATCAACAAATTATTATTCATCGATATTTTGTAAGTGAAAATTGAATATATAAAAATTGAATTTACGTAATGAATGGTGTGAGAAACTCTGGGGTAGGGTGCACTTGCAGTTGTATATTGTATTTATATCTTCATGAATAGTGTCTACAAACTAAACTACTTCCGGAAGACATTTTGTTTTGTGGGAGAAGCTGCTATTTGTTCGTATAATTTTGAGTGGGTAAATAAATCATTCTCTGAGGGTTCCTCGCCTAATATTTTGAATGACGCATTTTTAGTACCTATCTCGAAGAAGTGGGGACATTCAAGAATCTAGAGTATCTACCTATAATAAGTTTGACAGCTGGCTGAGTTGATTTGTCCCACAAGAACAGATTTTTCAGTTGAAATTTATGGATGGGTAACCGACGAATACAGTCAAAAATTTCGTGACTGAGAGTATACTAAGTAAGCAGTTCGTACGAGTATATGGGGCTGACGTTGAAAATGTGACGCTACAGATCAATCTAGTTTTTCCCCCCTTGATATTTTTATCATGGGGTGTACGCTGAAAACCATCTCTCGTTTAAAGAGAGGTGGCTTTTGGTACCACGCGCATTCG
The DNA here is from genome assembly GCA_946477585.1 of Cheilosia urbana. Lineage (NCBI taxonomy): Eukaryota > Metazoa > Arthropoda > Insecta > Diptera > Syrphidae > Cheilosia > Cheilosia urbana. The sequence goes on along the minus strand of OX297853.1, from coordinate 18,781,024 downwards.
AGTTTTGAAGAACTTGTGCGAGAATTATCCCTTGACCCCTGTCTTATGGATATGCCCTCTGACGCAATGACTCCAGAAGTCCTACTGCGACAAAACTATCACGTCAACTTTCCTCAGGCAACGGAATGGCTTAGGCCAGACTCTGAGCCAGGGAAAGAATGCCATTGTATTTTTACGGATGGCTCCAAAACCGGACAGGGGTCTGGTTCTGGAGTCTTCGTGGAAAGCGAGAACATTAGACTTCACTACCCCTTAGGAAACCATGCGTCTGTCTTCCAAGCGGAGATTTTCGCTATCCTTATGGCTATGCGCTATATTGTGACAAACAGGTGGAGGGCTAGGAGTATATGCGTTTGCAGCGACAGCCAAGCTGCATTAAAAGCGCTGCTTAACCCTCTTAACTCGTCTAAATTAGTGCTCGAACTCAAGCTTTCTCTGAACTTGGTCGGAAGGCTAAATACAATGTATCTTGTTTGGCTCCCAGGTCACACTGGTATCCTTGGAAATGAGATAGCTGATGAGCTTGCCAGGCTGAGTTCAGAGGAAGAATTCTTAGGACCTGAACCTGCGTTGGGTCTGCCTTCATCGGTGGTTAAGTCATCCATTGATACTTGGGTTTCTCGCGAACACGAGTGTCGGTGGCGTGGCTGTGCTGGGTGTGGGCAGACCAAACGACTGCGTCCGGACATCTGCAAAAGGTCGGCGGCCTTCCTTCTGTCTCTCAGAAGAAGCGACTGTAGACTGCTTGTGGGCGTCCTTTCGGGCCACCAAGCTTTTGCCAAACACTTAAATGTTTTGGGCTTGAGCATCTCCACCATCTGTCCTGCCTGTGGAGAGGATGACGATACAGCGGAGCACTTCCTCTGTAGCTGTCCTGCCTTTGCTCGCATCAGGTGGCGGATCTTTGGGGCTGACGTGGTGAGTGCCGAACATCTAAGCTCTTCATCACTGAAGCTCCTTCTCATCTTTCTTCGAAAGACGGGAAAACTAAGTACATAAATGTAAGGTGTCTATTTGGCAGTACAATGGACCAGTAGTTGTGTCTGAGTGCTCCATCGGATGGTAACAACCTCCGACAGAAAAAATAAAATAAAAATAAAATCTAGTTTTTGATCTTAGGGTACATCTAGTCCAGATCAATCTAGTCAACTTAAGATAACTAGAGTTTTGAATGTGCCTAATAAGTTCGGTCACAAGTTTTTGTTTTTTCTTCTAAAAACATGTAGGATAAAAGACAATGTTCTTATTTGTACTTTCCTTTAAAAATAATTTGAATTCAATTGAATTGAATTGAACTCGGTTTGAAACGATTGTAATTGTAATAAATCGCCCAAAGTCTATAGAACATTTTTACCAAAGAGAACATATTTGGAAAATAACGAGTAAATAGTACCGTTAAGTAAAGCAAAGTTAGATTATCAAAAAATAATATGCAAATGGTCTTTGTATTTTCTAGAAAAATTGTTTATTAATTTTTCCGTACGAAAAACTTTTTCTGATTAACTTCTCAGTCAATTCCACAAAAGAAACCCGACTCATTCCACTAAAGTACTTCATTTCTTTACTGTTCCACCTGTCAGGACATTTTTTTTCTGATGAAATCCAATCAGTGGGGGTTGGTTTGTTGTAATTAATGTTTTCGTAGGGAAATACTTTTCTGACAGATTTTTCGCCCGAACGAAAAAAAAAAAACTCATTTTCATACTGTTCCAACTTTTTCGGTTGTATTTGACGTATGGCAAAACTGGGGCCTGCATGCTTCATTTGTTTAGTTCCGAAACGGATACTTGGAAGTTCGAAGCTTCGAACGCAATCTGACTTCCGAACAGATCTAACTTTCATTTCGGAAATCTACGTCGATGGCGATAGGGGTGAATATCTTTCCGTATGTACCTACTGATAAATTCATCCAAAAATGAAGTTAATTATTTTTTCATAAAAGGCATAATATTAGTGAAAAACACTGCTTATTTTTCCAGTTATGGGTTAAATAAAAATATTTCTCCGGAAAAAATAATTAGTGTGGTATAGGTATACCTAAACCTGAGCATTTTTTTTTATTTTGGGCGACAACCACAACTATATTTTGTATTGTTTTATTTTTGTGTAGGAATGTGTTTTTTTTTCTGTTACTTTTAAAATAAAAATGAATTCTTATGAAAGTTATAAAAAAAATACCTAGTAATTAGTCTACTTTTTGGACTACATTTTGGCTATGACTTTGGGCTACAAACATTTTGAAATTGGGCTTTCGAACTAGCTCTATTAAGACCTGTGTAGATCCCTGACGAGTATATCCATTCATGTTTGTTCCTTAATTTATAACTAGGTAGGTATGTAGTGAAATGAGTTTTACTTTCTGCGGCTATTTTGAGAAATATCACTAACAAATTGCGATACATTTGCAATTGACCATTTCTGACACTAATTAATCTTGGCACTTTGACAACTGTTAATGTAACAAAGGGCTTTCGGTGTTAAACCAAAAAATAGTAATATACCCTGTAACGTCTTTTGTTACTCACCTTATTAAACAAATTGTATTCATATTCGTCAATATTTCTTGAGTTTGGGAATTTACCCGACATTCCCGAGATAACCACTTGATCGCCATCACTCTCCGGAAAGATTCGCGAAAATTTCTTATCCTTATTAGGTGAAACTGTTTCGGTAGTAGGTTCGGGATTGGGTGTCATATTTAAATTGTTTATCAAATTCGATATTTTTTTGTTCACTTAACTAATGCACACTTCTTCACGTTTATTGTTCGTTAAGGTCCTGATGGACATTCACTATCACAATTTCTAAATTGACAAGTCAACTGCACTCGTATAATATCCAAAATTAAATGCGTTGTTGATCCACGTAACCAATGCGAACGAATTGCTAGACAGACCGCAATTGCCTTAACATTGTAGGCGCTAACTCATTTTATAATTTGCCCGAACCCTAATTAACGATTCTCAATTGAATTACAAAACGTGGAAAAGAAATGGCAATATCTATTGGAAGCAACAAATTTATTTGGTTTACAAATATGTAAACTTACACATACTGTTTCGATTTAATTGCCTTTTGGAATGCATATATTTAAACAAAATAAAGAGCAATGTCTCTTTCTTTTTTGTTTAAGGAAGGTCAATGGTTCTTTTTTCCCATTCGGAAGGAGCTTGGTGTGACTCTTGAAAAAAAAATTGTAAAAAGACAGAAGAAGAACATTTGACATTGATTTGAATACCTACCTGTACAAACGGTTTTTTAATACTTACTAGAACAATGCGTGTGAATGCATACAGAAAGATAAGATTCAAAAGGAACTGACCCTTGACAGCGGGATGTACGACTTTTTTAATGCTGAATTGTTATTACAATTTTGTACTCGAAGTTTTAATCAGAAATGCCAACAATGACATTCCAATGATTGAAGAATTTTAAGAAATGGATCTGGGGGAAATGGTAAATGGGTCTTAAGCGCCCCTGTGTGCATCACCTAATTTCATCCCGAATAGCTGATAGTTTGGGAAACTGAAAAGTAAAGAGAAGGAGCTAGCGATAATTTGCGATGACTATGATGCGTAGGATTGAATCAATTACTTTGTTTGTAGTAATAACACAGTGAATCAGCAAAGGCAAGACCTGCCATCTCCAACAGTGTGGCAAAGAGGGTTGGGTACGATATCCTGCTTTTCAAAATACTGCTTTTTAAAATCCCGCTTTCTTATCCTGTTTTTTACAGTCTCGCCTTTTTATAATACCGCTTCTTTTTTATAATCTACTAGCTTTTGCAATTGAAACTAAATGTTTTATTTTAAAAAGTCGTCGCAAAGCGGGATTAAGCGGGATTATAATAGATCGGAATCTAGAATAAGCGGGATTTTCAGAGGCAATATTTAAAAAAAAAGGGATTTTAGAAGACGGTGTTTCAAAACTTTAAATGGTACTTTTTTAAAGTAAAAAAAAAGAATGTAACTTTTGCGGAGTGCTGATATATGTTGCAATCGTGGGTTTAATTCCTCAAATGGTGGAAAGACTTCGCCTGCCACACGTATGCTAGGTCGGCAGGATACACGAGCATATACATAAAATAGAAAACAAAAAAATCAAAGAGGAAAATCACCTTTTAAAGTTTTCTTTTATGAATGATAGTTTATTTTCTTTTTTGAAGAATAGGCTGGACTAAAATCGCATAATGTGAAGGCATGGAGTCCTAGAAAGACTTGATGTATATTTTATCCCAATGGGCCTTAAGCTTTGTAACATGATATACGCGTTTGTTTTTGTGAGCTTTCGGATCAAATTCCTTTTTTTTTAATATAAACTTTTATTTTATTTAGTAAATAGTTGATAGTTTAAATAAATAAGTAAATATCTGGGTGACCGAGCTTTGCTCGGTTATTACTATTTATTGTAATTTTAAAAACAATAAAAATTTAAAAAAATATATGTAAACTTGAACATATAAAAAAATTTAAGTCTCCTAAATGCCGGTAGATGTCTTACTTTTTTCCTTTTACTATGGCGCGGACGGCAAGAAACGAGTGTTACAAGTTCGAATCCCGCTCGGTGACTTACTTTTGTTTTTTTTTATATGTTCAAGTTTAGATATATTTTTTTAATTTGTATTGTTTTTGAAATTACAATTAATACTAATAATCGCCCAGGTACTGATGTCTTAAACCGATGAACCAGACGGACAGTGGCCGGAAGGACGAAATTAGCGACCATATTCTGCGTGGAAAGAAAAACGCATGAAAACTCGAGAATACGTGTTTTCCCAAACATAAGACTAATCTAGATAAGTGTTTACCCCCGAAAACCCCCATATACCAAATTTCAGCGAAATCGTTAGAGCCGTTTCCGAGATCACAGAAATAAATTTATATATATACATACATACATACACGAATTGCTCGTTTAAAGGTATAAGATTAAAACAAAAACCTTGAACTCAATTTCTATATACAGCACCTCCACCCAGCGATGCCAACCTAGGCTTTTTATGCCTTTTAGGCATTATTTCATTAGCTAAGGCTTTAAGGCTTTTTTGTTTCCAAAAACGCATCTTTTTTCTATTTCAAATATTTATTTATTTTTTGATCTGATGGACTAAAACTGTGTTTGTTTTGTTCAATGCTATTTACCTACCTACTCATGAAACTAAAGTCATGAATTTTGTTCCTATTTCTTCTGTGATTTATACATAATTTAAGTTTTTTTTTTGGAAATAAAAATTGTTGTTGTTAATTTTGTTATATTTGTGTTTAATTTTTGATTTATTGTTCAAATTTACATAAAAAAATTTTTTAGGCATTATTTTATTGAAAAAGGCATCTTTTTTTCTCAAGTTAGGCTTTTTTTCGTCAAAATTGGTTGGCAACGCTGCTCCACCATCCGTCCATCACCACACCACACGTCATCAGCCATCTGCGCATTTCCTCAGAAAGACATTGTCGCTGTTTTTTTTTTTTCATATGAACGTGCTTGTGCGATGTGCGCCACAAAACCACCCCAAAGCAGAACAACGATCAAGAACCGCGGCTGCTGATAATATTCGATTTGAGAAAATAAATTTATTTTTTTCGTGTTAGATTTTAGGTTGTAGCTCAGCTTCTAGAAGACATAGAAAGCTGATTGATGGCTTGAAATAACTATTAAAGTGTTGGCTCTCCTACGTATTTTTTTTGTTTGCATTGATTAAGAATTGTTTGTGTAATGGCGAGTAAAAGGCAGTAAAGTCAGAAAAATAAGCTCAAAACGCATGAAAACTCGAAAACACGCGTTTTCCCAAACATAAGACTAATCTAGATCAATTGCTTACCCCCGAAAACCCCCATATACCAAATTTCAGCGAAATCGTTAGAGCCGTTTCCGAGATCACAGAAATAAATTTATATACAAGATTAGCTCGTTTAAAGGTATAAGATAAAGGTAATAAAGGTCCTTTATGACTCCCCGTAAATGAAGGGAAAAGGAGAAATGGCCAGAGCACTATCTAGGCCATACTAGACATACTAGTGGGCGCCTTCTTGCTTTGTTGCCTTGTATAATATGCTTATGACGTTTTGTCTGTAATCATCCATCAAAGTAACAAGCGGAGTAAACTTGTCAAACCTCGATTCAAAGAATTCTCAAACCTTTAACGTGAATAGATCTCTTTGCGTACGTCAGTCAAGATTGGTCCCCTTTCCCTCAAGTTCATGTCAATTGCGCGTCTTTTTACAACTCCATTTCCTTTAACACAATCCTAGGTAATTTAAGTTCCCATCGTACCGCATTATAGCTCCAATGAACCAATCTTCCAAACTTTCAGTTTTCGGTTTCAAACGGACGACAGCCCTTTTCAAACTGGATCTTCTTCACCATTCTGTTTATCTTTAATCTCTGTCGTAGATACACCTGAAGTACCTATTATTGTTGATTTGTATATTCTTCCGAAATCATATTAAATCTGAAAAAAATATCGAGATCTGCAAAAAATTAATCCGAATCGAAAAAAAAAGATTGATTTTTCTGCCCAATGGAACGTTAAAAGTGATTTAGATAAAAAAAAAAAAGATTAATTGTTGGTCCCAATGGAAAACCGCATTAGCCTACCTATATACCTCACACATCAGAAGGTATTATCAAGGTTAACACACCAAGAGTGTAAATTTAAACTCCCCTAGTGGGGACCGGACAAAGAAGCTCGAGCAGTAATTTCAATGGGAAGATAGCGATCGGCAATCCGTGATCAGTTATCAGTTTATTTTATTATCTAAAATAAAGTTTAACATATTTATTGTTAAATACAAAAAGGAAAAGAAAAGAAAACATCTTACCTCAGTCTCGCTTCTGCCCGGCAGTTAATTTAAATTCACAAAAAGGCAAGCCGTTTGACAGAAGTCGAGACTGGGTGTATTCAGCTGTATTAAAGGTTCGTTTAGTGTGTGCCCCTAGTGGGCGCGTCCGGCTGGCTAACAGGCGTGTTCGGTTGGCTCTCTGCAACATCCCGCCTCCCGTGAATCGCCACATCCTCAGATTCACCGTCTTGTATATCTAGCAGCGCCAACTTCAAAGCGGGTCTACGAAGTATCCCATCGATGGTTTGCACTTCAGCGGTACGTACCTGACCATCAGCACCTGCAAACACCTTTATGATTCGCCCTCGTCGCCATCTGTTTCTTGGTAGGTCCACGTCACATACGAACACAAGATCTCCCACTTCTAAAGGCTTTACCTTGACACACCATTTTGACCTCCGTGTTAGAGTTGGTAGAAATTCGACCAGCCAACGTTTCCAAAACCGGTCTTTAAGTTGCTGGGAAATACGCCATTGTTTTCGAAGACAGTGAAGTTTCTTGTCCTCGGTGCCAGGGGTTTGAGTTGAATTGGCAGTACCCAAAAGAAAATGGTTCGGTGTTAGCGGTTCCTCGTCTTCCACCGTTATTGGCAAATGCGTTAATGGCCGAGAATTCACAATATTCTCCGCTTCTATCAAATAGCTTCGTAGGGTTTCGACTCGAGGTGCTTCTTCTTTTAAAGTGTGGCTTAATACACGCTTTACACTTTGCACCATTCGTTCCCAAGCTCCGCCAGCGCTTGGATTAGCTGGACAATTGAATATCCACTCTATATGTCTAGATGACATCTCAGCTTGCACTCGGCTTTCATCGAAGACATCGTTAAGTCGGCGTAACTCTCCATTGGCACCAACAAAGTTGGTCCCATTGTCACTTCTGATTCTGACTGGGACGCCGCGCCGGTTGACAAAGTTTCTCAAACATAAAATAAAAGCGTCAGTTGATAAGTCAGCGGCCAGTTCCAAATGAATTGCCCTCACAGTAAGGCAGGTAAAGATCGCGACCCACCGCTTCTCTCGACGGCGTCCAACGGCAACATGAAGTGGTCCAAAATAGTCGACCCCGACATAAGTGAAGGGACGAACAAACGGCGTAAGTCTATCCTTTGGCAACTGGCCCATCATTGGAGTCGCTGGCATGGCTGAACGTACTTTGCAGTATTGGCACAACTGCTTTGCACGTCGAACAAGTTGTCGCAAATGGGGAATCCAGAAACGTTGACGGATTTCGTTTACGATTACTTCATCATTCTGGTGACGCAGTCGTTTATGATAGTAGGCAACTATCAGTGTAGTCAATGCATGTCTCTTTGGGAGAATTACCGGCCTTCTAGTCATCTGCGGAATTGTTGAAGCTGCGTCGATTCGTCCATAGAGCCTCAGTATGCCATCTTCGTCCAGATACGGACACAGCGACCGGAGTTCGCTTTCGTTCGGCAGAGGCATCTCCCGTTGGATTAAATCGATTTCGTGTCCATACGCTTCTAATTGTGCGGCTTGGCAGAGAAACACTTCCGCTTCTTCCAGTTCTGTAGTTGTTAGACTGCGTCTGTTGATTGGTGTTCCACGATGCCTGGCTACCAAATTTCTCACATATCTTTTTGTATAGGCCACAACTCGTTTAAGTCTTAAAAAATCAGAAAACCTTTTCACATTAATAGGGCTACTTACTGGCTTTACGAGTAACAGAAATTTAGGTTTTAGTTCTTCTAGGCAATCCTCATTTGGCAAAGCAGCAGTTTCACGAGGCCAAAATTCCTCGTCCTTTTTTAAGAAATCTGGTCCAAGCAACCAGCGGCTCATACCATCAAAGTGTGCAGGCAGCACAGCTCGGGTCGCATCATCAGCGACGTTGTGTCCAGTTGGTATCCATCGCCACTCAGTAGCGTTTGTTGAGTCAAGAATTTCCGAGATCCTGTGCGCTACAAATGGCTTGTAGCGGCGGTTGTCTGAACGTATCCAACTGAGAACAGTTTTGGAGTCACTCCAGAAGAAGGTCTTAGCGATTTTTATCGCATGCTGTTCCGAGATTGTTTTTTGTAGACGAGTTCCCAATACTGCGGACTGCAGCTCCAGACGTGGCACGGATAACTGCTTCCTCGGAGCGCACCTCGTCTTGCCAGCTACGAAAGAAGTTTCCACTTCCCCATGTGTGGATACGGAACGCCAATAGGCCACGGCAGAGAAGGCATCCTCGCTGGCGTCGACGAACACATGAAGTTGGATCTCCACTGGCTGCGCGGAGAAATATCGGCGTGATATTCGTAAGTTATCGACCTCGCTCACTACGTGCTTCCATTGGTACCATCTTTCATAAAGGCCTTCCGGGATGGGCTCATCCCACTCGATATTTCGACTCCATAGCTCTTGTAGAATAATCTTAATAAACACCATTATATTCGCGAGCAAGCCAAATGGATCGAAGATTGACATAGCGATACTTAGTAATTCTCGCTTAGTCGGATGTCTGAGTCCTGACAGCACATCGTCAGGAATTCGATGGAAATTAAGTTTGAATGTAAAGGTGTCATCTGAAGTTCGCCAGTACATGCCCAATATCTTTTCCGCTGCCAATTCCGCATCCTTATCGAGGTTTATGGCAAGATCATCAACAGTTTTTTCTCCATTTAGAATGTTGGCAACCTCTTTTGAATTGGATACAAAATTCCTTAGTTCGAATCCTGCGGCCTTATGGATACTTTTGACAGCTGTTGACACTTGGATGGCTTCGTCCTCAGAAGAAAAACTGTCCACAAAGTCATCCACGTAATGGTGATGAATTATTGACTGTACGGCTCTTGGATGACTCTGGCTATATTGCATTGCGTTAAGGTTCTTGACGTGATGTGCTATCCACGGCGAACACGTCGCTCCAAACGTCATCGCCACCATTTCAAAGACGTCGATCGGCTTGGACTCATCACCCCATCTCCACAGGAATCTCTGCGCACATCTATCCTCTGGGCGAATAAGGATCTGGTGGAACATTTCCCTTATGTCAGCGCAGACAGCAACATTGTTCATTCTAAAATTGAAGAGCACGCTCGGCAGTGGCTTATACTCATCTGGCCCTTTTAGAAGATTTGCATTTAAGGAAGTGTTCCCAGATACGGCAGCAGCATCGAAAACCAAACGAAGTTTGTTCGGTTTATTGGGGTTCCGTACCCCGAAGTGTGGAAGATACCAGGTCCGCTCGGTGACAACGCTTTTTTCCTTTGGGGTTAGCTTACGTGCATAACCCTTGATGATATAGTCCTCCATCAGATGCAAATAGGAAGAGGCAAAATTTGAATCTCGTCGCATCTTCGTCTCAATTCCCAACAGTCTCTTTTTCGCCATTTCATAACTTGTCGGTAGTTCTACTTTATCAGATTTCCAAAGCAGACCTGCTTGAAATCGTTCACCAACGTTGATTGTAGACTCCGACAAAATACGACGAGCTCGTGTGTCTTCAGCAGACTCCGGCAATGATTCCGGTTTCTTTACACCAAAATTTTCCGTGGTAAAATATTCACTCACCATCTTCTCAAGTTGTTCATGCCGGCATTCGTTAGTATAAAGGCATACTGCTTTTCCACATCCCACGAATTTCGTTGTGTTAGTCGGTCCGAACACGACCCAACCTAGTTTGGTCTTGGCGACGACTGGTCCATTCGATGACAACTCCTTTATATTCCGTGGTAGTCCCAAGTGGCAGTTGTCCACTCCGATCAGAATGAGTGGTTTGACATTCACGTAACTTCTCAATGGTAGCTTTTTCAGCGACTGAAATCTAGCGCCCAAATCTGCCAGATCCAATGTTTGCGTTGGCAAACAAATATCTTTTACCGTACGTGCCCCACGTAAAGTAAATTTCGTCGCGCTCTGGCCCCTTCCACTGATTTGCACGTCCAATGTTATCGATGCTTCGGTTTTCATTGTCATATCTTTAACCCATTGAAGTGTAAGGGGATTTGACTTTCCTTTTAGTCCAAGATACTTGCTGAGGGATTCATCAATTAACGTTGTTGAGGATCCCTCATCCAGGAGCGCGTAAGTCTCTATAAAGGTGTTCCTACCATATAAAATCACTGGTACGATGCGGAATAGAACTTCTGTCGGATTACTACTAGAAGATCGACCCACACTTAACACAGATTCGACTTTAGTTTGTTCCAACTGGTCTGGCTTATGTTCTTCAGCTTCATGGAGTAGTGGATGGTGTTTTCGTTGACAGCCCTGGACACGGCAATACTTTTTAGAACGACAGTGCGCCGAACTGTGTCCTTTTGCGAGGCAACAGAAACATAGCTTCTTGTCTTTTACAGCATTCCACCTTTTGGACACGCTGAGACTTAATAGTACGGGGCACTTCACAACACCATGCTCCCCGTTGCAGTAGACACAAGAAATGTTCTGTTTCGCATTCTCAAATGTATGAAGCAAGTGCCTCTTGGATGCTTCTGGTCTCTTGGGTAGACGCTCCGATGATGCTTTTGTCGATGTGACCATGCTAATATAACTAGCTAACTTGTCCAACCACCGACTAAAATCAACCACTGTTGGATATGGCTGAATATCAAACGCATGTTGCACCCATTCAATGCGTCTGGACATTGGCAGTTTCGACACCAACTCTTCTAGAAGTGTAGGATTGGCGATATGTTGTTGACCCTTTGCAGCTTGCAAGAATGTTGCCAGATTTCTCGTCTGTACTGCAAATGGTAATATCTGTTCGATGGTGCCCTCAGTTATAGCAGGTATGTCCTTTGCTCTTCTTATCTGGCTTTTGATTAAGATATCATGACGTCCGAAGCAGGTTTCCAGTTGTCTAAATGCATCCCACACGTTGTCTGGATGAATAAGTAGAGATCTTACTGTCTCTTTTGCCACTCCTTTTAGACACCGCTGCAGACGAAGACTATTTTCCAGATTGGAATAACCGTATGCTGATGTTGATTCGGTCAATGCTGTGGCAAACATCGGCCAATCCTCCGGACTACCGTCAAACTCCGGTAGATCATAAAGTTTCCGATAAGGTTTCAAATTATTCCTTTCTGGTGTTGGCACGTCGAAATTCCGTACTGTATACGGTGCCATATGTTGACCGAAAGTCGGTGCTGGCTGCATCGAACTAACGCCCAAAGCATATGGCATGGATCGTTTCACATTCATACCGGCTGGTATGATTTCAGGCTGACGATAAATATCCTGTGCGCTTGTTGTTCCAAACGCAGCACATTCTGATGAAACTATTGACATTGGATGTAGGTTCTTCACAAAGTTGGCATTGGCAAATGCCCCTACGGCTGTTGTTGAGGCGGTTAATGTGCTGGTTGACGGCTGCAAACGCGTGATATTTGTGGAACTGACAGTTGTTCTGGATCCTGGCATGTTTGGCAAACAAAATGGAATATCCGTAGCATCGGCAGATGCTTCACGACTGGCTGCGGCAGCAGCTGTTGACAACAATGGCGACGATATATGCACATTGGCATGCGATACAGGATAGGCCGCGGCAGCGACGTTTAACGATGAACTTGAGCATGGCATGGACGAGAGGTTGGCACTTGAAGTGCCGGCTGGTGCAGCTGCGGCAGTGGCTGCTTGTTCTCGTTCCAATTGCATGCGCAAATCACGTTCTGTATTTGCAGACTTCCTGGCTATGTCTGCTTCTGCTCGCAATAACTCCAACTGCAATCTTAACTCGTCCAGTTGTTTTTTAAACATCTCTGTTTGTTCCACCACGGTGTTCTCCAACACATTATCATCATCTTGATCTGAATCCATTGCACTGGTTACGAAATCCTTGTATTTAGAAGTACAACCCTTGTTGACTCGCTTACTTAATCTCGGCATACGCAGTACGTAATGTACACTGTGTTGAGATTATTGTATCGTCTCACCAGATGCAGATGAAGTAAAGATGATGAAATAATTTCCACAAATGAAATTGAAAATCTCCACAATGAGATAATAAAAGATGTAAATTTAAACTCCCCTAGTGGGGACCGGACAAAGAAGCTCGAGCAGTAATTTCAATGGGAAGATAGCGATCGGCAATCCGTGATCAGTTATCAGTTTATTTTATTATCTAAAATAAAGTTTAACATATTTATTGTTAAATACAAAAAGGAAAAGAAAAGAAAACATCTTACCTCAGTCTCGCTTCTGCCCGGCAGTTAATTTAAATTCACAAAAAGGCAAGCCGTTTGACAGAAGTCGAGACTGGGTGTATTCAGCTGTATTAAAGGTTCGTTTAGTGTGTGCCCCTAGTGGGCGCGTCCGGCTGGCTAACAGGCGTGTTCGGTTGGCTCTCTGCAACAAAGAGGCTGTCCGCAAGGAGGTTCTCTATCTCCCCTAATGTGGAGTCATGTAGTGGACGATTTATTTGAGAAAGTGACAAACCAAGGCATCAACTGTCAGGCATATGCTGATGATATAGTAATTATTGGCAGGGGTAAATTTGAGCGAACCCTCGTGATTGGTGCAAAACGGCTGGGCTAAGCCTAAATCCGGCAACAACAATAGTACCGTTCACGAGGAAAAGAAAACTTGAACGGCTGAGGCCGATAAGGCTGTCGGGTACATTAGTGACATTGGTCAATGAAGTTAAATATCTGGGACTAAACCTGGACAGCAAACTCGTCTGGAAAAAATCAGATAATCAGGAAAGCAACGCGGGTTTTAATGATTTGCCGGAGCCCATTTGGCAAATCCTGGAGATGTAGCCCGACCAACCTCAGATGGATGTATATATTGCTATTGTGAAAGAAAAAGAACAGTCTATCCACCACAAGGAAGACACTCAATAAAGTGCAAATTCTGACATGCCTATGTAGGTATAACAGGGGCCATGAGAACTTGCCCAACCGCAGCTATGGAGATGCTATTGGAACTTACTCCGCTGCACCTTGTGGTTGAGGAACGTGCAAGTAAAACGATTCTAAGAATGGCCAAAGAAGGAGTAGGAAGAGAAAAGTGCATCACACTGAGACAATTTGATGCACTACTCAAAAAAACATCTATTATTAGCCTTTCCTAGAGACGATATCATCAAAAGATTTGATTTCCAAAGAACTTTGTTGCTAAGCTCAGCAATAAGAAGAACTGGAGCACCGAATCCACAATTCACAGACTGAGCAATCAAACAACGAAGTGGTACACAGATTTAGGAGTATTTGGGCCTGGAACCAAATATTCTGAACCAATGGGCAAAAATACCAGCATCTTCCAGGCTGAAATCTATGCCATAGACAGATGTGTCCAAATCAACCTCGACAAAAACAAATCAACTGTGATATCATCAAACTTGTGTGGGACTAGGTAGGAGAAACAAAATAACTCTCTGCTGGGTGCCTGGCCACATAGGAATAGAGGGTAATGAATGGTAATGAAATAGGGGATCACACCCTTAAAGAAGAATTTAGGAAACTAGAGATCGAAAAAAGGGCAAGAACCTGGCATAACACTCAGGAAATGAGGCAGGCCAAGAAACTTCTGGGGCAATACAATCGGAAAAGATTCCAAGCTTGCATCGCCATGAGCAAAAATAACCTCCGTATCCTAACGGGGCATTGTAGACTCAAGGGACACCTTAGGTAACTGGGTATATCTGAAGCAGTTTTGTGCAGAGTCCAATGAGGAGTCCCATGTGGGGCACTGTCCCACAAAAGATTGAAATACTTGGGCAAGTACCACACCTATCTGATGAGGAAATACTGCCACTGGAGACAGCTCTCATCCTTAGATTTTTAAAGGAAACTGGACTGTAGAGAGTGCTATAAAACAGATTTCTTCCGTCAAAGGAGAAAGAAGGGTACAAGAACCTCTTAAATGATTCCGAAATGAATATTATACTGTGAGGGGAACTTTTATGAGGGTATATACCTTTCTCAGGCGTAAGCAGGGGGTACAATAGACCAAAAGGTCGCAGTACAACAACCCCTTTCACATAATAATAGTAATGCCTATATACCTAGGCTCAGCTCATGGTTCAACCAGGGCCCGCAATCCCAGTCCCAACCCTCACCTAGAACATAGATTTTCATTTGTGATCATAAGCTTGTACTCTGTGAATCATTTCATGTCCCGAAATCGCCAAAACCAGATAACCTCTTTTGACTTCAGTTAAATCAAAACTACACATAGACAAAGAACGAAGTACAACATTTTTAGCATTTCCAGTGTCGTTTACGAAATCATTTGCATACGTTTCTGTAAATTGAAGGCGTTTAACCACCGAGGGGTTATTTAGCATTTGAAAGTCAAGTTCAATCTGAAACCCTATAATGTAGTATGTATGTATTAGGTTCATTTACCTATTCACGTTGATTAAGAATTTTAACTCAACAAGCAACAAGTATGTATAAGTAGAAAGTTGTAATTGGTCATTGCCCCGACCGCTCGCCTCGGTTTGGTTAATATGCAAAGGAGTTCTGTCTGAAATACGAAATTGTATTTGCTTTTTGAAATGAGTTTGAAAATAGCGAAAGTATTGCAATACGGTGCGGGGAAATATGCCCTTACCTACAGGCTCATCCAATATAGCCAGTTCGGAATGATTGCGGACACAGTCTTGAGGCATCTTTTCAACTGTACATATGTAACCAAAAGTACTATCGTATCCTTATATAATCAGTGTAAAGTAGGTGAAGCCTTAAACCAGCCTTAAGGCATCCTTTGGGTTTAAACTATTAAATGTTCTTGAATTGTGTGCCTGAATTGTAGGACTTGTCTAGTGCGCGATGTGCAGTTTTAGATGGAACTGATTCGGATCCGGATATCTTCTATACAACAAACATGAGGAAATGTTTTAATTTTGGAAATTCGTCAAAATCGTCAACCCTGTATCTGCCCTTAAGGTAATCGCGTAGTATAACCACGTCTGACCGTTTCGTCGACGTTCTATTTCCCCTTTATACAAGTAGGTATAGTACCTATATTTATGCCTTTTAAAATATTGGACCAGGGTCCTTTAGCGTTGGGCCAGTGTCTCCCTTTTTTCCTCGACGAGACCCCATTTTACGGCCTTAAAAACCATAAAAAAAAACACTAGTCCTAAACCAAACTCATCCGACTTTCTCATTTCCGGTTTGTACATGTATATCCCTGGTTAATTATAGGACCGTGGTCTTTTAACATTGGGCCAGCGTCTCCCTGCAATAATCGACAAGGCTGGACCTCGTTTTCCGCCATACAACCCATTTAATTAATAGATTTACAAAAAAAAAAAAAAAACTACTAGCCACTAAACTCTACTCATAAACCCACTTTCAAATTTAATTTTCGTTAAAAGATATTGCTCGCAGGCGAATTCATCTGAGAACAGTAGCGGCCAATGTCGATGGCACAATCAAACTGTCATTCGCCGAAATCCAATCGGAAGGAGCAAATGCAAATGTCTAGCAGAAACATCTAGAACGATATACTGTTTACTCGGTGTGGGTGTTGACCTAAACTTATGAACTTGGGGCTAAGGTATCCCACGACGCCAAGATGCCCCTTTACCGCTCTTGGCTTATTTCGAAAGAATTAGTGACCCACCAAACACTTTAGCCCCTCTCTTTTGGTTTCCGACACTGAGACTGTTCGCTTTTCGTTCCTCTCTCATCTCTCATTCGGCCCTAGCTACCTCCTGCGGTCTTATGCCGCTTTGTCGTTTCATCTGAGTTCAGAATTACTGTCCAATGACCTATAGCTTTTTGCTCCTATCTGTATTTAAATCACTAAGCAGGCCCAACAAGTAGTTTCACTACAATAATTGTTTACTTGCACAATTTTTATTGCGCGGAGTATATGAACCCAAAATAAAGGCACGGAATTTATTTACTTACAATCCAAGGAAAGGAACCAATTTGGAATGTCTTAAATTCCAATGCAACGAATAAATTTGTGTGCTGTGTTCCTTGATAAAATTGTTGTTGGCATACTTATAATTGCAAAATACCTACTTGCTTATCAGTAATTGTCGAGGGGATACTGATTGGTATTTGCTCACACATCTACATTCTTAGTATTCCAGTATCAACTGCCCGTAGCAATAAGCTTCCCTGCAAGTTTGTTTTCTGGACATACTGTATATTTAATGAGTTATTTGAGTGATACAGAAGGCGAAAGTAATCACAAATAAATATACCCTAAACATATTCATGTGTTTCAATTACAAGGGCTTCATATTAAACCCCGCCTCTCACTTCATATGGCTTCATATCTGCGTCATCAAATCGTTTCCGTTAGCGATTGCAATATCAGTTCATATAATGAATACAAGTTTGATTTATCTATCATCTATCACGAGTCAAGACTTTCACCGCGCCTTATCAGAGCAATAACCAAAAATTAAAAACAAATGCGCTTGTGTTTACGTTCCTTTTAACCTTTCAACTTTTATTTATAGATTCAACTAATTAATCTAGTTCGGAGAGAATATAACAGAAATAAATCTTCTTGCAACAGCGTAATACACTTAAGACTTAGCGACAAAGTCAACACCCTTCTTGATGTTCTTTTGCAATTCGGGTAGAGCTTCGATCAAGAGCTTCTTCTCGTAGTCGTTCAGTTTTGGCAAGCCAAGGTTTTCCTCGAGTCCGTTCTTGCCCAAGACCACTGGAGTGGAAAAGAATCTAGCCTCTGTGACGGTTGATTCCACGTAAGCACACTCGATAACGCTGCGTTCCCCATTCAAACCTCTTAGCAGGGAATTTGCCAAACGAGCTCCAGCATAAGCCATTGAGAGAGTGGCAGAGCCAGCTCCAGCCTTGGCCTTGACAACTTCAGTGCCGGCATCTTGGATTCTCTTGGTCAGAGCTTCGATGTCTTGTTGATCTTTTTGGTATTTGGGTTGACTCTGGGACAACACTGGGATGATTGTCACACCCGAATGACCACCGATCACGGGGATTTCGACCTTCTGTGGATCCACACTGAGTTTGTGTCCAATAAATGCGCGAGAGCGAACAACATCCAAAGTGGTGATGCCGAAAAGACGTTTTGGATCGTATGTACCGTTCTGCAAGAAAAAAGAAAGACACAACGCATGAGTGATGATGAACATTGGAACATTGTAAATAGCTTACCTTCTTAAGCACTTCGGCAGCAATTGGAATAACAGTGTTCACTGGATTGGTGATAATGGCAAGCATTGCCTTGGGGCAGTTCTGAGAAACGGCAGCAGCGATATCCCTCACAATACCAGCGTTCATGTTGAACAGGTCATCACGGTCCATGCCTGGTTTACGTGGCACACCGGCTGAGACCACAACAACATCGGCACCTGAAAGAAAAGGCGTTTGGATACAGTCATTTAGTTTGTGTATTCGTTCTGAAGATATCAAGTAGGCTTGGATATATCCTGGTTGTGTGCAGAGGAATAAATCAAGGAAGATTCATTTTTTCTTTACAACAATCATAATAATCGTGCGCATCTTTGTGCGACACCTTTTTAACTCTTATTAAGTACGTTATTGGATTTTCCCCCAATCCTGCGTTAAGACTAAGTAATTGTCAGACATGTGGAGTACAAAATTAATCATTTTTAGCCCAATACTGACTGGATGGAAACCTATAAGCCAACATGTTAAAAAGTGCAAGGGAACTGTTCAGTTAAACGCAGTGGTTCACTTAGAAAGAAATTTAATAGTTAACTTTCCATCGACTAATTATTTAGTATGTCGATGCTATCTCCACAGAAAAATGATTTTAAAATGCTCTGCCCAAAATGATCACATGACATTACAGACTAAATAACGTTTGCCAGCTTTTTGTTTCAGATTCTTTTTTCACATCTCTGCGGTCATCGATTGCATGCACAACCATTGTAGGTACTTTGTTTTGCGACTAATTATTTTAGAAATTCCATACTCACACACGCATCGATGGTACGCTTATCTTATCAAATCGTTGTTGCGTATTATTTCTAAAATATTATGGTAACCGCACGATAACCAGAAATAGCTTCAAGAAAGCTATCCAAACATGATCTGATTCCCAAGTTACATAAACTTAACTCGACTTTTAATAGCTCAATTCACACCTGGACCACGTCATATACAAAAAGGAACATTGAACATACCTTTCAAGGCGGCTCCCAATTCCTCGGGACCCTTGAAGCCAGCAGTCGAGCTTCCAGTATCAATGTGAGACAGATCGGCAGCCACACCGGGTGTACCCACAATATCGTACAAGTTCAGCTGTGTCACCAATGGATTCAGCTTCAACAACAGCGACAAAGGTTGTCCAATACCACCATTGGCCCCGCAAACAGTAACTTTGAAGTTGCTCTGGAAAAGGAATATGAGAATGAATTAAGAATGGAGGGTAGTTTTGAGGGAGATTTGCTCGTTGAAAAGATATTTTTGAAAAACTTGAGCTTAAACTCAAAATAACAACGAGTAATCCGTTCGGGAATTTTTTTTTTTTTGCAAGATTACGTAAACGTGTAACGTTTTCCACCCTCTGCAATGTTGCGAAGGTAAAAAGTAAAAATATAAAGAAAAAATAACTTATTCGTACCTGTTTGCTGGTGGAGAAGTTCCTTGTAGCCTGGAAGGCTAACTGTTTGCTGACTTGCTTGAACATATTGATACCGCTAGAATATTCGTTTAACGGAAGCTGTTGCGAAAATATAAGATGCACTAGTAAAGTGATACACTCGACGACCGACCTTCCCAATAGAGGTTATGCGAAAAATGATAAAGATGAAGTGGAATGAAAAATGTTGGCGATGAACAACTGATTGACGTATCAACGCTGAGTGAAGTTGGATATTGTTTAATAAAGTAAATAAACAAACCACCTTGCGAATGGTTTAAACATTGACTACGATATAGATTCCACAAATTGAGGCTCTGTTCCATTTTGGAATTTTAGGACTTTAGGACCTATGTATACCAGATCCAGAGGGCAATTGATGCAGCTAGATGCTGGAAATTGCAATCAAGTTGTTAAGGACTATTCACATGAGAGCGAACTGCGAAGTGCGAACACGCGAATATTCGTGGTTTCTGACACTTCATTCACATGAAAACTTTTTTTGGTCGCAGATACCCGCGTATCGGTTTCATTTTAAAAGGTTAAGTTCGAACGAATTTTTCATTCATAGGTTCGTGGATCGCGACTGTTTTGTGTGGATTGTGAATAAAGTGTGACAGTTCGCGGCAAGCATTTTTAATTCTCGGGAAAATTGCTTTAATTGTCAATTTAGCTGTTTAAATCAATTGAGAGTAATGTTTTTTTTTAGACTAGATGTTAGATTAATTAAATATAATGGTTTTGTGATAGAACAAATACAAATTTTCAATTCATAAATGCAGTTAAATTGATTTGTTCGCAATTCGCCTATTCGCAGTTCGCTCTCATATGAATGGTCCTTTAAGTCCATTTACACCGCACCTATATCTGTGGCCACAAGGAAAAACAACATAAGTCGACTTATGTCGAAATTGAGTTTTTTACACCATCGTATGCGAAATATTCCATTCTTTTTGCCATATTTTTTTTGTATTTTTATCTATTACGGTTTTTGAATTATAGAAGAAAGAAAACCACATGCGCCATACAACGCACAAGGAAAGGTAAACATTCAAACCGCTCTCCTGAAAAATTGCAAAAAGTGACTTATGCTGTTTTTCCTTGTGGCCACAGATATTAAACAATTTCGGGAAAAAGATTTCGAAATCCAATTTCGCTTACCCACTGATATTTCAAATGACAGCTAGTGTCAGAATTGATTGCTTATCTTTTTTTCTGTTTAGAAATCAAAAGTGGTTGAACCTAAAGAATGCGATAAATAATGAATGAATAAAGTAATGAATAGACAACCAATTCCTTATTCTTTGTTTATAATTTGTTTGTTCCGTATTTATAATTTCAATAACCTAAAATGGTTGATCGATTTGTTGACAGCTGTTTTCTTTTTTTCTTTTTTTTTGTCAGCGATTTGATAAAATCAAATAAAGTGCGGAATTTTTACAGAGGTTTTTTCGATTTGACAAACTTAGAAATGTAGCGACGAGATTAAAAATTTCGCTGAAATTTAACATTTGGCAAATTCGCCAAATATGGAAAAATGCTAGACATTAATTTGGCCTGAAATGTTGAATTTAGACAAAACTATGAACTTAGGTGCAGTGTAATGTATGCGGTCCGAATGTAGATTTTCTTAAAGTTGCTCGAGATTAGTCAAATTCAAATAATTCTGTGTATATTTGCTGCAGATTCAACATTACATTATTGCATCGCTGAGATGTTCAATAAAATACAACTACTATAATTGTGAAAAATCTGGATTTTTTCCATCGATGCGATCCAAAAAGTATAAAAATTAGATGAAGCATTTATAGGTATATTAATATCTGGGTGACCGAGCTTTGCTCGGTTATTACTATTTATTGTAATTTTAAAAACAATAAAAATTAAAAAAAATATATATTAACTTGAACATATAAAAAACCTTAAGTCTCCTAAATGCCGGTAGATGTCTTACTTTTTTCCTTTTACTATGACGCGGACTTATTACTTACTTATGCGACTTCCAACGCTAATAAAAGCATTGGATACTCAAAGGTGCGAGGGTACCGCTCACGCTTCAGAGTTCAGAGTATGCATATATACATACAAGAATTGCTCGTTTAAAGGTATAAGATTAAAACAAAAACCTTGAACTCAATTTCTATATACAGCACCTCCACCCAGCGATGCCAACCTAGGCTTTTTATGCCTTTTAGGCATTATTTCATTAGCTAAGGCTTTAAGGCTTTTTTGTTTCCAAAAACGCATCTTTTTTCTATTTCAAATATTTATTTATTTTTTGATCTGATGGACTAAAACTGTGTTTGCTTTGTTCAATGCTATTTACCTACCTACTCATGAAATTAAAGTCATGAATTTTGTTCCTATTTCTTCTGTGATTTATACATAATTTAAGTTTTTTTTTTGGAAATAAAAATTGTTGTTGTTAATTTTGTTATATTTGTGTTTAATTTTTGATTTATTGTTCCAATTTACATAAAAAATTTTTTTAGGCATTATTTTATTGAATAAGGCATCTTTTTTTCTCAAGTTAGGCTTTTTTTCGTCAAAATTGGTTGGCAACGCTGCTCCACCATCCGTCCATCACCACACCACACGTCATCATCCATCTGCGCATTTCCTCAGAAAGACATTGTTGCTGTTTTTTTTTTTTTCATATGAACGTGCTTGTGCGATGTGCGCCACAAAACCACCCCAAAGCAGAACAACGATCAAGAACCGCGGCTGCTGATAATATTCGATTTGAGAAAATAAATTTATTTTTTTCGTGTTAGATTTTAGGTTGTAGCTCAGCTTCTAGAGGACATAGAAAGCTGATTGATGGCTTGAAATAACTATTAAAGTGTTGGCTCTCCTACGTATTTTTTTTGTTTGCATTGATTAAGAATTGTTTGTGTAATGGCGAGTAAAAGGCAGTAAAGTCAGAAAAATAAGCTCAAAAAGCATAAAAACTCGAAAACACGCGTTTTCCCAAACATAAGACTAATCTAGATCAATTGCTTACCCCTGAAAACCCCCATATACCAAATTTCAGCGAAATCGTTAGAGCCGTTTCCGAGATCACAGAAATATATATATATACAAGAATTGCTCGTTTAAAGGTATAAGATAAGATAAGATAAGATAATGCCAAAAAAAAAACGAACTAAAAAAGGCTGGCTATAGGTATCATATTTAATTCGAACAGACCTATCAGGATTACCGAAGCTGACAGTGACATTCCATTTATTTCCAACTGAACATAGCTAAAATGTCAACAAATTTCAAATAACACACACTTTGATCCGTCTATTCATTTTCATTCGTTTTTGTGCAAAACAATTCAAAAGAATACGTATTAGCGGTGTTTAGTTTTCATTTGTTCAATATATTATAATATGGAGTATATAGACAAAGAACTGGGTTATTCAGATCCCGACGATGATAGTGAATGCGAATCCACCAATAGTGACCAGAGCTACGTAAATGAAGACGACAGTGCCAATGATGAAGATGCCGATAACGACGACGAGGACGAAGAAGACGTCGTCAATGAAAACTTGTTGGAAGAAATGGATATTGATTATATGTCGGAAGCATTAAACCTGCTGGAGACACATGCTGAAGTCAATACAGATAATGCTATCGCCCTCAATCTGAAATTGCAGGACATGCTCGAAACTGTCCGTCGAAAAATAATTTCGATGCTCAATAAATGCCGCCAGAAATACGTTGAAAATCAGGAAAAAATAGCCAATCCCACGCTCGTAAGCGCGTCATTGAGAGGCATCGGCAATTGTGGTTACCCTTTCTTTAAAGACGGTTCGGGCAGACCTTGCCCACCAAATCCAGACTACACATATCGCAGTGAAGTTGAAAAGGAATTCTTTCCATCTGACTTGGCGCTTTTTCCACATTACGTTTGGACAGCAACGGATAAACTGGGAATCCTTCAGGGTATCAAAGAACAGGTAAATTTACTTAAAAACAATTTCAAGAACCTAACGTTTGACTATTCATTTCGTTAAAGGCAATTGAACATATGGAACGAAAAGTGGCTTATCCGTCGACTAGTTCGTGTAGGAAAGACCACAAAACTATTAAGAGCATAAAGCTACACTCACTTATTCTCACTGATTTACTAGACAACGTTGATGAGGACTTTACAATCGATTGGAATCAAATATCCATCTACAGTTTGAAATCGCGACACACGGCTAATAGCTGTTTTGCACTTTGGAATGTGTACCTTAGGCCCAATTTAAACCGTGATGCTTGGACAGAGGAAGAGAACGTGAAACTGAATTCGCTTGCCAAAAAGTATAAGTTCCAAGATTGGATTGCCATAGCTGCAGAGATGAAAGACCGATCCGACTATCAGTGTTTTATTCAGTATCAGACTGTTGTGTCGCAGAAAATGCGAGAAGACAAAGGCGAACGATGGACCAAGGAGGAGGATGACCTGCTGTTGAGTTTGGTTGAGAAACATCGAATGGGCAATGTAATACGTTGGAATCCAATTTGTTCACAGCTGCCCAACCGAACCAAGCAACAGTGCTTTGCCCGTTACAAATACGGTATTAACCCGTCTATACTTAGAGGTAATTTTATGTTTCCTTTACTGTTCAGGCGCTTGGCATGCTCCACTCATTTCTCTCTCCATTTTTCGTTGCAGCACCATTTACCCAAGAGGAAGACTGCATAATTCTGGCCGCCGTTGAGGAGTACGGCGAAAACTTCACTTTGTTCCCCAAGGCGCTGTTCCCCAATCGGACTGTAGTTCAAATTCGCAACAGATACAACAACTCTATCAAGTACCGTGAAAGTACGCGCAGCTGGACACCGGCAGACGATAAACTTCTCCTGCAGCTTGTAGCCAAGCATGGCAAAACCGACTGGAAGTTAATCTCAACACAAATAGAATCGCATTCCCGAACTAGCTGTCGCACTCGCTTCCTTGTAATAACGAAATTTTTAAAAGAAAATCCAAATGCCACCATACAAGATTTGCCGAGAAAAAACCGAAAGCCGCTTTCAACTGTAACAAAGCTAAATTGGGTGAACAAAATCACAGAAATCAAACAAAACCCAGAACCGGTGGCAAAACCGAACAAAAGGGACGAATATCGTTTTCGATTGCGTCGCCAAGGACTCAAATGGTACAACTGTTTGAAGTTCAGCTATGACTTTAAATTTGGCAAAGGCTTCAGCAAAGCGCCGGCATCTTTGGCTGGTCTTGAATTTGTAAGAAACGCCTTGGATATACATGTACAGTTGCCCATCACTCTCAATAATCCCTATGCAAGTGGGATTGTGCGCGTGTGTTTGGAGAAATTGGCGCGATTGCATTGCGAAGACAACAAGTTTGTAGTCGCCGATATGCCTTATATTGGATACAGACTTCCGCCGAGTTATTGTACAATGCTCGCATTTCGGGGACTGTGCATATTGACGGCGTCGTGCGAGGAAGGGAGTTCGATCACTTCAGACGTGAAAATGCAACCCGATATGCACACCGCCAAGGAAAAATTCCGACAGCGACTGAATTCCCTTCTATACAGAACCGCACTTCTGAGCCGACTTGAACCGGGAAATGTGGTTGCGACTGATCACTTTGAAGTAATATTTCATCCTGACACACATTCTGGCGAAGCGGCTAATCGTAGCATGGCTGAGCTGAAGGTCGTTCAAATGAACAATATCGCTGAAAACATCCTCATAGCTACACGGAAAGCGAAGAGAAAATCAACTGTCCTGGGTGCACCATCCTCATCGCCCGAGAATAAAATGCCAAAAGTTGCACAAGAATAAAATGCATTCCCAGTAAATATGAATTGTTTATTTCTAGCTTCTTATACAGTGGAGCAGTTAATCGATTGCCTACCAACCCGTTGTTGTATTGGCCAAGCGGCGCATTCTTCTCGTATTCCTGTCCTGATCGCGAATCTTCTTCTCCATCTCAGCGTCAGTGAGTGTCTCCAGAAATGGTGCCCATGCGTCGGCGTCACTAGGATTCCGAAATGGTACATCGATGGTTGAGAGAGGAGCTTCGGAGAATGCGTACGTACGCAAATGCCACGACAATTGTCCGCGAATTGAGTAAGCGATGGCAGTGACAAACTCCCCTCCCAGGCCCAACTCGGCACAAAGTTTCATCGCAAACTCCTCTGGATTGTTGTTCTTCTCGGACATGTCCCACTCGACTTGATCCACCAGTGAGGTGTTGCCGACGTGAATATTTAGCTTCACAATGACACGTTGATCGCAGCTTTCCTCCAGTATCGGCGGTTCGTTCGGAAAAGCTTCGATTTGCTGGCGTATAGCTTGTGCTATGGCCGGCACGAAAGGAACCGGGTTAAGGTCCAGATCATCGCACAGTACTTCGGCGAATTGTTCGGGACTTATCATGCTTTCTGCAATGAAAAAGGAAAACAAGTTACAGAGATTTTAATGCGTTTTGCTTTAGGAAATCTTTATTAGCAGCTGGCTGGTCTTTGTCGATGTCAAAAAGGCCCGCTTTCTAGTATTTCCACAATACGCTATGCCCTTTCAACCTATTGAGAAAAACTATTTTTCTCTCATTCTTCCGCTTACCATTCTTATTCCAAGTAAATGTGTCTCTCAGTTTCTGACCCTCCAGTTCCATGTCCAAACGAATTGGCACCAGACACTCACGCTGTGCTGCATTTTCCATATTCACAGTTGGATCGGTATCGTCGAAGCACATCGGAAATGTTCGCACCTTTTTCGTATGGACACGATTGCGATTGATTGGTGTTGCTTGTGGCACAGCATCCAAGTGACTTGAATTGGGCATTGTTGGCACCCATTGCGGTGGTTTCTTAGATTTACTTTCCCTGGGCAGTGGAGGCTCAGACGTGTTTACTGATATCGCTCGATACCTGGTAAAATATCAATTTATATACATTTGTACTTGATGTATGCACATAGCTAAGGAATAACCAATACATACTTTTCGTCGTTTCCCGATATGATTTCGTCAACTTCTGATGCTTTCAGCAGCGACACTGAGCTGGCTAGAATATGATTGCTTAACCCCGCATCGGACAATCGTTTTCTTTCATCGTTGGATAAAACAATTCTAGTCATTCCGGGGTATTTCTTGTAGAGAATACCACGGAAAAGTCGTAAATAATTGCCAACTTCCGAACCGACATAAAAGTATTCGCCACCGTCTTCCAGTTGGAAGCTGACGGGTTTATCGCCATATGTTGGAACAGCCATTGATATAATTCTTTTCTTATATAGTTTTTTGTAAAGTTAGTAATGTAGTTATTTATACTATGTGATAGGAAAAAAACAAATTAAAAGGCGTCTAGTGAATTTGACAACTTTTGTAAATGGCGACCTAAAATAGGACTGTTTGAATCAATAACAAAAATAAGGTGTGTTTGCTTTTATAGCCTGAACAATAAACGGAGTGAAGTATCGCGGAATGCAATTCCCTTGCAGGTAGGTAGATACCTACCTACCCATTTCAGATATGTTTGATTATTGTCGTTTTCGATTTGGCTTTTCAGATTTTGATCTGAGATTCCAAATTTCTGCTGCCAAATCGAACATGAAATCCGAATTTTATTGGTTCTTGTATGCACAGGGTTGGCCGCAAAAAAAAATTAAACTATTTTTCACATATACTGAAAATCCATTTAAATTGAAGTTCACATATTGACATTGGTATTAGTGAAAGTATGTGTAAATCTGCGAAAGTACCTCAGATCAAAATAAATATTGATTTTTTTTTTGGCAAATCGAACATGAAATACAAATTAGAAAAAAAAAGTTTTTTGTTTTCTACAAAAAAAAAATTGCTTATTTTGCCAAATCAAAAACGATATAAGAGAATCTCTTAAGGACTATTCACATGAGAGCGAACTGAGAATAGGCGAATTGCGAACAAATCAATTTAACTTTATTTATGAATTGAAAATTGCTATTTGTTCTATCACAAAACTATTAACAATTAAAGCAATTTTCCCGCGAATTGAAAATTCTTGCCGCGAACTGTCACACTTTATTCACAATCCACACAAACCAGTCGCGAACCACAAACCCACAGATGAAAAATTCGTTCGAAATTTACATTTAAAAATCAAACTCAAGCTAAGATTAGACTGTATGTCAATTATGCATATGAATGCCAACAGGCAAATGACCAGATTAGCTGTCAAATAACCCAAATGCCAGGATTATCAAAACTTTTCATATTTGTTATTTTTCCAGGAAAAAGAGAACGAAAATAAAAATAAATCACAATCCCACGAACTCAAACGCCGATGACAACAAAATAATTCTTGTTCCATCAAAAATGCCAGCAATGTCACAACGAAATTTCAATAGGCGTTTTTCTTTTTTAGTTCAGAGCACAATCTGAACTGTTATACAAAAAGTTTGTGTTTCTTTTTTAGCTCAGATACATCAGAGCTCGAATTTGTGTTTCTTTTTTCGTTCAGAGCATGATCAGAGCGCGCTCTATGAGCTCAGAATTAATTGACTGAGCAGGCTGAGTAAAATCCTGATTACACATATACATTCACACTTGCAGTCATATTTGAGAGAAAAAAAAAACAGGAAAAACAGAAAATCATCAGAACGATCTAAGCTCGCTCGGTTCAGAGCGCGCTCATATAGCTCGAGCTCAGTTCAGTGCTCAGCTCTGAACTAAAAAAGAAAAACGCCTAATAAAGTGCATATGAGCATATAGGGTTTATGCTGGCATTCGTGCTTATTGTCCGATTACACTATTATGGGGCATTTACACGGTCACACATTCCTATCACGGAAAATTAAAGGGATGCCCAATACTAAAAAGCCGTCCGACTGAAAGGGACAGCATTACCTAACACGCAAAAAAACGTGATACGTTTTTTGGTCGGCCATCTTGTTTGCGTGGTAGGAATTATGGGAAAGCTATGCATGTTGATATTTTTATAGCGATGGCTTACGAAATTTCGTTTTCCTATAAAACAAAATGGCTTCCGGAAGGGATGAAGGTACATTTATTTATTAATTTGGTATAAATGATTGATGAATTGTTGGTTTAATTTACTGAAACTAATTAACACTCTCATTTCACATATTTTAAATCGGAAATAGAAATGTTTTCATGTGATTGCAGAAATGTTGGTCGCCGGAACTTCCGCTTTACGTACCTATCTATAATTATGGGTAGAACATCCATGACACCTTAGGCGTCTGATTTGTGATCTCATTCCTTCGCCTTTATTAGCATTGACTGCGGACAAACGGATCTCTCTGTCCCGTCTCGTGCAAAAATGCGCGTGCGTGATAGTGTAAATGCGGTTTTATGCTGTTTGGGCATTTTTATCTGTCAAAATCAGCGTGGTCATATGGGGCATTTAGGTCATTAGGGCATATGAGATATGCCCATTACATTGTATGACCATATTTTGACAGGAGAACTGTCAGAAATTGGCATTTTATGACCACTTGGCATACCGTCTAATCTTACCTTGATACGCGGATATCTGCGATTAAAAAAAGTTTTCATGTTAATGAAGTGTCATATACTACGAATATTCGCGTGTTCGCAGTTCGCAATTCGCTCTCATGTGAATAGTTCTTAACCTAGAACTACCATAAATGGCCGCATTCAAGAATCTAGTTATCTTAAGTCGACTAGATTGGTCTGGATAAGATGTAACCTGAACGCAAAAACTAGATTGGTCGGGAACGTCACTTTTTCTACGTCAGCCACATACCCGAACTGTCAACTTAGTACTCAGTCACGAATTTCTTGACTAGATTCGTCGGCTACCCCTCCATAAACGTCAAATGTCACAGGTGCCCACGTGACCGATTTAAACCAATCACAACCGAGATAGATCTAGTCAGACAGCTGTCAGACCTACAAAACTAGATACTTGAACGCCCTCAATTCCTCATAAGGCGTTTTTCTTTTTTAGTTCAGAGCACAACCTGAACTGTTATACAAAAAGTTTGTGTTTCTTTTTTAGCTCAGATACATCAGAGCTCGAATTTGTGTTTCTTTTTTCGTTCAGAGCATGATCAGAGCGCGCTCTATGAGCTCAGAATTAATTGACTGAGCAGGCTGAGTAAAATGCTGATTACACATATACATTCACACTTCCAGTCATATTTGGGAGAAAAGAAAAACAGGAAAAACAGAAAATCATCAGAACGATCTGATGATATAGCTCGGGCTCAGTTCAGTGCTCAGCTCTGAACTAAAAAAGAAAAACGCCTATAATTAATAATTATTGCGTATCTAGCTTAAATAACTTTCAGGTTAAAAGCTTGGGAACATAGTCCAATTGTCAGTTTGACACATGACATTTTCAGATTACATACATCGAAAATGCAGAGGCGACTGTTTGTGGGTTTATTGAAATAACTTTTATTTTTTCTTCCTAAAAATCCAAATACACAAATAAAAATATTTAATGGGTCTACTAACCAAAACCGCCATATTCGGACGCACTGTATATTGTGATATATTTATTCGGACAATATCAACACGTAATGCAAAACTAACAAAGTACGTAATAAGTAGTGTAGTTTAAAAATAAATTTCTCGACTATTTTATTTCTAGGAAATGCGCTTTTATTATTTAATTTTGTGAATAAAATCGAGTTGCATAATTCTATTCGACAGATTAGCTGAAGTCGGACGACTTGAAAATCCAAAACTCGAAGGAAAATACCTAACCGGCCAATTGTTTCTCCATCGAATCTTTGGCTATCGTGGTGTTGTTTTGTTTCCCTGGTTGGCTCGCGTCTACGATCGTGATTTGCATGTACCAGGGAAACAGCAGGAGAATGACACCGTAGATAAGCAACAAACAACTAGTGATGGAAATTCTGGCACTGCATCGACAGTTGGAATTGAAAACTCGTCGAAAGAAGTCAAGGGCAAGGTCAATACATTCTATCAAGTACTGATTGATTCCCGAGATTGCCCATTCATTGTGAGTTTCAATGGTTATAGTTACAATTTAGCAATTAAAAGGGATTTTATTTTTTTATTTTTAGAGAGCTCAAACCGAGGCTGTGACCTTCCTTGGCAATCAGGATTCAAATCGAAGTCTTTATGCTATACCGGGCCTGGACTACGTGTCACACGATGACATAATGCCATATTCGTCGACGGAAAAAAATCCGCTTCATCATGAGTTGTTTGACAAATTTCTAGCCAGAGTGGAGGGCAATGATCCTGCATTCGAGGCTAGGGATACTCTAAAAGCATGGCAGGAAAAGAACTATCCATGGTTGGAGTTGTCCGATGTTCACAAAGAGACGACAGAAAATATTCGCGTCACAGTTATACCGTTCTATATGGGTTGTCGGGAGACACCAGCTTCGTCTGTATATTGGGTAAGCCTAGCTTCTTTCTGTGTTTGCATTACAAATTCTCCGACATTGTGAGAATTCTTCGGTTTACAGTTTTCCATTTATTGTTTCATTAGTAAATATTAAGTAAATTAATTTATTAAATCTTTATGCAATAACATTCGTAAATAATTCATGTTAGCAATAGTACGATAAACCAGAGTCCAAGTAGGTAACTGTCACTTATTTCTGCGTGTCTCATCTCTCTGCATTTTGTTCCCATACTTTTATCGTCGTTCTTACTTCTTAGATGGCATTTGTCAAACGAGGCAGATCTTCGCATGTGTACCAAGAGTCCATATTGATGACAATGTTCCAAGTTCTTTAGTCGGAGCAAAGAGCTGCAATGGAACAATGTATTTAGAGTAAGACTTTTTTCCTTGCACTTCAGCCAGCAGGTCATCTGCTTATGCAGTACTTCTCGCTTAAGGGAATGTCATGCCACGTAAAATGGGAAAGTGGTACCAAATCCGAGGTTGTAGACGTTTATTTCAGACATCTCACCACTTATTTGAATTTTGATTGTAGCAAGCATTATTTTCATGTCCCTTTTTCATTGCGATGAATACTCTTCCTAAAACAACAGAAACTGTTCGAAAGATCTATGTCAATAGGATTTGATGGGCTTAATTCTTATGTTTTGTAAATGTAAGTTTTGAGGTTAAATAACCTCTCTTATTGTTCGTTGCTTGCCATTTTGTTGCAACTCATTGTAACTTAAAATCGAAAGCTAAGTATTCACTTATCAGTCACGCGTTATGGCGTAAGCATGGCCATGCCTTTTCTTTGGAGTTTAAATCCATTTTTAGTTAAGGTGAATTTTACGCCTTCATATCGTAAAAGATAAGGCAAATATCTCGCTTGTAGCCTATACTTGCTATACTCATATTCGCCACAGCAAAAAAAATAAGCCTTTCGGTAGCGAAAAAGCAGCACCAGTGTACTGTGTGTAATTAACCTCTATATGACTAGAAAATTCCAACTAAATTTTAACAGCTAGTTTTGTTTAATTTTTAGTGGCGGTACTGTATTCGATTGGAAAATCTTGGTGAGCTGAGCGTTCAACTTCGCGAACGTCACTGGAGGATATTCTCTTTGTCGGGCACGCTTGAGACAGTCCGAGGACGAGGTGTAGTTGGACAGGAGCCTATACTTAGTCGAAAATTACCAGCCTTTCAATACAGCAGTCATGTGAGTTTACAAGCTCCCAGTGGACACATGTGGTAAGTAAAGAGCGAACACAAAGTCTTTAAAGTATTCCGCCTTCAAATATCCTCACTGCATACATTTTCATTTTAGGGGAACGTTTCGTCTCGAACGTGAAGACGGGCACTCATTTGATTGTAAAATTCCGCCCTTCTCGTTGGAAAGCAAACCAGAGGAGACCCCAGCGCCTGCATCGAAGGGAACAAAGCCAAATAAACCGGAAAGTGCTCTGTGAAAGACAGGGCATATAATTGAAGAAAGTCCGCTGCGCGTCTTAGATGTCTGTTGTTAGTTTATCGTTTTGTTTTTATCTAGGAAAATCAAATTTTGTTTTAGTTTTACGCCCCGGATTGTAAAGAAACAGAACTCAGTTATAACAAAACAAGAATGGTTTGACTTTTATTTATTCCTCTACTGGTGGATGCGATCGTTTGTTTTGATGTTTTGATACTGTACGAGTTTGTCAACTTGAACAGTGAAGTCGAACGGTTTAATGTTATCCTGTATGCCGAAAAACGACCGCAGAGCATTGAGGGAAGCCATTTCTATTGCTGTTTCGACATCCTCTCCAACGCCTAAATACAAATTCATAATAAGCAGTGGTTCAATGAGTTGCGTAATGCTTACCTTGTCCAATTTGTTTCTTGTTTGAGTATACGGCAACGTTGTACGCAGCCAGCACTGTGTTCTTGCCAACATCGCCGATTAGTCTTGGTTCAGGTTCAGCTAGCTTCAAGTCTCTGCAGACATCCTTTAAGTACTTTGTGGGATTCTTTATATCCCACAATTCACTCAAGTCCTTCTGATTGAGTTGCGTGCAGATAAAATCACGAATAAAGTTAAAGGCAGTCTGTGCACCTGTCGACTCTTCAAGTGATCCAATTACAGCAAGCAGGCTCTTTGCCATGGTGTCATCCGAAGGCGGATATTCAGCGGAGAAAACCAATTCCTTAAGTCCCAAATGATTGGCTATGTGAGCTAGGGTTTCCTCCGAAGTAAGATAGGTGGAGAAGGCCTTAATGCCCTCTTCGGGAACCTTTGGCAGGGAGTACCTTAGATAGGCATCGATATAGTCTATTGCTGTGCGAGCTCCCTTTTCAATGAGCTTTGTATTATCAGGCATATTCAGATCTGGCTGTTCGACACCCAGTTCACGTTGTTTTTGCTCTTCCCTGATGATGTAGGAAGGATGGGTGAGTGCCGACCGGAGAGATTTTAAATCAAAGTTCTCATTTAAGCGTTTGCCAAAGGCAAATAGCTCCGCATTGTAATTCCATTCTATGAAACCCGATCTAGCCTGTGTTGGGGTGGGCCCCATTTTCGCTTTGCGCCGTGTAAGTTCACGTAATGTTGGGGCGACCCATCGTTTTATGTGCCGCACATTAGCTGTAGGTAAATGTATTTAGTTGGATACTGTTTTAAATGCTTTTCAATAACTTACTAAGATTTGTGTAGCTGGCTAATTGGGATACAACTAAAATTGTGTTCAGTTTGTTACGAATTAGAGACATTTCGCAAAGAAAAGATAAATGTTATAAATTTGAGAAGAACGATTCTGATATATTTTTCTCTATTAAAAAATCACATTGACGTTTGATCGACTGTCGGTTAATTGTCATGCGTCTATGTGGAATTGAAATCCGGAACAAGTAGAATTGGCATTCATAGTAGTGTAGGTAGTGTCAACAAATTTTATACACAACAATCGTACCTACCTACAGAAATAGGGTTTTAATAAACTTTTGTATAAATTTAATATTAGGTACATATATCAATTTGAGAAACCCGAAAGTACTAAACCTAGATCTACATGGACACTTTTTGTTTATGGCGCTGAAGCCGAGAGCTTGTGTGTATTCTTACATACGTTTTTATGTTTATTTGTCGTTTTCGATTTGGCTTTTTATGTCGTTTTCCATTGGGACAGAAAAAGCGTCAGAGCAGTTTTTCTGGCTGTCAGATTTCATGTTCCATTGCATTGGGCGCAAAAAAAAACTCGATATCCGAGCGAGATTCACGCCTATTTGCACTAACACCAAAACATTTGTCGTTTGTCAAACTTTAAAGTGTGTTTACTTACGTTTTTAGACGAAAAGTCTGTGAAAAATAGGAAAAAAAAATATATTTGGGCGCTGCAAAAGTTATTAAAATAAATTGAATGGATTTTTATGAACACAAATTACAATTTAAGAACAGCTAACTTTTAAAACACGCACCACCACAGATGCAAAGGAAGAAAAATCTCGTTTTATGTTCCACTGGGCACGAAAAATCTGTGCCTTGATTTTGTGCGGTTTTTGTCGCAATTGCGGTTGCGGAAAGGGTTCACGTATAGGCGGATTCTATAAATGTGTGCGTGATGTCGAGAACTGACAGCTTCCAATATTTCCTGTTCTATTGTAGCCTTGTTCCTGAAAATTCCAGGCGCGCTTTCCCATACGCAACCTATTTAGGTTGCGAGAAGGATGTCGGATGAGAACAACTGACAACAGCGTGACCGTTGTGCGATAATTTGGTACTTTTTCCGAGGACCCTGATACAATTTGTTGCTAATTTGTTCCTTTTTGTGAGTTGCAAAAAGAAACTTCGGGGAGTTTTCAAAAACTGTGATTTCAAAATAAATATGTTTAAAATATAACGCTGTTCCCTACACAACACTATTTTCGGTTAAAACGAGCCAATACTTGTTAAATATTGTGAGAAAATTCTAAATTTGCAGAAAAGCTTCATAAAAGGCATTTTTCCTTGCATATTTATTCTGTGCAACTTTTTAAAACTAAATTGAACGAGTTTTTAAAATGTGTATATAAATATGAGTTGATATATTTACAGCCAATGTTAATTAATTTCTATATGTTTATAATTCAAAATAAAGGCTGTAATGCCCAAAACACATGTGCAGAATTTCTGGAAGCAGTGAAGCATGCAGTACTGCAAGCAAAACACATGTGCAGAAAATTGTTTGACATGCTTGCATCAGCTACTGTCATTCGCCGACTAAGCAGCTGATTTGTTTTTGTTTGTAATTAAATTCGTTGAAAATGAAAATTGAGAAATTCAATAAAATTCGCTTAATTGTATTGCTTTTATCGGCTTACCAGTCGTACAAAAAGTTGTTATACCTTAGCCGATTAGCTGAAATAATGTTTTCGTTGAAAATTCTATTTTCCATTTTTGTGTGAGCCGCAAAATATTTGAATAAACGGCAAACGCAATGATGCCAAATCCGTTCAAATTTAGTTTTTAATTTTTCTGTGTTTGGTGGCATTGTCGTTTGCAGTGGATTTAGAAATAGCGACAACTTGCAGTTCTGCAACGCATGCAGAATTTACATGTGTTCACTCCCATTTAAACGTGTGGGTTCTATTTCCACTGCATGCAAAATTCTGCACGTGTGTTTTGGGCATAAGGCTATAACTGGGGCCTAAAGCTTCTGTCACTACTTTTTGTGACCAAATTAATATTTTAAAGAAACAGATTTTAAGCGTTTTATTTTACTTTATTAAAACCACTTTTTTGTACGTGTGCTTAAAATTACAGTGTCTTTTCCCATCTGCCTTTGTCTGGGTTTTTTTCTTCTCTGCT
This sequence comes from Cheilosia urbana, assembly GCA_946477585.1. Taxonomy (NCBI): domain Eukaryota; kingdom Metazoa; phylum Arthropoda; class Insecta; order Diptera; family Syrphidae; genus Cheilosia; species Cheilosia urbana. The sequence continues at coordinate 18,745,515 of OX297853.1, read as the reverse complement.
CGTCTTCTCGTCGTTTTCGACTTTCCAGTAACGGTACAAGATCGAAATATATATATAGAAAATGGTTTCGAAGTTAAATGGCAGCAGCCAGACTGAGAAGTTGAGTGTTGGTTGTAATGGACGCATTCAAAGTATCATATTGTATTTTGGCTATTTATGACAGCTTCTCTGCAAATTTTACAATTTTTACACAATATTTTCACAATTGGCTTACTTAACGTTATAATAGTATTGTGATACTCCGACACGTTACATTTTAAACATGTTTATTTGGAAATCACAGTTGTTTAAAGAATTTGCGAAGTTCCTTTTCCAACTAAAAAAAGGGAAAAAGTACCAACATATTGTATAAGAGCCCTCGAAAAAAGTGTTAAATTTTTGCACAACGGTCACGCTGGTCCAGTTCGCGGTGCACACAAAAATTCAAATCCGATTCGGAACGTTCCCTAGCGCAGTTGCGGCAATAACCGCAAAAACTGCACAAAATCAAGGCCATAGAGGAACCAGCTTGGCACTTAAATCGATCTTTTGGAACATAAAAAAATCTCATTTAAAGAATCTCAAAACTTGAAAACTCGAAATAAAAATGGACTACATGGTTAAAACCTACTCTACAAGCAATCAATAAAATGTAAGTCAACTTTCTCCTTTTCTTTTGCAGCCACAACCCTCTGTCATTGCTGCATCCAATTTCGATGCATCCGAAGATGCAGATCTTCTGTGTAGGGTAACGAGAATAAGGAGGCGTGGCGACCATTGGGAGATCATTATAGACATTCTAACCTCCCGAACTAATGAGCAACGTCAGGAAATCAAGAACGCTTTCAATAAAGAATACATGCGCGATTTAATAGACGATATGCTACAGCTGTTAGGCGGTGACTTAGAGTACTTCATAGATTCATTGATGACGCCAACTGAGGAATATATGTGTTCTGAGCTAAACAAAGCAATGGGCGGCATGGAAACCGACGAGGAGACGTTAGTGGAAATATTGTGCAGCAAATCAAACGAGGAGATTCGTGAAATGGTTCTCGCATACGAAAAACTTTTTGGCCGCCCACTGGCTGAACACATATGTAGTGCAACTTCAGGTCGCTTTCGTCGTTTTCTGACATTGATTGTGACAGGTACGCGTGATCCTATTGGATCCACTGACGCAGCAAAGGCAAAAGAAGATGCTGCAGCTCTGCATGCATCTGGCGAAGCAACTTTAGGGACGGACGAAGAGGTATTCAACTCTATAATGGCGCATTCTAGTTTCGCTCAGTTGCGACTGGTCTTCGAAGAGTACAAAGAATTATCAGGCATGACTATTGAGCAGGCAATTAAGCATGAAATGGATGGTTCATTACATGATGCAATGATTGCTATAGGTAGGCGAACAATATAGAAAGACACTGCTGAACTAATGGTTACTCTTACAGTGGAGTGTGTGCAGTCTCCCGCTGCATTCTTTGCTAAGCAGCTACACAAGTCGATGAACGAAATGGGCACCGATGACGACGAAATAACGAAAATGATCCGAATCCTTGTCAGTCGTTCCGAGATTGATTTGGCTACCATCAAAGATGAATTTGATACAATCTACGATTGCTCCTTGCATAGGGCGATTGTGGTAAGTTCAATACAAACAAGTTGTAGTTGTGACTGTAAATTAAGAAAATTCCTCTTCCTTAACATGTGATATCGGCTTTTGATCCGCAATTTTTTACAGGATGTAAGTGCTCTGCCCTATGCTCGTGGGTAGAAAATAACTCGATTCTACGTTCTTTTTTTTCAGAAAGAAGTTAACCGAAATGACAAGAGATGTATGGCTCTACTTGCCTTGATCAAGGAATAAACAACTGTCCCTTTGGCTGTGTCGATAAATCGTGGTTTATGGTTTGCCTTACGCACACAACATTGGCTTTTTGGTGAAAAAATATTTATGTCAATTTAAATGTTGTAGTTCTTAGAAGAAATATATACAATTCACCAATGAAAATTTTACATTTCTTTACTTGAGTTTATTGTAACAGCATTTCCGTAATTCACCAATTTACTTTCCACGGTATTCACGAATGTGGTACAGGACGACCCAAGCGGGAATGGTGATTACAGACAACACAATTGTAGGGCCCAAAGCGTATATTTCCTGTAAAATGTTAAAAACAAATCACATTGATTTGGAAAAAGAAAATTTTCACATTGGGTCCAAGACGATTTACATAACAACTACAGATTCAGATTCAGATTCAGATTATCTTTATTGAGACTTTTTTCATTTTTCTTTTACATTAGGTATTTACATTTTCTCATTCTTACAAACTAGATAAACTAAAGGCTATAATGTATTGCCCTTTCATCTCTCTTTTTAGAATGACATTTGCTACATAGCATTTTCTTTTTTAACTTGTGGGATGAGTGAGATGGTGATATTTCATTTTTTATTTGACATTGAAGGCTTGCTCAGGAGAGCCGTTATAGTTTTGTTTGACGTATTGTCGAGTAAACGAGATAAATACTTAACCTAACTTAAAAACTAGGATGGAAGAGACAGCATACTGACCGCGATGCGGTTTTAGTGTGTTGTCTTTGTTCCTCAGGTACAACGTTTTATTCATTTTATTTCATCATTTTTTTTTTGGTTTGTTGATAGGGAGGAGAGTGTGTAAACATTTCTTTCCCTTTTTTTCTTCCTTTCGTTTAGCAATATGTTGCTAGTAGTGAAAACTGTTATGAAATTGTGGCAGTGATGAATTTGTTGTTTGATATTTAGGTAAAGGAAATTAAATCACCCTTGCCTGGGGTGGTGTAGTTAAGTTTATAATATAGGTATAATAGGGAAATACTTCAAGCTTTGAGTTAATAGATAATAGTTAATATTTTTGGTTTTAAATTAACAATGTCAATCAATAGGTAGTTGATGTACTAACCTTTATGAATTTTTTGATATGTTTTTTCTTTTGTTTTGATTATAATTTCTTATCTTATGGTTATAAATGTGTACATGTATATTAGGTTGAAAATAACATTACTAGTTGGATGTTATGATGTTAATGGCTTAAATTATGTTATAAGATTAGGGTGGTAAACGATGAGTGGTCTGGGCAACCACTGCCATGTCCCATGTAGGTGGGGATGGCTGCAGCTGATTCAAACCACAGACTGAGATGATGCTTAAAGAAGCTGAAGTTGATATTGGTGTTTGTATTGGTATTGGTATTAATCTCGTAACGGAGAGAGGTGGGCGACATTGAGGAGTTAGCCACGGTTCTGGTTCGGAAGGGTCTTCTGGTAGAAGATGGGAAGGAGCCGCTGATCTTCAGAGCTAGCAAGAATATTATTAAGGCTGTCGGACACTATATTGATAGGAGAAAGATAGTTAGAGTTATCCCATAGGATGTTGGGTTGGGACTCGTATATTTCTTTGATAAGGGCGTTCGGGTTGGAACTCATTTTGCGAATAGTTTTATCCATGAGGGTCAGTGCGTATTTCATTAGTGGCATGACTTTAGCTTTGTTGTATATGTAGCTATTGGAGTATTTTTTTTGACTAGATTGGTAATGAGCATTAACACAAAGTCTAAGTATCTTACGCTCTAAGATTTCCAACTCCTTTGCCACTGTTGGGGAAATAGTGAACCAACAGGGGAAAGCGTATACCTATAAGTATTGGGCGAACAAATGTTTTATAAAACAGAAGCTTTGTGTCGGATCTAAGTTGTGAATTTCTTAGGAATGGTGTTAGTATGTTTGCGGTTTTTTTTTAGCTTTGATTAAATTATTTCTAGCGTGATGATTGAATTTTAGTAGTATGTCAAAGTTAATGCCCAGGTATTTGATAGTATTTTTGAATGGGATATTGGTATTATCTATATTTAGCATTAAACGTCTACTTTCTAAGCATACCCCCCTCGGTCCTTTTCCAGCGGCATTTCGAATGCATATACAACCGGATTTTTGAAAGTTTATTCCAATACCCCAGGTTTTATAAAACGTGTTAATAGCGTTTAGGTGTTGACTAATGTAGGATCGGGCCAAAGAAGGTTGACGTGAGTGAGCTAGTATCATTGTATCGTCAGCATACAGGATAGCTTTGGAAATCAGGGTGTTGTTGAAATAATGTTCATGAGGAAAATCCGATAAGAAGATGTTAAAGAGTTTCGGGCCAAGAATAGAACCTTGAGGAACTCCAGAGAGTATTTCGAAGTGATTTGATTCGGCATTTTGTATTTGCACAAAACCCTTCCTTGTGGAAAGGAAACTAGACAAGATTCCAAAGATTTCAGTGGGGAAGTTTTTTAAAGCAATTTTGTAAAGCAGTCCCCTACTCCACACGCTATCAAAAGCTTTTTCAACGTCAAGTGAACAAAGAACAGTACATTTTTTTTTACGAAGGTTTCGCGTGATGTCGTTGTGAATCTTCAGAAGAGCATGTGTCGTGGAGTGCTGTCTCTTGAAACCAAACTGATGATTCGGTATAAGACCAGGCTGGTCTTCAATAAAAGCGTCCAGTTTATTAGAAATAACCCTTTCAAAAATTTTACCAAGGTTTGATAGCATTGAGATTGGACGAAAGTCACCTACATCTAGACTACGGGTTTTTTTTTGCTATTGGGATGATTTTGGCTTTCTTCCAGTTAATTGGGAAATACAAGTTGTTCAAGCAATTATTGAAAATTATGACTAAAAAGTTGATAGCGTTCTCAGAGATTTTTTTGATAGTATGATTGGCAATTTTGTCGCAGCCAAAGGATTTTTTGTTGTTGATCGAAGTCAAAATGGAAGAGACCTCAGAAGCTGAGGTGAACTTTTCTTTATCAATAGGGCAAAGGGAAGTGTTACCCGAGTCAAAATTGAAAATTCTGGCTGGAAGATTCTCCTCTAAATATTTGACTATCGAATCCACTCTCATTTGCAGGAGAGGGTCGAAGTCTGGATTTTTTTCGCTATACATTTTTTCATAAAATATTCCAAAAGTATTAGCTTTCCCAATGTCATCGCAGATGGTAATTCCGTCCACAAGAAGTTTCTCACAAGAAGAGTTGTTCCTTCGACCCATTAGTCTTTTTATGTGCTTATACGCCTGAGGACCCGGCTTTATAGTAGATAGCGTCTGCTGAAGTTTCTGGTTAAGCCAAATTGCAACCTTCTCCTTTATTATTTTTTTAAGTAGGGAAATTTGCTTTGACAATTCAATATAAATTGGGTTATTTCTATTAAGGAACGCTTTATAGATTTTATTAAGTTTTTTTTGCCAGGTGTGTTTGACTGAAAAAAGCCTATTTATGTCAGGTGGAAGGTCTTTATATTTTTTGGTTGAGGGGGTGATGTCCACAGTGTTCATATTTACGGCTCTGTGCGTGCAACTAACAAACCCGTCAATGTAGGAGTCAATCTCATGATTAGCAAGGTTAACCCTGGCTGATGGAAAGTTATTAATTAGAGCAGAATCTAAATCATTTTTGAATTTTTGCCAATTTGTATTTTTAAAGGATCTAAAAGAGTAAGGTTCATTGAGAACAACTTGAGCATTACCAATGCTAAGAGAAAGAACCAGGGGAAGGTGGTCCGAAAATGTGGGAAGGGTGACCAATGAGAAGTTGGGTGTGAGTGTGTCTATTAAGTGGTTAGAGACAAAGAAATGGTCAAGAAACGAAGGGCCATTCACAAAGGTAGGAATTAGAGGTGTGAGTTTACAAAGGTTGGTGTTACCCCTATTGAGCCAATTTTGCACGGATCGCCCATTCGTGTTAATCACTGAGTCCCCCCAGCAGGGGTTTTTGGCATTAAAGTCACCACCGAATACCGCACCATGGAACGAATTGGCTAATGCTTCTAATTTGCAGAGTTCGTTTAGAAAAATGGATGGAGAAAGGTTGGACTCGACATACACCGAACCGAAAAGAAAATGTTTGGTAATACCATCAACTAAAAGTTCGACGGAGATCAGGGCAGTTGGAATAACAAAACTGGAGGAATCCAGTATTCTGTATTTTATGTTCGAACGTATTAGGACTGCAACACCTTGATTTAAGTTGTTGCGTAAAATTTTGTAGTTGTCAATCACGACCTTATGACGATCCTTCAGGTGTGTTTCCTGAATAAAAGCACAAGTAATGTTGTTATGGGTGAGAATTTTAAGTAGCTCGATTCGTCGACTATGGTCGACTAATGACGCAACGTTGAAAGACATGGTTCTGATTAACATTATGGGTTTGCAATAACAACTTCGTCTAGCAACTGTAGGTACGCCAGACGCTTCTGCTCCAGTGAGCCGAAATTTTTTAGGTTGTTCATAAAATTCTTCACTAACAATATTATTTATTTTAGCCTCTCTTTTTTTTGAAGCCTGAGTAATAAGATCTTTTCTTCGATCCTGTTATGGTCACCTGAATGCAATAAATTAAAATTAAGAATGTTGGAAAGATAAATAAACCAACTTACCCTGCCATGTCCAAAATGCGTTTTGGGTGTTAAATGTCATCGTCGTTGTCGAGTCTCTATGGTGGTTGTCATTATGTTTGTCAAAGATTTGTTCCCAATTGTTCCCCGTAAGGTGAACACAGATTGTTGTCTCCGCTAGATGAGGTTTTAATAGGTAGGTACTCAAAGAAAGGGAAAGAAATAAGAGGAAAATCTCTCAAATTCAAATAGCGGCAAAGAATTCGGTTTTTTTACAACAAAAACACAGTACCTATGTGGGGCATTTTTGGCAGCGAGTCACACCACCCACGAACCGCAACGAACAATTTGAAATCATTCGTACAGTCACTACTAGAGGCACACAGTCGATGCCATACAAGATTTTTAGTATTTAGTGCGGTGAAAATAAGTTTTTTTTTATAAAGACCTTTTGAAAGTAAAAAAAAAGGCAGTGTACTTACCTAACACTCACCATAAATTTGGAAATTTTTTTTGTGTGGCCAACAGTTGTTTGGGGTAAGTGCTATATATAGGAAATAGAGTGTGGAAGTGATTGTAAATAATTATGTATTAATAGGCGACGTCCATCGCGGAAATTCAAATTGGCGGTCAACGACGAAGTCGTGACCGCCCCGTTTTTTTTTGTACCACGAGTGCGTACAGATTAGTACCGCCAAATACTCGCTATTCAGTGATATCGATACTCTGATAATTATATTAAAGAAGAAAATTCAAGATTTTTCCCGGAACGCTGTCAGTGTACAGACCAGGAGACTCCATTGGTGTACGGGTGACCCTGAGCACCCATATACCTCAAAGCGAGCTCAGCTGAACAAATCCACCAAAAAGAAGGATAATTCTAGCAGAAAAATACAAATTATATGAATCACGCAGATTAAATTAAGAGTAATATAATTATATACATATAGCCATATATAAAAAGAAAAAAAAAATATTTATATACATACATATATAAATACATATATAGCTCACATACATAAGTGACAGCTGAAGACATTTTGAGTTGCCAATTTAATTTATACAATCGAGATCATCCCTGTGTTTTTTTTTTGTTGTTTATTTTTTTTGTGATTTTAAGTTAAGTTTTTTTTTGGCGTGGATAGGTTAACGATTTTCTAATTTTTTTTGTTTGTTAAATTTCCTTTTTTTTTTTTTTTGTTTATATTAGGTTTTCTGTCGCCATCCCTGTGCCCCTACTTTAGTCGCGATATTTCGCTAAAGTCACCAAATATCCCTCCTACAGAGAGCTCTTTTTAGGTAGGAACTTTGATAAAGCTTTTCAATAAGTAGGTAACCAAACCAAAGTCATACCTGCACATAATTGTCTACAGTCGAGGGCGGTGAGAATTAACCTACTTTAAATTAATAACTTACCTATTATTATTATAAATTTTTTTTTTTTGCTAAAATTTTTTTTTTTTGTTGTTGCATATTTTTTTTTGTTAATCCTTTTTGTTGTTGTTATTACATTTTTTTTTTGTTTATTTATTTTATTTGATAAAAAAAAATGATATGAATAAAAAGTTGTGAATTCACGCCATATGATGAAAATTTGGTGTTTCGAAATTTTCTTTGTTATGGTGATCGTTAAGATCATCATGAATTGCTAAGGCATTATTTCAGGGGTGCGGAAGGTGGATCCAAGTCCAAGGTGAGGATGATCTGAGGTTGAGGCGGATTACAATTTCGGGGAAATCCACACATAGGGCCACCGGATTTCCAGGTGGGGTGGGATATGGCCTCGCTGCAATGACATCCGCAGCGCCTTACAGAGTGGTGGAAGTCCGTCCGCTTCCGGTACAAATGCCAAAGTAAGTACCTATTTTTTTTTATGGCATGTTTTATGTTTTGTAATAGGTTCGTGGAGTAGTGAGGACAAGGACCTCCCCGTCCGTCGAGTTAAGCCGTGCATAGCAAGCATGCCATGCTCCTCACTCTCTGCACTCTCTTTCCCTTTCTTTTTCCTGTCACTTCCTTAAGTCCCATCCACATCCTTGCTTCCTGTCATTTTCTCACTCCTAGCTCCCTCTATTAATCCTCATTTAGGCTTATTACAATCCATATACTTTTTGTAGTGGGGGCAACCTCTGAAGTTTGCAGGATGACCAGTAGAGTCACAATTTATGCAGTACGCGAATGAGTCTTCACTTCTGCTGACCTTGCATTCACCTGGGTTATGAGGAATGCAACATTTGACGCACCTGTACCTTCTGGCACAATTCTTGGCAATGTGGCCAAAAGCCTGGCACCTCCGACATTGTCGGGGGCCTTTATTTCCATGGGGTTTTTCCCACGATATTCGGGTATGAAACAAACTTCTGATTTTTGTGAGGCATTCAGAAGATTTTCCATTCACTATTCTAATTAAGAAGAGGTCAAACTTAATTTGATCCCTCTTGGATCTGATTGTTTCAAAAACGCTAACTGACTCCACAGTATCAGGGACCAGTCGCTCCAACTCATCCTTTATCTCTTCCACATCAAAATCTGTGGTGAGACCCCTGAGGATAAGATTAATGGTTTTATTTTCATCCGGAGTAAACGAGTGGGCCTCAATGTCCCCAGCCTCTCTAAGCAATTCAATGAGTTGTGAATGAACGTTATGGTCATCCACATATAGTTTGGATTTCGACTTGTTTGAGTTTACCACCTTAAACTTTAAATGAGGAGTCTTACTTTTAAGATCCTCTATTAATTTCCTCACGTTAGTTTTAAATAGAATAATTGGAGGGCAATACTTAATTTTACTAATTAAAGGCACGTTTTCTATATTAATAGCTGTATTAATATTATTGTTTTTGCCACTATTACCTTGTGTTGCTTCATCCCTTGAGTGAAATGTAAGATCCCTTAGGGGATGGAACCGATTGTTGTGTGTTGAGTCATCTTGGTTGGCCTGAGACGATCCACGCTCTGTTGTTTTTCTGTTGGAAAATACCCAACTAGCATTGGTGTCCATGTCATCTTCGTTGGAAATGATGCTTTCTTGACTTGTCCTACGGTTGTTGTTGTGTGAGGCTTTAAAACTCAGAAGGTTGACAGCGGCATCAATAGCACTAGGGCTACTGGCTTGTGCCTTTGACGAAGTTGCTGGTAGCGGAGGGAACTCATCCTCCGATTTATTGTTTTTATTGTTCATGTTGCACTGAATGTCTTTTATGTTGCTTGAAACAGAATGTTGCTCAACATCCGTCTTCGATGCAAGCGTCTGTTGCGGAGAATCACCGGTAGCATTACCGTTATTTGCGGCTAACGGCACTTTGTTTTTCAAAGAATGTTTCTCTGATATTATTTCTTTTTTAATAATTCTTTAAGGGCAGAACCACTTCTTTTACTTTTGCTCATTTCAGGCGATAACAAGGAAATCAAGTGTTTGGGAGGAAGACTCACACGGGGAATGACGCTACAAAACCGGTGTTTAACCCGGCGTTGATACGTTTATCCCCAGCAGAGAATTTTTGTTTAACACTTTCACAATTCAATTCAAATATTATTATTTATTTTCTGTTGCACACTTTTATAAGCTTAGAAATTAGAATTGAAACTCAGAATCGGTTACACACGAACCGTTACTTTTGCCGAAGCAAATTCTTGAGAAAAAAAAACCACGCACTTCGAATTGGGAATATGGAACAACAACCTTTCCGTTCGGCTGCCACAGGTCGAATCCATAACAACTACATTTGGTAGTTACAAGTGACGCCCTTTGAAACATGCAATCATAAACTAATGTAGTGTGGTGAATCAGGCACTTAGGCATTGTGGTGAATCGGGTACTTGGTTTCCCTCCAAGATCCACTTCCAATTGGAGACGAATCTGTCAAGTTAGCTAATTCTAGAACCAGAAGAGTTGGAATATACAACTGGAATATACTTCATGAATATTCGAATAGGTGGCAGCGCGGATATAAAAGGGGCGCGTTGAGAACAGTGCCTTGATTTTGTGCGGTTTTTGTCGCAATTGCGCTAGGGAACGTTCCGAATCGGATTTGAGTGTGTGAGTGCACCGCGCGCTGGACCAGCGTGACCGTTGTGCGAAAATTTGACACTTTTTTCGAGGACTCTAATACAATTACTTAGTACTTTTTCCCTTTTTTTAGTTGAAAAAGGAACTTCGCAAATTCTTTAAACAACTGCGATTTCCAAATAAATATGTTTAAAATGTAACGCGGTTGCGTATCAAAATACTATTTTAACGTCAAGTGACCCTGTACTTGTTAAATATCGTGCGAAAATTCTAAATTTGCAGAGTAGCTTTAGGCCCCAGTTATAGTCATACGTAAAACAGAGCCGTACAAATTTTCTTTTGCTTTTTTTGACCACTTAAAATTGATAGTTGACCTCAATCTTGGTCTTAAAATGTTTCTTATGAATTATAAAATTAGTTTATCAAATTCGTTTTTCTAAAATAAGAATTTATAAATTTTTCCGTACGAAAAACGTTTTCCGATCACAGAAAAATTTATAAATTCTTTTTCTATAAAATTGAAAGATAATTTACTTATTTTTTTGATAAAATAACTTTATAATTCATAAGCAACATTTTAAGATCAAGATTGAGGTCAACCATCCAGTTTAGGTGGTAAAAAAAAAAACAAAAGAAAATTGGTACAGCTTCGTTTTACGTATGGCATTTGGACCTTAGTAATATTGCCCTTTATTGTTTCATCGCCCTGGGTGTTAGAGAAAGCTTATAAATTATAGTTAAACAAAAAAAGATAATTTTCATAGAAATTTTCATAAAAAAAACTTAAAAAAAAAAAAAAACAAATTGTAGATTTTTATAAGATAGTTCAAAAAATATGTAGATGCAATTCGTTTTCGAATGACAAATTTTAAAATGAAAACCTTAAAACCTCAATAAGTAATAAAACATTGGCTGTAAATATATCAACTCATATTTATATCCACATTTTAAGATCTCGTTCAATTTAGTTTTAAAAAGTTGCACAGAAAAAAAATGCCTTTTCTGAAGTTCTTCTGTAAATTTGGAATTTTCTTACAATATTTAACAAGTATTGACTCGTTTTAACCGAAAATATTGTTGTGATAGGGAACTGCGTTATATTTTAAACATTTTTTTTTTTTAAATCACAGTTTTTGAAAACTCTCCGAAGTGTTTTTTTCCAACTAACAAGAAGGAACAAATTAGTAACAAATTGTATCAGGGTCCTCGGAAAAAGTACCAAATTGTCGCACAACGGTCACCCTGTTGTCAGTTGTTCTCATCCGACATCCTTCTCGCAACCTAAATAGGTTGCGTATGGGAAAGCGCGCCTGGAATTTTCAGGAACAAGGCTACAATAGAACAGGAAATATTGGAAGCTGTCAGTTCTCGACATCACGCACACATTTATAGAATCCGCCTATACGTGAACCCTTTCCGCAACCGCAATTGCGACAAAAACCGCACAAAATCAAGGCACAGATATGTACAGTTGATTTTTAACCGGCGATTGTTAAAGTTCGAAAGAGTAATCGGTTGTGAGATAAATAAGTGAAAAGAAATACAGTGAATAAAGCGATTGGATTGAAACGTTTAAGAATTGATTTAAGTGATATTGTTGTTGTACTAAATAAGTGATTAAGTAGAAAGTGTAAATAAAGTGATTTTATTAGAAAAGTTGAACAGAATAGTGTTTTATCTTTTCGAATCCCAGCCTGAATGTAACATTGGTGTCAGAAGTGGATAAAACTTATTCTGTGCTAAGTGTCTAAGTGCTATTAAGACTAAGGTAAAAACAAAGTGAATTTGTGAATTTTGAAATTACAAAAGACAAACAAAATGGGTCGTTTATTGCTACATCTAAGTATACCCCAATTAAAAAGTGAACTAGAAAAGCGGAATCTCTCCACAGCTGGAGGGAAAAGTGACCACATACTTCGTCTGCAGGAAGCTGTCGAATGCGAGGGAGCAGATCCGAAATCTATTCGACGTGGTAGAAGAACAAGTAAGTACAGGCATTGATTTTAGCGCTATGATGGAATTACTTCTTGCCAAGATGGAAGAACAGAAGAATTCTCTAGACGAACAGAAGAATTCTCTAGAAGAACAAAAGAATTCTCTAGAAGAGCAGAAGAATTCTATGGAATAGAGAACAGAAGAATTCTCTAGAAGAACAAAAGAATTCTATGGAATTGAAGTTCGCAGAACAGAAGAATTCTCTTGAAGAACAAAAAATTCCATTGTCGCCGCACAAAAAGATGCCGTGGATGAATTTAAAAATGTTCTAGAAGTTAAAATCGACGCAATTAATGAAAAATTAAACGAGCATGATACCAAATTCGAAGAGCTCGAAACAAAAATCGAGAACATAGCTAAAGAGCTCGAAAAAGTAAAGAAACACGACGCCCCCATATTAGCGTACCCCACCCTTGGAAAAACATTTATTGTGGATGCAGACGCTAGCCCTTCTTTCCCAGGTGCACGATGGCCAAGAGAAGGTAGTTTCGTACTTCAGCAAAGTGCTCTCAAAGCCAGAAAGGAACTACTGTGTTTACAGGCGCGAACTCCTTGCTCTGGTATTGGCAACAAAACATTTCCACAAGTACCTTTATGGGCGGAAATTCATCCTTCGCACAGACCATGCGTCTTTAAAATGGCTGCTACATTTTAAAAATCCTGAAGGACAAGTCGCGAGGTGGATCGAACGGTTGCAGATGTACGACAACGAAATACAACATCGAAAGGGAAGTCTTCACTCTAATGCAGACGCTCTCTCCCGTCGACCGTGCAAAGCAGATTGTAAACATTGCTTACGACATGAGGAAAAAGATGTCGTGTCCATTTAAAGGGTGAGAGCTAATCCCAACAGTGGCTGGGGTGCGCGTGAAATCCGGGAGGCTCAAATGGAAGATCCGGATATCGAACCGATTCTCGCCTGGAAGGAGCATGAAGGAAAACCAGACTGGCAGGAGATATCCAATAGGAGCCCGGAGCTGAAGGCATACTGGGCGCAGTGGGACTCCCTTCATGTACAAGACGGCATTCTAAAAAGAAGATGGGAAAGCTCGGATGGAACGTCTTTCGTAATGCAGCTTGTTTTGCCCAGGTCGAAAGTTATCAAAGTGCTAAGGGAATTGCATGATGGAGTGTCTGGAGGCCACTTGGGAATAAATAAAACACTCGATAAAGTACGGGAACGCTTCTACTGGGTCCATGCAAGGGAGGATGTTGAAAATTGGTGCAGGAAATGCGTAACATGTGCGGCCAGCAAAGGCCCGAGAGTGAAAGTCCGAGGCAAGATGCATCAATACAATGTTGGAGCTCCCTTCGAAAGGATAGCAATTGATATTGCGGGACCGTTTCCTGAAACGAACAATGGAAATCGTTACATCCTTGTCGTTATGGACTACTTCAGTAAGTGGCCTGAAGCATTTGCTATCCCTAACCAAGAAGCTCCGTGGTGGAGCAAATTGTCTACAACTGGGTAAGCAGATTCGGTGTACCCATGGAACTGCATTCGGATCAGGGACGAAACTTCGAGTCCAAGATTTTCCAAGGAGTGTGCCAGTTACTCGGGATTCACAAGACAAGGACAACACCTCTTCATCCACAATCAGATGGGATGGTAGAGCGCTTCAACAGAACCCTAAATGAACACCTCTCTAAGATCGTTGCCAATGACCAAAGAGATTGGGATAAGCAGATTCCCTTGTTTTTATTGGCCTATCGAAATGCAGTACATAACACCACAGGGCATACTCCATCTGAAGTCCTCTTTGGTCGAACAGTCCGCCTGCCAAGCGAGTTGATGTTTGGATCCCCATGCGAAGAACCCAAGAATGAGGAAGACTATGTTGCAGACCTCAGGGAATATCATTAGGGACGTGCATCGAGGGACTAGGGAAAAGATTAAGATAGCCAGTGACCGCATGAAAACCAGGTACTATACTAAAACGACAACTACAGGATTCCAGGAAGGAGATCTGGTATGGCTATATAATCCCCATCGAAGAAAAGGTTTATCACCTAAATTGCAACAATAATTATAAACGACGTTGTCTATCGCATCCAACGAGGAAGAGGCAAGCTGAAAGTCGTTCATGTGGATCGTCTTCATCGCTATTATGGTGAAAATGCTAGCGAGTTTGTTCGGGACGAACAAGTTTAAGAGGGGGATATTGTGGTGAATCAGGCACTTAGTGAATCAGACACTTAGGAATTGTGGTGAATCGGGCACTCGGTTTCCCTCCAAGTTCCACTTCCAATTGGAGACTGGAATCTGTCAAGTTAGCTAATTCTAGAACCATCTAGAGAAGAGTTGGAATATACTTCTCGAATATTCGCTGATAGGTGGCAGCGCGGATGTAAAAGGGGCGCGTTGAGAACAGAGAGGTACAGTTGATTTTTAACTTGTGATTGATAAAGTTCGAAAGAGTAATCGGTTGTGAGATAAATAAGTGTAAAGTAATACAGTGAATAAAGCGATTGGATTGAAACGTTTAAGAATTGATTTAAGTGATATTGTTTAGGTACTTAATAAGTGAATAATTAGAAATTGTGAATAAAGTGGTTTTATTAGAAAAGTTGAACAGAATAGTGTTTTATATTTCGAATCCCAGCCTGAATGTAACAATATGATTGAAGGCGTATAGAATGAGAGTTTGATTGATTGATTGGGCCCTCTCAGAGCACTTTTCGTGTTCGTTTGGTACAAACAAAAAAACAATCTTTTCCAGATTTCAGAGCACTTTTGCGAATCTATATTTTTTCTTAGATTTAACAACACTAGTGCGTTTGAGTTTGTTTTTTTTTTTTTCTCTACAGCAAAGAAAGTAATTGCATCGGGTGAATCTATTTGTGTAAAATTTACATTATTATTGTATATTATTTATTATATATTATTTATGTATATGTTGTATAATGTTGGCAACTCTGTAACTCTAATCTAATTAAATAATAAAGATAAGTCAGTCGTTAGCTGACCATTAAAGAAATAACACATGGCGCAGCCGAAATAGGAATAGATGGTTAAAACAAGAAGTCAGGTTGAAACAGAAAATCTAAATTCTGAGGAAGATTTCGAGAGCATTGGAAGCGAAGGTGAAGAAACTGAAATGACGACGAATGGCGGTAATTTTGATGTGAGGAGACCAGATCCATTAAAACTAGAAGGAAACCTTGCTGAAAATTGGAGAGTTTTTAAGCAAAATTATGATGTATTTTCTATTGCAATTGGTTTAGAAGACAGAAAGGAGTCACAAAAGGTTGGTACATTTTTAAATGCTTGTGGTCCGGAAACAATAGAAATATTTAATACGTTGGACTTGAGCGACGATGACAAGAAAAATTACAAAATAGTGGTGAAAGCGGTTGAGAACTACTGCTCGCCGAGAAAAAATGAGGTGTATGAAGCATTCAAGTTTAATACAAGAAAACAAGAAGAAGGAGAATCATTTGAAGCATATTTATTGGATTTACGCAAATTAGTGAAATGCTGTGGATATGCCGACTCCGACCGAATGATTCGCGATAACATTGTAATTGGTACTAACAGTAATAAACTCCGGAAAAAGTTGCTAGAAACCGAAAAACTGGATCTTGCCAAAACAATTGAAATTGCAAGAGCATCGGAGTTAGTGGAAAAACATGCGAATGACATGCAACAACAAAATAAATATGCAGCGGTAGATGCTGTAAATTCAAGAACGGGAAAGCGAACTGACAGTGAGTATGGGCAAAAACAAACCGGCAGATTTCACTACAACAACCAAGTAAGCGGTAAAAACTTAGATAGCGAAAGGCGCGAGCGCATTCGCAGTTGTTGTAAATTTTGCAAAGGTACGCATGATAATCGCAAGTGTCCGGCGTTTGGTAAACGGTGCAATAATTGTGGTCGGTTGAATCATTTTAGTGTCGCCTGCTTTGCATCTAAGGTTCGTGAAATAAGAGAATTTGATACAGTAGCTCAGGATGAGGATATTGTTTTGCATAATATAGCTGAAGCAGGTGTTGAGCGTAAAAGATGGTATGAGCAAATTCGGGTCAATAATTGCATGATAAATTTTAAGTTGGATACGGGTGCTGATGTTAGTGTTTTGCCATATAGATATCTGAAATATATGGAAAACGTTGATTTAAAAGAAGGCGGTGTACCGCCACAGAGTTATGGGGGAAACGATTTGAATTACAAGGGAATCGTGGAATGTGTTGTTACGTGCCGAAACAAAGAAATGTCATTGAAGTTCACTGTTATCGATACTAGGTACGAACCCCTACTGGGTCTGGAAGCATGCAAACAATTGAATCTGATTGAACGAATCAATTCAATTGAACATATGTCAAAGGATATATTTGTGCAAAAAAATCGAGACATCTTTGAAGGTTTGGGGTGTTTTGTGAAAAATCTTGACATTAAAGTAAAAAATGATTCTTTTCCAGTGGTCAAACCAGCAAGAAGAATACCCCTATCTCTGACAACTCGTGTGAAGGAAGAACTGCAGAATATGGTTGATCGGAATATAATTGAACGAGTGGATGGGCCGATCGAACGAGCGTCCAACTTAGTAATTGTTGAGAAGAAATCAGGACAACTACGTTTGTGCATTGACCCACAGGATGTTAATGCAGACATTTTATGTGAAAACCACACTATCCCATCTTTTGAATCAATATCTGTTCGTATCGCAAACAAAAAGTACTTCACGGTGCTCGATTTGAAAGAGGGATTTTGGCAGATTGGTTTAAGCACAAAAGCAAGTGAGCCATGTACATTTAATACTCCTTTTGGATGTTATCGTTTCAAGCGTTTGCCATATGGTATTAAAATCGGGCCCGAAGTTTTCCAAAAATACAGCGAAAGAAATTTTGAAGACATACCTAATGTAATTGTATTTATAGATGATATCTTGATTGCGGCGGATACAATCGAAGAACATGACGCCATCTTACAACGTGTTGTTAATAGAGCAAGGCAATTGAATATTAAGTTTAACATAAATAAGATTCAGTTTAGAGTGAAAGAAGTGAAATATCTGGGAAAAATTATATCCCGTGATGGCATTAGATGCGACCCGGAGAGAGTAAAAGCGATTATGAAAATTGAAAAGCCGAAAGACAAAAAAGATTTACAGAAATTGTTCGGCATGATTAACTATATTCGAGAGTATATACCGAATTTGGCGTCGATATCACAACCACTAAGAGAACTACTTAAACATGATACTGTTTATAAATGGCAAATAGCGCATGAAAATTGTTTGAATTCGATTAAAGAAATGATTGCGAATGCCCCAACGCTGCAAACATTCGACGAGTCCAAGGAGATAACGATAGAAACGGATGCCTCTAAATATGGATTAGGTTGTTGTATTTTGCAGATGGGTAAGCCTATTGCATTTGCGTCAAGAAGTCTCACTGATGCTGAAATCAACTACGCACAAGTTGAAAAAGAATTCTTGGCAGTGGTTTTTGCATGTCGTAAATTTCATTATTATATATATGGTCGCCTAGTAACAATCAAAAGTGACCACAAGCCATTGGTCGAAATTATGAAAAAAGATTTTTGTAAAATTCCATCAGCGAGACTACAACGCATGAAACTAAGTCTTATTAAATATCAACTGAACTTAGTTTATATTCCTGGTAAATATTTATATATTGCAGATTTGTTGTCACGCTATTATGACAAGGATGATCAGAGACAAGAAATAGATGATTTAAACGAGTTCGTACATTCGCTTAATATCACAAACGAACGCTTGGAAAGTTTTAGAAAAGAGCTAGAAAATGATAAGAGTCTACAGGAGTTAAAAACAGTACTGCTAGAAGGTTGGCCTGACGACAAACGAATGCTAAGCGAAGATGTTAAAATTTATTGGAAGCTACGTAAGGATCTGTCAATAGAAAACAATATCATATTTTTAAATGATAGAGTTATTGTTCCAGTTACATTACGCGAATCAATATTGTCACAGTTACATTTACCACACCTGGGAATTGAGAAAACGAAGAAAAGGGCACGAGGTTTAGTATATTGGCCCAAAATTGACCAAGCAATAGAAAGACGGATCGAAAACTGCACGGTATGTCAAAATAATCGTTCTTCAAATATAAAGGAACCAATGCTATCACATGAAGTACCAAAACTACCGTATAGCAAACTGGGTTTGGATATTTGTGAGTACTTATCAAAAACATATTTGATTATTTCGGATTATTACTCTCGCTACCTAGATATAATTCCTATGCGTTCAAAAACAGCGGGAGAATGCATAGGCAAGCTAAAAATATGCTTTTCAAATCATGGAATACCAGTTGAGATTGTCTCGGATAACATGCCGTTCAATTCATTTGAATTTAAAAAGTTTTGTGAACAAATAGGAGCAAAACTAACAACAACAAGCCCAGGATATGCACAAGCTAACGGATTTTCTGAAAGAGCAGTTGGGATAGCGAAAAATTTACTAAAAAAGGCACATGAAAACAACGAAGAAATCTGGCTCGCTCTATTAGAATACCGCAATACACCACTAAAGGAAGTCGATGCTTCACCCGTCGAACTACTCATGAGCAGGAAAACAAGAACATTATTACCAGCAAGAATGAATCTGTTTCAACCAAAAGTTATACCAAATATAAAGAAGAACATCGAGGCAAAAAACAAACATTCCAAACAATACTACGATCGCAGCGCAAAGTATAAGCAACCATTTCGTCAGGGGGAGAAGGCGTGGTACCAGCATAATAAGAAAGGGTGGATAAAAGCAAAAATCATGAAAACCCACGATGGACCAAGATCTTATTGGATCAAACTCGAAGATGGAACGGTTCTGCGAAGAAATTCGAAATGGCTGCGAAAACGATCATGAATTGAAAATCAGCCTGCATATATATATGAATTTATTGAAATACTCAATGCAGAACAATATTTTAAGTGATTTCTTTATGGCAGTTGTATTAGTTTTGTTTGTATTAAGTTTGTTTTGATATATAAACTGCATATTTATACATTAGATGAAATTAAATATTATATAATATAAGATTACTTAAAAGGGAAGGTGTTGTATAATGTTGGCAACTCTGTAACTCTAATCTAATTAAATAATAAAGATAAGTCAGTCGTTAGCTGACCATTAAAGAAATAACACAGTATAAATATTTTGAAATCAGTCGGGACACTAATCTAGAATATTTGAATATAAAATTTAACCAGTAAATGGAAAACACTTTGAAAAGTGTTGAAGGCTACACAAAATTCGAATCGCACGAAGTCAGCACAAAAAAGGGCAGGTGATGTTCTTATGTTCGATTAGCCACACGAAGTCTGAGATCTGAGAGCGAATCAGAAGAAGCCCAATCGAATACCACATGTTAACTCAAGAGTGTAACTCTACCATTAGTATGACAGTTATTGAATAATGGGGCATTTACACGGTCACACATTCCTATCACGGAAAATTAAAGGGATGCCCAATACTAAACAGCCGTCTGACTGAAAGGGACAGCATTACCTAACACGCAAAAAAACGTGATACGTTTTTTGGTCGGCCATCTTGTTTGCGTGGTAGGAATTATGGGAAAGCTATGCATGTTGATATTTTTATAGCGATGGCTTACGAAATTTCGTTTTCCTATAAAACAAAATGGCTTCCGGAAGGGATGAAGGTGCATTTATTTATTAATTTCGTATAAATGATTGATGAATTGTTGGTTTAATTTACTGAAACTAATTAACACACTCATTTCACATATTTTAAATCGTAAATAGAAATGTTTTCATGTGATTGCAGAAATGTTGGTCGCCGGAACTTCCGCTTTACGTATCTATAATTATGGGTAGAACATCTATGACACCTTAGGCGTCTGATTTGTGATCTCATTCCTTCGCCTTTATTAGCATTGACTGCGGACAAACGGATCTCTCTGTCCCGTCTCGTGCAAAAATGCGCGTGCGTGATAGTGTAAATGCGGTTTAAGGAAACCCCTCTTGTTCAAAGGTATAATAGCTTAGGTAGGCTGCACAATGCAGCTCGTCAAGTGGGTCAGGCGTATAGTGTTAAGTTCACTTTCCGTATCTGAACTGTAGGGGCGCTTGGCGAGTTTGCGCAGTGAACTGCTTATTTTGGATAATTAAATAGATTTGGTTTATTAAATTCAGAAGTGGGATGATGAATCCATTGTAATGAGTGAGTGCTTGATTTTGAAATAAATTCAGTTTCGTGGAAAAAGAGACAATATTGCAAAAAAAATATATGATAAGAAAGTATTCCTGCAGTAGGTAAGAAATTTCATTGCATTTCTTTATGAAAGAGGGAAAGGGACACTATGACAAAATACAGGATACAACAGGAAAGTTGAGAGGAAACAAAACTACGAAGGGAAAGTGTTATACAATATGTACAAGATATCATTGTATTGGTAGAGTGGAGGAGTAATAAATTAAATTCTAAAATATTATCTTCTCGCTTACTCCTCATGCTTTTAAAGGGAGTTTATTAAAAGTGATCGTGATAGATAATATGGAAAATTCTGGTCGATAGAGAAAGGACGAGTATTGTCGTTGCTTTTGTTTTATGGATCCTGATCAGTTCAGTTCAATTCTGAAATATTTGAGTAGAAATTGAAAAAAAAAAAAGTCGTAAAATATAGTTAAAGAAATTTAAAAGAAAAACTCGAAGTATTGTGAGGAAATTTAAGGTAAACACAGTAAAAGGAAAGTAAACAAAATGACTGGAAGACCACGGAAAATACCAAAACGATTTGTTGATAAAGATGATGAAACAGGTGAGGCTAATATTCTTAGACTTAAAATACAATTGGAAGAATTGAAGCAAAAGAACCTCGAACTGGAAAAAGAAGTAACTTTATGTCGTCGTTCACCAAGTAATTCGTCACAAAACATAACATCAAATGTACCATCTTCGAATCAAATGTCATTAAGGTTAGGCACAGAGGAGGTTACGAGGATAATCCCTCTATTCAACCCGTCGAACTCTTCCTCCCTCAATGCTTCCCAATGGGTCGAGACGATCGAAAATATTCGCCATCTCTATGAATGGGACGATCGCAACACCTTGTTTTACGCGTCCCTGAGGCTGGGAGATGCGGCAACTAATTGGTTTGACGGGTGCAGAGGAGAAATTCATAATTGGGACGAATTTAAAACTAAAATCTTGCGAGATTTCTCTTCGGAAGAGAACTCTGCCGAAATTCACCTTAAATTACTATCAAGGCAAATTAAAGACAACGAAAGTTATGAATGTTATGTTTACGAGATGGCCGCACTGGGAAGAAGAGGAAAACTCGACACAAATACAACAATAAGATACATAATTTCTGGCCTTAGAGATACTTCGCTGATGAACAACCTTGTAACAGCAAACTGCTATAGCATCCCCGACCTATTGATTAAAATTAAATCACTTAAAGACATACAAAAACAGGCAGAAACACGGCAGCATTTTGATACTAGTAGAATTCAAAAAAATACATTCCGTTCAGTCCTCAAACCATACAATAGTAATTTCCATAATAAGCAAACTGCAAACTCCATTACCTCAAATTTGCTATAATTGTCGTACTCCGGGACATTTAGCTAATGAATGTATATATATAAACCGCGAAATAATCAAAAAAATACCCATAATAATAACCAAAAAAAAGGGATCATTTGTTTCAATTGCCAAACACCAGGTCATTTGTCTCGTGACTGTAGAAAACGAAAACATCCCTACAAACGCGATCACACTGCCGAAGAACCAATGAAAAAGATAAATCGTTTGCAGCAGATCGACGACGAATGCGGCTTGTTAAAAGATATCGACCTCGATGGTCATTCAATGAAAGCCTTTGTAGATTTAGGGAGCGATTGCACGACCATAAAACAATCAGAAGTAAACAAGTTGGGTTGGGAAATGCAGTCTTGTGAGACAAAACTACAGGGCTTCGGATTGACTTCTAACAATGCCATCGGAAAAATAATAAAAAATGTGAAATTGGGCGAAGTAACATTAAAAATCGATATCTTAGTCGTACGGGACCAAGTACAAGACTATCCAATGATCTTAGGCAGAAACTTTCTGGACTCGGACAAAGTCTGCATTATAAGACGAAATGGTGTGCTAACTGTAACGAGAAATGAAAACGACATATGACTAGGAAGTAACAATTCACCGATAAAACAAATACAAAAGTCTAAACTTAAAGCGAACGATGTCTCCATTGGTAATTATAAATGCTCTTCTAATGACCATACCCATCTCCTTAACATATTGAACAAATATCGTGACTGTATTGCAATAACTCTGGATGAACTCGGTATCACAGATAAAATTGAAATGAGACTTAGATTAAAAGAACAAAAAGTTATTAGATACAAACCTTACCGTATTCCTTATAATGAATTACCTCATCTGGACAAAATAATCGATGAACTTTTAAAAAACAAAATTATAGAACATTCTAATTCTGAATACGCTAGTCCTGCTTTGCTAGTTAAAAAGAAAAACGGGTCTTGGCGCCTTTGCATTGACTATCGTCGTCTAAATGAAATTACGGTTCGTGAGAATTTCCCTATGCCTAACATGGAGGAACAAATTAATTTAATGACCGGCGGGCGAGTCTTTATTGTACTCGATTTGATGAATGGGTATTACCAAATTCCGATCGAAGAAAATTCAAAATACCTAACATCTTTTGTAACACCTAAGGGACAATATCAATTTAATCGTGTTCCGTTTGGATTATCAAACTCTCCATCGGTTTTTATGCGACTCATGAATATCGTTATACGAAAACTAGCATCCAAAAACATCTTAATATACATGGATGATATTGTTTTATTTGCAGAAGATGTACCCACAATTTTGGAAATGTTAGAGAAGCTTTTTATAGTTCTGAGGGAAGTAAAAGTTACTTTGAATATCAAAAAATGTGTTTTTCTAGCAGATAAAATAACATATTTAGGACATGAAATAAGTGAAGGAGGTATAGAGCCGGGGAGTGTAAAAATTAAATCGATAGAAAACTTTCCTGTACCTATCGATACGCGGCAAGTTAAACAATTTCTAGGTCTGACTAGCTATTTTCGGCGTTTTGTGTTTAATTATGCTAAAATAGCTGCACCTCTTAATGCTCTACTAAAAAAATGTACTACTTTTGAATGGACAAAAGAGATGGAAAACTCGTTTGAGACCCTCAAAAGAAAATTGTGTGAATCCCCTGTGCTAGTCATATATGATCCCGAAAAAGAACATGAACTCCATACGGACGCGAGTAGTATTGGGCTCGCGAGTGTTTTAATACAATTAAATGAATGCGGAGAACGAAAAGCAGTCTCTTACTTTAGCCGAGCGACAACGAAAGACGAAAAGAAATTTCATAGCTATGAGCTCGAGGCTCTAGCTGTTGTCGAGAGCTTAGAGAGATTTCGGTACTACCTATTAGGGAAACATTTTACAATATTTACCGATTGTAATTCGTTAAAGATGACTCAGTCGAAGATGGAAATCAAACGAATCGCCAGGTGGTGGTTGAAAATCCAAGAGTTTGATTATAAGTTGGAGTATCGCACAGCACAACAGATGCAACACGCCGACGCGTTGAGCAGAAACCCAACCGAAAACGCTGTAGAGATGGAGGAGGCAGGTTTAAATATGATGATTGTCCAAGCCGAAGAAGAAGATTGGATTTCTGTTTTGCAAAGTCGAGATAGTCAGCTCAAGGAAATTCAAGACGTTCTAAATAACCCCGACTTGAAGTGCCCAAGAAGAAAAGAGTATGAAAAGCAATATGTCTTCAAGAATGGCCGCGTCTATAAAATGACAGAAAAAGGACCTCGATTTGCTGTACCCAGGGGAGTAAGATGGCGAGTTATCAAATCATCGCATGACGACATCGGACATGGTGGTCTTGAGCGTACAGTTGAACATATTCGTCGTACATATTGGTTTCCTAGGATGACAAACATCGTGAATAAATATTTAAACAGTTGCATCGCTTGTTTGTATAACAAGCGTAATAAAGATGAAACGCGTTATCAGCTACACCCTATCCCAAAAACGCCAATACCATTTTATACAATACACATAGATCATCTAGGCCCCTATGTGAAAAGTACTAAAGGCAATTTTTATGTGTTAGGTATAATAGACAGCTTTACCAAATTTTTAATATTACGACCCGTTAAAACTACGAACGCAAACGCTGTGATAAAGACACTGATTGAACTTTCTCAGTTTTTTGGAACACCTACCCGAATTGTAAGCGACCGAGGCACTGCGTTCACATCAAAAGCATTTGAGAAATATTGCTTGGAAAATGGAATCCACCATATTTTGAACGCCGTACGGACACCAAGAGCAAATGGTCAAATCGAGCGCTACTTTAGAACAGTCAAAACATCTTTATCTACAATGACTGTTCGACAAGATGGCAGAGACTGGGAGGATCACCTACCAGCGATACAGTTTGGACTCAACACTATAAAACACAGAATAACAAATCAGACACCACAAGATCTTCTGTTTGGGTTCAAACCGAAAAATACCCTAAACAATCAACTCAACATAGCACTTCAAGAAGATGACTCCAGTGATGAAGACGAAAATATTCCACTAGCCGAACTCAGAGAAATCGCAAACCGCCGCACGCAACAACTTCAAACTCAACATGCAGACAAATTTAATAGAACACATAAAAAACCACAATCATATCAAGAGGGCGATTTAGTCCTCTTGCGAGCAGAGCATCCAGCTACCGGACAGTCAAAAAAATTATTGCCGAGGTATAAGGGTCCATTTGAAGTAAAGAGAGTTCTTCAAAATGACCGGTACCTAGTGGGTGACACAGCAGCTTTTCAGGTGTCGCAACGACCGTATTCTTCAGTTCATGCGGCAGATAAAATTAAACCATTTGCAAAGACAAATACACTTGACTGGGAAGAATTAGACGAATTAGAATCTACAGACAACAATGATGAAGAAGATTCACAACACACACACAACACATCCTGAAATAAGTAAATAAAGTTTTTACCAATGGTACATACGTCCAATAAGTGAATTTGTTTTGTAATCCTTTTGTTTTATTTTTTTTATATATTTTATGTCTCCAAAATATTTTTTTATCATTATGTATATTTATATACGATCAAAGAATGAATTAATAAAAAAAATAATACATGGAGTGATGGAAATGAAAAAGTATAAATAGTTTATTTTGTCTCAAGAGATTTTGACATTTTAAATCCAGGTATGTAAATGGAAATTGAGGATCTGCTTAATTGGCAAATTCTGCGACTAGTTCTGTTTGCTTTGTGTTAAGAACCGATTCATCAGCCAATAATTATATCAGTTAACTAAGGGAAATAAATTGAAACAGGAAATAATATACATATATATTGAAAGGTTGACCTTGGTTATATTGGTCGATATAATTTTGATACCTGAGTGATTAGTTCGAACTGAGTGAAGTAGTTGAACTAAGTGTGATAAGCAAACTGAGTGAAGTAGTTGAACTAAGTGTGATAAGCAAACTGAGTGAAGTAGTTGAACTTAGCGTGATGAGATAACTGAGTGTATTAGACCGACTGAGGGTAGTGGACTGTGTGATATATAGATACTGAGTGTAATAAACGAACTGAGTGTAATCGTTTTAATCTGAGTGAAAATAAGTTCATTCTGAGTGAATATTGCAATAATGATTGCACTGAGCTAGTG
Organism: Cheilosia urbana; assembly: GCA_946477585.1. NCBI lineage: Eukaryota > Metazoa > Arthropoda > Insecta > Diptera > Syrphidae > Cheilosia > Cheilosia urbana. Next base: position 18,719,421 of record OX297853.1, on the reverse strand, counting down.
AACTGCGTGTTCCAAGTAAGGTTATTGAAATTGAAAAAAAATAGAGCTGAGTGAGAGTTATATAACAAAGAAAAAAAAAAAATGAATAAATTATAAACATAATATTATAGTTTAGTCAACAGCAGTACTGAGGACAGTACATAACAGGATGGCCGGGTTGTTAACTCAAGAGTGTAACTCTACCATTAGTATGACAGTTATTGAATAAGGAAACCCCTCTTGTTCAAAGGTATAATAGCTTAGGTAGGCTGCACAATGCAGCTCGTCAAGTGGGTCAGGCGTATAGTGTTAAGTTCACTTTCCGTATCTGAACTGTAAGGGCGCTTGGCGAGTTTGCGCAGTGAACTGCTTATTTTGGATAATTAAATAGATTTGGTTTATTACACATAAGAAACTTTTGCAAAAAAGAATACATCAGTATTCGAATGTTCCACTACAATAAGGTTCAGTAATCACATGAATTTAATTCGCGGATCTTTTAAAAGGTGTCTATGCGTTCTTGATTGTTAAAATGTGATACACTAGTCATATGTTACAAATAAGATATTATTGCCAAAATTACATACTATTACAAAGTTCGCAATTTCTTTCCTCCATATGTTTTCATTTTAATTAAAATAAGAGTCCAAAATGTATGTTTATTTTATAGTTAATTTTATGGAACTCCCAGCAGAAAAAAAAACTTTTCAGCTCAGTCACCCTGCATTAATTTCTCCACGAAAATCTCCAAAAAAATATTTCACTTTCGATTTGACAGCATTTTTTGGAGAGCAATGCAAATTTAACTTCACTTGAACAGCGTACCAGCCTTAACCGTGGTAGGAATTATAGGAAATTTCCGAATAATGATGTAAATGCAGTTTAAGGCATTTCACTTAAAAAAAAAGTGTCTTCCGGAAATGGTGAACGGATAATAATTTGTTCTTTTGTTCAAATATGGTTAATGTGGTGAGATTTAAGCAACTTCAACAGAAACAGTTACCGACATAATGCACTTCTTCCGTGGATTGTAACAATCGATCGAAGCTTGTTATTTGCTTAAAACTCAAAGTAAGAGTAGGTAAATAAGTAATTTCTACATCAAACTGGCTCTAATAATCCTATAGGATTAATGTGATGTAAAAATAATGAATTTGAGGTGGATTTCCAGTTGATAATGCTACATTAACTAGATTTTTTATATTTCATTTAATTTACCTTTTATTGTTTTAGCTATAGTAATAATTCATTTATTATTTTTACTATATATTTTTATGTATAGTTGTATAAAGTAAAAAAAAAAAAATAAAAAAAAAAATATGTACAGGGTGGCGCAAAAGTAATTCTCCTATCAGAAAATGCTATAAATTTTGCGATTGGCCCCTAATGTCAGTTCTGTTTTGACATTTGTGTAGTAAACACATGCGAAATACACGTTAATAAACAATGTTACGCTACACTGCTCCAGAACGCGGAATATTGGTGACTATTTATTTGAGCAATAATCCGTCGGTGACTTTGGCACAACGTGAATTTCGTCGCAGATTTCCTAGCCGTCCAACGCCTACTGGTGAAATACTGCGACGTTTAGCCGCTCGCCTCCAAGAGACTGGCACAACACGAGATGCTGCCAGGCGTGGCAGACCCCGGAGTAGCCGTTCTGCAGAGAATATTGCTGCTGTAGCCGAAGATGTCATGGAAGCGCCGTCGACATCGACCAGACGACGTGCCACGAATGGTGAGCGCTACAGAGCAATGATCAACGAGTTCTTTTTGCCGCAACTTGATGAATTGAGATTGGAAAACATGTGGTTCCAACAGGACGGTGCAACGGCACACACTGCACGTGCCACAACCGATATGCTGAAGGATGCATTTCCCGGGCGCCTAATCTCCCGTTTTGGCGATTTGCACTGGCCAGCAAGATCGCCTGATTTGACCGCTTCAGACTTCTTTTTGTGGGGCTTTTTGAAGTCGCGGGTTTATGTCAACAAGCCTCAGACTCTTGCAGCTCTTAAAGACAATATCCGTCAAGAATGTGAGGACCTATCGCCGGAAGTTTTGGCCAAAGTGATGGAAAATGCAATAAAAAGAGCTCAAATGACAATCAACTGGGGCGGCGGCCATTTACATGACATCATATTCTCGACTTGATGTAAACAAAATTAAAAGACCAAATAAAAATAATCCACAAGAAGAATCAAAGTTTTACTTTTTTTTTTTTAAATTACAGCCAAAAAACATCGGAAGGTTATTTTTGCGCCACCTGTTATAATCATATTAAAAATACCTAATAGGATAAAAAAAAACCTAAAATGTTAATTTAATTTAATATTAAGACAAAAAAACTCTTCAGGTGAAGAGAAAAATAAAATTACATAATTTAAAAAATTATCGAGAAAAGAAAGAAAGAAGAAAAAAAAAAAAAAAAAATTCCACCTTAGTGTGCAAGAAAAAAATGTAATCAATTACTTTAAGGGAAAAACTTTTGCTTTTAATAATTACATTCGTAAAATTCTAAGCAAAAGTAAAAAAAACTCTAGGAGCAATTATACCAAATTATTAATATTTTTTTTAATGCAATTCTGCTGATCGAAATATCAATACTGGAATCAATGGAATTGCATATTGAATTAAAACTCCGAATGCACCTTGTTAAAGGCTCATTCCTTCTATTTAATTTAAAGTTGTAACATATTTTACCCATTTACCATTATAAAGGTCTTATGATTCCAACGAAGTCAAGGACAGTTCAATGAACAATTTGCTTCTAAAATAGCACGCCATATTACAGTAATACAGAGATTAGCCAAAGAGTCAACAAATATAATATATTTTATATAATATGTATATAAACACACCGTCATAAATAATACCTTGCAGCTTGCACCCGGTAAACATCGCAAGAGCGTCGCGTCGTAACATCTTATCGCAATAACGTATGCCCATCTTTAAGTTTATCGCATATTAGAAGATACTTTTCTATAAATTCAACCATTAAACTGGTTTTATATTCACAAATGTACTTAATACCACCGCAATCGTAATGGTATCTTCAAAGTTGTCACCAAACGTGGTTGAAGATCTGTGCAAGTGCTATTCGCGTCATTGTGTCGCAAACGCATTTGAAATAATTAATTACACCCTTAAAGAATCGAGTGATGCGCCGGCTGGCTTCTTAGGACGTCACGAAACGCTGTTCGTGCGAATTCGGCGAAATCCATCCGCCATACCGCAGGAAGTGATCTTCTTCACCAAGTCGGTTCCCAGTGATGTTGCCTCCCGCGCTGAATACATACACGAGTTTGGTGTCTTCAAGAAGGAAATATCTGTTTATCGGGATTTGCTTCCTAGATTGCAGAGTGGATTTCCTGATTTCGCCGCAAAATGCTACTATGCCGAAGGCGATTTATTGATATTTGACCACCTCGGTGAGATGGGATTTCGCATGGGCGCTGATCGATCGGGAATCTTAGACTTCGATCATCTCCGATGCGCGTTAACGTCACTGGCAAGCTTACATGCTTCATCGATTGTATTTGAAGCAAAGAATTTAACAACGATCCCAGAAGTATTTCCAGAAGCTGTACAAGAGAACGCATATCCAACAGTAGCCAACAGTATTCGCCTAATTAATTTCAACAACGCCGTTGCCTCCATCTGTGAGCTGATCAAGATTATGCCAGAATATAGAGATTCCGATCGATTGGAGTATATTTTGCAAGAGTTTCCTATAAGAATGGGGAAAATCTTTGACCTATGCAAACCGTCTGCAAAATATTATAATGTCTTCAGTCACGGTGACTTGTGGGCAAATAATTTGCTCTTCCAGTACAAAAATGATTGCCCTGTGGAGAGTAGACTTGTTGACTTTCAACTGACGCGTTACGCGCCACCCATCTTGGATGTTATCACTTTGCTGACAATACCCACGAGTAGAGAGTTTCGTGGCAAACATTTGAATACGCTCCTGGAAAGCTACTATGGTGTGATGGAAAAGCTGTTACGCCAAAACGGTGTTGACATTGACGATTATATTCCCAAGGCGCAGTTCGCCGAAAGTGTTGCGGAGTTCATGTTGTGCGGATTAATTGAGAGCTGTTTGTTTTCACATTTGACAATTCTGCCGCCGGAGCTAACGCAAAATCTTACATCCAATACGGAGGGCTTTGAAGATTTCTTCACCAGAATGAGGAGCGAGATATGTTTGAAGGCATTCGAATCAGATGAATTATATCGGACCCGATTGACCGACATGATCTCAGATATTATAGACAATTACATTTTAGTTTGAGCATTGCAAGGCTAATAAAATTAGTTAATGGTTATCCAGTGTTTGTTTTTGGATTTAAATAGGTTTTCTCCAGAACTTTGAGTATTAATCAAAAAACCTGTCAAATCTCAAATATGTTTTTCCAAGCTTGAAGGGAGTTATCCCGTGCGTATACAGTTTAAGAAATATTACTAATTTTTTTTAGCTCTATGTTCGAATTTGTTCAATGCGAGATCGTCTAATTCTGTTGGACAGTTATTAAAGAGGTGTAGAGTAGTAGTGTAGTAGTACCACTTGTCACCACGTTTAAACTTCCAAATAGAGTATAAATTATAAACAAATACCAAGCAGTAAATAATTGGTAGGATACCGAGGTAATAAATAAAAACTTCTATATAAGTGACAGCAACAGCGCTCCGCGCGGCGGGCTTAAATTGTGAAAGTAATCCATTTACCTAACAGCTGACATTATCGCCCCAGAAGACGTAAATTTGTTTACTAATTGATATACCTATAAGCACTTCGTATTTATTTTAGTAGGTATCCACTTTATTTTATGTAATTTTCAAAGTTGTAATCAAAGGTGGTTCGATTGCACAATCGGTCGTATGAATAAAACCTAGCACCACCTAGCACTTGCTTTGAGCACAGGTTGTAGAAAAGTAAAATCCTTTAGAAACTGATTTGAATCGGTATGAATAAAAACCTAGTTTTCTAAAGTTCGAAAATTCGAACATAGCTTTTACTTCGCTGTACCACGTGCACTTGCGACTTGCCTTGCAATTTCTGTCAAACTTGACAAGTTACAACTGTTAACTGTTTGTTTATTTTGAATTTGTATTCAGATTTTTGTGGAAAGATATCAAAAGTGAAGGGGGCAAGCTGGGCAATTGCCCGCAGCGGCACATTTTAGGGGCGGCAAAATTATTCTTTTAATTTAATTTTATTTCGAATTTAATGAAGTTTGAAACTACTTTTCAGCTACTCGTTTTTATTATAAATACAAATCTCCTTTTTATGGACATTTAGTATGCTGATATTCATAGTAAAATGTAGTTTGAATGTTTTCCGACTATTGTTATTCCCACAATTATGATTTTTTTTTGTTACGCACGGAACGCTTTTCGCAAATCGAAATTCCCACTAAAAGGCAGAGATACTACGATGTAGAAACACTGCTGAGTGTCAGTTGATTATTAAACTTCCCGCCTTTTTTTTTTGCTGCCTCACACGTATTCACAGACAGTACAATTGGGAGCGGGAGGGAGGGGCTAATATTTAACAAAATTATGGGGGAAATCGGGAAGACGTAGGAACGCTGTCAGTCTATTTCATACTTAGTTTATGCCGAAAAGCAACACAAAAATAACCAAAAAAGAACAAAGAAAGTACAATTTTATTTTATAATTATCTCCCAGATTATTGAACACAGTAACCACTTTTCTTTTTTATATAATATATTTGCCTTGAGAGAAAAGCCAAAACAAGAATTGATAAAACAATGTGAGATTTCAGAGAATATTTTAACCCATAGGAAGTCGCATGACATAAGTGGCTTAAAGCTTTCAGAGGAGTTATCAGTTTTAGCAATGATTTTAGATAGTTTTTAATCTAATTTGGAAATTTTTAAATTTATAACAGTGTTACGATTGTTTTCAAATGTAAGTATTTTACTAAGAATTCTTTTAATATTACCTGTTACGGTAGCAAGCGGCGAAAGAAGTTTTTCAAAATAAAAAATAATAAAAAATTATCTATGCTCAACCGTGACGCAAGAGGTCCTGGCCCTAATTGCAATTGAGCATAAAGTTTGCGATAAAATAAATTATTCAGGTATAATAAACGATTTCGCAGAACAAAAAGTGCGACGAAAAATTTAATTTAAATTAAAAAAAAAAAAAAAAAAATAGTTGGCGCAACAGGTCCGGAGAGACCCTAGGCCTAGCTTCTCACAACCATTCGTTTTGTGTGAGTTTCTCATTTTTGGAACGAATGGAAGGGATCTACAATTTTATGCCGACTCCAAACGGCTAACTGAGAAGCTCTTTCAAGACATTTATACTCTCGGATGTTTGTCAGACGTTCGCGAGAGGTAGCGCAGCGGAAAAAAAACCCTAAGTCGGAATTGGTTTTTTGCGGGATTCGAACCTGGGACCCCCGCATAGCAGTCCAACACACTTACCACTAAGCTACTGCGACTACATTTAATAATTTAAATTTATATAGATTTATTAATGTTCCTTATAATGTTTTCTTATACTAAGCCTAACTGCGACATGTAATTCAAAATTTAATTGATAATTTTGTATCTATGTTTTTAATGTAAAATGTAAATAAGTGTAAATAAAAAATGAATTAAAATTTGTGTTTATTTTTATTCACATTGAAAGGGCGTCCAATTAAATTTTGCCCAGGGCGGCATAAATGCTGGATCGGGCCCTGTATTGAGGACAAACAGCTATTATCCGACACTCCGCAATCTGTAACGAAATATTATATATTATGATGTATTGTTTTTTTTTTTTGTATCAAATGAAACTTTACTTACAATCATAGAATTATTGCTGTGTAACCTTTTCTGTTAAGAACATTTCTTCGTTCGAAATGGGACAAATCAAGCTTACATTATGCGTTCCATCAACACAGCCAATGACTAAAGCAATAAACATCGTTTTACAGAAACTATAATACAATTGAAAACCTGTCACTTACCGCCGGGTATTTTACATTTTTAGAAAAAGTAACTCTTAGAAACATTTTCTTCCAGTTCTGATGGCAATTTTATCCATTGAGGACACAGAACGTTTTCCATTATATTAAGAGTTTTGTGTAGTATTTTCGACAAAGTACTCTGTACGAGAGGAGAAGCAAAATCGTTGCCAACCATCCACTGGTAACCACCTCCAGCCGTTACCTCGACCGTTTAACACATCCTTATAATAGAAAGGACGTACCAATGTATTTCGTGTTCCTGTACGAAGACAAATGCTGTCCAGCACATACCTTAAAGGGCTTTTATTCAACCGAAAACGTTGAAGAAAACCAAACAAAAAATTAAGAACATGTAAACTTACAATTCAATACACATCAATAAAACAAACCTTTCTTGGGACAGCGTAAGAGGATTGGAATATTCCCGAAGATGTATTCGCATTTTTCTTAGATTTTGATCTTCTACATCGCATCATCACTATCACTTGCTATTCGCCAGCATATTTTGTATCGAATTAATAACACAACCACCAATTTAACAATCAAAGAAAATGAGAAACGTCAATGAATAAGCTGTAGTTTTTTTCTTTTCGCACTGAACGAAAATGTCATACGTTTTTAGAGTTACATGAAGCAAAATAAACGAAAACGCAAACGAAATGGCTTACGTTTTTTTGCTTTCGTGCAAACGAAAATTCCTTTCGTTTTTGTAGTTACATGAAGCAAATCGATCGTGAAAACGAAAACGATCGAACGTTTTTATGTTACAGAATCCCACCCCTGAATAACTTTAACGCGCTGCTCGATTATGTATCTTTCCATGGTTCATATTGAATTAGTCTGAAATTGATAAATGTCATATGAAGTGCAGAAAAAAACTTGACGTTTAGGTGTGGTTCACATTCAACATCGCCCTTAAAATTTAACCACCCTTTATATTAGATTTTTAATTGACTCTTCTGAATTTTATCAGACGATGAGGAACTTCTTCCATCTACCTCTTCTACTTCCAAGAGTGACCAGAATGAGTTGGTGTTTTTACAGGCCATAGAAGCTGTTGGAAAGATTTTGCTGAGCAAATCGCAAACTGCAAATATCAAGAAAAAAAAATGCTGCGCCTAAAATGTGTCATTTTTTTGTGTAAATATTAATAATTTTGTGAACGCCAGACAAAATTGTTAAAAAAGTTGCAAATATTAAGCAAAGAGTTGAGAAGAAAGCTGACATGAAGGCAAAGGGAAATATACCCATTCGTTTGAAGGAATCCAAGCAATTGTTGTTGAGCTTCGGGCCAAAAGTAATCCAAGCATTACTTGTATCGAAATCGAAAGTAAGTATTTTTTGCAACGGTAATTTAAATTTTTATAAGTGAGTGGTATAACTCGTTCTTTTGAATTTGTACTCGTAGCTACAAGCAACTGTTCTTCAAAATCAACTAAAACCAATAGATTTGCAGAATGAAATGTTAGAAGCATAATAAGCAAGAAGTCAAGGGGAGCACGCAAAGACAATGGTTGTTGTGAATATGAAAGAAAAACTTTTAGCAGCTAAAATAAAAAAAATTACATATTTTCAATAATGACCAAGGATGTTTTTTAATTTAAGAACGTTATCACAATAATTCACATCTAAGTATTTTTTTTTGATGTGTAAACATCTAAGCGCGCGTTATTGGAATCTGGTGGAGTAATTCCACACATTTAACTTGCGGGGACAGGGAATGCGTCACCATGTTTTATCATTGCATACATTTTATCATTGCATACGTTTTTATCATTGCATACATTTATGAGCTGGGACATATTAATTTCAGCTTTTTGTTGATGTGAAGTAAAATTTCTCCATTTCGTCCTTGCACCTTACTCAGAAGAAATTTCAAGAATTCTGCAGGGAGATTATAATCTTTTAGCAATGATCATAAGCGGAGACTTCAATATCAATTTTGCAACTCCAGAAGCTCAACCATTTATTGATTTTATGTAAGATAAATTTAATCTTCAAATGAACTCCAACCGATGCTGTCTTCCAGCGTAATCTAGATAGATTACAGACTCGAATGTACATATCTTACTTCAGCTACCACAATCCGTTTGTATCTCTTCTACCGAAACTATTACAGAACGAATAAATTATTGTTAATCCATAATAATAATATATCAAGAATACGGTTATTACAATTCCCTCTTTTCTCAATGACGCGTATCAAGCCACACACACATACCGCACGCACGCTGTTTACACATACACATATTTCGGGACTGTTGGATACAGTCGCACCAATTTTTTTATTTTTCATAAATATCTATCTAAATAGTTACCAATATTGTTTCGTCTCCTTTGCCCTTGTCTGAAAGCAGACAAGGTCCAGACACAAAATTTTCCATATTTAAAATTGGCTATTCTGGTAATTCCAAATCTGGATATTTCATATATTTAGCTACGTTATGAAGCACAAAGCAAGCTACGATCATTGAAGGTATTCTTTCTGTTGCCATTCGTACTTTTGATTGCAAGATTGGGAATCTTTGTTTAATTTGACCGAACATACGTTAAATAATACATCGTTCGTTTATGCACTTTATTATAATTTTTTTCAAGTAGGGTGTAAGGATTCCGATATGTTGTCATAAGTCATGGTGTTAGAGGATATCCTTCAACACCCAACATAATCGCGCCAGCAATGTTTCTCTTTAATACGGTTTGAATATTTGAATTTCTCCATATGCGTGCATCATGTACAGATCCACTCCACTTACAATTAACACTCGTGAACCTTTCATTACCATCATATTTATGTTGCTTGTACGTTAAATGAAGCAACATTCTTACGATTAATATATTTATCGCCATGTATATTTTTTTTGTTTGCAATGTGAGTCCAATCTATAGCTCCAATTGCACCTGGAATCCAATCATCGGCTTGTTGAATTTTTTTTTTGGCACACATACCAATTAGTTAACGGAACGGTTGACTGATGAACACCAAGATCTTCTCCAACACTACATAAATTGTTCACTGAATTTTGAAATGTTTACCTGAAAGCCAGGATCTCTTAAATACTTTAGGAAAGATTTCATTTTCTGGATATTTGAAAGAGCACCACCACGTGTCTTAAAATTATCGTTTAAAAAAGTATTAGAAGCTAAAAAGTCCACATTTTCAGGCGTGCAACGAAACAATTGCTTGAAGTTATTATCGTCACCAATTCTTCTTTGTTTAAGCGTGGTTCTGAAACGAAATATCCCATATAAAAGTGACACAACGAAATCATGAACGAAAAATTTCGCTCTTCTTTTCGTTTTGCAGTACTCAGCTGCTGCGAAATGATGGCGTTATATATTATATACTGCTTTTTATTAGCACGAACGTTAACAACAATAAGAAAAACAGGTATAATGTGAAAACTTATCGCATCCATGTTTTGTTTGGTTTTCCTGCACGAACAAAGTTTAATTTAACTATTTATAGATAAACCATCGAAAATTCACAATACTTAGATGGTTCTATGTAAACAAATGTGCGAACAAAATATTTATCAAAAGGTCCGAGTCAACTAAATAGAAGAAGAAGACTCAGAATTTGCATAGCATTTGCTTTGTCTGATAAGTTTTACTTCATACCGATCTGAGTAAAAGGTCAGTGCCGCCGCTTTTCGAACATGTCAAAAGTAGGAACTAACTCAAATTGGTTTTTATTCAGACGAAACGTAGCAATTGCTTCGATTTTGACATTTCTCTTGAGTAAAAGCAATTGCTACGTTTTATTCATACGACCCAATATATATTTTTTTTTATAACAAGATCCTGCTGGGTAGTACCCACATGAGAGAGATGGATAAAAGATACAAGACTCTCTTGTCAAGTCAAGTAAAGGATATGTAAGATAGAACAGAAAAAAACATTTCGGCACGGTGAATAGTTAACAACATCTAACTTATTGTTTCCACTTGTCATTTCATAATGACACATTTTTTTATTTTCTTTCTCTTTTAAACAAATCCTTAAAAACTAAGAAATTAAATAACTTTGTTAAAGCAACATATTTGACTTAATCCAGTCTATAAATTTGGCAATGTCAGCGTACACCACATACTCTTCTAAATTACATTGCTGTGCACGACTTGATAGGGAAGCTGATACTGTTCCCCTTAGCATCCATTTGTTTCTTATTCGCACCATCAGACCGCTTCCTGAGTCGCCCATACATGGGCCGCTTCCATCCCTGTTGCCAGCGCACAAGGTTCGATTTGACGTTAAATAGTAGAATTTCTCATTCGATCGTATACAAGTCAACTCGGAGACAATAGTTGCATTGACCAACTTTGGAATTGAGACTACGCCTGTGTGTGCTTCATCCTCACCCCAGCCAACAACAATGCCATTGGTACCTTCAATGACACGAACATCTGTAGGTCCTTGCCATAAACATACTGGCCGGATTGCTGGCGAGAAGCTAAACGAAATAAATAGGTAATAGAAATAAATTATTATTAGTTTCGGAATAAAACTGCTTGGAAAGTTAAATAAGGTTCACGACTGGGTCATGCGATTCTTTTCCGTAGAATGCGAGTCTGGAACGATTGTCTGAATTATCAATACCACTGGCATTAGTGTTTCGTTTGGTTAGAAGTACACCGTACTCAGAATACTTTAAAATATTAAATTTGAATAGCCAAATGTTACAGTTAATATTTTCATAAAAACAAAAAACATTTGTCGAAGGTATTGGAATATATTGGATGTTATTAAAGAACATTTTAAAATTGTAATTTTGGAATAAATCAACATGATTCGGAAAGTAAAAAGAATATAGTTTATTAAATCTGACAGGTGACTGTTTTTTTGTGTTTAAGTATTTATTCCCTAGATTGGCCTCGTGGACTGTTTTTTCAGTTGACGTTTGTGGAGGGGTAGCCGACAAATATAAGATCTATTCCCTTACTTTTAATTCATACGTTTTTTCACTCAGTAGGTCTGTTCCTTTACTTTTAATCCTTTCGAATTTTTACTCAATGCCATTCCTTAACTCGAAAAACTTGTAAAAAAGAGCGTAATCGAGAGAGCAATATATTAACCCTCCTCTGAGAATCTTACGAAATTTTACTCAACAAATTTCTTGGTGTTAGAAGTGGAAAGGCTGTTACTGTCAGTCATCTTACCATTAACAGCTGGTTTGAAACTTGTTGTCCAATTTGGCATAAATGCGTGCATTTGTTTCGATTTCTTGCGTATTAAGATTCCTTTTAAAAGTGGCGACGAAATTCTTCCTCGCTGTAAGAAGGAACAATCTCCTCCATGTAATTCTTAACACAGTGTCGCTTTTACCTCTTCTCGAATTCTTGTATTACAAACTCTTTCACATACTCGGATTTATCAAAAAGAAGTTCGATTATTTCCAGATCGCGTTCAGCGCGAGGTAGATGAATCAACTAATTTTGTTAGTAAATTAGCAAATACTTTATTTTTCATAAAATCACTACAAAAGCGTTTCATAACTTTTTTATAAGGGTCTCTCTCTCTGTGAAAGAATTTATTCCCACCACTGTCATTTTGACAGTCTTTTTCATTCTTACTACACAAGTAAAGGAACAAGCTTAGTCCAGAATTTCGTGACTGAACACTAAGTTGACAGTTCGTACCTATACACATATGTGGCTGACATAGGAAATGTCAAGTTTCCGACCAATCTCGTTTCAGCGTTCAGAGAACATCTAGTCCAGTCCAAACTAGTCTACTTAAGATAACTACAACTCATCTTCAAAGTGCGAATACAGTTTTTCTTTCAAAAAATACGCACCAAAAAAATGGATACAAGGGCACAAAAATAGGTTAAGCAAAAAGAGACAAGGTACTTTCGGTTACGGGCATATACATGTATCATAAATAGCATAAAATACATTTAAAGATTATAATTATCCCTTGAATGCGTCCAATACAAACAAAATTCAACTTCTCGGTCTGGCTGCTGCCATTGACTTGGAAACCATTTTTTGTATAGGCATTGGAAAAACCTCTTTCGGCAGTGGTTTTAAATATAATAAAAGTTAAAGCTTAGAATCGGTATATAGTCTAGAACAAGATCGAAATATCTATAGTTCGTTTTGATCTTTAGTGTACTAAGATAGTATCTGTCTGCATTTTCCTAAATTGATTGCGTTTGTAGTTCTTCTATTAGCGTTTATCCGACTACATTTTTCACTCCTTTTTTCCTCATTTTTATCACATTAAGTGCCTAAATACAATGAAGCCGCGGTAGTAGCGGTATGCAGTGTTGTCAAAGTTAAAATACACAGATTACATATAACGTGAACATAACTGTTGGCTGTATCCAACTTCTAACTTTTGTCGCGCTGCATGTCACGTCGGCGGCGGCGCGGTTATAAGTCGAAAAACAAATAGAATTACTCAAAGAAAAAGAGATTTTATAGGATCTTTGTCATCAATTTTATAACAACATTTTGTTTTAATTTGACATATCGTGCTTCTTCATTGTATACACTTCATTATACGTATATACACGTGCAGCGTCACATATTTTGGGAGCTTGTACAACCGCCGCATACCGCTGCTACCGCGGCTTCATTGGCCGCATTCAAGAATCTAGTTATCTTAAGTCGACTAGATTGGTCTGGATAAGATGTAACCTGAACGCAAAAACTAGATTGGTCGGGAACGTCACTTTTTCTACGTCAGCCACATACCCGAACTGTCAACTTGGTACTCAGTCACGAATTTCGTTCTAATTTTTCGGACTGCTCTTTAAAAGTATAAAAAATGCAAACCAAAAATGTAGTGTCATACGGACTTAAGCATGAGTCGAGGGTGGTGGCATTGACTACAGGACACGGTAATTTTGGGTATCATTCAAGGAAGAAGGGCCTTAGAGAGGACGATACTTGTAAACTATGCCTGCAGGAATCTGAGACTGCGGCATTATATCTACTGTGTCAATACCCGGCGCCGGCATTGGCTGGCAGAAAAATGAGAGATCTTGGGACATCATTGGCCCGAAACTTATTGGATGAAACAGATTTCACATAAACAGATGCTAGCGTTATACCCATAGCATTTGCTTTGTCTGATAAGTTTTACTTCATACCGATCTGAGTAAAAGGTCAGTGCCGCCGCTTTTCGAACATGTCAAAAGTAGGAACTAACTCAAATTGGTTTTTATTCAGACGAAACGTAGCAATTGCTTCGATTTTGACATTTCTCTTGAGTAAAAGCAATTGCTACGTTTTATTCATACGACCCAATATATATTTTTTTTTATAACAAGATCCTGCTGGGTAGTACCCACATGAGAGAGATGGATAAAAGATACAAGACTCTCTTGTCAAGTCAAGTAAAGGATATGTAAGATAGAACAGAAAAAAACATTTCGGCACGGTGAATAGTTAACAACATCTAACTTATTGTTTCCACTTGTCATTTCATAATGACACATTTTTTTATTTTCTTTCTCTTTTAAACAAATCCTTAAAAACTAAGAAATTAAATAACTTTGTTAAAGCAACATATTTGACTTAATCCAGTCTATAAATTTGGCAATGTCAGCGTACACCACATACTCTTCTAAATTACATTGCTGTGCACGACTTGATAGGGAAGCTGATACTGTTCCCCTTAGCATCCATTTGTTTCTTATTCGCACCATCAGACCGCTTCCTGAGTCGCCCATACATGGGCCGCTTCCATCCCTGTTGCCAGCGCACAAGGTTCGATTTGACGTTAAATAGTAGAATTTCTCATTCGATCGTATACAAGTCAACTCGGAGACAATAGTTGCATTGACCAACTTTGGAATTGAGACTACGCCTGTGTGTGCTTCATCCTCACCCCAGCCAACAACAATGCCATTGGTACCTTCAATGACACGAACATCTGTAGGTCCTTGCCATAAACATACTGGCCGGATTGCTGGCGAGAAGCTAAACGAAATAAATAGGTAATAGAAATAAATTATTATTAGTTTCGGAATAAAACTGCTTGGAAAGTTAAATAAGGTTCACGACTGGGTCATGCGATTCTTTTCCGTAGAATGCGAGTCTGGAACGATTGTCTGAATTATCAATACCACTGGCATTAGTGTTTCGTTTGGTTAGAAGTACACCGTACTCAGAATACTTTAAAATATTAAATTTGAATAGCCAAATGTTACAGTTAATATTTTCATAAAAACAAAAAACATTTGTCGAAGGTATTGGAATATATTGGATGTTATTAAAGAACATTTTAAAATTGTAATTTTGGAATAAATCAACATGATTCGGAAAGTAAAAAGAATATAGTTTATTAAATCTGACAGGTGACTGTTTTTTTGTGTTTAAGTATTTATTCCCTAGATTGGCCTCGTGGACTGTTTTTTCAGTTGACGTTTGTGGAGGGGTAGCCGACAAATATAAGATCTATTCCCTTACTTTTAATTCATACGTTTTTTCACTCAGTAGGTCTGTTCCTTTACTTTTAATCCTTTCGAATTTTTACTCAATGCCATTCCTTAACTCGAAAAACTTGTAAAAAAGAGCGTAATCGAGAGAGCAATATATTAACCCTCCTCTGAGAATCTTACGAAATTTTACTCAACAAATTTCTTGGTGTTAGAAGTGGAAAGGCTGTTACTGTCAGTCATCTTACCATTAACAGCTGGTTTGAAACTTGTTGTCCAATTTGGCATAAATGCGTGCATTTGTTTCGATTTCTTGCGTATTAAGATTCCTTTTAAAAGTGGCGACGAAATTCTTCCTCGCTGTAAGAAGGAACAATCTCCTCCATGTAATTCTTAACACAGTGTCGCTTTTACCTCTTCTCGAATTCTTGTATTACAAACTCTTTCACATACTCGGATTTATCAAAAAGAAGTTCGATTATTTCCAGATCGCGTTCAGCGCGAGGTAGATGAATCAACTAATTTTGTTAGTAAATTAGCAAATACTTTATTTTTCATAAAATCACTACAAAAGCGTTTCATAACTTTTTTATAAGGGTCTCTCTCTCTGTGAAAGAATTTATTCCCACCACTGTCATTTTGACAGTCTTTTTCATTCTTACTACACAAGTAAAGGAACAAGCTTAGTCCAGAATTTCGTGACTGAACACTAAGTTGACAGTTCGTACCTATACACATATGTGGCTGACATAGGAAATGTCAAGTTTCCGACCAATCTCGTTTCAGCGTTCAGAGAACATCTAGTCCAGTCCAAACTAGTCTACTTAAGATAACTACAACTCATCTTCAAAGTGCGAATACAGTTTTTCTTTCAAAAAATACGCACCAAAAAAATGGATACAAGGGCACAAAAATAGGTTAAGCAAAAAGAGACAAGGTACTTTCGGTTACGGGCATATACATGTATCATAAATAGCATAAAATACATTTAAAGATTATAATTATCCCTTGAATGCGTCCAATACAAACAAAATTCAACTTCTCGGTCTGGCTGCTGCCATTGACTTGGAAACCATTTTTTGTATAGGCATTGGAAAAACCTCTTTCGGCAGTGGTTTTAAATATAATAAAAGTTAAAGCTTAGAATCGGTATATAGTCTAGAACAAGATCGAAATATCTATAGTTCGTTTTGATCTTTAGTGTACTAAGATAGTATCTGTCTGCATTTTCCTAAATTGATTGCGTTTGTAGTTCTTCTATTAGCGTTTATCCGACTACATTTTTCACTCCTTTTTTCCTCATTTTTATCACATTAAGTGCCTAAATACAATGAAGCCGCGGTAGTAGCGGTATGCAGTGTTGTCAAAGTTAAAATACACAGATTACATATAACGTGAACATAACTGTTGGCTGTATCCAACTTCTAACTTTTGTCGCGCTGCATGTCACGTCGGCGGCGGCGCGGTTATAAGTCGAAAAACAAATAGAATTACTCAAAGAAAAAGAGATTTTATAGGATCTTTGTCATCAATTTTATAACAACATTTTGTTTTAATTTGACATATCGTGCTTCTTCATTGTATACACTTCATTATACGTATATACACGTGCAGCGTCACATATTTTGGGAGCTTGTACAACCGCCGCATACCGCTGCTACCGCGGCTTCATTGGCCGCATTCAAGAATCTAGTTATCTTAAGTCGACTAGATTGGTCTGGATAAGATGTAACCTGAACGCAAAAACTAGATTGGTCGGGAACGTCACTTTTTCTACGTCAGCCACATACCCGAACTGTCAACTTGGTACTCAGTCACGAATTTCGTTCTAATTTTTCGGACTGCTCTTTAAAAGTATAAAAAATGCAAACCAAAAATGTAGTGTCATACGGACTTAAGCATGAGTCGAGGGTGGTGGCATTGACTACAGGACACGGTAATTTTGGGTATCATTCAAGGAAGAAGGGCCTTAGAGAGGACGATACTTGTAAACTATGCCTGCAGGAATCTGAGACTGCGGCATTATATCTACTGTGTCAATACCCGGCGCCGGCATTGGCTGGCAGAAAAATGAGAGATCTTGGGACATCATTGGCCCGAAACTTATTGGATGAAACAGATTTCACATAAACAGATGCTAGCGTTATACCCTTTTCACACCGCAGCGAAAACCGTGTTTTCGTCGAATACTCGAAATTGCATTCTCACCGAACAATAACTAGTTTTCGCTTGACGTTTGACACTATTCGTGAAACTTCTGTGTAAACTATTTTGTTTACAAATTAATTTCGATCGCATTAATCAACAAATAAAATTAATTCAAAGCTTTTAAAAACAAAATTAGCCTATCAATGGCCGGGTTCCACTGCCCGCTAGACGTCTAGCAGAAAATATCCCAGATGTAGGAACGCTCGCGCTAGAACAATAGCGGCAGCGGCAATTAAAGAAATAATACAAATATTATAAAAATAATATCTGAATTGCTATTTTATTTACATTAATACCAATTTTATCACAATTACATTTGCTCGGCTTCGTATTTACTTTTATTTTGTAAACGTTTGACCGATTTCCTTTGACAGGTCGTTGTTTTTTTTCTGTTTTTCAATGCAGCGGGTAGTTTTGCGCTAGATTGAGAAATTTCCCTGAAAGGGAAATTTGACATGCCGCTAGTCATCTAGCGGGCAGTGGAACGCGGCCATTTAGTGTGGAAAATGTGTTTAAGTTGTGATAGTGACATTTGTTCGGTCAGCTGCTCTGCTGAATGTTGCAAAAGGTGTTTTTGTTTGAACAACGGAACGATTGGAAGTCGTTTTCGTGGTGTTTTCATTGAAAACGACTTTAAGCGACTCGTTTTGAAAACTGATTTATGTATGGGAAAACTTCTGTTTTCGATGAAGAAAACCAGATTTTCGACTCGGTGTGAATAGCTTATCAGATTTATAGTGGTGGATAGACAAAACAAGACCCGAAAATAGTGGTTTGATACGAATATCTCTTAAAATCTATGTATATATACGTACAGAAAAACTGAGCAACGGTCCTTTATAGAAAATTGAGTGCAACCGATCAAAGTTGAGTTACCTTTTTAGAGCAAAGGAGAAGCAGCACTTATTTCGCTTCAAAGTACGGCTTAAATTAGTCACTTGCCTAGAAAGTCAGTTTCTACATAGTCTTTGGTTAATCGCAAAACTTACGTTACTTTTTCCAACAGATGCACAATAGCTACATCAGCATCAAAGTTATCGATTTCCGGTCGATAGTCTGGATGTCTGATGAGCTGGTGCACTCCCAAATTGACGGCATTCTCCCATTCGTTCAGACTATGTCGGCCCATAGACAATAGCAAATTCTCAATTTTAATACCCTCCATTCCTTCTTGGAAGCAGTGAGCAGCACTAACCACAGTCCGCGCTGAGATGAGGCTCCCCCCACAATGGAAAGACAGCGTACTAACATTTCTCTTATAAATCGCAACAATCCATGGGAACTGCGATTTTTGGATAGTTTCACCAAAGACTGCCATTTTTCTAACGTTTAGGTTCTCTTGGCCGCAAATTGAATCAATGTAACTTGATACCAATACCGGAGTGACTGGCGCATTGATTGGCTTCGTAAGAAATAAATTTTTCAGGAATGGATTTGTTTGACTGACAGGACTTGTTCTAGTTGTTAGTTTTGGTGACGCAGTGGGTTGTGGATTTATAGGAAATAGGCTTCGCATAAGAAACGCATTATTTATGAACGGATTAGATTTGATGACAGAACCGTCCGTGGTTGGGTTGTTAAATGTCTGCCTTGGTAACACCACTGGATGAATCTCTGTGTTTAAAAGGTAAATATATTAGTGAATGAACTGAATCGACTTGGGAGAATGTTTACTGAGATCGGCACTACGATTAATAAACGGCCAGTTTGAGGGTCCGCTGAAATTTGGAAATCTACGAGGTGACTGTGATTGGCCTAATGGTACACTAGTCGCTAGGGTATGTTCCAACTTAATAGCGGTTCTTGGCGGAGGATCTAGGAAGAGAGAGTCGAACGATGAGCATACATCATTTATTATGTGGGCAACAAATTCGAACCTTCAGGACCAGAACACTTTCTGACATTGTTGACACTGATGTCGGTCACTCGAGGCACAACATTTTTAAGTGGAAAATCAACTCGGTAAGTAACCGGCATTGCCGAACGGATGTAATCGAAAACTCGATCCTTGTCAATCATCAGGGATAACTTTCCTGTGAACTCCTAAAAAGATAGCAAGTTATACAGTCTGTCGTTATTCAGTATCGTAAAAGGAACAACAAAAATACATAAGTGTACAGCTAGGGCAATTAAGTATAAGGATTAACGTGCACTGAGTCCCTGAGACTGTCAGAACATTTGTGGAGCGCTTTTCCCATAACCTCAAAATAACTCCAGTGCCTCCATATTGACAAGAACTATTTTGGTCCCGCTTTAGCTATATAAGTTGTGGACGAAAAATGAAGCAGTCTTGTAGGGTTTTTCAATAAGAGGTGTTATTTTATTTTTATAGTGAATTTTAATAATTTTAATGCGTTGTTGAAGCGTGTATCGTTCCATTTTTAGTAAAGGCGTAGTTTCTACATACTTGTCAAATGTCAAAGAATAAAAGCTTCAAAATTGACAGCTACCGAAATAGCGGGTCAATCACAATAACACCTCTTCTTGGAAAACCCTTTATTAGCAATATTTGTCGATGACAATAAAGTGGCTACCATTGAATGGTTCGAGGAAACCCTCGATAACCTTACACAGAAAGGATTTAAAGCAGACTGTTGCGACGGATCTGGAACGTCGGAAGCATGAAAATGCAAGCTGTCAACTGTCACCAGCGTGCCACCAGTTTTTTGCCTTGTGAATTGTGATAGCGGTTAGGAAGTAAAACTAAAGTATGCTAAAGTAAACTTAAATTATATAATAATTATTGAATTATCATGTAGGTATTATAATTACAGGAATTTGGAGAAATTTCTCTCGAGAACAGCAGAAAACCCTGAACTGGTGTCCCCAAAAATAACGAACGTTTTATTTTCATCAAAAATAATTCGGTATAGAAAATGTTTCTTTGCGCAGAATATGCCTTTTTACATTCGTTAAGTTCGGGGAATTTTCAGAGACTATGTTCGGACCGTTCATCATCTTCCACTTGAATGCAACAAATTCTATCTTTTTCGAGCACATATTTAATTTGCAGATATATCCCAGGCTTCGTTCGTTGGAATATCTCTGCGAACCCGTAACCAGTTTAGACTGGCTTGATATTACAATTCATCGTACCCGAACTTAGCGGTCTTAGAGTTCATTGTATTGGATGACAACGTACCTATCCTTCCTGAAGTATTCATCTTAGCTGTCTTCTTAATATAGATTTGTTGTCGTGAGAACCTTGCAATACCTTTAGTGCTTCATACAGCAAGGTGCGCTGCCGCTGTTGAACCAGCAGAAAAATATTGAAGCATAGGGGGCTTTGCTGTTGTCGTACGAGAAGTTTGGCTCACCAGACATGAGTACGTTCTGTTCGATTCGACTCTAAAATGCATTTCAATCAGCGGCCTTCGCAAACGATTTTCAAACTACGAATTCATGGAAATGCATACATCTTGAAAACAAAAACTACAGAGACTGTCACCTAGGGATCTGGAGAAAGAAATAAGCTCAGGGGAAGTAGACCACAGTAGACCATGAAGATTCAGTGCTCTATACCATCTTTTTGTGACTATTACTTTACAAGGATTTTGCAACAGTCGACCCAAGTTACACAAGTCAGTTCAAGTTGCCGGAGTCAGTCCAAGTTGAGTCTGATAACCTAGTTGAATGACGGATGAACAAAATGGCTGCAATCACCGACAGTGACTTTATTCATTTGTTCGGCATCTGCAAAGCTTCTATGGAAATTACTAAAATAAAGCTCACGCGAAGATTGTAATTAGCAAAACACTTAATGTGAGCAATATAGAAAAACCCAGATAACGCTATCAGCTCGTCTTTATTCACATAGTAAAATCACAACTTCCCACTGCGGTGTAAATTTTATTTGTTTCTTCTACTTCATTAAAATTCTAAAAAGGATATTTCTATAAAAAATTTGTTATGTAGGATGGCATCGAAACACCAAGTAAATACCTCCATTATATGGTTAGTTGCTTTAGCTTCGAACTTGAACAGATTTATTAAAGGAAATGACCCAATACTTAGTTTGATTTAACACGTCTTTGTAACAAATAAAACAAGCCACGCTTTTTCCTAAACAAGTAAATACCCTTCCACGGCTTATAGGAGTCGCACACCTAACTAATAAAAGTCAACGAAATTCACAAGCTCAAGTGAACAAGGACATCCTTTGGTCATACCTGATTTAATATTCCAGTCTGTGAAATTTCTACCGTCACTGTTGTCGTTCCATAGGAAAAATCTGCCAGTGTAATTTTTCCAAAGCTACCCTCTCCGTCGGTTGCATATTCGAATATATCCGGACAGGGATTCTGCGGATTCGACGATCCTTCGTCAACTAGTGCAATTAGAACAACTAAGGCCGCGATCACCTTTGACACTCTTCGCATAATTAATTCTCAAATTTAACACTAATCTATTTATTTTTATCCGCGAAATTATAATCAAAACAAAATTCTTATCGGTCAAAAACCAAATCTGAATACTAACAGCGGTTTTCGAAATCGAAAACAAAAAACAAGCGACCAATTTAAGTTCGATCAGCCAATTACTGTTCAACGAATTAAAAGCGATCAGATATGTCATCAAAAGTGTGTAAAAGTATTGCCAGTTGAATGTCAAAAAAATGTTTGGTCTCTCTTAAATTATTGAAATTAGCCGCCTTAAGCTCCGTCTCCGTCAGACCGTCTCCACCGACACTTTGTATACGTCTAGGGCAGGCAATAAAAACAACATCTGTACGATTTGAGAAAAAATCGTCTAATCATCCGTCATCTCTGAGAAGCTAAAGTTGGGGTAAATTATAATCTTAAAGCTGGGAAAGCATCATCGCCTAACACAAGTAGGTATGTTTTTATAGCGAGCTGTCTCCATATCATGTTCATTTGGTTTCGTATACAAACATAGTGATGTATTGTGATTTACACATTTTTTCATTTAAAAAAAAGTTTGGTATCAGATTGATAAGAGAGAAGAGATAAAAAACAACGCTGCGCATAAATTTATGGGCATGTAAATCAGTGCTAAGGGATCAAGGGAAAATTCTCTATATTATACTCATTTTATTCGATTCGAAAGAAGAGACTGCCACGAAAAGCGTAATAGATTTGGAATTTATTTCCCTTACCCATTCCAACTCGTTAGTTTAAAACTAACGAAACTGGCTTATTGCGTTTGAAGCCTAGGTTTTTCCCTATACTTTTGTTTTTCCCAATTCAACGAACATATTAAATGTATCAATTTGTACATTTATTCTCATATTTCCAAAGCCAATATTGTCAACTGTTACATTTTTCTTAGTGAGAGAAATCACTCATGGCTAAGCAAAATAAGCAAAAAGTAGAAGAACGCGTTAAATCATAAATTTTGCAAAACATAAAAATTCAAATTTCTGGAGAACAGAGTAGGTACAAATTCATAATTGACAGCTTATGCGCTGTAACTTCGGTGAAAGCCTGAAAGGAGTAAACAATTTGTCAGCTATAATGACATTTCTTAGGCTGTTAGCCGTATAGGTACCCGGAAATCCACTGAATATTTACAAGCAATTTGTACCTAATGCCATTTCGATTTTGAGGTTAAACTCTAGTACCTAAGCAGCTGTTCCGGAACGAAAAATCTCATACAAAAGTGACACAACCAAATCATTCTATAGTAGATTGCTTGATACAATTATTCACTCTCTTTTTGCGTACAATTGTTGTCCGGGACATTAATAACTTGCGAAAATTTGACATGTGTACTAACAATTGGAGTCAAAAATGTGCAAACTCAAATATGAAGATCAAAAATAGGCATTTTTTTTGTAATTCATATTCGCATTTATTGTTTTTAAAGATGGCTTCATCCGTTGTACTCGCTTTGAATGCTTACTGTTCAGTGCAATGCCGAAAGTGTTTTTTTTTTTTTATGTCGGAGTATGGGTATGTTTTACTCCTTTTGTATTGAGTATGATCCTTTTGTATCGAGTATGATCTACTTGTAAGAGTATTTGTATATTTTCCTTTTACTCCACAAAGAAAAATGGATAACCATTTACCACAGATGGATCTGCGAGTGCTACGACGATCAGGATCAGTAAGACTTTAGAAGCCAGACGGTTAGGACGTCCCCAAGAAACATTAAAAATAGAAATAATGACCGAGAAATATTACATATATAACACTGCATACCTGCATACTTGGACAGTGTTTTTTCATATTCATGCATATCTTTACTACTGAGATATGAGAAACTGTTCAAAAACTGTATGAAAATGGAGTTGGCCCATTTGCCCAGCCCATAGAATCCGTATCATCTGTCGCGTCGTCGGATTCGTCAATATTGACATTTATGTGGTGTATATCATTGTGAAATGTAAACACATATTTTGATGAAACTTAAAAGAAAAATTCTAGTTTGATTGTTTATTGCAGCTTTTTCTTTTTTTTTTTCACGGAAAGCTTTTCGGACATCGAAATTCCCAAAAAGAGGAAGAAATCCCACGATATAAGAGCACTGGTGACAGCCGATGACAGTTTCTCTTATGCTCTCAATATTTCCACCAATGAAAAGGCATCCTCTCACGCTGCGCTAACTGTCAACGGATATGACGGACAGAAAAATAGAAAGTAAACCTATTTTATCCGTCGCATCCGGCACGTGCGCTGCTTATGGGTGACCTTCCATAAGCTATTGTTCATTCTATTAAACTGTCAGTCGAAAACGTTGCCGCAACGGACGCGACGGATTCTGGGTTGGGCCCTTAAGTTTGAATGGATTAAAGAAACGTTGGCAATTCGCCGCAGGAGTGTTTTTGTTCGTAGCGGACATTTTTAATTTGAACATGTTTTCCGAACACATTTCGATGGGTGAATTATGTAGTCTACTGCTAGAACATGTAATTCTGGCTGAAATCCAAAACACAGTACTTCTGCATTTTGCGTTCCAAAACGCAAGCGGATTACTATGATGCAATGCCTACGCAACGCATTGTGAACGCATCAACTGCGCAAAAAGTGCATCAATTAAAATGGATTTATCGCCAGAGTCCTTAGTAAAATAATACATAAGTTATGGGAACGTTAAGTTTCCCACGAAATTACTGGCAACATGATGTCAAACAAAAGTTTTCCACCAACAGATTAGCATCAAGTTTCTGTTTCTTTTTTATTGTGTTTTGTGTTACATTTTAATTTATACTGCAATAATTTCCCAGTTTTACTTTGATTTGCTGTAACGAATGCATAACAAATGCAAAGCAGCGCAAAAGCAATTATAACCTGGCATCAGAAAAACAGTGTACATTCACAATGCACATTTTTGACGTTTTGGAATTCAACCTCTTTGGCTCTTAATACTGTGGTGTTGAATGTAGCGTTGAGCCTAAAATCGTGAAATGAAAACAACCTATTAGTCACCAAACAAGTTCGACTTCCAGTTCCAATTGAAAACTCAAATCTGTCAAATGTCAATGGCATCTGTCAAATTTCAATGTCATCTGTCAAATTTCAATGTCATCTGTCAAATGTCAATGTCATCTGTCAAATGTCAATGTCTTCTGTCAAGTGTAACTCCCCACATTAAACAACGTTCTAGTTAATTCTAGAACCAATCGAGATATTTCTACAACCAGACGGAATACACTAGAATATTTTAATAAGTGGCAGAGCGGATATAAAAGGGCATGTCTGAGAAGAGGGAGACATCATCAACACCCGGACTTAAACACCCTGAGGTCAACCCTGACAACGATGCATACTATGAGTATGAATCCGACAAGATAAACACAATATATGTAAAATAGATTTAAGAAAACAAACATCGTATACCGTTGGGCTAACTATTCACCACCATTTGTTACCTAGCCTTAAGTCAAATTGTATATACAAAAAGTTTAATAAAAGCAAATGTAAATGTAATTAGATACAGTTAATTTTAAAGCAGTGATTGGTAAACTTCTAGATAGTAATCTGTTGAGTCTAGGACGGACTCTAAAATAAAAACACTCGTCGTATGCACGTCACTTTTTCAACTGCCGTCTGTGTATCGTCTTCGCCACCTTGTTGCCTCCGATCGTCACCAGTTTCCAGGTCAGCCACGCAAAATGATTCGTACCCTTGACACAGTGTATTTCATAGGAAATGCGACACATGGTCCCAATTGGTTACCTCACGCTGCGGTGGGTCAGTATTGCTTATAGGTTTGCAATATGACGCCGCAGTGTTTTGTGTTGCTTTTATTCCTCATACGTATAACGCAATTCAATAGACACTTGATCGTTTTACGATGCAATTCTATGAGTTATCGTTCTAGGGCACAAGTGGCCACCATATGTCATGTGTGTCATGTGTTGTAGGGCGAGTATCTAGGGCGTGTGTGTGGTCTCTGTTTTGAGGGCACAACAGTCCTCCCCCCTTAAAATACGAAAGGCGTACGAGGTTACGAGTGAGGTCTTTCGGCATTGACGGTGTGGACGAGTACGATGCACAGTCTGTAGTTGTTACTTTATTGGAATATAATATTACTTTGTGTACATAAAAAATTTTCATTTGATTAAATACATTTGTTTATACATATTTTTTTTTTGATATTAACATAGGATTTGGTTTTATTTAATTGTTGTTTTTGATTTATACATGAGTTGTTTCGTCATCTGGCGTTACATTTGCTGTATGTTCTTCTTTATTTACTGTACATTTAAATTTTACATATTTCTTTATTATTATGATCAAAGCTAATATTACACAAACACAAAAGATAAAGGAAATGGAAATTTTCGCCTCGTGACTTACGGAAAATAACATTTTGTTTTTATGAATAAGATCTTTAATGTTTACACTATATTTGTCTAAATCCAGTTTTTCTATGTGTATAACGTGGGGAGAAATTTGGGATAAATTGGATGGGATTTCTACGTTATCAGTTGTGAGTGCTTGTTGCAAAAAGTACGTTATTGGGGTTTTGTTGTAAACTTCATTTGAAGCTTGAAGGTATACTTCGTTCGTCACTGCCTTGCAATATGGACTTATTTTGAGAATTCCACTATCGTGGAGTTTGATTGTTTGGGGTGCGTTACCGCACAAAATTCGTACGCTCGTTGGCTTAGGCATGACATAAATCCAAGAATTTTTGTTCCTTAGGTTGAACCAGATTTCGTGTTCTAGAACGAAGATTCTAGTGTCGCATGATTCAGGGGTTGGGTTTCCCGAGACAAGCTGTATTATACAGTTATTAATATTGTGGTTATGTATAACGAAATTTTGTTGGCACACAAAATGGTCTGACTCTATTTTTGTACATTTTTCTAGGTCTGCGTTGTTTAGGAATATGTATCGCCTATAGTTTTCGTTGATGGCAATGAATTCGCTGTCAACTGAAACATAGCGGTATGTGCTTTCTTTGTACCGAGTTGGAAGTGGTGTAATTTTTACTAAATGGAATTCTTCATTTACCAGTGGTATACTAACTTGAATCATAAGATTATTATTAACGTATACGGGAGTTGTTGTAGTAATTGCATTTATCATGGGCAGATTCATTCGGGAGATTTTCAATGGAAACCTTACGTTTTGTGGCAGTTCCAGTTGGATTTGTTGGAGGGTTGACATAAATATGTCTGAGTTTAGAAATCGGCTGTCTAGTTTGCCTATTTTGCTTGCTTGTAAAATGTCGAGTAATTGCGTTTGTTTTGTTAGGATTTGTGCAGAACATATTGATACTAGGTTTGTAATTTCATCTAAATTGTGTAGTGACTTTTCGAAGTCTGTGAGATTTCTGAGTTTGATTGTGTTTTTCCTAATTTCTTCAGTAATCGAGGCGAAGTTTTTATTTACGTGGTTAGTGGTTTCGTTCAGTGCGTCGAAAACGTTTGAGATGATTGTCACCTGGTTTTCAGTCATATGGTACAGCTTGTTTTGGTTTTCAGATAGAGACTGTAGTGCACTATCTATTTTAGATGCATCTCGTGAGTCCATTGTTCCAAAAAGGAATTTCTGAGCGATTCCTATACCGTTGAATAAACCTTCGTTTACTATCGTCGTTTCCCTCTTGGTTATTCTTTGTTTTAGTAGTATACTGTCCAACATTCGGTTGTTGTTGTGTATTTCATTAAGGGAGTTTTTTATTATTTGTAATGTAATTTTGCAATGGTCTAATGGATATTCCTTGACGGTTGCGATACAGAGTTCGGATACGGTATTTACATTCTGTTCCAAGGTTTTGGTGTTGGTTTTTGTCAGTGTGTCGTTGACGTGAAAAAGAAAGGTCCATTTCGTAAAGGATTTTTCTAGGATGCCCACGGGTTCTAGGTATACCCCGGTCTTATTTAGTTGTTGCAATTCTACTTGTGCTGAGGTTGCGTGTATGATAGCGTATGTCATGATGACGATGCTGAAAATGAGAGTACCACAATGTCGTTTTAGTAGTTGTGCTTTTATGTGTCTTTAGTATTGTGTGTTCTTTGTGTATAGGGCTTTAGTAGGTTATTGTGTATTACCTTTTCTTTCCTACCTATTTTTATTTTGGAATTTTCAGCGGATAATATTTCTGCAATCTCGTACGGTCCTTCAAAGATTGGAGTGAGCTTTTTATTTGATCGATTCTTGATTTCTAATAACACCTTGTCTCCTACCTTAAAACTGACTTGTTTTGAGTTTTGATCGTAATATTGTTTTGATTTTTGCTTACTTTTTAGTTGGTTATTTCGAATTGTCTCGTATCCTCTCTGCAGCTTAAATTTTATTTCGGCAACATAATTGTCATAGTTGTAAACCGGTTGTGTATGTCTATTTAAAACAGATGGAATGGGTGCTTTTAGCCCGAAGAGTGCCTCGTATGGACTATAATTCGTGCTCGTATGTTCGGTAGTATTATAACAAAATATAGCGTACTCTATGTACTTGTCCCAGTTAGTCTGGTCCTTACTAGCGTAGTTTCTTAAGTATTCGCCTAGAGTTCTGTGCGATCTTTCAAGCGCACCGTTCGACTGTGGATGGTATGGGCTTGTCTGTATTTTCTGAACCTTTAGAGTTTTGCAAAAACCTTTAAAAAGATCACTGGTGAAGTTTGTTCCTTGGTCTGTTAGTATTGTGTGTGGTATACCAAACGTGCAAATTATTTTCTTCACAAGGGCTTCAGCAACCGTTCTGGCTTCTTGGTTGGGAATGGCTACTGCTTGCACGAATTTTGTTAAATCGTCTTGGAATGTTAGTATATATTTATTGTTGTCTTCTGTAATTGGGAGTGGTCCCACTATGTCTAGAGCTATCCTTTCGAATGGCACTTTCGCTGTCGTAGTGATGACCATTGGTAACTTGTTGCGTGTGTATAACTTATTCTTTTGACAAAGCTCGCATGAAGAAATGTATTTTTTGATGTCCCCATACATATTTTCCCAATTATATGTGTTTTTGATACGTTTGAGTGTACGTTTGACTCCTTGGTGTCCGCCCAAAGGAGTGTCATGGAATTCGTATATAATTTGCTTGATTTGTTCTGGATCTGTGACTTCAGTAATGTTTTGGTTTATTTTCCCTTCGTTCGGCGCGACCTTTTTATGGCTACGAGTTACCACTTTAACTTCAGCTACGTTTAAACGTGACAATGCGTCTGCATTTGTGTTTAAATGACCTGCTTTGTGAGAAACCGTAAAATCGTACTCTTCTAGTTTAATACGCCAGCGCATTATTCTTGATGAGGGATCTTTAAGGTTAAACATCCACACTAGGGGCTTGTGATCGGTAATTACTTCAAAGTGTCGCCCGTATACATATGGTCTAAAGTGTGTCACTGCCCAAACAACGGCTAGAGCTTCTTTTTCTATTGTAGAATAGTTCTTTTCTGCTTTATTTAGTATTCTGCTGGCAAATGCTATAGGTAGATCATTTCCTTCTGCATTTCTTTGCGACAGAACAGCGCCTATAGCTTCATTGCTGGCGTCCGTTGTTAGGTAAAAAGTTTTTTCGAAGTTAGGATATTGTAAAATAGGGGGTTCAGTGATTGCTTGTTTTAATCGTTTAAAGGATTCGTCGCAGAATGCGTCCCATTTGAATGGCACGTCTTTGCGGAGGAGTTTGTTCAAAGGGTTAGCTATTTTTGAGAAATTTTTTATAAATTTTCTATAGTACCCTGCTAAACCTAAAAAGGATTTTATTTGTTTTTGATTACGGGGAGGTTCGATTTTGTTAATGGCTGTAATTTTTTCGGGGTCTGGTTTTACACCCTCTGCTGTAATGATGTGCCCCAAATACATAACTTCTGTTTGTAAAAATTTGCATTTGGATAATTTGAGTTTAAGGTTGAACTTATCTAAGGCCTTCATAATTTCAATAAGCTTCTCGTTGTGATCTTTCAAATTCTTTCCATAGATCACAATGTCATCAAGGTAGACTAAACACATTATCCCCTGTAACCCAGACAGGACAACGTTCATAAGTCTTTGGAACGTAGGTGGTGCATTCCTTAGCCCGAATGGCATTCTGTTAAATTCGAAATGACCGTTTGCAGTACTAAATGCTGTCTTATGTTTATCCTCTTCAGTGATTTCGATTTGGTGAAAACCGTTTGCTAGGTCTAGGGTGGTAAAATACTTTGAGTCTCCAAGTTGTCCAAGAATGTCGTCGATATTGGGGATTGGGTATGCATCTGGAATTGTAGCCTCATTTAATTTTCGGTAGTCTATAACGACTCTCCATTTTTGGTCTCCCTTTTTGGGGACTACGAGTAGGGGTGCATTCCAGGGGCTATTGCTTGGTCTGATCACTCCGTCTTGCAACATTTGGTCAACTTGGTTTTTGATTTCCTGCTTGTGGATCTCCGCTAGGCGGTATGGTCGTATATTCGCGGGAATTGTGTTTTCGCTCGTCTTAATGGGGTGTTTTATTCCTGAAGTAGAAGACAATTTGTCTCCCTCTAGAAGGAACAAATGATTGAAATCCCTGCAAATATCTCTTATTGACTGCTTTTCCTCCGAGTTGAGGTGATTAAGATCTAGCTCGGCTTCTATTTTATTTAACCTGTTTTCTATAACCTGGTCAATTTTAGAGGTGCGTAAGTTATGGATGTAGTATTTATTTGAGTTGTGACACTCAAGGTTTAGATTTTCTATTTCGACTTCGTCTTCATTTGTGTTTAAAATGGATATGTACACGTAACCGTTCTTGGGCGAAGTAATGGCCGCTGATGTGTAGACTTTCGGAGCTATTTCTTGTGAGAAATATATTTTTTCAGTTTGATGTGCTACTGGACCATATTTAATGAATTTTTCGGTCCTGCCCGGAATTGTTAGGATTTTTCGCTCATTGATAAAATCCACAGAAAATTGTCTGTCCTTAAAATGGTATTTAAAAACATTATTTCTGTAATCCACCATTGCGTCGAATCGTCTGAAGAAATCTTCTCCTATTATTCCATCTTGTGTGATTGGGAAACTATTTGGAATTACGTGGAATAGGTGTGTTATCCTCTGACCATTTATGAGTTCAAGATTTAGTTTAGTGGTGCCCAGCGTAGATGTAGGCCTGTCGCTTATTCCTGTTAATTTGGTGACTGTGTCCGTATTTACCCATATGTCTGGTTTAAGCGTTTTCAATTTAATTAGGCTTATAGCGGCACCAGTGTCTAAAAGCATTTGTGCGATTTGGGAGTTGAACTCTCTTGACGACAATTTGATCTGACTTTTGAAGTTCGAAGTCCTAGTAAAAGCGCTGAAATTTGCGATGGATTCGCGACGCTTTCCGATGCCAGTGCCCTTACAAGTTGTTTCAATTTTGCTCTTAGGACTCTGGGTATTGTCTACACAGCCGGTATTAACCGCGGGCTTGGAATGAGTGGCAATAGGTTGATTTTGATTTTTAAGATTCGGTGAAAAAGTCTTACTTGAAGATTTATTTAAAAATTCTTGTAAATTGTTTATTTGCTCAGGACTTCTATTTTGACGATGGTTTTGATTTAAGTTTGAGTTAATTTTCTCAATTTCTTGTTGTATTTCGTAAGGGTGCTTACTTTGATATCTTAAATTTGAACTAGTAATTTGGGGTATTCTGCCCCGACTTATTGATATGTGGATTTGACTCTTAGAGGTATTTTCTCGTTTTTGTTTCGGAAGTTTCGCTTCTTCATTCTTGAATGGGTTTATTTTCACCTTTGAAAAAGTGTACTCATGAGTCTGAGACAGTGGTTTTGGTGTTTGTCGAGAAATGTTCTCTAGAACAGAATCGCCTTTGGAATTAGAAGATTTGGAATTTGGAATTAATGATTGCGATTTCCGCTCTTGAGAATTGTTTTCTTGGTTTAGTAAACCTTTAGTGTCTGGATACAGAAAGTTTTCTTTTTTATTTTGAGACAGTGGATACAGTGGATTCAGGGAATTCGATTTTTCATTTTGGGACAGTGGATTCAGTGAATTTAATTTTTTATTTTGAGACAGTGGATACAGTGGATTCAGTGAATTTGATTTTTTATTTTGAGACAGTGGATTCAGTGAATTTGATTTTTTATTTTGATACAGTGGATTCAGTGAATTTGATTTTTTATTTTGATACAGTGGATTCAGTGAATTTGATTTTTTATTTTGATACAGTGGATTCAGTGAATTTGATTTTTTATTTTGATACAGTGGATTCAGTGAATTTGATTTTTTATTTTGATACAGTGGATTCAGTGAATTTGCTTTTTTATTTTGATACAGTGGATTCAGTGAATTTGATTTTTTATTTTGATCTTGCAATGTTTTTATACACCTCAATTCATGTGCCTTACCTGGCTCCGGGTGTTGGACGGGCCAGGTCTTTGGTAGTTTCCCGTATTTTGAGGAGAACGTTGAGATGGGTTTTCAACCCTTCCATTGTTGAATTGCCTTTTTCTGCACTGGTCTATTGTATGCCCCAGATTTTTGCAATATCGACACGATAGAGATAGAGTATTTTGTAAGTTATTAATTCCCGCATTCTGACCAGTATTGTTGGTTTGACGATTTACTCTGTAGCTATTAGGATTTCTGGTATAAGGGTCTTGTTGAAGACGACACTCGTTTGTGTTATGCGTCCTCGTTCGGCAGTTATGGCAATATTTGCTTACTTCTGACCTAGCAGAGACAAGAAGTTTCTCTTCTTCCATTGCTATGTCGATTGCCTCATCCAAATCTTTGCATCTAGCACTTTTTACTAGTATTTTTATTTGGGGTATTAAGCCGTTACAAAAACTGCTAAGGATCATTCCACTATTTAAGTTTCTGATGGCTGTATTTGCAGTTTCATCATTGGTGTTTGCGTTTGCGTTGTTGAGTTCGTCAAAAAGGGCATTAGCTCTTTCCGCATAGGCACTTATTGGTTCTTTGTAGTTTTGTTTAAATTGGAAAACTTCGGTCTGTATCACCTGTATAGACCGGGTTTTCCTGAAATTTTTAACAAGAGCCTCCTTTAAATCCTTCCAGGTATCGTAATTGTTATATTTAATGATAACATTATATGCCCGGCAAGTTAATTTAGATTTGACGATATCAACGAGTTCGGCTTTTTCAAAATTAGAGGTAGTTTTGTTGCTTTGCAAGTCAACGAGTTGAATGAACCTGTCTAAATCTCGAGTAGTACCATCGAACTCAGGTATGAGCTTAATAGCCTGTGTAGGGTTAAATGCAACTGCCATAGTGGTTTGTCTGGCTGGTTCCGAAAAAAATAAAGATCGACCAAGGGTTGAAGGCTTTTCTTGGTTAGGCAGACCAAATTCGTTTAGAAACGATGGGTTAGTTTCGTTAAGAATGTGGGGCGGTGAATTTCGTTCACTAGGCGGGTTAGATTCGTTAAGAATGTTATGCGGTGGTGGAGAACGTCCCACTGGCATTTGTCTATTTGACGACTGAGCTACGGGCACTTCACTTTCTGAGGAGCTACGAGAGCGTTTAATTTTTCTATTTCTTAGGGAAATATTTAGGTTAAGGTTAGACATTAATTATGTCATTTAAATTAATGGTGTTAGTTCTGACACAAGAAATAAAACTGGATTTGGGTTTAGAGTAAATGGACTTATGGAAAAAAAAAAAATTTTCGGGGATATAAAAGTACATAAACGAATAAAAAGTTAATGACTTAAACTAGCTTACACGGCGAACATGATGATGATGGAGTGAGTTGAGTTGAGTTGAGTTGAGTTGAGTTGAGTTGAGTTGAGTTGGGTTTCTTCCTTCCTTCCTTCCTTCCTTTTCTGTTGACCACAGGAATTTGGATACCTCTGTGGGTTGGCACTGAATTTAGACGGCTTGAGTTAAGTTGGGTTTCTTCCTTCCTTCCTTCCTTCTCTGTTGACCACAGGAATTTTGATACCTCTGTGGGTTGGCACTGAATTTAGACGGCTTGTATATATATTTTTTGTGTTTGGTCTTTTTCTACACTTCACTTTTAACTTTTGGAGGATTTATTTATTATTATTTTTATTTGGGAGTTAAGTCAGATGCTTTAACTTAACAATCCCACCGCTGCCACCATTTGTTGAGTCTAGGACGGACTCTAAAATAAAAACACTCGTCGTATGCACGTCACTTTTTCAACTGCCGTCTGTGTATCGTCTTCGCCACCTTGTTGCCTCCGATCGTCACCAGTTTCCAGGTCAGCCACGCAAAATGATTCGTACCCTTGACACAGTGTATTTCATAGGAAATGCGACACATGGTCCCAATTGGTTACCTCACGCTGCGGTGGGTCAGTATTGCTTATAGGTTTGCAATTTATATTGGTTACCTCACGCTGCGGTGGGTCAGTATTGCTTATAGGTTTGCAATATGACGCCGCAGTGTTTTGTGTTGCTTTTATTCCTCATACGTATAACGCAATTCAATAGACACTTGATCGTTTTACGATGCAATTCTATGAGTTATCGTTCTAGGGCACAAGTGGCCACCATATGTCATGTGTGTCATGTGTTGTAGGGCGAGTATCTAGGGCGTGTGTGTGGTCTCTGTTTTGAGGGCACAACAAATCGGTTGTGAAGATAATTAAGTGTAAAGTAATACAGCGAATTAAGTGATTGGTTTGAGTCGTTTAGGAATTGTTTTAAGTGATATTCTTTTAAGTGAATAATTAGAAAGTGTAAGTAAATGGATTTTATTAGAAAAGTTAAACAGAATAGTGGTTTATCTTTTCCAATCTCAGCCGGAATGTAACAATACATTAAAAGTGGTTTGTACGCGTTTATCACTTCGTTCCTTCGCCCTTGTGTGAAAAGGCCTTAATTGTTCTTGCTCGTTCTTCTACTTTCTGGTGAGTGGCGTTAACTCTGCTGGATCATCAAAGTAAAAGTATGTGATGACTATCATTGTCCGCGTTCCACTCTCCACTAGAAAATTAGCGGCCATGTCAAAATCCATATACATTTTTTTTTACATTTTACCACTTGCGCTAGACATCTAGCGCTTTTTGTGAAATGCCAATTTTGTTTACGTGGAGTTTGACCGCTATTCATCTAGCGGGCAGTGGAACGCGGACATTAACAGCGACAATGCGGACATGCGCAGATGGGTTTTAAATAATGATAAGAATATTGAGTGCAGCTGTTTTCGCAGGATTAAGGGAGAAAATATTTCATTCTTTAACTTTAACGTAAAGGTCATATTCGCGTGATTTTCGATTAAGTCAGAGGTGAGTGTATCATCAGCAAAACACTGTTCTCGAGGAAATCTAATCGGGATCGATATTTTTATAAGTCATGCATCTAATCCAAATCGCAATTTCATTGACCCCTTAAAAAATCCCACTACCTCTGTGATCGATATACTTACGTTACACTCTCCTTGAGCTGCACAATGGCTACATCGGCATCGAAGTTATCAACTTCCGGTCGATAGTCTGGATGTCTGATGAGTTGCTGCACTCCCAAATTGACGGCATTCTCCCATTCAGTCAGACTATGCCGGCCCATGGACAACAGTAAATTCTCATTTTTCATACCTTCCAATCCTTGTTGGAAGCAGTGAGCAGCACTGACTACTGTCCTGGTTGAGATTAGGCTCCCTCCACACTGAAACGACAGTGTACTGACGTTTCTTGTGTAAATAGCAACAATCCACGGGAACCGTGCTCTACCGATAACTTCCCCATTGACAGCCAGCTTCTTAATGCTAAAGTTATTGTTCTCCTGGCCACAAATCGAATCAATGTAACTTGATGACGAAGGTCCTGTTGCAATAGTAGGTCTTGTCGCAGTTTCTGTTGCCGCGACAGTGGGTGGGAGATTTCTTGTAGCGAATTGGCTGGGTAAACGAAATCCGGGACTAAAAAATGAGTTTACGTTGTCGAGATTGTTTTCCGGAGCGGGTGTATTAAATGTTCGCCTAAAGAATTCCTTTGCATCAAACGGAGCATCGTCTGCATTAAGAAGATAAATAAATTTGTGCAAAATATAACCTGAATTAGAGCGAAACACGTACTGTGATCAGCAGTTGGATTGATAAAGTGTTGGTTGACTGGTCTTCTTGTATTTGGAACTGGATCTATATAAGGTTGTTGTTGTGGGAACTGAGACTGCGGTTGTCCTGCTGATAGACTAGCGTAAGTTCTAAGGGTGTGCTCCAGGTTAACAGTGGCTCGTGGTGGGGAATCTAGAAAGAAATTTGACAGATGAGCATACATCGTTTGTATAAGGGCGCAGAAAATTCAAACCTCTGGGACCAGAACATATTCTGATATTATTAACTGTGATGTCGGTGACTCGAGGCACAACATTTTGCAGCGGAAAATCAACTCGGTAAGTAATCGGCACACCCGATCTGATGTAATCAAAAACTCGGTCCTTGTCAATGTTCAGCGATAACTTGCCCGAGTATTCCTGAAAAAATAGCAATGTCAGAATCATATTCAGTGGTGCATATTTTTTTTGTTTCGAAATGGTAAAATTACGCGAGCTTTTAAATAAATTTCTTCGAGGGTAATTCCAGTATTTTTTTTAGTTATTTCCACTTGATGCTATGTTACAAAAGCAGCTCTATTTATGTACTGTGCAGATAAGCCAACGTGATTCCCCAGAAGACTTCCCTCGTGTGGGATTCGCTTACTTGTG
Organism: Cheilosia urbana; assembly: GCA_946477585.1. Taxonomy (NCBI): domain Eukaryota; kingdom Metazoa; phylum Arthropoda; class Insecta; order Diptera; family Syrphidae; genus Cheilosia; species Cheilosia urbana. Next base: position 18,682,846 of record OX297853.1, on the reverse strand, counting down.
TATGTAGAGCGAATGTGAATATCAGAATCTTCTTGAATTGTCAAGTGACAAGAAGCTGACTAGTATTGAACTCGAATTCGCAAACAACGGCGAAGTAGTTGGATTTTGAATGAATGCATTTTTGTAACATGTGTGCGAGCTCGGCGATTAGATTAAATGTGGAATGGACGACCCTGACCTTAACTGATTACGCATATACATAGAAAATTTATTTTCCTTGTGGTTATCGATAGTCGAAAACACAACTTTCGTGTTGCGGCGTCCAAAATTAATAAGGGAAATAAACCGAACAATAGCAATGAAAGCTCAAAAGAGTTGTAAAAAAAATAGTCGCCTACTGCGGGACTATTTTTTGACGTGTTACCGCACTTATTGGGAACTCGGGAACTCCCACAGATAAATAAATTAACCAACATAATGTACTCTCCCCCACTTATGTAGGTGTTCAACGATAAACCATTAAATGGAAGGTTAGGAACAAAATGGTTGCAAAATGACTAAGAGAGAAGGTACTTTAATGCAAAAATAAGTGTTAAATGGGGGCGCTTAAACGCAATTTGTGGTGATGAATGTGGTTTTCACATTCACACGCCCGATTTGTGCATTAACAGAGTTCATACTCTTTGTATAGGGCCACCGTTTTGGGTTATCTGCAAGAAAGGGTGGTTTTATTATTCCCAGGCGTAAGGTATTTTTGTTTCATTAGAATTTTGTGTCAACATTATACAGTGTACACATCAGTGAGTCTGAGTCTTACCAATAAACACTTTTAGTATCGACGTTAAATATTAGTAATTCGAAATATAGCTATGTATTTCCTCGTGGTCATAACATACTTGAACTGACATTTATGTGATCCACAACGGAACATAAAACGGAAGCTTATTATTATTAGATATGTAACGGGTGATTTTTTAAGAGGCTTAGAATTTAAAAAAAAAAAAAAAACACAAAAAATTCGAAAAATGAATGAAATATTTATTTGAATCGATAGTTTGAACCTTGCAATTTAATGTTTAAAGATAATTTCATGCAAATGTTGACCGCGGCTGCGTCTCAGGTAGTCCATCCGCTGAGTCCAATTTTGGCATACTCTTTTACACATATCGGCCGGTATCTCACGAATGAATGCATGGATGTTGGCTTCCAGTGCGTCAATCGAAGCAGGCTTATCCCTATACACATTAGCCTTGACATACCCCCACAAAAAATAATCTAATGGTGTCAAATCGCACGATCTAGGCGGCCAATTGACCGGCCCGAAACGTGAAATTAACTGTTCACCAAACTCGCCTCGCAATTGCGCCATTGTTTCGCGTGCTGTGTGGCATGTGGCACCGTCTTGTTGAAACCACATATCATGCAAGTCAAGAACTTCCATTTCGGGCAAAAAAAAGTTTGTTATCATCGCTCGGTAGCGTTCACCATTGACAGTAACGCTGCGATTCGCATCATCTTTGAAGAAATATGGCCCAATAATGCCGCCGGCCCATAAACCGCACCAAACAGTGGCTTTTTCGGGATGCATTGGTAGCTGTTGCAATGCTTCTGGCTGATCTTCACTCCAAATGCGGCAATTTTGCTTATTTACGTACCCATTCAACCAAAAATGAGCCTCATCGCTGAACACAATTTTTCGATAAAAAAGTGGATCCTCGGCCAGCTTTCCAAGAGCCCATTCACCAAAAATTCGGCGTTGTGGTAGGTCGGCTGGCTTTAGTTCTTGCACAAGCTGTATCTTAAAAGGCTTTACGCACAAATCTTTCCGCAAAATTTTCCACGTAGTGCTGTAACAAAGGCCTTACTGCTGGGAACGGCGCCGAATCGACATTTCGCGGTCTTCTGTCACACTAGCTGATACGGCCGCAATATTTTCTTCACTACGCACAGTACGTAAACGTGTTGGTGGTTTAATGTCCAACAAAGTAAATTTGGTGCGAAATTTGGTCACAATCTTCCGAATAGACTGCTCAGAAGGTCGAGAATGCCGATCATAAAATGGAAGCAGCGCGCGATGAACATTTCGAACCGAGCACGAATTTTGATAGTAAAATTCAATAATTTACAAGCGTTGTTCATTTGTAAGACGATCCATGGTTAATGCCCCTATTATCGTTAGCGAATCGAACAAAAAATCTTGCGAATGTGACTTATTTGTATTATGGTTAGCGAATTTAACAAAATTCATTCGCCTGAACTGTCAACCCACTGGCGAATGTAAAATTTCGCCTTATTACGGTTTGCGAATTTGTGAAATGTCATTCGCCTTAAACTTCAAATTTTGGCGAACAAAACTATTTGGTGAAACCAGAGGCGAACGAAAAGGAATGAGCTACAGCAATGACGGAAAATTCAAGAAAAAGGTATAAAACCCATTCAATTCATGTAGAAACATTATATATATAATGAAAAATGCCTTTTACAGTTACAAAAGAAGCAATTCCAGCCAAATGCAGAAGCTAGTAGAGCTTATGGAAAAAAATCCAGACATAGCCAAAGGGTTGGTACAGTTTGGAGCGTCGAAAAAGTCTAACGGAGAATATTGGGATACCTTCGCCGTTGACATAAATACTCTTGGTCCACCCATACGAAGTGGAAAAGAATGGCATAAAGTAAGTACAAAATTTATAAACCACATGAATATTTGCTTAAAAAAATTTGAATATTTTAAGGTTTGGTTGGACTACAAACTTAAGCTAAAAAAAAAGATAGCTGGAAATAATAAAGAAATAGTTGGAACTGGCGGAGGCCCATATAGTCAACTTTCACTGTCACCAACTGAACAAGCCGTGGATGCTTTACTCAACATCACACAAAATGTTAACCCAAGTGGCGTATTGTTCGGTCCTATGAGAAGGGGAGACGCTCCAATCGGAAACACAGATGGTTTAGACGATTTGATCGAAGAAGACCCATGGGACATAAATGAAACAGAAGCAGTCAATGTTCCTAGGGAAACGCCTACTCGAACAAGGAATATAACCTACAAAGAAAAAATAAATTCCCGAGAGATTGAACGAATGAACATATTGAAAGAGCAAACCTCAACTCAAGCTGTGCTGCTCAGCATCTCGCAATCGATTGATAGCACATTAAAAGAAATTTCAACATACGCTAAAAAAACGTTTGAGCTCAAGAATGAAGAACTGGCTCTGCTAAAAGCCAAAGAAGAACGGAAAGGAAAAGAGAACTATGAGAAGTCCATCCGTCATAAGGAAAAACTTGATCTCCAATTGCGTGAACTTGAATTGAAAGCAACAAGATATAATTAGTTTCAAATACCTTTGACACACGCCTAGCGCAACACATCCATATAGAAGTACAAATAGAATTAACAAGCGATACTGTGCAGTTATTATTATTTATTTTTTGTTACGTGCAATTGAATTTAGTTATATAATAATGAATTGTTTTTTCTGTTCTGTGCCATTGAATTTATTTGTTTTGTTATTCTTTTTTAATACCTAATAAACAAACTAGCGTATTAGTGAATTTAAAATCTGCATTCGTCTTTGTTGGCCTTCTCGGAGATCGTTATTTGTTTCTGGCTCAATTCCTTCGGTTGCATTTGATCCTTGTACATGGTTTTCCGTCTCTACTGGAATCGTTATGTTAAAATGTTGACAAATGTTATGCAAGGCACAACATGCATTTATCATTTTTGTGCTCGTTTTTGGTGAGTAGTGCAGTTTTCTTTCACTGGTCAAAAGGCATCGGAAGCGGGACTTTAAAACACCAATAGTTCTTTCAATGATGTTCCTTGCCTTAGCATGTACTGTGTTGTATCTTGTTTCCCTACTTCCAGGACTCGCATTTCGGAAAGGTGTCATCAAATACGGGTGTAGCGGATATCCTGAATCTCCTGAAATTGTTTTCAATTACATATTTGTTTATGTTATTTACCTGCAAATATTAATGATTTGTACTTACCTAAATACATTGAACTCCTTTCACCATTTCGGTACCATCTTGCAAGCACCGCTTTTAGTTCACTTGAGGTCCAAATGAACGAATCGTGATTAGATCCAGGATACCTTCCATCTACGTACCTAATCACCATATTGTGATCACAAGCCTGTATATGCAAAATACCTAAAGCAGATAATATAATGTATATAATTTATTGTATTTAAGTACTTACTATCATGGTATTTAAGCTGTAATATCCTTTCCTATTTAAATACTGATGTCTCAACTGACTTGGGGCAACAATTCCAATGTGGGTTCCGTCCACACAGCCAACCACCCCAGGAAATCCAGTTTTAACGAAAAATGAGCTCCTTGCCTGTTGTTTTTCATTTTCGGTCATTTCTGTGTTTATCCATTCTTTGCACAATACAGATTGGAACACATCTAAAACTTCTTTCAGAATCACAGACACAGTTGGTTGCGCGAGACCCAGATCAAAGTCGTTGCCTACGCTCCTTTGATAACTCCCGTCAGCAAAGAATCTAAGTGCGCAGGCCAACTTTATAATAGGAAGGATTGAAGAAGTGCGCATAAATATGAAATTGTCTTTTATTTGGTCCAACACATGCACGAATGCTTCTTTGGTTAAACGAAAGTTCGACACAAATCTAAAAAAAAAATCACTGAATTACTTCGTAAATTAAAGTGTTTAATGTATTTAGGTACTTACAAATGGTTTGGAAGTTCTAGAGGATTGGAATTATCCCTTATTCTTCGCCTCAATCTACACATATCTAATGCTACCTCCGTATTATTTTCTTCAAAAAATAGATCAATATTGCTGATCATTTTGCACAAAGGTTTTTTTATTTTGAATATTCTTTTTATTTTGACATAAATGTTCGAATTGACGTTTTGATGCTGTCATTTTCGTTTTTGTTATTTTGGTAGCCTTTGATTTCTAGGCGAATGAATTAATTCGCCAAACATAATCGTACAAGGCGAGTGTTTCGACAACTCACTCGATTTACGCGAATAATTCGACTCGCTAACGATAATAGGCCTATAAATTGCAAACCAAACTGAAGCTGTTTGACAGTGACACAAGGTACTAAACACACGTCAGCTATCAAAACCAGTGTTGCCAAAACCAAACCAGCTAAAAAATCACCCGTTATATTTTCCATACAAATTTTGCAATTGTGAGTCTCCGAAAATTTAAAGTCAAGACTAAAATTTTTTATTAGAACGGTGCAATGATTTAATGTGGAAATAATAAATGCATGCTTGACCGGTAACCACAATGGGCAACATTTTATTATGGTCATCTTTCACCAGTAGCAGCAACTAAATTATCAATAATTAAATTTTATCGAGAATCTGTCAGCAATTGGAGAACTCAAGTATTGAAGTCATTAGTCTTGTTCGCTTTGAAAGAACTTCCAGTCACTGATTTAAATATTGAAGAATTCACCGAAAAAAAAAAAAACAAACCGTCAGAATGTCAATTTGTTGATACCGAATTGGCTCAAATTACAATCATTATAAATGTTGCCTTTAAAATGTTCCTTGTCATACTAATATAACGATCGTTCTTATGAAACTACAAATATTAGTGGAAATCTTAAGACTTATGTCGTTTTCCATTGGGCAAAAAGAAGTGTCCGGGATAGTCCGGAATCGAAAAATCCGCTTCTGAAACCGTTCCATTGGAACAAAAAATACTCTTCTGGCGATTCTGAAATTAGAATTTCGCTTCTTAATTTGAAATCAGAATCCACTCAAGAAGCACTCAGTGTTTTATACAAGGCAGATGACAGTTGCCGTTACACTACAAGCCAAACAAATTGGTCTTTATCATTTTTAGTTCCGATTTCTTATTCAACACGTTTATATAGTTTTTTTTTTCACACAAGGAAAACGTGTTCTTAATAATATGTTGCCATTAATCATAGTGCCAGTTATGAATTTGTTTGACTACGTAAATGAAGAAGAATATATTAACAAGTCGCTGTCTGCCTTAGTATTTGCCTGAGTAACAATTCATTTACATTTTATACAATTTGAATAAATTATTACATAATTTTGTTCATCTAAAAGTCAGTATTGAAGATGTGCTTAAGGCATGAGGGGACAATATTACTGCTTTGCTGTGGCAAGGGGCAGAGCGATCCATATGCAAAGGGCGCTTTTAAGTCCTGCAGATATTGGAAACATGGAACCAAGAAGGGTGCTGAGGTTTATAAAGAGCCTCAACATCTCCCTGGGTTAAATAATGAAGGCCAGCACAATAGATCTCTTCTGGTCGCAGTGTACAGGGCCTACCACCTACAATACAATACTGCTTTGTTTGATCGCACTTTGCAATGTCCACCAGTAAATGGTAAAATGTTACTAATACGCCCGAGTGTCCCCCAAGTAAAAAAAAATCAAATAAAATTAATTTTGCTGTAAATGTCTTTATATTTTTCACCGCTTCATTCCATTAGAATGTGTTTGTTTTGTTTTAATCTGAAGAAGGGAGAAAATGCCTAATGCAACGTCAGGGTGTCATCTATATATATAAAATACAATGTTTTAATATTTGTCCTCTAAAGACTCTAAAACTATCCAATCGATTCGGCCCAAACCGGTTTCATTTGAAAGGTAATAGGCCAAATTAGGTTTTCGGCTATATATATTTCAAGTGGGCATGGCCCCTCCCACATAAATTGAATAACATCATATATCTTGACTATTGTGATAGCAAGAGTTTTGAAACATTGCAGTAACCCATACGTTACTGAATTGAATAATCAGGAAAAAATTGTCGGGATCGGACCAGTGGGAGTGGCAGCTCCTATACAAAGCAAATATTTAATATCATATATCTACAGTTCTACAGTAGCCAGAGTCTTAGAAATTTGTGCACGTGAAAAAAAAGACTGTTTGCTGGGACAAAAATTAAAAAAAAAAAAAAAAACATGATCTATGCAAATAAAACTTTTCAAAATGAATTAAGGGTATTAAGGAATTTATTTTGAATTATTATTATTTTTTTTTTTTTAAACAAAGGAAGATGTTTATGTTTACGTTAACTGTCTTTTTGTTCTTTTTTATTAAATGTTGATCTCGTTTAAGTTATTATTTTAGTAAATAATAAAAATAAAAAATTAAACGTATTCTTATAGACTGAAGAAAATGTGTTTTTAAATTGAACCGAAATTAAGTTTAACTAATTTTAAGTGCATATTTTAAATGCGTATTTGGCATTTTTAAGCGCATATTTTGAGATTTTTAGGGCATGAAAATCCGAACCCTTGATACATGAAAAAATTAAAAAAAAAAAAAAAAACAGAAATCAGAAATCAAGAGTAAATTGAAACATACCTAATTTGACTTATTTTCGTTCCTGATGCTAGTATTTAATATAAATTAAAGAGATGGTAAAAAATGTTAAAATAAATACAACTATTAGTGTATCCAACCTTCTGAAGTCATTGGGTCCACACTTACGTGGGAGAAGTTGTTTTTTGTTTGTTTTTGTTCGAGCGATCGCAACCGCCCGGGACTCGTGCATCTACTACAGTGATCAATGTTACTGGAACTTTCGTGGATACGCAAATAGCTCTGAATAAATAAAACTATATTGTTCAAATTTCTACTAATTTAATACATAAAAAAATCACTTCCATTTAAAAGAATTGCCTTGCTGTACCTTTGCCGGCTAAAACTTTGCACCGCTCCAAAGTGCGTTAGTGCGAACCTTATTAAACTCTTCCGCCAAAAAGTCTCGTCGGCGTTTTTTTTTTTTTTTTTAAATAAATAACAAATTTCTACAGAAGTGTAACGTACACAAACGAATGGTTTTATAAGGCTTAAGCCTAAACGGGCTTGTTGCGCTACCTATCGAATTTGTAGATGAATACAAACAATTTAAAATTCTTAAAAACAAAACAAATAAACTAGTTCATCGCCAGGGGATTTAGTTTGACAGAACTTTTTTTTAGATTAACAAAGGCCAACACTAAAACATTCGACAGAAATGTACATGTCAATTAGTTTCAATTTAGTTGCCTTAAGCGCTTTTCATCCGTTTTGTCTCAGGTGTGACAAATGTCCAAAAAATTACAAATATTCCTTTTGAGGTGTGTAGACATTTTCATTTGTTTGTGAATTGTTGTTTTTCGATGGAACAACTCTTAACAACAACTCGTAGACACAGTCATAGTTTCATTTGTTGTATGCGACATTATTTTGTCATACCTGATTCAAGACTCCCGGCTGTGTCATTTCGATCTGCACTGTTGTCGTTCCATGTGAAACATCTCTGAGCGTTATTATCCCAAAGTTGCTAAATCCATCGGTTGAATATTCAAATATATTCGGGCAGGGAATTCGGGGGGTCTGATTATACTGAGACAACGATCCATTGCAAGAAAACACAACTATAACCACTAAAGCCACGTTCACCTTTGACACAGTTCGCATGATTACGAGTATTTCTCAATTTGAATGTCCTGTCCCCGCGCGAAATTACAATCAAATCAAATTGGCTATCAATCAATATTCTATAACCAAATCTGGGCACTTAAGTCACACAATATCAAAGCTCAGTTTCAAAAATTAATACACACAGCCGATGTATGTTCCGATCCGCCAATTACTGTCCGACTGATGGTTTTTATTAATCACAAGTCTTCCGCTCAATCGCTCGCTTCATCAATAAATAAATAAACAAACAGAAAAAAAAAAAACGTATCTTCGATGCGAATTCCCCGATTATGAATCTAAAAAAAACTATTCTGCGATTCGCGGAATTAAGACCTCGTCGTTTACACTAATAACGCTGCATAGTTATGGCAGTTGTCTGTCAAAAAAGTAGTTTTCGTTCTTAGATCAATAAATTAATGTAGAAACTCGTTTTCGAACGACTCGAGCGGAGCCTTAGACCGTCTTCACCGACACTTTGACGATGTCTATGCACGCCATAAAAACAATAAACGACCCAAAACTCTAATCATCTGTTAAGGTGCGGATCTCTGAGAGACAAATGGCGGAGATATTATCTCAATTCTGGGGAAACAAAATCCCCCGACTCGAGTGTTAAAGCGCGTCGTGTATTGAAATCAGCGTCGCTAATCACAATTCACAAATAGCTTTTATTTCGTATTCATACTAAGTATACCAAATATCATAACGTGATTTTGTTGTAATTAGAAAACGAATCAAGTCGCTCTCGAACTGATAAGAGCAAGCAGGGGCGCTTGGCGTGAGTTTGGTTTCGTTCAAAAATTTCACTTTGAGGTAGGTATTCTCTTAACACTGTGACTAATGTCTTTCTTATGTTGTCAATGCGGTTTGGAATTAAAAATCCACCCCGGAAGCCGGAAGACTGGGTTTTGTTCGGATTGAATATTTTGTGAAAGTAGTCACACCTACTGTGTATACCTACATCCTCTACAGTGGTGTTAGAGAAGCACAATATAAGCTCTTGCAAGCACCCAGCGGAATTTTAGTGGGCGCATTCTATGCAGACAGCATGAATTCGATATTTCGCTAAACAAATTTTTAACGACAAGCAAATATTCTTCCTGCCTGAAGCCTGAACTTGTCATTTGTCACAGCCTTATTACAAATGTCCGTCTTAAAGAGAACGACATTTAACAAACGCCAATCGGTGTAACATTATGGCCGTACAAATTAAATAGGTAAATAATTTTAAAATCAAGTTTATTGACAGATGATAATAATTGTTATATAAGTCGAAGGAATGAAATGTCGGCGGGCTGTATAACATCTAAACCCACTCATAAATTTAATTTCGAATGACTGTAATAAGAACCGGTATTGCGCACAAGGCATGATGTCACTTAATTAATTATTTTCGTATACAAAAATTAATGTTTGCTTATCAGCAGTCAACTAAAGAAATTCATCTGATTCTTCGAATTTACTGGTGTGGCCTAAGACGTCATCTAGCTAGGTATGGCTTGATAGTATTTCTATTGTAAAACGACAAAATTACGCCGCATTGTGAATTGTGACAGTGAAATGTACGTACAAATTTGGTATTGCATAAAATACGCCTCTTCCAGTTGTTTTAGGTACCCTCCGCATTAACTCATGGTCTGACAGGGTTCTGTAGTTTGCTGTTACAGTGTTCAGTGGTAGAAATGCTACCATTATATTGAACTGGTTTATACGCAACATATTGGAATATTGGAAAACAAACTACAAAAAAAAGAGGGTGTGCTTGTGTCTTGTGACCAGTGACCACACGCCAGATGTGAAACTTCTCTCGCTAAATGTGGATGTTAGATTGAATATGAGTTGTAGTTGAATATAATTAAGAAATTTAATTTAAAAACCAAATCTTTACAATATTACTAGCGTGCCCGGCGAACTTCGTCCCGCCCAAAATTGACTTTTTAACTAAAATAATTTTCACTTCCACCTGAAATAATTTTCATGATCCCAACTACGATCAAAAATAAAAATAAAAAAACTCTCCTTAGAAAATGTATGGAAAATCAATTTTCACAAACTTTCCAAGTGTCGCCGTATGAACCTTCCTTAGGCGTAGACAAACGCAACAAAGAAGATTAACGTGTCGGGCAACCTTCTGCTTTTTGACTAAAATGGTTTACAGTACACGACGTACAAATTCGTTCTCAATAAGCGGATTCCGGAATGAGAATGTTTGTCTTTGAATTTTTGATTTTTTTTGATTTGGGATCCTTCACCACCAAATCAAACGCATTCTGTTACAAAGTCCCGGTGCATTGAGGTTGCGCAACAAAATTATAAATGAGCCGACTTTCAATTGTATAGATGTAAGTCCGGAAGATCAAAAGAATTCAAAAATTCAACTAACCCCCATAAAGTTTTGTTTTCACGACAAAAAGTAGCATATGTCCTTCCTTGGGCCCATGCGAATTTAAACCAAAAATCATAAAAATTGAAGGATTGGTTCCCGAGTTATCAGTGCGCACATACGGACGTCAGTCTTTTTTATATGTAGCTGTACCCACCCGCCTTTGCTCATACCTTTCGTATTAAGTCCTGCTCACATTTTGCAAAGTCCTTTATTTGGGCAATTTCCATTAATAATTTTAATGCTTCCGCAACCCGTTCTCCTATCCCGCTTATGTTTTGCAAAGTACCATCTATAGGGTCCGAAACTATAGTACCTATATTTCAATCTTGAAGCAACCATACACTGAGAATACTAAATTTAAAAATATGGGTACCAAGCCCGAAAATTTCTTTCCTACACCCATAACATGGCAAGCTTACCCATGTCTTCGATGTCATTCCCAAATCGAGGCTAAGGTAGCCAACAAAGAGTTACCATAGCACGCGGTTGTTAACAAAATTAATTAAAATTAATTTGGGTCGGGTATGAACACCGTACACCAATGTCCTGTTACCCGCTAAGCTTGCTATGTTTGCTTATAACAACCTTTTATCAGCTGCGTTACCTAGTCGTTACGGTACAAGCACTGCCATACGGCTATGATAGCTCTTTTCTGTACAGTTCTCCTTAGGCTATAAGGTTGTTATGGCCCGTAGAATAAGTGACAACTGAGTGGTTTTAGGTATAACAACTGACATGCGGCTATGACAGCTCTGTGTTGGTCTAAGCAATTCTCTTTCTTCGTTTCTACTGCTATTAGTATCGAAAACATCGCCCTGTTCAGACGCGTTATTAATTTCGCCAGGTAAGAGTTCAATTTTTTTTAAAACTGTTCTAATATTTTTGTATGCATGTAAATGTATCAAGAGTGAAAAACAGACACCGATTCTTTTTCAATTTTATTTTTAAATACAACAGGTAAGGACGAATAGTTGCAGCTATGAATCGGGTTTCAAGAGACAGCTGCCAAACAGTGAGCTTTCAAATTTCTTAGGAAGTCAGGCTAAGTATAATAAGGGGCTTCCCATTTTGGTTGTCAGAACCTCTCAATAAGGTGCTAACAGCTCTGTATGTAGCTACTACAAATCTTAAAAGAGGCTGTGACAGCCTTTCAGAAGGTTCTGACAGCTCTGTATATGGGTATCACAACTTGTTTAGAGGCTGTGACAGCCTTTCAAGAGGGTGTTACAGCTCTGTATAAGGGTGCCATAAATTTGTGTAGAAGCTGTGACAGCCTTTCATGAGGTTCTGACAGCTCTGTATATGGGTACCATAAATCTGTTGAGAGGCTGTGGTAGCCTCCACTGCCTTCGCATTAGCTCTGGAAAGAGGTATTAGCAGCTCTGTATGCGGGTCTGATAGCAAACTTTGATGTCCTCAAATATATTTTGTTGGTTACTGCAGCTCTGTTAATGTGCTGTACCCATATAACTGAAGGCACCACACCTTACTTTTGGTTGTACCAGCAACAAAGTTAGCAGTTATTGTGCCTACACAAACAGAGGTGGCGCATTTAGTAGGGCTATCGTAGCTCTGTAGTTTTCTGAGTGTACCTACCCATCTACAAATTACAATCAACTCGGTAGAGCTGTTTCGGAGATCGGGAACAGCGCCACCTATCGGGTCCAAAAGTATCCAATCCTTCAAGTGGAAACGAAGAATATACATCCACAAAATTTCATTGAAATCGGTTGAGCAGTTTCGGAGATCGACAACAACGCCACCTATCGGGTCCAAAATTTTATCTTTTAAGACTGTGACAGCCGATGACAGTTTCTCTCTCTCTCTCAATATTTCTCTCACGCTGTGCCAACTGTCAACGGTTGCGACGGACAGAAAAGTAGAAAGTGAACTTACTTTATCCGTCGCATCCGGCACGTGCGATGCTTATGGGTCACCCTCCATAAGCTACTATGTATTCTATTAAACTGTCAGTCGAAAACGTTGCCGCAACGGACGCGACGGATTCTATGGGTTGGGCCCTTTAGCTATCATTTAACAAACAATTCCATTATTTAATCAAAAGGAAATATTTTTAAACACAATTTCTATTTTTATTTTTATTAATTTTTGCACACAATTCGCTTCCGAAAATGCAAGTAAGAACATTTCACACCAACATAAATTCCTTGATCCAGTCTATAAATTTCGCAATGTCCGAATACACCACATATTCTTGCAAATTACATCCTCGATCAGAAGATAGTAAAGACGCTGATGCTATTCCCCTCAATACCCACTTGTTCCTCTTTTTAATCATAAGGCCATTTCCTGAATCGCCTATGCAGGGCCCACTTCCATCTCTTTTCCCTGCGCAAAGTGTTCGATTGGATGTCAAATGTACAAAGGCTACATTTGATCTTAAGCAAACCTCTGTTCGGACAATTGCCACTTCTACTAACTTTGGAAGAGGAGAAACGGCATTTGTTTCATCCACACCCCAGCCTACAACAGCACCAGTAACGCCTTCAACCAAATCCAGATCTGATGGTCCTTCCCACAAGCATATTGGCCGGATTGCATGTGCAAACCTGAGAGAAAACAAATAAAATTTGAAAATATGCGCAATACTACATGTCAATGTCAGACAAAGTTTCTCATATGTTCTTTCAAATTTCTAAAATTAAATATGGAGCAAAATAACAAGTAATTATCGCCCGGGCTATAAAGACGGCCGGGGTCCGCGTTTCCCTCAGGGCGCTGCCCTTTTTTTGACGTCTGCAGGTAATGTCATATTTCTGGCTTAATTTTAACATTTGCGAATGTGCTAATCATGATATAAATAAGTGACGAATTAGTCACTTACAACATCACGCAAACATATCAAGATTAAAAGAAACACAATACTAAATAGTCGTCTGAAATCTGACTGAAAGGGACAGCACTACCTTACATGCCAAAATAAGTAAGACATCTTTTTCGGTCTGCCATTTTGTTTAGGTGATATCTTTGAATTATGAAAAAGTTCTGCATTATGGATATTTTTACGGCGATGGCGTACGAAAATTCACCGATAAAAAATTTGGTTTCATTTATTACATACAGTTGGTTAAATTTACTGAAACTAATTACCCATATGAAATGTCAGTCATGGAAACATTTCAAGACGCCATTTTGGTAGCAGAAACTGATATATATATATATCTCTCTCTCTTTTTAGTATTTGAAGGAATTGATTTCAGTGTCAGTGTGAACAGCTGGATATAAGCCGTCTTGTGTGGCCAAAAAAAAAATGGTAGAGTGTCAAATTTGGAAATGAAGCCAATGTCTACCTTTTAAGACTTGATATACAAAACTTAAATGATAGTCTAGGACTAATGCTATTTATGTATTTATAGGAACGTATAGGTGTTTTAAATTGGTCTGCCCGCAGTTTGTTGTTGTTGTTGTTACAATTGACGTCTCGAATTCGATTTCCTTGCAACTGCACCATACTCTCTCTCCGACTTGACTTTACTCGCTAGATGAATAGCGGCATGTCAAACTCCATATAACAAATCTACATTTCACAAGAAGTGCTAGACGTTTAGCGCAATTGGTGAAACGTCAACTTTTTTTATATGAAGTTTGCCATGCCGCTATTCATTTAGCGAGCATTGAACGCGGTTATTATCATCACGTTCACTGGACACACAGAAAATATACTCATGTTTAACTATCAAAAGTGTGCGTTAATAAAAATAAAATCACTCAGAGAGCGATTTAATAGACTTATGGTGAGGTCACGATAGGAATGGAATCAGAGAAATTGAGAAACCGAACGCACTCCCGCAGAGGTACACGATTTCGCTTTTCATTTCATACGTAGCTATGTTTGTACTTACGTTACACTCCTGGCAAGCTGTACAATGGCTACACTTCCATCGAAATTACCAGATTCCGCTCTGTAATCTGGATGAATGATGATACTTGAAACTTCAATATTCATGCCATCCTGGTAATCGTTGAGGTTATGCCGACCCAAAGACACTAACATTTCTTCTGGCTTAGAACATGTCAGTCTTCTGCAAAAGCAGAAAGATGCACTAATTACTGACCGCTTGGAAATTAGGGTTCCTCCACATTGGAAGATTAATCCGTTGTTCTTTTTCTGGTATATAGCAGCAATCCATGGAAATCTTGATTTGGTCACAGCCACACCGAACACAGCTCGTTTCCTCAATCTTATTACACTGTCATTCTCTTCGCCACAGACTAAGTTAAGGCTCCTTAATTCTGCGGATTGTATTTTCTCTTCTAGGACAATTTTCATATTGATCTCTGCTCTTGGTGAACTGTCTAGAAAAGGATTAAGGCTATGATAAACTAAATGAGCACTGATATAGAATAGGCAATAATATCCTACCTTTAGGACCACTGCAGATTTTGATACCATTATCAGTGATATCTGTCACTCGGGGGAGAACATTCTTTTGTGGAAAATCAACTCGGTATGTTATTGGCAAACCCAAGTTAACGTAATCGGAAATTAAATTCAGGTCTATATTTGATGATATTTTTCCTTTGTAGTCCTGAAAGTAAAGAAGTATGCAATTAAAGCAGAAGATTCAGATGGTCGATATCATAAATTGGCAACACTTAATGCGACCCGATTACATGTGGATCTGCGCCAGGGCTACCAATGTACTTCATATTAGATCTACTTCATTTATATTTTTATATGCATCTGCTACGTAGCAACTCATTTGTACTTAATTTAATATGTGCTGTATTGATTCATTTTTGCAAATCGTAAAAGTCATTTGCTTGATCTGAATGTACTCATCGCAAAAATCTACTACAATTTGCCTTCAGTTTTCCAAACTGTCAAACTTCTTGTCATGGAGGCGAATTCACTTTGAATGAATTGAATTGAGTTGAATGAAACAAAAAGTTCCTCCCGGATTAGAATTATAATAGTTGAAGTTACCTATCCGTATCCGGTTTTTATACAAACCATGAGTTCTCATAAGTTATGTTGTGAATAGCTTTTGAATTGTGACAGTCAATTCTCCGTTCCAATTCGGGAGACATTTCTATTTCTTAAACGTTTTCGGATCAAATTGTGAGTCAATTTATTAAAAACAAATCAAAAACTTTCACTGATATGTTTCACATTTCTACTGTTCCACCCATCGCCATCAGCAATAATCGATTTGCTTTGAAGGTTACGGTTGGCTGTGTTTCCTGGAACTAGCAACAAATAGGTTCGTACATTTTAAAATTTATTATTATTTATCTGGCGTCTACCAACTACCAACGAAGCCAACGAACCATTGGGTTTGTTCGATTTGCTTGCCAATTTGAAAATTAATTGCTATTTATTATCCTTACCTGATCTAAAACTCCGGGCTGCGTCATTCCTATCTTTATTTCTCTTCTCGTTTCTGAAGTATTCCTTTGAGTTATTATTCCATAGTACTCATAACCGTCGAATATATATTTGAACGTATCAGGGCAGGGATTCTCTGGCGTCCGTTCATTTTGGGACACCGACTCTTCGCATAACATTAAAGTTATCACATATACCGCGATCAAAATTGGTCCAGGCATTGTCTCTTAACTCCTATTAGCAGATAAGAAAGTATCAGAACAAAGCTTTTATGAACTGTCATCGAGAAATACTTGAAATCAAATCTGAACACAACTCAAAGCGCTGTACTAAAATAACAAATTTAGTCTCAACTTTAAATTTACGATTGCAAAGCTTGTATGGAAAATATTGCCATTTTGAACTACATACTTAAATTTAAAGTCGAAACTAAAAATGTTTATTGGTAAGCCTGATTGTAACAAAAATTAAATTCGGGTTCGGGTTGCTCTTTCTGCAATTGTCCAAGTGCATTGTTTTTAAGAAGTATTGACCTTGGCGGCGTACTGAAATGGATTAGTTCATAAAAGCGCAGGTGAGGTCAAAAAGTAGCTAGATGTGTTCGAACTAACTCCAAACTCATTTGAAGTTTTCTATTTTTTGACGACAGTTTGTAAATAAATTTCTTACTCATGTGTGAATCCAAAGGAAATCATGCTTTGCGATAGAGGTTAGGACGTATTTCCGTCAAGAAACTAGCTTTTAACATCACAGAATATTTAGAACATAATAGAAACCAAAATTAAAAACAAGCACAAAAACGGCTATACAACTACCAGACTCCTGATGTGGAGATTTCCGGTCATCTATTATACCCAGCATGAGTACATCGTTAATAGCACAGCTCATTTAAAATCACACAAAAACTATTACAAAAACAATATAGCTAAGGTAATGTTGTTCAAGTCATTATTCAAGTTCTAGTACTTTTTTCTCTGAAACTTATCCTGATTTGTATTGCCCTATGCGCGAGAAAAGACTTCGTCACAATAAACTTAAACTGAAATTATTTTGTTGCCCTATTGATGTGCGATCATTCGCACTATACTTTAACAACAAATGCATTTTCACGAAACGTACTATAACACAAATGGACAAACAGGTTATGGCCGTCCCTAATGCATCCAGAATTCCGGAGTCACATCGGGCTTTGTTTTGCTTGCTACTTGAATTATATCAACAAAGAAAACCTTAAACAAAGTTGTTTGACGTAAACAATTTACAATGATGACACAATGGCGACGCTCGTTGGATAACAAAGATATTCCGCCGAAAGTCCACCGATACGGCGTGGGGTGGATTGAAATTTGACACGAATGTTTGATAGTTTGAACTAATCCGGTCGGACGATTGACAAGCAAACTAAAAATATAACTGAATAGCACTTGATTTTTGACAATGCATCTAAAAGAAACTAACGAGATTATTTTCTGTGATTAGCTGTTGCCAAGAGCAACTTCCCGATACTAATCTATTCATCAGTTTGAAGCCCATAATGAATATCTCATCTCGTTCTGGTACTGTGCGAAAAACATGAATCAAAGCTCTTTAAACATTCTGTCATAAAGCTTTCCTTAAGTGCAAGTATTGGTTTTGCGATTTTTGCTGTTAAACAGGAGTAACAACTCCAAAAAGTAATTTCTTATGCACTTGATTTTGTTTCGGGAATTTATTCTTTTTCTGCTTCTAAACGCAATCTACCGTCCTTTTGCTACGGTAATTTATTTATTGAGCATCACAGCCTCCATCTTCTCTGACGTTTAGTGTAATTTTTTCA
Source organism: Cheilosia urbana (assembly GCA_946477585.1). Lineage (NCBI taxonomy): Eukaryota > Metazoa > Arthropoda > Insecta > Diptera > Syrphidae > Cheilosia > Cheilosia urbana. The sequence continues at coordinate 18,664,912 of OX297853.1, read as the reverse complement.
ATGATCTTAGAGAAATCAACCATCAAAATGTTCAGCGGTTAAATGTAACCTATTAAGCCGTTTTTTATATCTGCAAAGTTCATATGGATTGTGATGCTTTATTGTGATGCATTGAGAAATTCAAATCTACAAGCAAATAGACAAAAACAATTTTATTGCATGTACAATAATTTTGTGTACAAATTTCCAATGACGTTTATTCTAGCAACATATTTTCCATGACCCAGTCTAAAAATGTCGCAACATCAGCGTACACATCGTAGTCCAATGAGTTACATGTTTTATTAACTGACACTAATCCAGCCGATACTATTCCCCTCAATGTCCACTTGTTTTGTTGTTTTATCATTAGGCCATTTCCTCCATCGGCTGTGCAAAAGCCACTTCCATCTCTATTCCCTGCGCAAAAGGTTCGGTTTGATGTCATTTCAAGAAAAGCAATATTTGATTTTAAACATTCCCGCATAGAGACAACTCTTGCTCTGACTAATTTCGGAAAAGAGCGTGAACGAGAACCTTCACCATCATCATCATTATCATCCCAGCCAACAGTAACACCAATAACGCCTTTAATTAAATCCTGATCAGGCGGTCCTTTCCATAAGCATATTGGCCGGATTTCATGAGAGAAGCTGAGGAGAGAAAAAAAATTCACGATGTGTAAACAATTTACAATGACATTTTCGATATTGATGTTCGAACGATTTTTTTTTATTTGCTAGTTTGTGGACCGTGTTCATGTTGGGGATTATTTCTGAAATGAAATATCCCATACAAAAGTGACACAACGCTGTACCAAGCTGTACCCAGCTGCTGCGAAATGATGGCGAACTAGTGGTGTAGTTCGAAATAGCTATCATTCCTACCAAAGTGACTGTGTCTACAAGTTGTTGTCAAGAGTTGTTCCCTCGAAAAAACAACAATTCACAAACTAAAATTCGACATAATTTCCCAACAGAAATTGTCAGGGTGAATCCCAAATAAGCGAGAATCGTTGTTACTCCTCGCTTCCCCAACTCAGGAAAAGTGGGTAGTTGTAGTAGATTCCTTGGTACAATTCTCCACTCTCTTTTCCCACACGTTTATTGTCCGGGACATTAATTGCTTTCGAAAACTTGGCATTTGTGCTGCAGTGTTGCCAGCTTTCATAAGAGGGTGGAGCCAAATTGAGAAATTTTGAAGTCGAAAATACCAAAACTCAAATATGAAAATTAAAACTGCACTTTTTTTGGTAGGTAATATTAAATTAAAAAAAAAAAAAAAAAAAAAAAACAACACAAACTCTTAATTGAGAGACTTTTTTAGTTTCCATTTTGCAATATTAACAAAAAAAAAAAAAAAAAAACGCAAATGTAAACGAGTTTTTATATTAACAATTGCAATGGATTTCCAGTGCAAGTAAAAAATATGTTTTTTTTCCGGCCAACTCACAAAAGAAACCAAATTCGGATTTAATATTCCATTTGGCAGCAGAAATTTGAAATCATATCAACATCTGAAATGTCCAATAATGGAAAAAGTTTAGAAAGTTTTAAATATACGAAAAGAGTAAGTTCGCAATAGAATTATAAATTTCTAAGGATCCTTAAAATCGCAAAACTTAAAAAAAAGTGAATAGCGTACATTACGATAAATCCGAAATGACAATTTTAAGGAGCCAGATAGGAAATAAAAAGCCAGTGGTGGTAACACTGCTACTTGTTTATCATCTGATGGAAATCTACACAAATTATTATACGACAAGAGTTCGATCTAGTACTATTGTTGTAAACCATGGATATCAGATTATTTTGGTAAAATAAAAATAAAAAACGCTAAAGTTTTTTCCTTTGCCGCAAAGAAATTACATTTCGAAATTTCCTTACTTAAACTCTTTATAAACTAAGTTGTTCTTTTAAATAAATTAAATTCAATTAGTCGACTCTTAGAATACCTAGTAAAATATGCAAAGTTTGGTTTGTCAATGCATTCAAAGTGATTTGTTTGCGCTTAATCCAGTTTGCTTGCTCGCTTTCATTTGAAAATACCTTTACTGGGTGACAAAAAAGCTACAATGGGGTCGTTCAACAATCTAGTTTAGTAAGTCTGACAGCAAATACGTTCAACAAACATCGAATTTCAATTCTGCAATGCTTTCTTTAATGTTTTTCACTTTTCTATAAAATTTTACTACCATATACCTAAAATCAAATTTATTTTCCTAAGTTTTTTAGCTTTCACTTGGTTTCAGCTTCTTCTCATTTGACACTGACATTGCGAGGAAATACTGGGGACGTTCAGGTATCTAGTTCAATAAGTCTGACAGCTGTTTGACTAGATGTATCTCGGTTTTGATTGGCTATAATCGGTCATATGAGCAGCTGTTTCAGTTAACGTTTATGGAGAGGTAGCCGACGAATCTAGTCAAAAGATTCATGACAGAGTACTAAGTTGACAGTTCGCATATGTGACTGACGAAGGAAAAGTGACGTTCCCGACCAATCTAGTTTTTGCGGTTAGGTTATATACTACAGCCAAAACCAATTCAGTCGACTTAAGATAACTAGATTCTTGAATGTGTCCACTCTAATGACTTCTATTGGTTGATCTGTCACTTTATTTTAATGGCAGCCATGTTCTTGCTATAAGTAGTTGTGGTATGGAAGTACTTACGTTACACTTGATTCCAACTGGCCAATGGCTATGCACCCATCATAATTATTAGATCCCATTCGAAAATCTGGATGAATGATGATATTTTTAACTCCAATATTGACGCCGCTCTGGTTATCCATTAACTGATGTCGGCCAAGGCCGACTTCAAAATCTTCACCCTTTTGAAAGCAGTAGGCTGCAGTTAGTACTGTCCGCTTGGAAATTAGAGTTGCTCCACATTGATAAGAAATCCTATTATCCTTATGTTTTTTGTATAGAGCAGCAATCCATGGAAATCTTGATTTCTCAATAAGTTCACCGTGGATAGATCGTTTTCTCAATCCCTTAGATGATTCATTCTCCAGGCCACAAACTGATTCAAGTGTCCTTAGTGCTCTTGATTTTCCCTGTTCTTGTAGGATAATTGTCATCTTTATATCTGCCCTTGGAAAAGGATCTGGGAAAGCAAACAAATTAACCGGAAGAAGTTTTATATTATATGGGTAACGTCTTTAACCTTTTGGAGCACTGCACATTCTTATTCCGTTTTCTGTGATAAATGCTACTCGAGGGAGAACATTTTGCTGCGGAAAGTCAACTCGGTATGTGATTGGGAGACCCATGTTTATGTATTCGGAAATTCGAGTCCGGTCTATGATGGGCGATATTTTTCCTTTGTATCTCTGCAAATATTCATAAAAAAAAAATGTTTTCCTTCCTTTCCTTTTCCTTTTTTGTCTTAGTGGGAAAATGTACTAAATTTTAGGACATACCTACCCTACAATAATAACTTACCTGATTCAAAACTCCTGGCTGAGACAATCCGATCGTGATTTGATTTCTCGTCTTCGATGTATTTTTTTGTTCTATTATTCCGAAATTTTCAAATCCATCAAAGGCGTATGTGAAAATTTCGGGGCACGGATTATGTGGTTTTCGTGGTCTCTGCGACAACACTGCATACCAAGGCAACGTAACCAATGCCACGTATAAAGCAACCATATGTGATAATTTTCGCGCAGCCATCTTCAAGTTAGATGACAGGTAATTGGCAATAGATAACAATTTCAGAATCAGCTTTTAATACTCATGTTGTGGTAGTATTTTTGGAATCAAATATGTATGCCCGTGCTTTAACACGATATAAATGGAATTGATTAAAAGATTGTTCATTCAAAATACATAATTCTCGTGCACACACTTTCTAAGTTAACGTATAAACTCCCTTCGAATCAAATATGCTTTTCATCCCACTGTTTGTTTATCATAACTTTATTTTAATGGCGGTGTACTTATGTAGCTACAAATAAGTAAAGAGTTTTTTTCGGACTGACAGATCTGTCAATATGAATATCTTTGAAACTTTGGTATAATTTCGGACAGTTTGACATTTTTTTGATATTTATTTTCTGACGGATTATCCTGAACAGAATTTCACTTATAGACGTCTCCCAATAACCTTAACATATTTTGAAAATCGGTCGTGCTTACTGACGAGGCTAAATGTGTTTGTAAAAAATGCAAATTTACTACACAAGAAACTAATGAGACCCAATGACAGCAACAAGCGAGTATTCCTTGGTGTGGTCCCTGCAAGATAGGGCATCATTGATGTTTTGCTTTCTAACAGCGCACATTACAGTCAATAGCACAAGTACTGAGACTACGATCAATGATCCCAATAGAATGACCATCCAAAAACTAAATTAAATATGGCGAACTGTCAGACGTATATAGCTATGTTCACGCCGTTGATCTTGTATTTAACATGATTGTCTAGGATTTACTTTTGAGCAAACAAGTGTAAGTTGCCCTATTAAAGTTCTTTTCCAAATTTGTTTCTGCTGTAACATATTCACACTGTCTGTCACTTTGACAGACGTTTTCTTTTGTATATATTTTTTTTCTTATTATTTTTCTTAACTTAATTGCGCTCTAACCTAAACTGAAAAATTGATTTGTTTTGACTACTTTATCGCTACTGAATTATACTAATATTATATTAAAAAGATTAACAAATAAACTCACTCCCAGTGTTTTTGAAACAATGACATTACGCAACAAATAAATAGATTTAAGTCATTCTTCCAGAACAATAAATCAATCACAAATAAAAATAATACGTCAAATAAATATATCCACGATTTTGGAAATCCTAACGTCGTTAAAGAAGTTATCCTACAAAATTGATTGACAAAAGCTACCTGACGCACGGTGGTCAGCACAGCAAAGATATCTCGTCGAGTTTGTTGTAGCTTCAGAGTAACTTTCTCTATTTTGAACTATTCCTGTCGAACGAATGGTCACAGTCGAACTAATAATAAATTAACTGAATACAACACTTGACTTCTCAATAATTATTATCTGTTAATGCATTTGAGCGTTAGCACGAGGTTTTTTTTTTTTTGTTCCCTGATTTGCAGTGCGTATGTATTATCATCTTTACGCTGTGAAAAAATAATATGAATCAGTTGTCCAACCTGATTATTTATTGCATTTAGTTTAAGCTTCTTTAAGGGAAAATATTGGTTTTATTTCCTAACACGAAGAAAGCAAAAATATTTTGTTAAAAAATGTTATGACATTTAAAATGTATGTCTTTTTGACGTCTGCAAATGAGAGTATTAGTGTTAATCGCTTGCCGGCAGGTTTATCGTTTGTTGCTTCTTTTCTATTGCTGTTTCTTTAAAATGGGTAAGAGGGAAATAATAGAAACAAACGACATCGGTGTTTAAGAAGTCGCTGAAAACCATAAAAAATGTTTCTCTTCAAATACTTACGGTTACAACGCGTTTATTTGATATTTGATTGTTATAACCCTACAACTAAGATGAAACAATCAAAAATTCATAACAAAAACCCTTGTTGTGCAGGGGCTGTCAGTGGTACGCGGGTTAATGTTTCTAAAAGCCAATGGACTCTTTATGTTGATAAATAAACATTGTTTACAATGAATACTACTTAAGTTTTTGTGGGCAACATTGCTAGAAATAACTGCCTGGAGCACAACAGTAGTCTAACAGGTTTGAATTTTAATCAAGTGTTTAACCTTCCGGTTCTCTCATTTTATGAATTGGCTAATAGCAAAAACGTTTACATGTAGCCTCAGAGCTCAGGCAATGGTAAAAAGTTATTGAGATGCGCGATTGGGAGAATACTCGTATTAATTCATAACGTCAGTTGACTGACTGACTTTAACAAAACTTTAATCATGTCTGCGTTAAGATGGATAACAGAAATTCACGAACAGAGGTAAGGTACAAGTATAGTTATTGACTTATTTGAAAGTGGGGAAAAAGCTCAAAATCAGGTATTAAAGCGAGAGATGTGTTTTTTTCTTTAAGGTCAAGTATTGGTTTGGGGAAAATTTAAGAACAATAAGACTTGACATTCATTTGCGGTGCTTTCCAATAGAGGCAAGAGGAATTCCTCTCTATAAAGGTACATGCTATACAAGGACAAACTTGTTTTATTTTTGTAGTTAACACGCACTTAAGAGGTTCTGTCGCAGATTATTCGAATTGGGATATGGAAGTGATGCAAATTACTATTAACTTTTTTAAGAGAACCGAGAAAATTAGACAAGGAATACCACATAACCTTCAAAAGAATATTTTTGTTCCACTTTTTGGTGAGACTAGCTATCATGTAAAACCTTAAGCAGTAGCTTTACTCTATTTACCTTGGGTACATGAATTTTGCTAGCCACTCTAACGAGTCTAAAACGGATATGTCACATTTGTACATTCTAATAGAGTACAAATGAAGGCAAAGCACAGATTGAGAGTATTGAGTTAGAAGAGAAATGGTTTGCAAGCAGATTAGCTTTTAATGAAGTTGGAGCGTCATTGTAAATGAGTCTTGAGATTGACGATGAGGACCAATTTGTATTAACCAACACTTCTTACTTCCCTTGTGTTATAGTTTTTACCCCGACTTGACGTCTTCAAATTTGGAACAATTTGAGGTATTAGAGCATTACCGTCACTTATAACTCGTTTAAACTTAGTTCGGTTCTGTACACATAAGTTGACTTTGAAATTTCCATAGTGGTGGTTCTATTTAAGAAACTGATTTAAAATTTAATTTGTTATGTACAATATTGCGCCAAGTACTTAAAATTTATCAAAATCAACAAAATGACTAGAAAAACAGGAACGAAACTAAAAATGTGTCCCTAATCATGTATCGCGTTTTGCAATAGGCATATAACAAATTCGATATTTCAATACAAATGCACCCTTTTTTATCATCTGTCAATGTCAAAACGCCAGTCAGGATTTCATTTTTATCACAATGATGAAAAATATTAAACTGGATTTATTTTTATGGGGTGACGTTTAGTCGTTAGCTTATGTCAACAAGCCAACAACGCTCGGTAACAATATTAGATTCCAGATTCGAAATCGCTAAATTGATCACATTCAAGTATCCTATCATTAAATCTAGTATTTCATTTTTACTCTGTTTGTATTCTAAGTCCTTTGTGTTTAACAACCCTTTGGAAATACTTATTCTTATATTGTCTGTCAACTTTTTTCAATCTACAATTAATTAACTAGTACATGGTAATAAAAATTCTTTGGACTTTTTTACTCGTTACTTTTCTAATCTTTTCTTTTTCCGTAATTTAAGTAATTAAGAAGTAATGAACGTATATAACTCACAAAATTTGCGGGATTGTGATTTAATATATCGGACGTTATTATTTAAATTTATAAAACTATATCGCACTATTAGAATTTTTTAGAATTATAATAAACCTTATTTTTATAAATCTATAGGTTCATCATCGAATCTTCGTTTTTCAGATCCATCATTTCTTATTTAGTTGCTATTTCCTATTTTATTACCTTTTGGACGTTAAGTAACATTCAAGCTATTTTTAAGAATATTACATAGGTACATTCCAAATAATATTTCCAGTGTTTTTTTATTTACAAAGCTACCTACATAATTTAGAAGGTCAATAAAAGAATGGACCGTTTTTGGCTTTGAAAAATTGCACCACACCAATACTTTGCACTTATAGCAAAAACAAAAGTTAAATAACTTTGATTGGATGAGTCTTTTCTTAATAAATAATCAGTCTTTAGTTTTTGTTCTCAGTGAAAACAGTTTATTTTCGTGTGCGATAGAGAATTAACATTTTTGTATATTGCACAAATCGCGAATGCTAACCAGATAATGGTGTCGCAGTGTAGACTTGGAAAATTAAGTTTATTGCTAAATGTCATTGCAGTCGTTGTTGCTTGTAAGTTAAGATAATGTGGTCGAAAGTTCACGCTTATGAATTTCTGTTGATTGTAAAGATTATCTTCGGGAAATCCACGTGGTCGGTGATACGCTCCCAAAACTACTTATAATCTCCTTCTCATCTTCTCATTGACCGTATTGGTAATTCCAGTCAACAACTAAATAAAAAAAGTATGGTCCGAGTAATTTTGAAGGAATCTCGCTGACTACATCAATAAATATTTGCATTGTAAAAGGTTGTATTATTTCTGTTTATTGTTTTATTTTGTATGCAGTTCCGCTTTAACTTTTGGTAACTAAAAATTTACCAGACGCGAACGTTCAAATTTTCCGTACACTTTTTTAGTATTTATTATAAAATAAAATGATTAGAATGAAACTTACTCGTATATCATTCGAAAGGTAATGTGCACAAACAAATAAAAATCGTGGTTATAATATGTCGTCATTGGGGACGTTCGGATACCTATGTTATGTAAAACGTCAACTAGATTCGTCGTGACTAGGAATCCGAACGCGTTGACTAAGCAACTTGAATTGTTTTTGTATTCTCGCGGTCAGCGGTACCTTTGTTTGATTTTGCAGGCCCTTCATAAAATTTTCAAAAATTGTTATTTTCAAATAAGTATATTTAAAATGTAACACGGTTGCCTATCCATTTAGCCACGGCCACTCTGTTTATTTTAAATTTGACTCTTCGAAATGTCAACTGATGTCATTTTCCATTGGGACTTTCAGAATTTTCTCTCAGACATCAGATTTTTAGTGCCAAATGGGACACAAAATGAGATTTTTCTATCTTTGCATTTGTGGTGGTGCGTTTTTTAAAAGTCAGCTGTTCTTAAATTGTAATTTGTGTTTACAAGAATCTATTAAATTTATGTTAATACCCATTGCACTGACCAAATGTAAAATGTAAATTGTTCTCTAAACGTAAAATAACACACTCTCAGTTTGACAAATGACAAATGTTTGGTGTTTGTGTAAGAAGGTGTGAATTTCACTAAGAAATGAAGACTCGAAAAATTGCCATGACTCTGAAAATAAGATAAAGCTAAATTTGAGAGCAATAGTACCTACAAACGGAACAAAAATGTTGAATTAATATTTTAAATTTAGCAAATTTGTTTCCCCTACATTCTTTAAATATTGAAGTTAAGAGATTAAAATCAACAAAGAAAAAAAGGAAAAGTGCAAAAAACCGTGTTAGTTAATTTTTTTCTGATTCTCTGACTCATGACATGAGATGGATTTCTGCTTCTGGTTTATATTAGGCATAATTATATCCAAAATTAGATTTTCCAACAATTTCATAAACTTTAAAAATGTTTAAATTGAACTGCGATGTGAACGCCGTGTAACTAATCGGCACCAAAAATGACGAACACAGTCGCCCCCACTTAAACTTCCACCAAAAAATGGCCTCCCGATTGACAAAATGGCAACCGCAGAGGATTTCTTGAGTATGCGTGCGGCAGCAATGGCGCTCCTTTGATTTGTACTGACACGAATACTTAGGAAATCCTCTGCGGTTTAGCCAGCTTGTAGGCAAATGTATCGTTTCTGCTCTCAATTGACCATCTAGTTTGTATCGTCTTTGATTAAAATATTAATCATGAGTAAAACTATTTTAAATGAAGGTATTTTTCGATATCTACATTTTGCTTTTTCGCTTATAAAAAAAAAACACCATAATTATGGAAAAATGTGATATGTTTTTTTGTATTACATTCTTATAAAAGTTAGGGTCGATTGTTGAACACAACCGAAACTAGTTGAAATTAAAAGGTTGGAATTAACCTTTCGCAGCATACGGGAGATTGGTTCGTTGGAGCCATATGAGGTACGGTGGTTTGATGGGTAAAAGACTCGAGGGCAACGTAAATTACGGGGGTTTTTGTTAAAGAAAATAGAGTTGTAAAGAGACGCGCAATCGACGGAGCTTGAGAGAAGACGATAAATGAAAAGTATGTCCGCAGCGTCTCTGCGTTCCTCAAGGGTATTCAGGTTAATGAGATTGAGCCGGTCTATGTACGGTGGCAAGATAAAAGGATCATCCCAAGACAGACCTCGGAGGGCAAATCGAAGAAAGCGACGTTCTCAATTCTGTGCGCATGAACTCGATGAACACTTGACTAGCGTATTCAAGAAGGGGACGAACTAAGGTGATATAGAGAGATCTAGTCACGTAAGGGTCGGAGAATTCTTAAGACCATCGTTTAACAAAGCCGAGTGATGAATTGGCCTAACGAATTATTTCGTCAATATGCGAACGAAAATTTAGCTCCCTGTCGTACAATATGCCAAGATCGCAAAGAGAATGAACGAGAGAGATTGGTTGACCGTGGAGAAGGTAAAGTCGGGGAGGGGGCTTGTTGCGCTTGCGTGACAGGGTAATGTATTGGCATTTGGGGTGTTGAGTTCTAAGCAATTTTTGAGGCACCAGGTCGAAGAACGATCGAGGTCTTCTTGAAGAAGATAGGAGTCTTGAGGTGAAAAGATGCTTTTGAAGAATTTAGTATCATCTGCGTAGAGAGAGAGGGACGAGTGTTTAATGACCTTCTCAGGATCATTTACCGTTAGGATGAAGAGAAGGGGACCTAAATGGCTGCCTTGTGGGACACCAGATGTTGCTAAGAAGGAGGACGAAAGTACGGACCTAAAGCGAACGCTATAATACCTGTTTTCAAGGTAGGAAGATACCCATTTTATCAATATAGGTTCAAATCCGAGGGCAGACAATTTGAAGAGGATTAATTGGTTTGAAATCTTATCAAAGACCTTGCTAAAGTCAGTTGCAATGACGGCAAAGGATACAAATTCGACGAGATTTGTAGTAGTCGATCTACCTTTCAGGAAGCCATGTTGGTAGGGTGAAATAAGGGACTTGCTCCGAAAACTTAAGACTTCGTAAAAAATACTTTCAAAAAGTTTGGGTATATGCGAGAGTTTGGCAACTGGGCGGTAATTGGTAACTTCATTTTTTGGTCCTTTTTTGTGTATCGGGGTAATAAACGAGGTCTTCCAAATCTGGGGACATTCTCCGTTTGAGAGAGAAAGACGAAAGAGATCAGAAAGTGGGAGCGAGAGATTTGAAGAACACTTCTAAAGAAAAATGGCTGGAAGACCATCTGGGCTGGGTAAGAATTCGTCATTAAGCTTTTGTAACTTAATTTCAATAAGAGAAGGGTCTACTGTTCGAGGGAGAAAGGGACCGATAGAGAAGTTCGGTAGGTAGGTAAAGTAAGAGGGATCCGGTGCGAAGGAGTTATCGGCAAAATGAGATGTATGGGCCTGTTGATAAGATTTTTTCCTTTTTTTTTTTTTAATTTATTACAGATGTTTGCTGTGAATGGACGTGCACGAGTACCATTTCCGTGAGGCAGATTTGTGGTGCAGAAACAAATTGCGTCGAAAAATATGATGAGACATCAGATAGTTGCGATCTAGAAGCGACCCTTCCCCAAAGTAAAGTTACTGCGACCGCGTAAGTGTTGATAAATCACATGATCGAAAGCAATAAAGCACTATACTCTGTCCAAGAAAAATTGTCAGTACAGGCCTTATGGAGGAGCTTTTTTTTCTACCAGTGGTGCCTGTAGCTACTCTCACGGCACTCAAATACAAGATTTGCCACTGAAATAAAAACGAAACCACTGGCATTCCAAAGAATTTCTTGTTGTAATTCTCCTGAAATTGGCATACATCCCACCATAACCAGTCTGCCACACAGCCGCGGGCAGAATGAGCACGATCGTCTTGTGTTCGCTTTCTATTATTATCAACCAAAATAAGAAGTGTGTGTGACTGAAGCACATCAGAAGAGTGTTACCATATGTCAATGAAAGCATATCATTAAGAGTTTTTCTTTGAATTTTGTCAAAGAACTTTCGGTTTTGGTGCTTTTTGGAGCTTTTGAGAGCGGCATATTATGCGGGGTGCTTCTATTCGGTTTCAATTTGTTTGTATTTCTGAAAGATCCAATAGTATTCAGTTAAAACATAATTTTTAATGTTGTCTTTTAGAAATAAGGTTTATTCGTGAGGTGTTTTAATGCATTCATTTCATTAACGCAACAAGTGAAAAGTGATCATATGTGCATTGTAGAGATATTGCGATAAATTAATAGTGATTACTAGGGCAACTCAGCCGGATTCATGCAAAAGCATGGTATTTTTTGGGATAAAATTTGAAGGGACCGATTTATGTAAGTCATTGCAACCAGACAGAGAGACAAACATCCTATCTTCCCTGTACTGACAATTTTTCTTGGACAGGTATAGTTATGAGAGCTTCAGGCTAAAATTGTTCACGATAAATGTCAACGAAGTTGACTCCTCATATTTTTTTTCCACCAATTTTTGAGGTTAAGTTAAGTACCCTATTTTTATAAAACTTTATTTGCCGAAACAATTAAGTAGTTAAAAAAGTTCGTATGAAATTTAATTTTTAAACATCGCCTTTGCAGTTCAAACCCGATACTGTCACCAATAGCGACAACGACACAAACTATTCCCACTACAGAGGCAGACAATGAGGACGCATGCCTTGTTCCGACCATTAAAAATGGTCGAATGTTATCGATACCGAATGTGATAAATATCAAACCCGGCGATTTGCTTCCGAACCAAACCTGGGTGCTTTACGAATGCGACTCCGGATTCAACCTTGAGGGTAGGGAAAACAATTTATGCCGCAGCGGATCCTGGTTTTCGAAAATCCACCCAATATGCACCCGTACGCTTCCTAAAAGCTCGCTTAAGCAAAATGATTTCAATGACAAGACACATTTTTGCAGATTACTGTCGGAATGACGATCTCATGTTAAACAGCGTTTCGTTTTCCGTTAGGTGCTTAGAAAATGGCGGCGTCACCATACCGTGCAATGATCGCATAAAACCCGGCACCATAGCGAAGTCAACCTGTTCCACTAAATACCGAATTCCCTATCACAATCCGGTACAGAGTTTTTTCTGTAATGAAATCGGACGGTGGGACTACCACCCATCACGATGTGAACCAATATGTGGTGAAGAACTGCCGCCAAGTCAGCCATTTCAGGTCAATGGAAAAGTGACAAATATCACATCGGTTCCATGGCATGTGGCAGTCTATCAGATTAAGGCTGACAGATACGAGCACATTTGCGGGGGGACTATTATAAATGCGAAGGTTATAATTTCTGGTAAATATTGGATGTCTGGATGTGCTCGCCTATTTTACGTATCCTTAAACCAACAGCCGCACATTGCTTCTGGGATAATGCCAATGAAGTCGCTTACAACACGGGCATATACACAATTGGTGCTGGAAAGTTTTACCGCGACTATTACGCTGACGAGAGCGGAAGAGGGCAGTTCCGAAACGTATCAAACATCTCGATTCCTAGCGAGTAAGTATGAATTTGTTGACCAATAATGTTTAACCTTCCTATATATTTATACGTAGATACAAGGGTGAATATGGAAGCTATAAGGCAGACATTTCTGTGCTGACACTCACCAGAGCGTTCTACCTTTCCGACTTCATCGCACCGATTTGCATTGAATGGCAAAGTTTGAGCGCCAAGAACTTCGTTAATAACTTGTACGGCACAGTTGCCGGCTGGGGTTTAGATGAAACTGGTGGCTATAGCACTGAACTGAAGACTATCTATGTGCCGGGGAACAGCTATGAGGCTTGCAGAACTGCTGCCGGACGACGACTGGAAAACACTATTACAGATGACAAATTCTGTGTACTTAACTCGTTTGCCTCGAATCCCTGTGAAGGTGACAGTGGCGGAGGCTTTGTGGTGAAAAAAGAAGTCAATGGTAAAATTCTTCACTATCTATGGGGCATTGTGAGCACGGGAGTGCCTCGTGGGGTTGCCTGCAGTCACCTCCGTTTCGTCAGTATGACTAATATTCAATTTTATGAAGATTTGATTACGACAGTGGAAGCTAGTAATAGACCAAGTTGAGTTAGTATAGTTCGCCAAATAAAATAGTTCAAAATGTATTTGTAATACTAGTTCAAGGTAACAGTGCTGTTTTTATACCGCATTATTTCTGGATAATTTCTACATTTTCGTTCGAGTTCGTCTTTATATATATAAGGACGTTTTAACTTCGCTTTAGGAACGCATACAAAAGGCGAGGCAATTTTACTTATGTGCTATGTCATTCTGATACATTACACCCCTGAAAACCAGGGGATTAGGTTTTTCGTTCGACGGCGGGAATTCGAGCGTCGCGTCGGCGAGTTCGTCAGAGAATTTCAGGTTAATGTCAGTGGAAGATTTATCGGCGATTCGTAAAAAGCTAATGTCGTTTTCCATTGGGCAAAAAGAAGCGTCCGGGAGAGTCCGGAATCGAAAAATTCGCTTCTGAAACCGTTCCATTGGTACAAAAAATACTCTTCTGATGATTCTGAAGAGAATTTCCCTTCTCGATTTGAAGTCAGAATCCACTCAAGAAGCACTCACACAAGTGTAATTTATTACTTTTATTTAAATAAAATGTTTATTAACCTTAACAACCATTAAAACAGTAATTAGATAGAAAGTCAAGCGTAAACAAAATGCGGTTCATACATCCATCGAAAATAGTACGTATACGACACAGTCGCCGCTTTGCTTTCACCGCGCTAAAAGAATAGCACATCTAGGAACGGCCGCCATAGTTCTAGAACAGAAATGACATTTAGTTGTATTTACAGACGAATAACTCTACATGAATGGAGAGCGATAGCCAGAGCACTATGTTGTGAGTTGTGGAATTTCAATAATACATTTGTGGATTGAACCAGAAGTAGTTACGACATGGATGCAATAAATGTAAAAAGATGAATTGCAGTTGCACTCAAGTGACGTCCCTTGAAGCGAATCGCATCCACGTTTTCAGACATGTAACAATTGGTAGTCATGAACGAACATTTGCCCCCACAGTTAGCAATATGCACAAAAAGACAACTACGACTGTCCTTATAAAGTGTGTACCTATATATACCCTGCCTACTGAGGCAAGATCGCAGCTGTAATATAAAGGTTATCAATCTTAAGTGACGTAAAAAAGCTGTGCAAAGTATATTAGTATGTGTATATCTGAAAAAAATTTCGAGATCTGCACTTCCGTACAGCGGTTTATGTTGACTGCAATTTCTTAAATCTGTGTTCAAATCAGTACTTTCGTGAATAATGGGGACTTCAACCAAAAATGGTGTGTTGGATCATTCACCCCTATCGTGGAATACGCCGAGGGGAACGTTTCACTCAAAATCAATAAGGGTATTCACTTAATCTCATAATTTTATACAGCTCGTAAATTCATAACTTTCTGCGGTGCTTTAAGTGAACACCCCTCGGAAATGTCATTGCGTAATTCGCGTAAATCGACTGTCAAGTCTCTTGTCAAACTCAGGGCACTCATTCCGTAACTCTGAGAACGATAATCGTTTGCGCGATAGTAGTCAACGATCTCGTCATCAATTTGCTTTCCGTAACTCTGTCACTATCGTCTCGTCTATCGTTTTTTGTATACAACGAGAGAGAGCATTGAGAGCACTGAGTTTCTTTCAGAGACTTTCAAACTATAGTGAGAATTCCAATCAGATGTCGTTTAAAGTGTCATAAATGACTTTTTTTTCAATCATTTTGTGTTTGATGCCGGCAAACTTGAAAATTGCAAAATTTTAATTCATTACTATTTCTTAGTTTATTAAGATTAAATAAAATAATACTACCGAAGAAATGTATTTCACCAATGCATATGACAATTTTAATTGCTTTCATGAATGACCATCCGGTCTTGGCCGATGGTAATTAGCCAAACAGCTACCAAGGAAAATATAAAATCAATAAAATAATTAAAGTTAAAGCGAGTTTTTTATTTCATCCCTCATTTTTGAAGCCAACTGTCTCATCCGGTTATTCACACTCAGGGCTTGCGAGTCGTTTAAAATTGCATTTGCCAAACTTCGTATTGTTCGATTTCTATTATGGAGGGCAGAACAAACATTTGCAAAATTCGCAATTTTTCTGGGTTCGTAGACATACTTTTTCTCTTTTCAAGTACAACTCAACATCGACCTGAGGATTATGACAACATGTAATTTAATGCCATATGAAGTTAATGATTTACGTACCTTTGGAAACAGTAAACACCAATACACCTTTCTACAATATTTCTTGCTTTTGCATGAGCTTCATACAAAATAAGTTTAAAATATAGGTAGGTATTTATATCTTTGGTAGTATTTACTTGAAAAATATCTAAAGTCTTCTTGAAATTCGATAAAAAATCTTAAGCTGATTGCAAAACACACAAATCAATGCAAAACGACACCTCATTAGGTATCGCTCAAATTGTATCGTCTGGGCGATAGCGTTTCGACGATTATTGACATACTTGAAGCAAATGTTCAATCGTCAAAACGATATCGTCTGGACGATAGACGATTATCAAAGTTACGTGAAGCAAAGCTATCGTTGAAACGCTATCGTCTGGCGATAATCGACATACGGAATGAGTGCCCTGCTGTTCTTAGACTTCCCAAAATTATCGATATGGCAAAAGTAGGTAAGTGAAAAGGAAGAATTATGTGGTTTTCCATTGGGACCACCAGAAATCTTTTTCAGATCTCAGATTTTACTGTGCTCATGGAACGCGCAACGAGATTGATCTGCTTTTGTAAATGGATTAGTGCGTTAATTGACAACAATATCAGCTGTTCAAATTGCATTCGTTTCTGGCAAAATCACAAATGGATATCGACCTGAAAAATGTTTCGCCTGTTGTAGATACAAATGAAGTATTATTGGTGATTTGTAGTCTTCAGATGACGAGGAAGACAATGAAGATAATAATTCCTCCGAAATAATATCCATAGCTATTTATATATTTTGTTATTTTGGTTTTCACGAAACTTTGCGCATTTGCCTCGAAAGCAAACTTCGCAGAATGACGTAAAACAGCTGTGCAAATTATAGTGGTATGTGTAGATCTGAAAAAATATCGAGATCTGCAAAAAGTGCTCCGAATCGAAAAAAAGATTGATTTTTCGTCCCAATGGAACGCGAAAAGTGATTTAGATCAAAAAAAAGATTGATTTTTTGTCCCAATGGAAAACCACATTATATTCTTGAAGAAATTGGCAGTAAATGAGTTATTTATGTTGAAAGTTTTTGGCGATAACAAAGGCGATTTCCATCAAGTGTGCTTTATATATAATTTTATTGGCCATAAATAACAGAAAAGAGAACAAGATTTTGGAAGAATTAATTTATTCACCGGTTTTTTATTATTTTCTTATTCACGGTTTGACATTTGAAAATTTGCGTAATTTTCCGCGTCAAATTGGTCGCGGAAAATTATGAGGAGTGCGTAAACTATTTTCCACACAAAATCTGACAGTTGATTTACGAGGTGGTAAATCTCTGCAGTTTACGCAGTTTATGAGGGTTTTACGCGTTTAAGTGAATACCCTTAATACTTGTATAATACATTCGAAGTGAAAGACTCACCTGTAGGTAAAGTTAATGCGTTTAACACGATCGTAGAAAACGATCGAAGTGAAACTCCCCATACAAACTTTGACATTTCAAATACGCAACTAGTTCATTACGTATCCTATCGTTTGTTGTGTGGTTTCGTTGTGATTTTCTAAAAATTTTGTGAGTTCAACACATCAAAAACATGAAAATGTTGTTATACGTATCTAAACAAAAGCACTTGGAGAGATAATTTGAATAACAACATTTTAACAAGGCATTCATCCCTGTTCATCGATATGAGTCAATAGCCGTATTTTATTATCAGCCATGATCTATATAGATCGTGTTGGATGCACTTTCCACATTGTTAAATATATTCTACTCAAATATTAGTCATTTATCTTTTATTTACCATTTATTTTTTATTTGATTTCTGCAAAATAAATTGTAATTTGCTTTGCTCTAATCTCTGCTGCCATTTAATGCAAAACAGCCTGATTTGCCGACCAACTTTGAACGAAAATACCTGTTGATAAGGAAGTCTCACCCGACGGATTTCACGATTGGAATATGAAAAGTGAAAGTGAAACCTACGTGAAGTTAGCCCGCACTTTTTCTAGAATGAAAAACGTGAAATGCAGTTCGATAGACATTCGTTTGTAGTTGTTTGTAGTGAATTTTTGTTCGTTTGTAGTTTAACCGTTAGAAAGATAGAAGCATTAGAAAAAAATGTCAGCCCGTCTTATTTTTTTTTTATCTAAGGACA
Organism: Cheilosia urbana; assembly: GCA_946477585.1. Classification (NCBI taxonomy): domain Eukaryota; kingdom Metazoa; phylum Arthropoda; class Insecta; order Diptera; family Syrphidae; genus Cheilosia; species Cheilosia urbana. The sequence continues at coordinate 18,646,784 of OX297853.1, read as the reverse complement.
TTGCGTTTGCAACTCTGAATTTTTAACAGGTAGAAATTATTTGAAAACATAAGTGCATAGAGCATATCCCAACTTAAGTAACTGCATTTAAAATTTCTGAATTCACTCAAGCGTTACTTAATAACACGCAATTAAAGTCAAACAACACATCCCTTTAAAGTTGCATCCATATACGGATTTCCCACCAACAACAAAACAACGGTAAACACGTGTGATTTCAGTAACGCATCACTCGCATCATGATGCTGATGCATCATGTTCATTAATGCAAACTATTGGCATCACTTTTAACGTCAAGTGTTCATTATTGCAAAGTTGATCGAACGGATGCGCAAACAAAACGCAAAAAAGGATCAGAGAAATACCTGATGCGCTGTTGATTCGCCGGCAAAAAAGTAAGAAAAATGCCGGAAGTGAAAAAAAAAAAAATAAGTAAATAAACATTTTTATCAATAGATTACTATGCTTTTGAAAGACAAATTTATAAATTTTTGTTGAAGTCGTTATATTATTTTTTTCACAAACAATGCGTTCTAAAACTCAAACGACACATTCAATCACCAACGCATCAGCATAATCTGTGCATCGCATCATCATAGCAATTAAGCAGTGATGCCGCATCACTGCGCAAATGTTTGACGTTTCTGAATTTACACCACATTTTAACAAAGCATTCATCCCTGTCCAGTGATATGAGTCAATATTTGTCAATTAGCAACAACAACCAGTCAATCAACCCCAATTTTATCCAACAGTTTTTTTCTATTCCTTCGAATAACATTAAAAACTAACCCCTTTTAAACAATTTATAACAACAAAAATACAATATTTGCAAAGTCTGCACTCCTGGATATCTAATGCATTTCAAATTTTGTGATTTTATCATTTTCAAAATCTATTGTACGATACTATAGAAAAAAACTGAGCCTGCCATTCAGTTAGAAATGACAATATTACCTTAGAAATGAATTTTTGTTTTCGAGATATTTCGAAATTTCAAAAGTTCCTTTATTCGATTCCAGAAATGTTACCAAGTTTACAAAGGTCTTTTTAGTGTATGAAAGCGGCATAAATTGGGTCTGCCCCGGGCGGCTCCAACCCACGCTACGCCACTGCTATAACTGGGGCCTAATTCTGTGTTCCCTTTTCAGGTAAATGGCGATAACCAAATAAGGGTTCTTGTCCCTTGTAACCCCTTCGGATTATACGAATGATATATTTAAAAAAAAAAAAAAAATAACTTTTACAACTTAAGCGTAAACTTTGTAAAATTATCCAATACTTTATTACCTACACTTAGAATATAATTAAGCTTATTACAACTTGCACCAAGTATTTGCAGCCTGCGGAAAAAGCAACAGTGCATTTGAGAGTAGAGTTAGCTTGCTACATGCGAGTTGCAGATTATTCTAGCTTTCAGCATCCGCTTTGTCATTGTCCTGCTCGCCATCGAAGAACTCATTTTTGGGTTCAACCATTTTGTCTTCGTCCGCCTGACTTATTCGCACATCAGGATCTGGTTCTTCTTTGGCGCGAGTTTCCTCCACGTCAATAGCATCGGGTGGCACAGTTACCATCTGCACGCTTGGTGAATGCTGGCACATCTTCAGATTCTCGTAAACATGCTTCACAATCAGCTCGAGGTATTGTTTCGAATTTGCATTATCCTGACGCGTCGTTATGTCCGGATGAAGCGTAAAGTCTGGCGCAAAGAACTCTAGATACTCTGTCATGGGGAGTTCATTGGAAATATTCTCATCGACCAGCAGTGAGGTTTCATGCGTCCATGCGCGTGCCACATTCCTCAGAGTGTATCCACCACCGCCCACAACCAGCGTCGGTACGTTCAACTCTTTTACGAACTTTACGCACTCGCCATGACCACGTGTGCTCAGGGAGAAACATCCCAAACGATCGCCGGCAAGTGAATCAGCTCCACATTGCAGTACAATCGCCGTGGGTCGGTAGAATTCCATTACCGACGAAATGATTGGCTTGAACACTTGCGCGTAGCTCTGGTCGTCGATGCCTTCTTTTAGCGGAACATTAACACAGTAGTAGCGACCGGATTCGGCACCGATCTCGTACATGTCCCCTGTGCCGGGGAAAAAGTAATTGCCGTACTTGTGGAATGACACTGTCATAACTCGGTCTGTGAGATAAAAAGCCTCCTGGACCCCGTCTCCGTGGTGGACGTCTATGTCAATGTATAAAACGCGAGGATGATACTTGAGCAGTTCTAAAATTCCTATCACAATGTCGTTCACATAACAGAAACCTACAAAGAAATAAAATAAGAAATGGAATGTTTTTTTGCAGAAAACAGTAAGCCTACCGGACGCTTCAAACTTCTTAGCATGATGCAGACCACCTGACCAATTAATGCAGATATCACTGTGGTTGTGATTTAGTTTCTGGGCACCTTCCAGAGATGCTCCTGTGTACATGGCGCAGAATTCAAAGAGTCCATCAAATACGGGACAGTCTTCGCCAACACTAAAGTGAGATAGGTATTTTGTGTAGCCGACCGCTGGAAATAAAATAAAAATAGCATTTAGGGTTGGCAAGCGAAGACAGAGCCTGTAGTTGCTCTATAGTTGACGAAAAAATTCCAATAACTGAATTATTAAAATATGGTAGGAATATTGACTCAACTTACAATTGCACTGAATATTCTGCGGTGTAACCTGCTGAAGAAACTCAATATATTCCTCACTGTGAAACCGCAACATATCCTGGGCGCTGGCTCTGCAGAACACGGTTTAGCTTTAAAAGTTTGTTCTCTTTTCCAGGAATAATATACATACTTATATGGCCGATAGATCTTCATCTTCTTGTGTAGGCCATAATTCATAACCAAACTGTGGGTGACAGCCAATCGGTGGGGCTTCATAGGATGACCAGGACCATAGTGGAAATTGCCGACATCGGCATTGTAAAAGTACGAAACACGACGATTTGACATTTTAGTTTATGTCTGCAACTTTTTTTTTTTGTCCTATTATTCGTTGAATTTAAGCGAATACTATATTTTTAAAAAACAGAATAACAAATAAAACGAAAACAATGAAAAGCAAACGCCGGGTTATTGAAAAATCCAAGTTCATTACTATGATAATATAAGAGGGGAAAGGGAAATACGCGATTTTTATATTTCGTTCGTAAATATTTGGATCTAAGGTATTGTTATTTTATATCAATGAATTAAATGAACAGGAACAACACACCACGAAACGAATGCATGAATTGAAATATTGATATATTGAATTAATAAGGGTTTTTGGTTTTTGCTAACGAAAAAAATATTTACTCTTGTTTCACATTCCACATCGGACAGTGGTTGACGTTAATGACATTTGCCAATCACCAAAATGGTCCCTAACGCAGATGGCGCCATCTGCCGGCGAATAGATATTAGGCCACAGTTATAGCCATACGTAAAATGTAACCGAAAAAGTTGGAACAGTATGAAAAAAAGTTTTTTTTTCGTTTAGGCGGTCATAGCGAAAAATCTGTCAGAAAACTGTTTCCCTACGAAAACAATTACAACAAACCAACCGCCATGGCGGTGGCGCGCCACTGGTCAGAAAAAAAAATTTCCTGACAGATGGAACAGTAGAGAAATGAAATATTTCAGCGTACCTAATGATTCGGTTTTCTTTTGTGGAATTGACTGAGAAGTTGATCAGAAAAATTTTTTCCTATACGTAAAAATGAATAAATTATTTTACGGCACTCATTCCGTATGTCGATTATCGCCAGACGATAGCGTTTCAACGATAGCTTTGCTTCACGTAACTTTGATAATCGTCTATCGTCCAGACGATATCGTTTTGACGATTGAACATTTGCTTCAAGTATGTCAATAATCGTCGAAACGCTATCGCCCAGACGATACAATTTGAGCGATACCTAATGAGGTGTCGTTTTGCATTGATTTGTGTGTTTTGCAATCAGCTTAAGATTTTTTATCGAATTTCAAGAAGACTTTAGATATTTTTCAAGTAAATACTACCAAAGATATAAATACCTACCTATATTTTAAACTTATTTTGTATGAAGCTCATGCAAAAGCAAGAAATATTGTAGAAAGGTGTATTGGTGTTTACTGTTTCCAAAGGTACGTAAATCATTAACTTCATATGGCATTAAATTACATGTTGTCATAATCCTCAGGTCGATGTTGAGTTGTACTTGAAAAGAGAAAAAGTATGTCTACGAACCCAGAAAAATTGCGAATTTTGCAAATGTTTGTTCTGCCCTCCATAATAGAAATCGAACAATACGAAGTTTGGCAAATGCAATTTTAAACGACTCGCAAGCCCTGAGTGTGAATAACCGGATGAGACAGTTGGCTTCAAAAATGAGGGATGAAATAAAAAACTCGCTTTAACTTTAATTATTTTATTGATTTTATATTTTCCTTGGTAGCTGTTTGGCTAATTACCATCGGCCAAGACCGGATGGTCATTCATGAAAGCAATTAAAATTGTCATATGCATTGGTGAAATACATTTCTTCGGTAGTATTATTTTATTTAATCTTAATAAACTAAGAAATAGTAATGAATTAAAATTTTGCAATTTTCAAGTTTGCCGGCATCAAACACAAAATGATTGAAAAAAAAGTCATTTATGACACTTTAAACGACATCTGATTGGAATTCTCACTATAGTTTGAAAGTCTCTGAAAGAAACTCAGGGCACTCATTCCGTAACTCTGAGAACGATAATCGTTTGCGCGATAGTAGTCAACGATCTCGTCATCAATTTGCTTTCCGTAACTCTATCACTATCTTCTCGTCTATCGTTTTTTGTATACATCGAGAGAGAGCATTGAGAGCACTGAGTTTCTTTCAGAGACTTTCAAACTATAGTGAAAATTCCAATCAGATGTCCTTTAAAATGTCATAAATGACTTTTTTTTTCAGTCATTTTGTGTTTGATGCCGGCAAATTTGAAATTTGCAAAGTGTATTAAATTCATTATTAAAATTCACAAATAATACCGAAGAAATGTATTTCACAAATGCATATGACAATTTTAATTACTTTCATGAATGACCATCCGGTCTTGGCCAAGGGTAATAAGCCAAACAGCTACCAAGGAAAATATAACATCAATAAAATAATTAAAGTTAAAGCGACTTTTTTATTTCATCCCTCATTTTTGAAGCCAACTGTCTCATCCGGTTATTCCCACTTAGAGCTTGCGAGCAGCGCTGCCACTTTGCTACGATCGTAGCAAAACTGCTACGCGATTTCGAATTTGCTACGCTGCTACGCACTCTCCCTAAAAACATCTATTTTGCTACTTTTTTTTAAAGCACGAAATGTCAACATAAATCTTGGAATTTCTCTTGAAAAGAAAAAATCAACGAAACGAAAGTATATTCAATCTTTACTTACTTTCCCATACCAACTTATATTCTTTTCTATCATATCCAACAAGTACATCTTTCTTTGGATGTGTTAGTGTTTGAATTTGACTGGAATCAAAAATGATATTTTGGAATTTTGAGTTTTGCTACGCAAATTAAATTTTGCTACTCAAATTTGCTACGCGAATTTTTTTCCTTGTGGCAGCACTGCTTGCGAGTCGTTTAAAATTGCTCTTGCCAAATCTTCGTATTGTTCGATTGCTGTAATGGAGGGCAGAACAAACATTTGCAAAAATCGCAATTTTTCTTGGTTCGTAGCTATACTTTTTATTTTTTCAAGTAGAACTCAACATCGACCTGAGGATTATGACAACATGTAATTTAATGCCATATGAAATGATTTACGTTTTGTACCTTTGGAAACAGTAAACACCAATACACCTTTCTACAATATTTCTTGCTTTTGCATGAGCTTCATACAAAATAAGTTTAAAAGGTAGGTATTTATATATTTGGTAGTAGTATGTAGTTGAAAAATATCTAAAGTCTATTATTCTTCTTGAAATTCGATAAAAAATCTTAAGCTGATTGCAAAACACACAAATCAATGCAAAACGACACCTCATTAGGTATCGCTCAAATTGTATCGTCTGGGCGATAGCGTTTCGACGATTATTGACTTACGTGAAGCAAATGTTCAACCGTCAAAACGATATCGTCTGGACGATAAACGATTATTAAAGTTACGTGAAGCAAAGCTATCGTCGAAACGCTATCGCCTGGCGATAATCGACATACGGAATGAGTGCCCAGTGCTCTCAATGCTCTCTCTCGTTGTATACAAAAAACGATAGACGAGACGATAGTGACAGAGTTACGGAAAGCAAATTGATGACGAGATCGTTGACTACTATCGCGCAAACGATTATCGTTCTCAGAGTTACGGAATGAGTGCCCTGGAAAATTTAAAGATCATTATTATTATTATTTTTTTTTTAAATCGACTCTTAATAAATGTAGACTACGCCCAATGTGACTACGCACTTCGTTCTCGTTTTGTTCCTATACTTTTTTTTAGAATGCTATTTGCAGTTTACAAATAAGGCATTGTTACAAAAGTTACAGTACAAAAGAACAACTTGCAATAAACAATTCCAGGTTTCGAGGTTGGAGTTGATCATTGAAATCAAAACTGACAGCTGAGAACAGAAAGAGAATCGAACACATCAGTGAAACGATTGGGTTCCAAATTAGAGGAAAGAAAATCAGCTGTTCATTGAAATCAATTTCAATCAGTGAAATAATAAAAGTGAATTTAAAGAAATGTTTTGACCAGAATTAAGTTATTTTTTTTGTAAAAAAATTCCACAACTGATTAGCTTTATTTTGATACCAACTAAAGCCAATATTGTTTGATTAATCGACTTAAAATCATAAATCGAAATTTTCAATGATGTATTTCAATGAAAGCTATAACTGGGGCCTAATGCTGCAAATGTAATAACGAAATTGTAATTATTATTAATCTTTCTTTATTAAGTAACTTAATTACATCTACAATTACGTAACAATGGCACTAGCTATCAGGATTATCGGCTCACTAATTTTACATAATAATAAATCAAAAGCATTCGCCTTGATTTGTTTAGTACCTACTTCAAATATACGGCACATCTGCGATGCAAAGTAACGAACAGAAACGATTTATTGCGTTCTTCTCATCTCTAACTTCGAACGCCCATTTTATTTCTTTATCAGCTGTCGGCTTTCTCTGTTAGTGAAAAAAAAAAAAAAAGAAACATTCTGCGTAGTCGTCGAATTAGTTGCAACTCATTCATTTCCAAAACAAACAAAAGTGAAGTGAAATTATTAAATTTATTTCAAATAAAATATGGCTGAAGAATCGGTTGATGATTTCCCAAAACAATTAAGGAAAGCCACTCGCGATGTTCATACTATCAGCGATGTTCTAGTGAATGCAAAGTTTGCGCTGGGTAACTATAAACGACAGTCGCCTACCAAAGTTGTCAGTCAGTTCAATAAGTTATATTTACAGCTCTCTCCGACGACAAAGTATGGGCTGATGGTCTCCTCTCGTTCTATGAACTTTACAAATTCTTCGAAGAACAACTACCAGAAGAGTTGCTTCCGAAAGAACTCCATCGTACAGAACGTTTTGAAAAGGACTTTGCTTATTTCTTCGGTGATGATTGGAAGGAATCATACGAGGTTAAGGAACCAGTTAAAAAATATATTGATCACTTGCGTGAAGTCAACAAGAAGGATAAAATTCTGCTGTTTGCCTACGCCTTTCAAATGTACATGGCTATGATGACGGGAGCACAATTGCTGCAAAGAAAACGTATGATCGCTCGTAAGTTAATCCCTTCCAGAAATGAAGACGGTGAGGAAGAAACCGTCAAGCCGGGTTGTGAAGCAACATGGTTTGGTTATAAGAAAATTCCAGAGCTAAAAGTAAAATTGAAAACCATTTTAAATGAGAAATATAAGGAATTTGATGACGACATGAAGAAGTCCTACATCGAGGAAAGCAGAAACGTTTTCATTTTCAACAAAGAAGTGATTCGTTCTGTGAAGGGTGTCAATCAAGCAAATGCTCGGCAAATTTTAATCATTTTGGCTGTAGTTGCTGTAGGTTTAATCTTGAAATGGATTTTGTTTTAGAATAGACTACCATAATTTGCTCTTTTTTTTTTTTATCATATCTTGACTGTTAATATTATTTATCCAATAAATTACAAAAAATTGTTGTATTTTATTCTATTTGATTTCTCTGTGGTAAGCTTACCATCAACTTTGACAGCGAAACCGACCGCAGGTTTGTCTAGTGTCTATGGAGCTAACTTCCTAACCATGACTAATTTTAACTGTCACAACTATAAACGCTTTAGCTCAGTTGATACTTATCAATAAATTTCTTTAAATGGTATCTGTGCACATGATAAATATTGTTGTCTTGAAAATCAAATCCTTTTTTGGATTTTTTTTTTTAAACAATTTTAAACAATTCCAATAAAACTCTAGCCTGGTACTACTGGCATTTTGTTTTGACACTTGCTACATTTTTCGAAGATGATTAATGTTCGAAAATTTGTCATCATTCGTTGTGCAGCCCAAAGTTTTGCGACTCGAAGAATTTACAATTTTCAAAACAAATAAAATAATATTATCCATCGTTGTTGTTCCCATTTGCAAATAATCGACACATGGATTGGCTATTCGGAAAACGCATCTCCCCGGAGGAGATGATGAGGAAGAACCAACGTGCATTGAACAAAGCTATGCGAGACCTAGATCGCGAACGAATGAAGATGGAGCAGCAGGAGAAGAAAATCATTGCGGACATCAAGAAAATGGCCAAAGAAGGTCAAATGGATGCGGTGAAAATCATGGCTAAAGATTTGGTACGCACTCGACGTTACACGAAAAAGTTCATGCTGATGAAGGCCAACATACAGGCAGTCTCACTGAAGATCCAAACCCTAAAATCGCAGAACACTATGGCACAGGCCATGCAAGGTAATTGAGTTGTTTATCTTCTCAAGTAAATAATGAATCATTCTTTAAATACCCCGATAGGTGTGACGAAAGCAATGCAAAGCATGAACCGACAAATGAACCTGCCGCAGATTCAAAAGATTCTTCATGACTTTGAGAAACAATCCGAGATTATGGACATGAAAGAGGAAATGATCAACGATGCCATGGATGATGCTATGGAAGACGAGGGAGACGAAGAGGAGACTGACGCTGTTGTTTCACAAGTACTAGACGAACTAGGTCTACAGTTGAACGACCAACTTAGTGATTTACCCTCCGCGTCTGGTTCATTGTCGATAGCCGGAGTGAAGCAGAATCAACCGGCTGCTGTCGCTGCTGGAGGGGCTGGTGGCGCTGGTGGTGGCGGTCCATCAAGTGCTGGCAACGGTGGTGCAGCTGGTGGTGGCAACACATCACCAATGTCTGACGCTGATGCCGATTTGCAGGCCAGACTGGATAAGCTCAGGAAGGACTAAGACCGTAGCCAATGCTTTCGTGATAGAAATTCCATTTTTCTTTTTATGACTTCTGTATGATTTTTTTTTTTTTTTTTTTGCTTTGTCACTCAATTTTGGGTTAGTTGTCCGACTCCAATAATCCTTTTTATATGCAGAAAAACGGTATTCAATGCCTTGTTATATCTCTCACTAAATAAAAGTATTTTCAATTGCTAATGTGATGAGTGATGACTGATGAATTTCACTGATTTCGATTTCGATGGCAGTCTTGACAAAGCTTAGAGATATTGGTATATATGAAAGGCTGGAAGCATATAGCGAAAGCCCAAATGATAACCGGTCAAAAGCTGTGTGGCATGATTTGGCATAAATGTAAGCAAGCACTTTCTCGTCTATAACAATTACCTACGCACTTGCGTGACAACGAACTCTGTGTTAAATTAGATAGATAGATTTCGATTGGAAGGCGGGAGAGCCTTCAAGGGGCTCTGGCAGTGCGGCTTCTTAAAGCAGCCTATTGTGCCTTCCCTGGTAACTCTGTGTTGCTCTTGTGCTAGCCAGTCTGCTTCTGTATTGAAAACAAGTTACATTGGTTACCTGTCTTAACTCTTGGTTATTGATTTACCATTTGAAACGGGCTTGGAAGCAATGAATATACATATAGATGCAAGCTGCAACTTTGAGTTTCCTTCATTAAAACAACAGCAGCTCTCTGTTTAACTGGTCTGTGCCGACCTTTGACTGTTCCGTCAAAACATCCGATAAAAGCTCTCGTAAATATTTCGTGGTATCCAAGAACCAAGAGCATGCACAAATGCATAAGTAATCCAAATGTAATACAGTAACCGATCACATTGCATAACACAGAAAGCGGGCAAGCACTGGAATCATAAAGAACGTATCTGCTTACACCCCCAGAACTTTATGCAGTAAAACAAATGACAGCTGTAACGGATTACTATACAAAAACGCCAACACCACTGCTTTTTTAAATTGATTTTCATATGCGACACCGTCGAGTAAATTTCTCTTCGCAAACCCCCTCAGACACATGTTCCGGTCGAATCTATGTGTTAATTTGTTTCCACTCAAATGTAGCTCACTGAAAAATGTACAATAACCTCCCCAGAGGTCATTAAGCTACCACTTCATATAGGTGTACTGAGAATAAAAAAAAAACGAAACTTTCAGCTTCAATATACTCAACATTTATTGCAATTTCCGGCTAGCGGATTAATTTGATATATTTTCTTTATAATTTTCCTAATAGTAGTTAAACACTTGCGACTTTAATTTACTTAACAATTATTACTACTTTTGATATTGCATCAACTACTGAAGCATTCTTCGAACCGGAATGAAATGCATCTACATATTCACCTATTTTTGCTTTATCTAATCATGGATAATACTTTCCATTGGCTTAAAGCTGCTCGACGACCTTTTCAACCTCTTGAAACACTTGGTCTGCACTGGGATTAGCATCAATGGTCACAACCTTTCCCAGCTTTTCGTAGTGTTGGATTATTGGCAAGGAGTCATTGTAATATGTTGCAATTCGTTTCTTCAGACTCTCCAAGTTGTCATCGGAGCGTCCGCTTGATTCACCTCGTTTGAGGCAACGCTGCACGCACACATCTTCGGAGCATTTGAAAAACAGCACAAATTGAAAGTCCACTTTATCGGCCATTTTGCTGTTCCAGCCGTCCAGGTTGTCTTGGTTTCTGGGAAAACCATCGATGAGGAACTTACTCTTACCCGAGCTCTTCATGGCAGCCTCAATCAGCGAACAAGTAATCTCCACAGGAACAATTTTACCATTTTTAATGTAGTCCTCGATGAGTGCTCCAACTTCGGAACCTTCGCGTGCACGTTCCTCTCGCAACAAATCTCCGGCAGAGAGATGGACAAAGTCAAACTTATCTACTATATTTTGGCATTGGGTACCTTTGCCTGCACCTGGGCCGCCAAGTACGAATACGATTTTTGGCTTTCCTGCGGACATCGTTGTTGCTGTTCTTTTTGTTAGTGAAAAATCAATTTGATTATGTATAACACGGAACTTGAAAGAGGCAAGAGTTGAGCTAAGGGTATGGGCTGCTGGCGGTCTTCTACACAAAACAACACTACTGCGGATGAGTATCGGAGCAATATACATATATACACACTTTTTGTTTGATAATTGATGGGAAAGTTAATATACGAATCGAGTTTTTTATCGTTTTGTGTGACGCAGACGCAAGGAATTGGCTAATCACCTAATCCAAGACAAATGACAAAGTTGAAGTTAAAAAAAAAACTTCCTCTTTGCCTGCTGCCTTCAATTTTGACAGCTACACAAAACACAAGATGCACTAGTCAGTGTGGAACGTGAGTTATGGTGTGGATCTTCGAAACAGTGCTGCCATTTTGTTACCTGAAAGTAACCCAGAGTGGTAGTTGACCGATGTATATTTCGAGATATCGGCGTTTGTTGCATGATCTGTTTTGGCATCTTAAATTATTTTTTTCAAAAAATAATTATGCAGAATCATAAAAATATAGTAAATGTTAAATTTTGGTCGCACGGTCGATAGTTTTCTTGAAAAATTGAATTTAAATTTGGCTGATGCTATTCGCACGTCGTTAGAGACATGGTTTAGGTCGACGGCTAGGTAAAACAGTGGTAGGTATAAGGGCTCGCTTCGCTCGCAAAAAGGACTCTAGACTCCAGTATTACATTTTCGGGCACGAGCCTGTACGTTTAAAGGCACAACTTATTTCTTAAAACACTATTTTTAATGAAAATACATAAGCCGTCGACCTAAGCCGTGTTCCTGACCTGATATGAACCACCGCAAATGCAAAAAAAAATCTCATTTTATGTTATGTTGAAAATCAGAGCAGAATCTGAAAATCCCAATAGAAAACTACATTAATTATACCCGTGTACTACTTTTTTTAAGTTCGTCAGCATTGTGCAGACCTACTATAAACCTGGTCTCTGCTTTAAACTGCTACAGAAGGGATTTCTCTGCTAAAGAAACTAGATCGAGTTTATAGGTAGATTATACTAAAAACAGATATTAACAAAATTCGTTATGTACCTAGTTTGAATGATTTTAAAACTGATTAAATGACAGTTATGGACAAACAGAAAAATAGGAGCTTAAAAATTCCAACAGAGCTTAAAAATTCCACATAGTGCTTAGCGTCAATTTCATAAATTAGGCTCCTCATCGACAGTATCGCGCAGAGCGGCGAAATTCTTTCACAGACGTCACATCCGTTGAATTGTGCGTTCGTAAATTATCCGATTGTGTAGCAGCACTGTGAAATTGCAGTTAATCCACCGCGAACTAACCACAAAATATAGGGGGAAAGCGGGAGACTTGAACATATTCGGTGACTTGAACCACTCTCAATAATTCCGTCAAATTCCACTCAAACCCTCCAACGGTAAACTCAAATGTCGCAGAGCTTGATCCTTTACTTCCACACAAAAATAATTCTAAATTGTCAATTGACTTTGGCTGTAAGAAGTGAAAATGTGTTTTTTGGTGCAAAAAGTTAAACAATTTTTTTTGTGATAACATTTTTTTTTAACGTGGTAAGTGATAATAGTTAACATTATGTTATAATACAGTAATTTGACTTTATAGATATTAGAACGAAATCCAGCTAACTTGTGTTTCACAAATGTTATTAGTTTTTAATTGTGAAAAAATGTGAACGGGAGACTTGAGCCTGTTTCAAAGGAGGGGAGAGTTGATCAGCGGTTCTAATGAAATAATGGATATACTATACATCTTTGCGTCTTAGTTACAAATATGTGCACGAGATATGTGTTGAACTCACCAAAAGGGACAATGAGCTGAGCGGGAGACTTGAGCCAAAAATCTGTTCCCAAACATTTTGCACGTGGCAAAAATCTCTTGCGTGTTTAATGTATATAGAGTTTATGTTACTAACATTAAAATAGATAAATTTATATTTAAAAAATAGTATTCAACATGTCGCTAAGATTAACAAAAAAGTTGTAGTGAACGATTTAACAAAAAGTGGCTCAGTCTCCCATTTTCCCCCTATCATTTGTCATTTTCGATGTTTAGAAAAAAACAAAATGCGTATAAACAAATTCCTCATGTCGTATTCGATTGGCTTAGGCTTCTTCAGATTCGCTCTCAGATTTCAGATTTCGTGTGGCTAATCAAAGCTCTTTTTTGTGTTGATATTCGTGCGATTCGAATATGCGTAGCCTTTAGCACTTTTAAAGCGTTTTCCATACACTAGTTAAATTTTATTATAAAATATTCGAAATTTGCGTCCCGTCCCGATTGATTTCTAAATATTTATACATAAATAATTTCCAAAAAAAAGGTTCAGCCAATGCAATGCCTTTCTTTGCAGTAGAAAACCTACACGAAAACGTTAATAAACTCCACCAGTTGTCAAGCTCAAACGCACATTGCTAAGTCTGAAGGAAATCTGAGAAAAAAATCTAGATTCGCAAAAGTGTTCTGAAATCTGAGAAAGGATTGCTTTTTTGTACCAAACGAATATAAAAATTGCTCTGAAAGCAAAAAAAGTGCTCAGGAGTGTTCAATCGAATACCACATTAATTTGATAAAGACATTGGAGACATTTGAATTTCTGGTTTATTATCTTAAATCTGACAGCTGACTGATTTTACGTATTTCAGTTTTTATTGGTCTAGATTGGTCACGTGAATAGTTATTTTTGCCTTTATTTTTGGAATCCTGTTCATGTGAAGTAAAACTCAAAAACCTACATCCTACACCCTGAAAACTGATGACACTTATTAGTGTGAGTAGTCCTATTAGCGAGCTCGTCACAAAACCGAATCCATACAAGCTACAATCATTATAAAAGTCAATTTATTTACATTCATAAGAAATTGCCACCCATTTCGTTTAGACAGTACTTACTGCTGCAACTATCTAGCGAATTTCGGTGGTAGTGTTGCAACAGTCAAGTAACCAGTATGACCGGGTAAAGTTGGTGGCGCCATCGATGTAAGTACTTTCTTTACCTCTTTAGGAGTTTTAATAGGATCCTTCTTCTCCCGCTCTGCAGCTTCTTCACTGTTGGACCCGTCAGAAGGTGTAGGTTTCTGAAAAGAAGAACAAAATCAATTACGAGACTGTTCCATGCACGAACTTCAAAACGATTCTTATAGTTAAACTATGTAATATGGAGCACGACATTTTCCTTCTTATGCTTTTACACTATTTGAAAGATCACACCACACGTGTGGGGAAGAATCCGCATTGGCGCCATCAGTTGTTTAGGTCACAGCAAGATCGTCAATTATTATAAATGTCATCACAGATCACACATGTGAGGATTAGGTACTTTTATACTTGGGGACAAATCATGCATGAAAGTGGTTATCAGTTTCCCCCCTTTCATTGTAAAACGAAAAAAAAAAAAAAAACGTCAATAATGACAAATAGAAAAGCGACAGGACAGATGAGCCCAATGTACCAAGTAATTTTTTACTCAACAAATTTCTTGGTGTAAGAAGTGGAAAAGCTGTCAGTCAGCTTACAATCAACAGCTGATTTGAAATATGTTGTCCTATTTGGAATTTGGCATATGCGTGCATTTCTTTTGATTTTTTGCTTATTAAAATGGCGGCAAAATGTTTTCCTAAATACTCGCTGTAAGAAGGAACAATCTCCTCCTGTAATTGTTAATGCACTGTCGCGCTTTGTCGCTTTTTCCTCTTCTCGAATGCTTGTAGTTCAATCAGTACAAACTCTTCCACATTCTCGTATTCATCCAAAAGAAGTTCGATCAATTCCAGATCACTTTCATCGCTATGTAGATGATACAACTAATTTTCTTAGTAAATTAGTAAATTCCTCGAGTTTATCAGACAGGCGGTCCCTAAATTTTTCGTAAGTGTCTCTCCCTGCGATAGAATTTATCCCCACCACTGCCATTTTGACAGTCTTTTCCATTCTTACTACAAAAGTAAAGGAACATACCTAACTACAGATGAATCCGTCAATACCTGCACCCTGCAAACCAAAAGTCAATACGCTGGGTGTCCCCAGGTACACACACGAAAAATTCCCAAAATGGACTTATGTCAGGTATAAATCTTAATCTTTTGGCAGTAAATATTTACATGTCAGGATGGCCGAGCGGTCTAAGGCGCCAGACTCAAGAGTAAATCTTACCCAGTCCACTGGGTGCTGAGCGTTCTGGTCCTCTCTGAGGGCGTGGGTTCAAATCCCACTTCTGACAAATGTTTTTTTTTTTTTGTATAAAATTCAAGTTTGGATAAGGGAATTTGATAATCAATTTGTGTCTATTTTCATTTGTGGGAACTTTTCTGAATACAAATACAGCTATTTAGCTGTTATTTTGGATTTAATAAGAAACTGACATTTGTCGTATGCAAGGACACTGTACGCGACGGATATCGCGTCTTTCCCTAGAGAGGGTTCTTTCTTGGACTTGGCGTTAGTTGACGAAAGACTGGAACCAACAAACACTGATCTAAGCACGCGGAACTGTTTACGAACGGTTGAGTACGATATTGATCACTACGGACTTGCCGCCGTAATACGGATCCCGAACGAGCAGACGCAGCTGGAGCAGTACGAACGTCAAGTGCGTTCTTTCGATTACCGAAAAGTGCAGTGGTCGCGCTTCACCAGAGTTTAATATTTACACAAGTGATCTGGTGGGTTCCCTCAGACACGCTATAACGTACGCAGACGATTTAGTGGCGTACAGGTCAGGTCAGCCATCAATATCCTTCTGCAGCGTGACTTCGAGAAAATTAAGAGGTATTGCGATGATTGGAAGTTGAAAATCAATTTCCAAAAATCGGAAACAATCCTGTTCAGAACTCCATTGGCTGGGGCCTCTAGGGACACCCGAAAAAACTGGAGAAAATTAACAATTATTGGACAGCAGGGACGACCATTGGTGGTGGAAAACGTAGTCAGGTATCTCGGCATACAGCTCGACCAGCATCTGTATTTTGACAAACATATAGATGCTTATCTTGCTGGGGCTAAGAGGGCCTACGCTCTGACAAGGAGACTGTTTCGCAGCAGTCAACTTGACTCCAGGATGAAGGTCATTTGCTACGTGGCCCTTATAAGGCCTATCATCGCTTTTGTCTCTTCCATATGTGGTGCAATATAGCGCCGTCCTATATGGAAAAAATTCGGGTGTTTGAGAGGCAATGCCTCAGGGCCTGTCTAGGGTTGTTTAGAACTCCTGAATCTCAGTACATAAAATACTATCCCAACAGCACCTTATACAATGGGACTCGACTGAATAGGATTGACAATTTCCTTATTAACGTGATTTGGAGGCACGTTGCTAGGGCGATGGCCAGTGATAATAACCTGATCTCAGGGACTTACTACCCTAATTTAATGTACCATGAGAGTACGCTTCGGTCTGGTTTTATCCCGCCTGAGGCATTTCTTCATGTAGATATGAAAGGGTTAGTCCAGACAAAAGATGGTGTGCCGGTATTGTACCACAGCCACCGCGGCGCGAGTTACGGATACGCTAAAGCAGTTCACCGAATTTTGGTGGCTTGAGGAAGAGGTGAAGGTGGATACGCTCTCCCGGGCTGGTGCGCTTCTAACGGAGCATCCTCCTTAGTTTTAAGCTACATATTAAGGTTGTAGGTTTCAGTGGCGTGGCGTGAACATTTTTAAATGGGAAGTCGAAGCAAAATCAATTCAAGCCACCTTTTTTATACTTTAAGTCATTAATATTTAAAAATTTATAATGAGCTTAAGGCATACTAAAAGTGGCTTCTATAGAAGCCCTTATTGACAGACGCATGATGCCATAACTTAAAGCAAATTCAGATTACCTAATGATTATAATAAAAAATAAAGATATGTAATTCAGAAATATTTTAGTGTTCATTTGCCAGCCAACTGAATTTTTAAACCAAAACACACCCTTACCTACCTCAACAACTACCTGTAATTATTCACACAAGAGACAATAAGAAAAGAAGAAGTAAAAGAAAATCGAATAACTCGAAGAAAAGCGCGTTATTTTGTTCATATCATAACCAAACAAACACATACGACATAGGTACCCAAAACACAACCCAGTGGCCATGGCCAGTACCAAGCTCTGGCTCTGGGAAGAAAAAAAGAGATACAAACAAATGTTCACTCAGTACTCAGCAGTCAAAATGAACTTATTAGGCCTATCATCGCTTATGGCTGTCCCTTGTGGTTCAATATAGCGCCGTCCTACATGGAAAGGATTCGGGTGTTTGAGAGGCAATGCCTCAGGGCCTGTCTAGGGTTGTTTAGAACTCCTGAATCCCAGTACATAAAATACTATCCCAACAGGACCTTATACAATGGGGCCCGACTGAATAGGATTGACAATTTCCTTATTAAGGTGATTCGGAGGCACGTTGCTAGGGCGATGGCCAGTGATAATAACCTGATCTCAGGGGCTTACTACCCCAATTTAATGTACCACGAGAGTACGCTTCGGTCTGGCTTTATCCCGCCTGAGGCATTTCTTCATGTAGACATGAAAGGGTTAGTCCAGAAAAAAGATGGTGTGCCGGTATTGTACCACAGCCACCGCGGCGCGAGGGATAAGCGGCTCATCCACGACGGGTACGCCGCCAATGCTCAGGAGCTCCTCCGTTTTAGTACCGCAATTGCGGAACGGGACAGGGTCGATACGGTAAAGCAGTTCACCGAATTTTGGTGGCTTGAGGAAGAAGTGAGGGTGGATACGCTCTCCCGGGCCGGTGCGCTACTTACGTAGCATCCTCCTTAGTTTAAGCTAGATTTAAGTTGGTAGGTTTAGGGTTAGAGTAGGGGGTTTTTGGGAGGTGTCGGGCTAGCCAACATGAAAGAGTGCTTCCGAGACTTGACCGACGCTTATGGCCTCGGTGGAGGCTCGGCGGCGCGGATGAACCCTTGTTGGCGGCCGACAGGCAACCAAAGACGCGATCAGGATGGTGACCAATCGATAAGATTGCTCACCACCCTGATTATAGGTAATGTAGGTTAAGTAGCTTAGGTAGATTTAAGTAGTTTTAATAAAACAAATAATAAAGATTCCAAGTTTTCTAAAGTTTCTTGGAAATTAAAAAACAAAACAAATCATATATATAGATAGATTTAAGGCCGAAAGGCAATAATTTTAAGCATATTGTTAAGTTTAGAGCGCTCGCTAAGAGCCAGTAAGCTAGAATAAGATAATGTTAGTTTTAAATTAGATTTAGTCGTTTTTGTCTAGTATGTAAGTTAATGAAAGAATTAAATAAAAATGAATTTAAAAAAAAAAAAAAAAAAAAAAAAGTCAAAATGAACTTTGTGAGAACCGCGAATAACTCGAAGAAAAGCGGGTTATTTTCTACAATGGGTGTTGAACAAAGAGGTGTCAGAGTCAGACAAAGTACTCGGGGAAGAAAAAAAGAGATAACAAGCAAATTTTCTTTCAAAATGAACTATAAAGTGAGAACTTTAATAACCCGACTTATTTTGGGTTACCTTCGCTTTGTCGCCACGATGCGATGACGACGTTGTATGAAAATGGATACACACACGATTTTTATATGAGTGCTTTTGTGTGTGTACCATTTTGGTGAGTATTCACATTCATTTGGTAGTGTTTCATGTATATTCGGTTTTTGGTAGATAGATAGTGTTGCCTGGTGGAGATTTCAAAAGGTAACTCGGTAGGAATCGAGTTATATGGACGCCACGCCACTGTAGGTTTAGGTTTGGTGTAGGGGGTCTTTGGGAGGGGCCGGGATAGCCAACATGAAAGAGTGCGTCCGAGACTTGACCGACGCTTGTGGCCTCGATCGAATCTCGGCGGCGCGGATGACCCCTGTTGCCGGCCGACGGGCAGCCATGGATGCGATCAGGATAGTGACCAATCGATAAGATTGCTCACCACCCTGATTATAGGTAATGTAGTTTAAGTAGCTTAGGCCAGAAATTAAAAAAAAAAACAAAACTACTTAAATATAGATAAGTTTAAGGCCGAAAGGCAATAATTTTAAGCATATTGTTAAGTTTAGAGCGCTCGATAAGAGCTTGTAAGCTAGAATAAGATAATTGTTAGTTTTCAATTAGATTTAATCGTTTTTGTCTAGAATGTAAGTTACAGAAAGAAGAAATAAAAATGAATTTAAAATGAAAATGACTCAATGGGGCGTATGAATAAAGCGTTTGCAATTGCTTTACTCAAGAGAAATGTCAAAGTCGAAGCATTTGCTACGTTTCGTATGAATAAAAACTAATTCGAGTTAAGGTAAGATTAGACGATATGCCAAGTGGTCATAAAATGCCAATTTCTGACAGTTCTACTGTCAAAATATGGTCATACAATGTAATGGGCATATCTCATATGCCCTAATGACCTAAATGCCCCATATGACCACGCTGATTTTGACAGATAAAAATGCCCAAACAGTATATAGTGTAATCGGACAATAAGCACGAATGCCAGCATAAACCATATATGCTCATATGCACTTTATTGAAATTTCGTTGTGGCATTGCTGGCATTTTTGATGGAACAAGAATTATTTTGTTGTCATCGGCGTTTGAGTTCGTGGTATTGTGATTTATTTTCATTTTCGTTCTCTTTTTCCTGGAAAAATAAAAAATAATATGAAATGAAAATATAACAAATGCCTTAAATGACCAACAAGGCAAATATGACCATATTGGTAATTTTGGTCATATAGTCTAATATACAGTTTTGATAATCATGGCATTTGGGTCATTTGACAGCTAATCTGGTCATTTGCCTGTTGGCATTCATATGCATAATTGGCATACAGTCTAATCTTAGCTTTAGTTCCAACTTTTGACATGTTCGAAAAGCGGCGGCACTGACCTTTTACTCAGATCGGTATGAATAAACAAAGCAAATGCTATGCAAATTCTGAGTCTGCTATTAAGTTGACTCACATCTTTTGCTAAATATTTTGTACGCACACTTTTTACAAAAAAAAAAAAAGTAAGCAATGTGAATTTTCGATGGTTTGTCTATAAATAGTTAAATGAAGTTTTGTTCGTGCAGGAAAAACATCAAAATACCTGAAAAAGAAATAAAACATCAACAATCTATTTGGCAAACAAAAATCATATTTCCAGGTGCAATTGGAGCTATAGATTGCAATCATATTTATGAACTTTATGTTTTTAAATTTAAATTTCCACAAAAGTCGTTAGAATCTCAAGGAAAATTCAAAAATTCAAATTTACTGTTCAGGTTTAACAGCAATTGCAAGGCAAGTACACGTGCAGCGAAGTAAAAGCTATGTCCGAATTTGCCCCCTCAGTTTTTTTTTTTTTTCAAATTCGCCATTTTGTTTCCCTATCGGTGTTATGTCAATTTAGACATGTTAAAACATACAAAAAATATAAAATCAATGCTGCCAACCGCTACCAACCATGGGGGAATGTGAAAGAGTTCGAGAATACCACATTTTAAGATAACTGAATGCTATTGGTTGGTTATTATAAATTTTCAATAGACGATTAATGTAATTTGTTTGGTTAATAATACTATCTAAATGAGTTGTTTTATATAATAGAAACATATTAGGCCAAACATTGTTGGGTATTTTCCGCTTTAGGATATCATTCACTTCGATTTCATGAGTAATTTTTTTTTTTATATAACTGAAGAAAAATTGCTCAAAATGTTTTCCATCAACGAATCTACATTGTTTATAATTTATAAATATTTTCAGCAAAAGTGCACTTATTCCTAAAATAAAATACTATTCACACGTAACGAATAATTTCAAATTTAACGGACAAAATTCTATGAACGCTGGCAGCAACTTTGCCGTCAGCGGAAGTGGGAAATGCAAGGTGCGAGTGTGTTGGTGAGTGAAGTTAAGTGACATTTGCCAATACGAATTTCTATGTAACAATGCTAACGCACTTAGCGTGTACCACCCCATAGAAATATAGTTATAGTAGGCAAGTAACGGAAAATCGGCCGAAGTTGGGGGTCTCAGTATTGTCTCTGGCTAAAACCTTTTACTCAAAGAAAATGCTAGTTTTTATTCATACGAACCAATGGATGATTCAAACATCATATAATAAAAGTGTGTTGTATTATTTTTGCTGGACCTCTACAACGAATTGAAATTTCCGTTTCAAGGATAAAAGGAAGGATTAAAAATAAAGGCCGCGTTCAATAATTGACCGCTAGATCAATAGCGGAGTGACCACATCTATGAATGCCTGAAATTCAATTATGAATATGCATTTCGCGTGAGCATATCGAATATATTTCGGGAAATTATGAATTTGCAAGTGGTGCACAACTGATGGTGGACCAAATCCCAGATCAATATCCGTTTCTGTTTCATGCACTATGAACAGTTTGAGATATCAAATATAATAATGTGCCCAGCTAAAAGAATACAAAAAAACACTATCATACATATAATTCAACCAAACATAGACAGTTAGTCTTGAAGAGCTAAGTACGTTCAACTTCAGCCATTCCAAATTCGACATTTGGCCGCATTTAGCCTAATAACACACACTCGCCGCGAATGCATTAGAGAAATTATTTTCGTGTAATTTGCAAAATTACCCATGTAAATCAATCTTGAGAGTGCGCGCACTCGCAATCTTGCGAAGGTGCAAACACCATGGAGAAAGAAACAAACATGGCGTTTCGATAGACACGTCTATAAATCAGATTCCAGAAATGTTATTACCGTATTTAACGAATATCGATCTTATACATGTCTCGATATTGTGAAGGTATACGACGTCATCCATGGCGGCGCTTAAATAATCCCAACCAGCAGCATCTCCACTAGGTATGTAACGGCGGCAGGAGGAACTGAGTCCTCAAATTATTACAAAAACGTAGCCGTAGAAACCAAATGAAGATGAACGGTGCGCAGGTTTTAGAAAGTAAATTGTATTAACAGGTTATCCATACGGATTGAGTAGAGCGTGTGAAATTCGCACTCAGACATTGGTGGACGCATCTTTCGGCACAGATCTTGGGGGTTTGCGGGAGCACAATTGGCTGAAATGAATGGTAAATCTCGTAGGATTATTATTACTCGAAAGATATCTTTGAATTGTTTGAGCCTTGGGACAGATTTGATTATACTCGTGGCGCGACTGAACTGAATGCTGCTTTAACACTCTTAACCTCAATTTTTATGATTTGACAAAGAGCACAAAAAGGAAGACACTAAGTGGACGTATATAAAGACGCACCAGTATCCTTTAAATTCCATGGAAGAACCTGCCAGTCGCACTGTCGAAGGGCTCATTACGGTGCCTACTGTTGTATGTAAGTTTTCAAAGTTTGTTTAACCTCAGTCCATAACTGACCAACACTACGACCGATCGACTAACTGAAGCACATTTCTCCATAAAGCCCGAAACCAGCACACAATTTAGCACACGCAGCCATTAACACGTTCCGATAAATCCTCTTCGGTGTGATTTTGCCTTCCACGAATATACAACAACCAAGTTGAGGGTGCCTCAGCCAGACGTTACAGTTGCAGTGTTTAACACCTTCGGCAATCACCTCTAAAGAAAAACTAGGAAGATATGCCTGTGCACGGAACTGGTTCATCTCTATGCTACATGTTGCAGTCATTTACCCTGCCATGTGTCAATGTTGAACATACACTAAGCGGGATCATCCAGCAAACTCATCCAATGTAAATCGCTCTTAAAACATAATCATGCTGAGCCAAAATGGCTTCATTACATTGGCTTAATTGATGATCACCTGTTTGGCTCAGGTGAATAAAAATTATTTATGACATCAAGCGAAAAGTGTTGGACTTGTTCGACTGGCAACGAGTAAATCTTAGCAACAAACTAGTTTTGGCCAACTCGGCGAGCTGGCGAACACTTACCTTGTGCTTGAGGAATTCCAAGTCCATAACTGGTAGATTTTTAGTTCTTACTATGTCCTCAGATTGTAA
The DNA here is from genome assembly GCA_946477585.1 of Cheilosia urbana. Taxonomy (NCBI): domain Eukaryota; kingdom Metazoa; phylum Arthropoda; class Insecta; order Diptera; family Syrphidae; genus Cheilosia; species Cheilosia urbana. The sequence goes on along the minus strand of OX297853.1, from coordinate 18,623,420 downwards.
TACTTCCAGGGATTGAATTTCTGTGAATCCATGCTGCTGGAGGGCCTCACAACACCGTTGCGACTGCTCGATGCACGGGGAGAAGGAACAAAAGCGGCCACCTGTTGAAGAAGAAACAAATATGTAAACACACTGTAGGTGGACAAAGATTTCTGATGATAAAATATGTTTTGTCCTAAATCCATTTATGGATTCATCGTACATCGTTCGACCGACGGCGACCACCACACTGCCGTGTTACAAGTTATGCTAATGGCCACATTTAAAGCCCGCGACTAAGTGATATTTTGTTGGCAATTAAGGACGCCATATGTAAATGGCTAGTAGTCAAACACATGGAAACACATCGCTGCCCGGGGCATTCACTGTCAATCGGTTCTCAGGTTGACACACCTCGGACTCTACCCTTCTCACCTCTCCACATATGCGCACACATAATCAATTGCGCGATTAGTAACAGTCGCTTGGGGACTGGGTATTTTTTTTGTCAACTCTTCTCCTGACAAGGGCAAAACATCGCGTTGTGCCAATCGAACTCGGATATGGAATTGATTTACAAAGACCGCGACGACGATGCGGCGTACCTGAATATAGCAGTAGCAAAGAGGTGAAGGTGGAGGTGATGTTGTATAGGAGCGGTTCGTGCGACGGACTTCTGCGAGTATCCGTCGTTTACGCAATTAATTAAACAAATTACCTATCCGCGCACATTTTACAATGTTGACACACCGTCGAGGTAGGTAGGGTCCTCTCAGTCGTCTTGCGACTTTTCTGTGTCTGTCCATCTGTCGTTGGCTTGCAGCACCTTCGACGCGAGCAGAAAAATGTTTGTTAAACGTTCACTTTTTGTGTGTCCACTTCAATGGATCGGTTATCGATTGAGGAGTGTGATGCTGCGCGCATGCGCACCTTATTATGCTTTGTTAATATGGGAACACATCGGAGGTCTATGCCGTTTGTCAATTTCGATGGAGAGTGATGGCCACATGGAGACAGATCTCTTGTATGGATATATGAAAAGGCGAAAGTTAATTGCTTCGCTGGGGTCCAGTGCAGCAAGCTGGAAACTAATGATCAGTGGCACGGATATGGAAATGGTGCGGTGGACACATGAGATGCGATGTGTGATGACGATTTAGTGCATTCTTTCGCGTAAAATGCGCTCGTTTACTAATGAGGTGCGAAAGCAATTAAATTTAATTAATGTCCGCAGTGAGGCATGTGCCAGGACAGAAATAGTTCCAAACTAGGACACCAGCTCAAAAGGGAAGACAACTAGACGGATGTGGGTTTTTATATAAATCTATTATTACACGAGTTCAATGGGTTTTTGGTCGTAGTGCTGCTGTTTCACTAGTACATCTTGCATAAAGAAAGATTTTGCGATTATTAAGGAATCTGACTGTCATAGGGGGGAGCGGTTGATTTTGATTCAAATTAAGGGTTTAGGGCACGATTTGAATAAACCACGGAAACTGTTTTGATTAAATAACAAACCTCTTCAGTTAATTCGGTTCTTCTCACCATGCGCGCGCCACCTTCGGCGAGGTTTTTCACCATCCAAGAAGGTCTCGCCAAGTGTGAGCTCTGAAATTTAATGGCTAGTACTGAGAAAGTTTAACAAACCTTTCTTGTATGGGATCCACAGACGTTTGAGCGTAACATTGGTAAGAACGTGAATTCGTTTCATTGGAAATGTCCGCTAGGACCAGTATGAAATGGTCAGAGCAAGACGGACGCCTCTGCCCTATACCCTTATATGGATTGATTGAATGAGAGTCGGTAGCTCCTTTTGTGCATCCACTTGCCGCAGCTTGTGTATAGCATACACAGGGCATTGCCAATGCCATGACGACCGACGTTCGATTTTTGTTTTGAATTTACGTGGATCTCTTTGTTTTCTTGAATTTAGAGGAATTTTTCAGTAGAAAGTCCTACAGAGTCAACTGCTTCCGCAAGAGAAATTATTTCTGCAGACGAAGATGTGCATCCTGCTTTTAGGCAGAGCGAACATTCAATTTAGACGGAAATAGAAAAGACATCCGGGTACCTGACGAAGTAAGAGCAGCAATATCCCAGCCAAGGCCAAATCAACCGCTGCTCCCCATCGTTTCATCACATTACGACCGGTTTGTTCGTTTTCAAGTAAAACAACTGAGCATACCCACTACATAAAAGCTCAAATACATAAACACACACATCAGGCAAGGTACGGCTCCGCACTGAACCCTAATCTGAAACAATGAACTAGGCAGTAGGTACCTACATGTCTTCAAACTGATAGGCATCCGTTCTTCCCACAATATTCTTGCCAAAGCGCCTATCGACTTTACGTGCCGAATAAATCGCCGGCATTTACTGAAATCTAAAACTCCTATAGTATCATTTGGGTGTGTGCAATAATTGTCGCCTGGTTTGGTGACTTTTGCGCAATGCAACTCTCCATCTACAATCCTCTGGCAGCAGTATTGTGTGCCATACGAATGTCATTTTGGGCGCGACATCATAAACCAAAATTCCCTGCTGCACGTACATAAACTCTGATACGTTTGTGTTGCAACACTGTTCTCTTCAGTGTTTATAATTGTACTCACCCGAAGATTTTAATGCCTCCAAAGCATGCGGCACAGCCAACTGCGGTGCTGGTAAATCAAGAAACACTGCATCAGCCTTGCCATTCAACTCGTTGGTGAATCCATATTGGCAAACATCGCGGTGGTACACGGTCACAAAGTCACCGAGTCCATGACCCTGGAATTCCTCCCGCGCCTGTTGAGCTCGCGCCTCATGAAAGTCGAATGTATGCAAATGGCCGTGCGGTTTCACTGCACGTAGAAAATAATGTGACAACGATCCAGAACCGGTACCCGATTCAATAACAACACTTCCCGGTTTGATTTCTAGTTGAAACAAAATCATACTAATGTCAGGCGTGTAGATGATTTGCGTTCTATGCGGTAGAGTCTGTGTCCAAAGTTCGGGATTGGGCTGTAAAACATGAGCCCAGCCGCGGGAGAGCTCAATTTTGCTGCCATACTCGACTCCGATAATGTTTTTCACTTTTAACGCACCGAAACTGGTCTGGAAGACATACTCGATAACTTCGCCTTTTTTGTTGGTGATTGTTGGAACTGCTTCTATTGCATGCATGCTATTTACACTTAGATAAATTATAACAGTATCACCTTGTTCTATCACGTTTTTGGGTTTAAGGAAACTCATTTTAATTCTGTATTTTAATTAAAAAACTGGAAATAATATTGCGAAATGAAGTAAAAGTCCGTTTGTAAACATAAAGTTCAAAAGACTGACATCTGTCAGTGAGCGACACACGTGTTGGAAGGTATTTGTGGAACCCATTCGCTTATATTATGAGAATTGATTGTGGTGCGTTCACATTGCAGGGCGAAATAAAACTAGCATTTGTATGACTTTTTTTTTTTTTAATATTTTTAAAAATACCAAGTCGTGTAATAATTCGTTATATTGCGGACTTTATTGATTGGATGACACGATCGGTTTTTTCTTAGTCCTACATGTTAATACAGTTTTCGAACAAATAATTAAGTTAGCAAATAGCTGTTTCATAGCAAACGAAAGAAATAGGGAGCGCTAGAATAATGATACTTCATTAAAAGCATGTCCTCCCCTACCGTAGGCATCAAGATTAATAGTAGCCGTATTTTATTATCAGCCATGATCTATATAGATCATCGATTTACATGCAATTACAACAACAGCACATGATCCTGCTTCTCATCGAGATCATGAATGATGATCTGAAAATTATTTCTACTATTTCTCGCTGCGTTGTTTGGCGCTGTTTGTTTCATTTTTATATGTTGGTGTGCCTGTAAACGATAGCCAAGCCACACGTTGCCAGACTAAAATATTCAACACCATTCAGAACAAGCAATCAACAAGCATATTTTTCACATGGGAATAAATTTCCCGTCCGTATTTCGAGCAAAATATTTCATAAACATTTAAGTAAATGTTTCATAACCATTTATTAACAAAAAAATGTTTATGAAATATTTCTCATTTTCTCAATCGTAAATTATTATTGTTTCACAAGTTTTCCTGTAGAAAGGTGAGATTTGTTTTTTGTTGTCTTCTTTTATCATAAAATACGAATTTCCAAAAAATCTTGGAATAATGAAAAATGGAAACTAGCAGGCTGTATAAATTTAAATTATTTTCAAAGCTGATTATTGGGAAACACATTTCTTTTTTATCACAAAATAGGACAAAGAAATAATGTAATTGCAACTGTTTTCGCCCTTTTGTTTTGTTATTAATTTCAGTATGTTCTTTTAGGTTTTCGTGTTTAAACCGCTGTCATTTACTTCGTCTTAGAATTCCATTTACGGACGGGAAGTGCAAACTGCGGTTAGATTTTCATTACCTAGATTTCGAACTATGATTGTAAACCATTTCCTTTTAAAAACAAAATGCACCGTTAAGGTATAACGGAAGCGGTGTTGTTGTTTTCGAGCCCCTGGCCATGATAACAATTAAAAACATTTTCATAAATATTTAATAAATACTTCATCGGCGTTTTCAACGGCAAAAATATTTCCGAAATGTTTGACAAAAAAATGTTTCTGAACAAATCTTTCGCTGGTCTGGATACACATTAATAAGCCAAGAAAAACCCAAATATGAACTAGCCGCCAAATATTGTTTATTTGTTGCATATTTCAACATAAAATTTTAAATTAGTTTTTAAAAAACAATATCGAAAATCAAAACTACTCAAATTTAACTCAAATGGTAACACCTTCGACAAGCAAGTGAAATGTCATGTCCATTGAAATCATGTTGTGACGTCACGCTGCACCGAATGTTTGCAATATGGCTGGTGGCAGTATGAAGTTTGTCTTCACGTTGCACCGAATGCTTGCAATATGGCCCGGTGGCAAAATGAGGTTTGCCATACTCATAGCAACTGTAGCCACAACTTAAAAATAAAATTCTTCAATGATCCGTATTGTTTTATTATCGTGATCTGATCCGGATCAGATCACGCTGATAATAAAATACGGCTAGTATATCGCTTCCGGTCAAATATAATACAGAGAAATCCCTTTCAACCAGTTATACACCCTTTAAAATATTGTTTAGGGTTGCAAGTGATCCCAGATTGGGAGGAAAGTCGGCAAATTTTGTCGATTTTTTCTAACACAAGGGGGAAGGGAATTTTGGGGGGGGGGGGGAGGGAGGGGGGCAAGATAAAAAGGGGAAAAACGTTTATGCCCAAAACACATTGTGCAGAACTTCTGGACGCAGTGAAATATGCAGTACTGCAAGCAAAACACATGCGCAGAAGATTGTTTGACATGCATGCATCAGCTACTGTCATTCGCCGACTAAGCAGGAAGCAGCTGATTTGTTTTTGTTTGTAATTAAATTCGTTGAAAATGAAAAATTCAATAAAATTCGGAAAATTGTATTGCCTTTACCGGTTTACCAGTCGTACAGGAAGTTTTTATACCTTAGTCGATTAGGAATGAAATAATGTTTTCGTTGTAAAAATTCTATTAGTTTTTCTGCCATTTTTGTGTCAGCCGCAAAATATTTGAAATAAACGGCAAACGCAATGATGCCAAATCCGTTCAAATAAATTTTGTATTTTTCTGTGTTGTGGTGGCATTGTCTTCTGCAGTGGATTTAGAAATAGCGACAACTTGCAGATTGCAGTACTGTAACATGAGTGTTCACATGAGTGTTCACTCCCATTTAAACGTGTGGCTCTGGGTTCTATTTCCACTGCACGCAATATTCTGCACTTGTATTTCGGGCATTAAAAATTGATTTAAATAAAGTCTTCGAAAGACTAGGTAGGTACACTATTTGTACTTTTTTTTTTCTTTCTCACAGCTGAGTCAGTGCTGAAAGAATTTCTTAAGCAATAAATTTAAATAAAACAAAAAAAAAAAAAAAAAAAAAAAAAATGTATTTAAAAAAAAAAAAAATAATTGTTATGACCTTTTGGTAGAAAAAATTTTGCTGAAGACTTCGCAATAGTGCAATGTACAATCTTTAAGGTAAATATATATTTTTAAAATACATATTTATTGATTTATACATAAAATATGTGATTTTAAAATTAATAACTACTTACATAGTAATGTACATTTATTTTTATTTTTGCTTTTATTAGTATTTTGATCAGTATGATTGAATTTAATATGCGTTCCTATTATTTTTGTGTTTACCTAATTCTAAGATATTTAAATAAAACATAAAAAGGTAAAATAAGACTTAAATAACCGATTTTGTTTTTGGGAAAAAAGGGGTTTTTATTTTTGAAAAAGGGGAAACAATATAGTTTTGGTGTTAAAAAAGTTTTTTTTTTTTTTTTTGTTGCGATCCCTGAGTCCAGGTCCATTTTCATAAACGAAGTGTATCGAATATGACCTCAAATCAGAATCCTTTTGAGGACGTTTAAAACTCAAGTTGAATAAATTTGACAGACTTATTTGACCCCTTAAATGCATTGTGACCCATATCTGGATCAAACCGATTTCTTGACAATATATTGGCATACAAAAAAAAAAAATTATGTAGGCGCATCGAGTCACAACTATGGTACATTCAATTAATACATTTATGCTATTTTTATTTTGGTCCCGTTAAAATATTCAAATGTAAACGCCTTTGCTTTACGGTGATATCAGGTTCAGTCTGTCAGTAGAAATAGATTCAGTGAAGTAGGTACATCGTGTGCATTTATTATTAACATTTGTTGAATTTAAAAATTACTGAGTGGGGAAGGGAGGAGTAACAACGATTCTCAATTGTTTGGGGGTTACCCTGACAATTTCTGTTGGGAAATTTTTGCCGAATTTCAGTTTGTGAATTATTGTTTTTGAGGGAACATATTTACCAGGACAGTTTTCCCCTGTCTTGGATTTCGATTTTTCTTCAATTGACCAAGCGACTACCACTTGCGCCAACAGAGCGACGAGTACAAGCCCGCAAACTGGGGGCTAAAAGAATACTGCACCTATAAATCAGTAAAAATAATAAAATATTCCACAGTAATACCCTTTTCACACCGAGCCGAAAACCGTGTTTTCGTCGAAAACTCGAAATTGCATTCACACCGAACAATAACTAGTTTTCGTTTGACGTTTCAATCAGCTGTGAGGCACTAGCCGCGGAACTTATGTGTAAACTATTTTGTTTAAAAATTTGGATCGCATTAATTAACAAATAAAATTAATTCAGAGCCTTTAAAAATATTATTAGCCCATCAATTAGTGTGGAAAATGGTTTTAAGTTTTGAGTTTTGACATTTGTTTGGTCAGATGCTCTGCTGAATGTTGCATAAGGTGTGTTTGTTTCAACAACCCAACGATCGGAAGTCATTTTCGTGGTGTTTTGGTGGAAAACGACTTTAAACAACTCGTTTTGAAAACTGAAAAATGTATGGGAAAACTTCTGTTTTCGATGAAGTTTTCAGGTGTTTTCGCGAAAACCCAGTTTTCGGCTCGGTGTCAAAAGGGTAATTGCAAGTACATAGTTGTTTTGCAATAATGTATACTACAATTTGATTTTAGATGCCCGGTGTTTGTATGGCTGTGGTAGTTGGAAAACCGTTTCTGAGGAAGAAAAAAAAAAATTCAATCAAATCTAAAAAAAATGGTACATGCGTCTTTTCCATCACTTAATCGATTAAGCCGATTAATGATTGGCTTATGTTTAAAAAAGCTAGCGATCATAAAAAATGCACATGGATAGATTCCGAATTCAATTGTCTAAATTTTTGGGTATTATAGGAACAAGCTTCCCTGCAAAGAAAATTCAATGACTTGCTACTTCCATAACAAGTAAGGATGTAAGACATGACGGAATCAATCATATTTTTTGGAACACTGTTCTGTTTTACAGAAGGCCCACAGAGATCTTTTGTGCGGAGATTCGAAATTCCCTTATTTAAGAGAGAAAGTTTGTTCTTACCATTTCTTTCCTCTTCTCATTTCTAACTTTAACGCAATACGAAACATTTGGGTTCGGGAATAGCTGTAAGCAGTTCTTCGAACCTTCTACTTACTTTACTTAGGTGGCTCTACAGTCCGGGGTGGACCTGGGCCTCAACCAATACGCCTCTCCAGTTAGCGCGATCTTTGGCTAAATGCCTCCAGTTGCGCACTCCAAGTTGGTTGAGGTCCCCTTCCACTTGCGCGCGCCACCTAAGGCGAGGTCTTCCTCTACTGCGTTGTCCCTCCGGGTTAGAATCGAAGACTCTTCGGGCCGGAGCGTTGGTGTCCATTCGCTCTACATGTCCCAGCCATCTTAGACGACTGATGCGTACTTTTCTGACTAGGTCGATGTCGCTGTACAGCTCGTAGAGTTCGCTCTTAAATCTTCTCCTCCAAAACCCGTCAACGCAAACGGGACCAAAAATCACTCGAAGAATTTTGCGTTCGAAACGACCAAGGAGATCTTCATCCGCCTTTGATAGCGCCCATGCTTCTGCACCATAAAGCAGGACTGGGATGATGAGGGTCTTATACAGAGTTTCCTTAGTATTTCTCGACAAGGCCTTACTTATCAGTTGCCGTCTTAGGCCAAAGAAACAGCGGTTGGCAAGTGTGATTCTTCGTTTGATTTCTGATGTGATGTCGTTATCAGAGTTTATAGCGGAGCCGAGGTAGACAAAGTCCCTAACTACCTCAAAGTTATAGCTGTCTATCGTGACGTTCTGCCCGATTCGTCGATGTCGTGTGTCCCTTCTTGTTGACAGCATATATTTTGTTTTACCCTCATTCACCACTAAACCCATTTTTGCCGCTTCTGTACTAATACTTGCAAACGCACCAGTGACAGCTCGCTGTGTTGTACCAACAATGTCAATGTCGTCAGCGTATGCAAGCAGTTGCACAGACTTATAGAAAATTGTGCCTCTGGTGTTGGCTTGTGAGTTTCGCACAATCTTCTCAAGAATGATGTTGAAGAAGTCACATGACAGCGCATCACCTTGTCTAAATCCTTTTTTGACATCAAAGGTCTCGGTGAGATTGTTTCCGACCTTTACGGAGGAGCGAGCGTTCTCCATCGTCATTCTGCACAATCTGACAAGTTTGGCAGGGATGCCAAAACTAGACATGGCTCTGTATAGCTCGTCTCTATAAACGCTGTCATATGCGGCCTTAAAATCGACAAAAAGATGGTGAGTATCGATCTGGTATTCTTATGGGTTTTTTCCAGGATCTGCCGTAGTGTGAATATTTGATCGTTCGTGGACTTACCGGGCCTAAAACCGCACTGATAGGGACCTATCAGATCGTTGACGAATGGTTTCAGGCGTTCACACAATACAGCAGACATGATCTTATACGCAGTGTTCAGGAGACTGATGCCTCTGTAGTTGGCGCAGTTTAGAGGGTCTCCTTTCTTGTGGATCGGGCAAACAATGCTGAGGTTCCATTCATCAGGCATACTTTCCTCTAACCAAATCTTGGAGATGAGTTGGTGTATGCACTCTACCAAGTCATCTCCGGCTGCCTTGAAGAGCTCGACAGGTAAGCCGTCTGGACCAGCAGCCTTGTTGGATTTAAGCTTAGATATTGCTATCCTCACTTCATTTTGGTCAGGTGGACGGAAATCTTGGCTGTCATCGTCCAGGTTGAATAGATCGTTCTGCCTAACAGCGGAATTTGTGTCGTCTTCGCCGTTTAGCAGTCTGCAGAAATGGTTTTTCCATGTCCTCAGCACCGACTGTGACTCTACTACAAGGTTTCCTTGCTCGTCTCTACAGGTCTCCGTTCGGGTCTTGTTGCCATGACACGTTCTTTTTACCTTTTGGTAAAACTTCCGAACATTGTTCCTGGAGTAACACCTCTCTATATCCTCGATCGCGCGCTTCTCATATGCTCTCTCTTTTTTCTCCGGAGAAGCCGATGTTCTTCCCTCCTTTTTTGCTCGTAGAGCTGACGAGCTGCTCTCGTCCTTCTATGCAGTGACGCTTCTTCGAACCTTCTATAATCTATAGAATTAAAAAAAAAGTGAAGCAACAGCCATATTTATATAGCCACATACAAAAGGTTGCATTTTTTATTTCGATTCTACACAAATTTATGACAGTGAAGGCATTTCCGAATATTGTAGTCATCGATGTCTCGAATATTCCAGGATTTCTTTGTCGGTTCCCATGGAATGCGTTCTTCAGGAATTTTCTGTTGTTGTTGTCAAGAAAACAGTACAAATTGTTATAACCAACATTCGGGAATTTCAAACAAAAATCACTATAGGTACCTTGACATTTTCTATCGGTCTGCCGGAACAGCTTTGGCATCTTTTCGATGTTCTCAAACTTGGATATTTGAGTTCTGATGACTCATCAGATCTATCCGTCGTCTGCAATACTGCTTTGCAAGTCTTCGGCCGTGGTACATCAAACATTTTCTCGCGATTCAGAAAGCTTAATAAGAACAGTAATTATTTGTACGTACGTCGTACAGTGTTGCAAATTCATCTTGCTTACTTTGGCCTGGGCTGTGTCCAAAAATTCCGCAATCTCTTGGTACTCATAATGTCGCCCAGCTTTTGAAGGAGTCGAACATTTTCCTCTTCGATTTTCTTGAGACGATCTTTCTCCGCTTGTACTTTTTTCGGTTTCACAGTCACATGGGGGTAGCTGAGAGGCGTTTTAACATCAACAGCTGCCTTGGCATTGATCACTTTCTTGCGATGATTTTCATAGCGTTGCACTTGCCACGGCTGGATAAGTAGTTTTTCGCGACGTGATATCATAACCGGAAGTCTTAAAACGCAGACTTGTACTGAGTTACAGGGATTGTTTGATAAACAAATATAGTCGTAAACTTTGTATTCTAGTTGCCAGGATGGCATCAGCATGGTCACGGTGGATGGCAAAGAAGGGTGAGTCCTTGGCAACACTTTTAGGGCCGTTTTATTCACTCGAAGTCGAACACAACTTGGGGAGTTTGATAAATAAAAATCCCCAAGTTGTGTTCAACTTCGAGTGAAGAAAACGGCCCTTAGGATATTATGTTATTAAAGTGGTGTTTGGTAGAATTATGTGTGGAGTTCATAATTAAAAACTAATAACTCAGTTCGTTTGGATAACTGGATATGCTTTCAAACTGTACTCGGTAGAGGTTGCAAGGATTAAGTTCTACAATGCGGCTTAATACAAATGTCGCTTTTTTTAACCGGTTAGTTTAGGTTTTGGGTAACCTTAGTCTGCCTTCATTATATTGAAAATTTTCGATGATATTTGAAATAATGTGACAATTGAATTAATTTTTGTTGAAGTTGAAGAAGTTGTTTGCTTCACTCGCGTCAAAGGTTTTAAATGTCACTAGGTATATCATTTTCGGAGGTTTTCCTGTAGGTACTATGTATTTGCACACAACTTATTTAATTTAATTATTTTTTTTTGAACGGACGAAATATCGTTGAAATAATAATTCTTCGTTTTATTTTATTACATCCTATCTAAAGTCGACAGCATTAAGTTCAGAGCAGTGCCAGTCAGTGATGCCAGATCGGGGGATCTATCCCTTTTTGTGGGATTTTCGCTCTTCAAATAAGCTAAAAGGGTAAAAGGGATTTTTTAAACCTCATAGTACAAGAAAAGGGATTTTACTTTTTGGTCAATTTTTGTTCATAATTTGCTAGTTGCATTAAGAATACAAAAATTAGTCAACCTAAGATCAAATTAAATATTATCATGTTTATGCAAAAAAATCATTGAAAACGTATCTTAAGATGTATTTATTTTTGTTAGCTTGCATAGTTCGGTAATGTATAATGTAACTTGTATTTGGTAATAAGAAAAAAGACTAAAAGCCCGATTCTGGTAAACCTCACTGATACGTCACAAGTCACAAGACCCTCACAAGGTGAGGTGAAATTTATTTCATGAGGCTTTCGTATTCTATCAGCACACTCTCAACTTGCGAGGCTCACAAAAACAATCGAAAATGTGATATCCTATGGAGCAGGTCACAAAATTGAAAACCAGTTATAACGGTTCATAAGTGACAATATTTGTATTGGATGACACTGGTACCCTATTTCAACATACTTAATGACCCAAAATTCCATTTAATGCTATATTTATAATCATTTCGGGAAATATAGATATTTGTTGGGGCATTTGATTGGTGACAAATGTCGGAAATAATTATTTTTCTTCAGTTCTAAAACATTTCTGTGTTAATAAATATTTCGCGTATTCGCGAATCACAATAAACCTCACAAGGTCTTGTGACTTGTGAGGGCTCCCAATGGCAGAATCTGGCTGTAAATTTAATGAAATAGATGCTTATTTTAATTTTATATTTCGTGGGATAAATTTGGGATTTTTGAAATTTCGGCGAGGGATAAAAGGGATTTTTTGGGTATAACCGTGGGATAACCTGCTTCTAAAGTCTGGCATCACTGGTGCCAGTGCCTGAACTGTCAAAAATAATATGTTCGTGTTTCTTTTTAGCTCGAACGTATCAGAGTGCTTCTTTTTTCGTTGGAAGCATGATCAGAGATTCAGAGCATACCTACTTTAGGTCAGAAAAATATGACTGTGCAGAGAACAGACTGACTAAACCACTAATTCAATTCAATTTCAATTTATTATAATATAAATTTGAAAGTACATTAAGATAAATATCTTTTATAGTAGTTTATACATCAGAAATTATTCAATAAAACAATGTGTAAGTCTTAAAGTTAAATTTAAAGAAATAGTATTGTAATAGTAAGAGAAATAGAAGAGGAGGTATAAAAATAGAATAATAGAACAAAAAGGAATATAATACAGAAGGTAGGAGAGAGAAAAGAAGTAGAACTTAAAAAAAACAAGAAATTAGAGATTAGAGTAGGCGAGAAAAATAAAGAAAAACTGCGCTCTTAAAGCGAGTGGGATTAGAGATGGTTCGAATATTTATGGGTAGAGAATTCCATAATTTGATGGCGTGAATAAAAGATAAACGGGACGAATTAAGGTAGTGATAACGTGATGGAATTAAACAGATGGTTCTAAGGGAACGAGAAAAGTTAAGTTTTTCATACAAATACGTAGGAGTCTTAGTTCTTATTATGGTATGTAAAAATATACAATTTCTGGCGTCAATAAAATGTTTAAGAGTTGTGCCTAAAAGGCTTTGTGCCTATTGCGAAATATGGTCATATCTGCGTAATCCATGAATATACCTTACCGTGTCATTGAATGCAACTTGAAGCTTGCGCTGGGATAAGGAATCGACGTTACAGTATACAACCTCAGCATATGTTATTAAGGGTAGGATAAGGCTTATTACCAGTTTTCGCCTAGTGGTAGCGGGTGTAAAATTTGCACTTATCCATAGCTTTCGAAGACATCCATAAATTCTTCTTATTACATAGTTGAAATGGTCGTATCCTGATAAGTTTGAGTTGATAACAAATCCCAGGCTAGTAGCAGTTTGAACAACTTTCAGCTTATGATTAGAGAGTACGATATCAGGCAGAGTGTTTGTTTCTATTTTTTTAATTGATATAGGAATGACCTGCGACTTGTCTGGATTTAACAGTAATCCATTAGCTACAGACCAGGAATAAATACGGGAGAGATCCTCATTTAGGTTGGATACAAGTTGTTCGGTATAATTGGATGGCTTGGATAAGTAGAGCTGAACGTCATCAGCATATTAGCCCATCAATAAGTGTGGAAAATGATTTTAAGTTGTGACAATTGGGTCAGCTGCTCTGCTGAATGTTGCAAAAGGTGTGTTTGTTTCAACAATGCAACGATTGGAAGTCGTTTTCGTGGTGTTTTCGTGGAAAACGACTTAAAACTGAAAACTAAAATATGTATGGGAAAACTTCTGTTTTCGATGAAGTTTTCGAGTGCTTTCGCGAAAACCAGGTTTTTGGCTCGGTGTGAATAGCGTATTACAGAAAAAGAAGGTAGATTGTAGCAGACAGGAATACGCCAAATACCTACTGTAAACATAGTTTATTTTTAAAGTCATATAAAAGGTTAATTTGCGTACTCGGTTTAAATCGATTGCAATCGTACAAAGTCTATACACGTTTTCATCAAAAAATGACAGAAAAAGAGAAAAATATCAAAATAACGAGCAACGAGTAGTTCCTCTCTTGGCTCGAAATAGCTCAGAGAATTTCAACTTGCAAGTACCAAGTACTGATAACTATTTTAAATGCACACAGTCGACAAGAAACAGATTCAAAATCCGTATTTTTTAAACAATTGCACAGAAAAATAAAATAATCTGTACGAATAAAAAATAAAAATCGATTGTGGTCGAATGTTCTCCTAGATCGTTTCATATGTTGCAAAAAGTTGAGATATATTATATATTTGTGACATGGATTAGATGGCAAAGATGAAAGTGACCTTAAATATCTCGAAATCTATCCACGTACCTACTTTAGAATATATTTTCAGCTCTCTGAGAGGGTTTCGCTCAATTTTTTGAGTTTGACAGATTTTTAGTGTTTGGCTCGGGAAAGTACACGAATAGACCTAAAGACTATAAAGCGTTTCATAAATAAATCCGACCTTTTTGGACATACAAAAAACCCCAATGATAGCAGTTCTCGATGTCACAAGAATAATTACAGAGGTAGTTTGTTTTTATAAGCATTATTCTATTTTCAATATTCACCACAACGGTTGTTGATTTTGACAACTAAAACATTACCAAAACATCACTATTCTAGTTCAGACTTCAGATGGGCAGAATATGACCAGAATGTCAGACGAGAGAAACCTAAGGTTAAGTTATTCTTATTGTCAAAACGGATAACAAAGAACGCCCCATGGAAGATCGCGATCGGAGAGCAATGTCAGAACATCGAACATACCTACCCTCAAGATACGTCACTTAGTATTGCAGGTTATGTAGGTAAATGCAATCAAATCGGAATAAAACAAGCTTCTCTATGAGGTTATGAACTTTTAAGTTCCAGAAAACCATAAAAATATAGCAGCATGGTGAAATTATTAGGTACTATGTTAATTAAACGACTTCATTTCAAGGCGGTGCCACTAGCCTTTCCAGTCCAGTGGTCTTCTTGTGTACAGTGTTTAATTTGTTGATCATTTCTCTATTGTACATATAAATTGAGCCTTGCCAACATAGCAATTTGAATATAAATCAACGTCGAATATTTTAATTTCACTCATTTTTATATGATGAAAGAGTGCACCGCAAAAGACCAGAATATGTAAGCAAGTAAAGTAGGTACCTATACTCAACTGCAGGATGCAATAAAAATCGAATTCCAATCATGTAATCCACATTAAGCCAGAAATAAATCGAATCGTAATCAATAAAGCAAAGCACCGCACGTCCACCTATTCCAATCAATACAAATGTCTCCTCATTGAACACTCCATTGCAGGATCTCAATTCTTAAATCAAAACAAATCAGGTAGACCTATCTACCTACCCATGTACACATTTAATTTTATTGTTTCAATCGAGGATTGATTAAGCAGGCAATAGGTCGATCTGTACACAAAATCGTTTCCAATCCTGATTAGCATGCACATCTCGCATTTTCATCGGACACACGTATCCTGAAGCAGCAATCGCGGTAAGGCGGCTAACGACCACCGAAAACGGTGGCACTAAGACCTGTCCCTCGATTCTTGTGTCTGATTGTTTTTTTTTTTTTTTTTTTGGGGCGACAACATGTCAGTGTGATCTAAAGCCATGGGGTCATTGATCAAAAGAAAATTGCACCACGCGCCGATACGATTTTCGGGGTCTGAACTCAGAACGTGCGATGGCGCGCGAGCGATCTATTGAGGCAACCTTAACCTGTGTTGTGTTGGAGATTGGATAAGCTTGTGCGTGTGCCTCGGCATCGGTATGGAATAAAGAAAATGACGACCAATAACAGGTACTGTTGTGGGCCGTACTCTTGGTCCAATCAGATGGAAGATTAACATTTGGAATGTTGGCAACGCCTTCCGCTGGAAAGGAGTGAGAGATTCAATGGAAGGAAGACGAAGTGATGTAGGTACCTATATATCGTGGTAGACGAAATTCGAAAGAAAATAAATTTAGTTTTAATTTGCGGTTACACCTATATGTCAGGAAAAATGCGTGAGTAAATTGAAAATAAAAAAAACAAATAGCAAATCGAATGCAAAAAAATATTACGGATAGAAATCCATCGGGGAAACAAAAAATATCAGTCGAACAATTTGCTCTAGTTTTGTAAAGTAACTGACAAGTTGAAGAGACGAAGTTTCACGCGGAAAAATTGTACAGGGTATAAGTATAATTGGGCGGGTCACTGGTGCGTTTGCAAGCAAAAATGGGTTTAGTGGTGAATGAGGGCAAAACAAAATACATATATGCTGTCAAGAAGAAGGGACACACAACATCGACGAATCGGACAGAACGTCACGATAGACAGCTATAACTTTGAGGTAGTTCGGGACTTTGTCTACCTCGGATCCGCTATTAATTCTGGAAAAGACATCACCTCAGAAATCAAGCGAAGAATCACTCTTGCCAACCGCTGTCATTTCGGTCTAAGAATACAATGGACTAGTAAGGCCTTGTCGAGAAATACTAAGGAGACTCTGTATAAGACCCTCATCATCCCAGTCCTTCTTTATGGCGCAGAAGAATGGACGCTATAAAAGGCGGATGAAGATCTCCTCGGTCGTTTCGAACGCAAAATTCTTCGAGTGATTTTTGGTCACGTTAGCATTGAATGGCTCTGGAGGAGGAGATTTAACAGCTAACTCTACGAGCTGTACAACGACATCGACCTAGTCAGAAAAGCAACAGTCGTCTAAGATGGCTGGGACATAGTTAAGAACCAGTTACACGTCTTTACACACAATAATTATATTGATTTCCTTTATAGTGTTAGAATTTATACCACTGGGCGAATTCTAGTTAATAAAAGTTTTCTTTTTTCCTGTCGGTTTTTCATACAAGCTGCTCTTCGCCAAGTTGTGAAGACATTCGGACTGCGGTAAACCAAACAGAGCATTGTGAATGATTATGATGCAAATAACATTTGACATTTGAGTTTGATAAACCAAATAAAATAGATTCATTGGCGGAGTCGGTAATAAAATAATATGTATTTTAATAATTTTCCAATTTTATTTTGTTTGAAGTAACAAATGCATTATGCCCAAAACACACGTGCAGAATTTAGCATATTTTCTGTTTTTTTTTTTTTTTTGTAATGAAAATACGTTTAAGTTTCATTTTTAAACAACTAACGTTTCATGGAGATTTTTTTAAGCTTGTCCCTCGTTTTCCCATTTTCCATTTAAACTACCTACTAGGAACTTACCCCCTTATTAATAAAAAAATGTGCACAAGTAAGTTAGTTAGCAAACGTCAGATAGCATACAAAAATTGGACATATCCGCTGAGTAACAAGTTGATAACTTTTACACAGCGTTTATTAATACGGAGGTTAATATTTGCCTACTATAACGAATTTCATTATTTCTTATTTTATGAAGTAAACATTTAAAAAAGTTTCACAGTTTAATTCGACCGTAGTGGCACTCATCAGAGTAGAATGACAGCTAGAAAAAAGTGCACTGCCAAATTTTTTTTTGATGGGTGCCACAAAGTGCCAAACTTCCTAAACCAAACCATAAAAAATAAAGTGCACGACTGGGTCGAACAAAACTTTCTCGTTCGTCAAAAGTTTTGTTGGTTGTTTTCTTATTTTATAAGATTGATACGTTAAGATCTGAGAAGCAATGGTAGGTAATAGAAGGGGTTCATGAAATATAGAAAAAGAAATACGTGGTGTTAAATAAAATTCACTTTTAGTTTTTAATAGTTGAAGCTCTAGAAACAGATAATACTTAGTCGCAACTCGCAAGTTCTTGTTAGAGATTTGTAAGCGCCTAATGTACTATTTTATAGCTTTTAAACTTTACAAGTTTTTGAGTACAAGAACAAGTTTTGTAGGAATTTCTGATTTTTTTATCTTTTTGGGAATGATTTTCTTTTTGACTGGAATAGATTAATGACGCTGGCTTAAGTTTTCAATGATTTGAAGTATTGTTCGTGATAGATCGATATCTTTACATATATGCAAGAATTCAGAGATTTGTTTTTGAATTTGAATTAGCAGTTATTAACTGAATATCACGATGAACGTGTGTGGGGTGCAAATGAAGTGGGTGTGGGATGTTCTGATTGATAAAACTCCAAGTGGTTGGAATTTATTTAAGGTGCATTTTCAAAAAGGTTGAAAAAAAGTAGAAGTAGGTAATATTTGCTGAAAATAAGTTTTGCGTTGCTGTTATTGCATTTCGAATAGCTGTTGCAACTTTGAATTTTATAGTGCGGTATTGAGTTTTAAAAATATACATATAACGGGTGATTTTTTAGCTGGTTTGGTTTTGGCAACACTGGTTTTGACAGCTGACGTGTGTTTAGTACCTTGTGTCACTGTCAAACAGCTTCAGTTTGGCTTGCAATTTAACCATGGATCGTCTTACAAATGAACAACGCTTGCAAATTATTGAATTTTACTATCAAAATTCGTGCTCGGTTCGAAATGTTCATCGCGCGCTGCTTCCATTTTATGATCGGCATTCTCGACCTTCTGAGCAGTCTATTCGGAAGATTGTGACCAAATTTCGCACCAAATTTACTTTGTTGGACATTAAACCACCAACACGTTTACGTACTGTGCGTAGTGAAGAAAATATTGCGGCCGTATCAGCTAGTGTGACAGAAGACCGCGAAATGTCGATTCGGCGCCGTTCCCAGCAGTTAGGCCTTTGTTACAGCACTACGTGGAAAATTTTGCGGAAGGATTTGTGCGTAAAGCCTTTTAAGATACAGCTTGTGCAAGAACTAAAGCCAGCCGAACTACCACAACGCCGAATTTTTGGTGAATGGGCTCTTGGGAAGCTGGCCGAGGATCCGCTTTTTTATCGAAAAATTGTGTTCAGCGATGAGGCTCATTTTTGATTGAATGGGTACGTAAATAAGCAAAATTGCCGCATTTGGAGTGAAGATCAGCCAGAAGCATTGCAACAGCTACCAATGCATCCCGAAAAAGCCACACTGTTTGGTGCGGTTTATGGGCCGGCGGCATTATTGGGCCATATTTCTTCAAAGATGATGCGAATCGCAGCGTTACTGTCAATGGTGAACGCTACCGAGCGATGATAACAAACTTTTTTTTGCCCGAAATGGAAGTTCTTGACTTGCATGATATGTGGTTTCAACAAGACGGTGCCACATGCCACACAGCACGCGAAACAATGGCGCAATTGCGAGGCGAGTTTGGTGAACAGTTAATTTCACGTTTCGGGCCGGTCAATTGGCCGCCTAGATCGTGCGATTTGACACCATTAGATTATTTTTTGTGGGGGTATGTCAAGGCTAATGTGTATAGGGACAAGCCCGCTTCGATTGACGCACTGGAAGCCAACATCCATGCATTCATTCGTGAGATACCGGCCGATATGTGTGAAAGAGTATGCCAAAATTGGACTCAGCGGATGGACTACCTGAGACGCAGCCGCGGTCAACATTTGCATGAAATTATCTTTAAACATTAAATTGCAAGGTTCAAACTATCGATTCAAATAAATATTTCATTCATTTTTTCGAATTTTTTGTGTTTTTTTTTAAAAAAAAGTTCTATACCTCTTAAAAAATCACCCGTTATGAACAGAGATCGGCTTTTGGGTAGCCATTTTTGAGAAATAATTAAAAACAGATTTCTTCGAATTTTTTGAGAACAACTTAGTACGGGATCTTATTTAGAACACTGATATTATCGATAATATGTATTTTGATCAAAATCGTTGGAGCGGTTTTTGTAAAATTTGGCAGACAAAACAGTACCAAAAATTGCAACGTTTAGTTTGAAAAATACTATTTCTTAACTATATAGCTATAAACCGATTCTACGTTTTTATACGCGATATAAGAATTACTTGGTTTTTAAAGTTTTATCGAAGTCAAAAATGGGATTTTCGAGATATGAGCGGTTCTTAAAATTAGCGGTTTCGGTGATTCGAATTGAAAATTAAGAACGCAGCAATTTTAAGAACATCAGTATTACTCTGAGTTTGCAGTTTGGACAAAATCGCTATTACCGTTTTCTGGTAAGCTAAGAAAAGCTAAATTAAAAAAAAATGACTTTTTTCAAAAATCGATTTTACGATAATGCCGAGAAAAACTGAGTTTGCCATATATACCATACATGACCATATAACCTTAGAAATTAGTTTTTTTTATAATCGTTTGGACCGTTTTCGAGATATGTCCAAATTTCAAAAGCACCGTTACTCGAATTTTTAGACAAAAACTGGGTATGTAGTCATAGTAATTTCACCCACTTAAGCTTAAATATCAATTTTGGTTGAAATCGTTCGAGTCGTTTTCGAGCAAATCAAACTGGTACGAACAGTTTGTATGATAGCTGGGTTCAGAGGAAGAATTCTTAGGACCTGAACCTGCGTTGGGTCTGCCTTCATCGGTGGGTAAGTCATCCATTGATACTTGGGTTTCTCGCGATAACGAGTGTCGGTGGCGTGGCTGTGCTGGGTGTGGACAGACCAAACGACTGCGTCCGGACATCTGCCAAAGGTCGGCGGCCTTCCTTCTGTCTCTCAGAAGAAGCGACTGTAGACTGCTTGTGGGCGTCCTTTCGGGCCACCAAGCTTTTGCCAAACACTTAAATGTTTTGGGCTTGAGCATCTCCACCATCTGTCCTGCCTGTGGAGAGGATGACGATACAGCGGAGCACTTCCTCTGTAGCTGTCCTGCCTTTGCTCGCATCAGGTGGCGGATCTTTGGGGCTGACGTGGTGAGTGCCGAACATCTAAGCTCTTCATCCCTGAAGCTCCTTCTCATCTTTCTTCGAAAGACGGAAAAACTAAGTACATAAATGTAAGGTGTCTGTTTGGCAGTAAAATGGACCAGTAGTTGTGTCTGAGTGCTCCATCGGATAGTAACAACCTCCGACAGAAAAAGAAAAAAAAAAACATTAATATTGAGGTTACTTTGCAAAATAAAAAACGGTCCCGAGCCCTAAGTGCACAAATTCCAAATCCGAAGTTTGAACGAAATCCGGTCAGCCGTTTAGGCTGTAGGCCTGCGGGTGAGACAGACAGACGGACAGACCGGACAGAATTTTGCGACCCACTTTTTTGAGTTCGTCTATCATCGTAATGTTAGAATTGATAAACATCTCGAGTTCGAAAACAAACAATATCTTTCTCTTACTACGTAATGGAGAAAGTAAAAACTCATATACTCTTACATTCCTTATTGTTCTTTATTTTTGTTTACGGAATTGTCATCAGTCATCACAGTTTGACATTTCACTTGCAGTATCGGGGAACGCCAACCATTTCAAATTTGCATAATTTTTGTTTTTACATTTTTCTTTTTTAAGGAAAGGGATCTTATTAGAAACACGTAGGCTGCTAAGGAGACCCTCCAGCATTTCGCTCTTCACCCACTCACTGATACCATCGGGAACAAGAGAACAACACTCATACGGGTAGAGGGGCTATGACGAAATAGATTCAGCCACAGCGCAGTCAGGGAAGGCATCTGCCTGAGAGCACGGTTCAACTGCATTAAAATGGACTTATGTACTAAAATTTATTTAGATTGAATAAACGTTTCAAAGAGAATCTTCTTCAAGTTTCCTAATGGAGTCACGCTCATCAAACTAACCCACATTGAAAAACAAAAGAGTTCACCACCGAACTGAAAATTCTGCTTGCTGTATCCTTTATTCACTATTTGTAGCCAATCATATTGTATTGCGAGATATCATCCGTCTTCATTAGCTAACTTACCTGTAAAACCACTTGGCGAATAAAGCCCCCATCTCTGACTAAGCCTTCAAGATCAATCTTCGAATAAACTCCATCCTAATACGCCTATCAGCGTGTCAATTTTTTAAACAAATTTATGTATAATTATGAATAAACGTCTCTTAGTTGCCAACACTAGATTACAGGCGGCGATTAACGCCCTGCCTCGCAAGCCGTGATTAATTACAGTAGCCAAACAACGGCCTGGTCGCCACCCACCAAACTTTGAATCAGCAGCAATTCAAGCGCGACTAAAGTGTCAAATAAACAATTAACGAAACCAGTGAAGCAAACGACTTCCTAATTGAAAGCTTAGAGATTTCTTCAAATCAAAAACCATCCACAACAATGGATGACAAAGGCAAACCAGCTGTCATCTGTATTTTCTGGTATGCTACACATTTATCCGGCAAAGCCCCTCGAAGATAGTCGGTCTCTTCTACCGGCTATCGCGATAGCCAGTCACCGGTTTGAATCCCCACTCGCGCGTAAGCTTAGCTCCAAAGTCCCTCCCCATATGGCCATAAAATCCGGAAAACAGGTTGGCTTGCTGTCGCAGAAAAGCTCTTCAACCAGAAAAAAAAAATCCCATCAAAGAGCGGGTACGCAATAACACTGCCACTACCATCTACCACCGCCACTACCACTCGTGCAACCACACTTCTAGTTATCCAGTTCTCACCCAATGCTGATCTTGCTATTGCCGGTTTCGGTTCACCGTGTTGGTCTAAGCGAGACGACGACAACCCAAGCGGCACAGCCAGTTCCCGGCAGTGCGGGTGCTACCACCAACTCCAGTTACGTGTGGGTTACCATTGGGTTCTATTGGGGCCAGTTTATGCTCTCTCGCGCGCTTTTCCTTCGGCGGTTACTTGTTGTTCTCATTCCTGTTACAACTAGCCGTCTGCAATCCTGCCGTCGGGGTTTGTTTTGATTATTTTTTCTTCTTCTTCTGCATGTTCTTTATGCACGGGAACGGGATACGTTCGGGATTGTGTACCGTGTATTCTTCAGTTTTACTTTAGATCGGAACGGATTAAGGTGCGATCGCGGTCCTATTACTGTACTGCACATTTGACCATGTGTACGAGAGTGGTCGTACGTGAGAATGACGAAATCGTTTAAATCGGGATTTTTATTTTATACGAGTGTGGTAACTCGAGAAGTGCAATAATTTGTTGTCTGCTAATAAACAAGTGCGCTGTCGATAAAAATAATCAATAAATTATAAAAAAATTAAAATAAATTCTTATAAAAGAAGAAAATATTTTGTGGTTGTTAATTTTACAGCAGAAAAAAAAAATTTAATTAAAATAAAAAGCAAATGGTAATTAACAAATTGTGAGTGCGTGTCTGTGCTTAAAGGTGCTAATCAGAAAGGATATTCACCCATTTGGATTAAGATTGCAGCTGAATAAAATATTTTAAACGAAAGGTGAGCAGCACAGACCACTTACATAAATGAATGTGTTTTCCTGGTTGTAATTTGTTTTTCCTGGGGACCACCATTTGGACAATTGATTGAATGATACTGATGACGTGCGATTAAAAATCTAAAGCCTTTCGGAGGTGCTCACCATCTTATTTGAAACGAAAGAGTTCTCTCGC
Source organism: Cheilosia urbana (assembly GCA_946477585.1). Lineage (NCBI taxonomy): Eukaryota > Metazoa > Arthropoda > Insecta > Diptera > Syrphidae > Cheilosia > Cheilosia urbana. Next base: position 18,599,980 of record OX297853.1, on the reverse strand, counting down.
GAACTTTTGTTCAAAATCACAGAGTTATACTTGGAGTTTGTTTAATTGGTTACCTATTGTGATAAGTTCGTACCTTTTTTTTTTTTTTGGAAAACTTGTAGATCTTTAAAAAGGGATTGATGTTATACTGTGCTGCAATTTTTGACATGTTTTCTTCGAACAACTGTCGTGAATAGCATTAAACCAGAAGAACTCTTTCAACTCTTTCAAACTTATTTTCAAAATCGGGATTTTATATTTATCGAAAAATTGCGTGTTGGGAACGAGGATCACTTGACACTTTGTAGGTACATAAAGTCATTTCCAGTGCCTTCAAGAGACTTATGAGACTTAAATTACGCCCACTCAAATGCACTGTTTGCGGTGGTCCTTTTTGATTAAATCTGAATACGGGTCGTTCTTATATTTAAACAAAAAGTTCGGTAACATGCAAAAATGTCATTTTCGGGAAACTAGTCTATTTATGAAAATTTACAAAAAAGTGTTTCGTGTTTCACCAGCCAAAGGCAAAGATTTCCGACTTGCATTTTGCATTTTTTCAGACGTTTTTGCCGAATTCGAATGGCTAAATTGAGAAACTTGCTCATGTCAGCTTAATCGCTGACGTTTGTAAGACTTGGCACAAAATTGTAATTTGTGCTTTTCCGGGGAACGAACCTGCACCCGAATGAAGTAGGTACATAGCAAGGAGTTTAAGGTTTAAGCCCCAAAACTAAAAGCAAAGCTTAAGGTTTTCTTCTTTCATTGAAAAAAAAATTCTACAGTGCAATTGTGTTTATCATGTTTGTAATCGAAAACAACGTATCTCACTTTTAAAAGTTTTGAGATATTCAAAGAACGCTCTCTGGAATTAGTTGGCTTTTGAAACGAAAACAGCAAAAGAAAGTCAGGTTAAAATGGGTTAAATTTGCAAAAAGCAGGCTTTTAAGTTAGGTCATTATAAAGAAGAGAGAAAATAAGTTAAGATGAGGAAAATAGTTGAGTGAAAAGAGTTGCAATTGAAACTAATCGATTGAGAGGAGATCAAATGATTTGTATCAAATAACATTTTGGGCTTTTAGTTTAGCTAAAACAAAAGATAAAAGTTTATTTACAAAGAAGTTCAAAAGAGTTACAGTAATTCATGGCATGCACGATAAATTTAATAAGCGATCCCCACCCACTATCTCCATTAAGAATTTGAGTACATTCTTGAAACGTTAAGAAGCTTTTGTCAAAGTACAGTCTACGAATTTCCTGAATAATGTGGCATAACGCAAGGAAATGAAAAACATTCTCGTTGTGGTCAAGGTTACGTAGCGGACAACTGGGGTTTAAATCACTTCTATGCGGTCTGCAATTTATTTAATCATTTCTGTTCGAACTTTAAGAATCAAGCTCATCTCCTGAACTGTTAGTTTATTACTAAAATAGTTCTTGCATCCCAAAGAAAGATTAAGCTCCCTATATACTGACCACTTGATGACTCCTTTGCTCTGTCCAAGCAAAGCTTTAGCATATTGTTATCAACAACAGAGATAAATAAATATTTGGCGTAATAGGTCCGGAGGGACCCTAGGCCTAGCTTCTCATAACCATTCGTTTTGTGTGAGTTTTTCATTTTTGGAAGGAATCGAAGGGATCTACAATTTTATGCCGACTCCAAACGGCTAATTGAGAACCTCTTTCAAGACATTTATACTCTCGGATGTTTGTTAGACGTTCGCGAAAGGTAGCGCAGTGAAAAAAAAAACCCAAAGTTGGAATTTGGGTTTTTGCGGGATTCGAACCTGAGACCCCTCGCTTAGTAGTCCAACACACTAACACTAAGCCACTGCGACTACAAATAGAGATGCAATCGTAGAGAATATTTCTCCAATCACAGGCGTTGCTTTCATTTATCTCAAAAGTCTGGTTGGCGTCGGTCGGCTAACTCGTGCCAGTCTTTGATTGGAGAGTGGTTGCGTCTTTCTTTTGTAAGTGATCCATAGATCTTGGCATAACTTTGCTATAGTCAGCGCTTGCTTTTTGATTTTTCGTAAAAATATAGGGTAGGCCTGATTCTACATGAATCGCGTAGCTGGGCGTAGTTTGGGGAAGCCTAAAAATCATCTTACACAAATACCTTTGTATGTTTTCAATCTCACTGCTCTGCTGATTTCATTGCTATAACAAAAGCAACTATTAATTGTGACGGATCCACGTATTCATTTGATTGCGGTTTTAGCTGCAAGAGTTCTTTCTTTGATGTGAGGTTTTAAATTGAGATTGTATGTAAGTAAAAACCCCAAGTACTTGAACTCGTTTACAACCCCATACGAGTACCATCCAGAGACCAGGAATGCTCTCTACCGGTGCGGTTTTGCGCTCTGAAAACAAGGATTTTTGACTTGCCAGTGTTGATTTTTAGATTCCAAGTATCACAATACTGCTTCAATTTGTTTATTTGCAAGTGGAGAGTATGGGGATTGTCAGAAAGAATGATAAGATCATCAACTTTAACATCGACATCATCGTACTTAATGCCTACTGTCACAAACAACATCTATAAAAAAAGAAAACATTAAAGGACTCAGGACACAACCCTGTGGAACACCAAATTCTGTAGGGAAAGTGGACGATTTCAGTGTACCACTACACACAGCAGCAGCAGACGTGTTAGCAAGAAGTTGCTCGACTCGCCAGGTGCCTACTGATGAATATGCCAAATGCACAAAGTTGAGAAGAAACAAACTCAAAATCCGTCTTGAAAGTCAATTGCTCTTTGCCCACAAAAAAGGCTGTGATCGAATTTGTTTGTTACATTTTTTTTTTGAAGGCACACTCAATATACCTATCTTGTTTTATTTTTGACACTAGCAGATGTCAAAGATGTAAGTGGATCAAAGTAGCTCGAAGTCAATCCACTTACTTTGGAGATGGAGTATACTAAGACAGTTTCGCTAAATTGTTTGAGTTTGAAAGATTTTTAGTGCTTGACTCGAGAAAGTACAAGAATAGAACTAATATTTCACATTTTGCATTTTGCAAAGACAAACGTCAGGGGGCAGATTCCGTATATCAATTATCGTCTGAACGATATCGTTTTGGAAACTTTAATCACCATTAGAAGTTATAATCTGCTCGAATTTTTTTGAATATCGTCAGCTTTCATTACATTTGTGGGAAATGAACTGGATTAATCTCTCGAACTTGTAATTTTAGCACTTAGTTGCTAGTTTTGGGTTCTATCGTTTCGACGATAATCGTCTGAAAAGTTACGGAATGAGTGCCCAGGTGTTGGTGATAGCGAAAACAACCGCACTTTCGAGAATTGTTCCTTTAGTTAAATTTTACCTGTGACAATTAATTTTAGTGCTGTAGTTCATTTGATTAAAAATGGTGAACTGCCTTGTGGGAGTGAGTTTCTGTATTTGGGACATGAAATTTTGTGGCGAATGCAATTTTGGGGCGAATGCAATTTTGTACCGAATCCGAAAATCCTCATTCAGGGGTGTAAAAGTTTTCGTGAAGTGCAAAAAAACCTAAAATGTAGTTTTGTGATTTTCCGGGGATCGCACCTGGCTTGAAACTAGGTAGATTCATATTGAATTTTTTTCTTTCTATTTTCGTTCTATCCTCACATAACAAAGGGGGTAACCTCGATTCTTTAAGTTGTTTTACAGGCCCTTCCAATCCAGGGATCCGGTCGAAATTCTGCTTTGCAAAATTCTATCTCCTCACACAAAAATTCAGCTTTTCAGCTTGGTAGCTTTTTAAATTTTGCTTTACAGAATTCTGCTTTTCAAATTTTAAGCAATAAAATTCTGCTTATTCTGCTCAAAAAAAAAAGCGATATGATATGAATATTATAATATACTAGCTGTTCCCGGCCGGCTTCGCCCGTGATACAATTGATTCAGTAGCCTAGAAGCCTAGATTCTGGGTAAGACCAAGCTTCATCAGTTCACTCCCCAGGGCCAGCGTGCCCATATGAGTGTACACTTTCATTAAAATCAAAAAAAGGAAAAGGAAGAATGCTATATGGGGCAGGTATGGAGTATAGTTGTGATTTCCACTCGACGGGCAAACCGACATACTGGCCAACTGATACTTCAAAAACACCTGACCTGATCGATTTTTTCGTCGTGAAAGGAATATCTACCAACCACATTAAAGTTGAAGAGAGCTTTGATCTGTCATCTGATCATTCACCGGTTATTTTAACATTGAGCGTAAAACTAGTAAATAACCTTGAGCCAGCGAGATTAACTGGTAGAACAACTAACTGGGAAGGCTTTAGGAACGAAATTGAAGAGAATGTTGAACTTAGCGTTCCACTTACGACACCCTATGAACTTGAGGTTGAAGTAGATCGCTTCGTTGAGATCGTACAGCTCGCTTCCTGGAATAATACGCCTAATCCAAGGAAAACGCCGGCCAGATACGGTCTACGATATCCTCCCGAAATAAAAGAATTGGTCAACGAAAAAAGGAAGGCGCGTAAAAAATGGCAACAGAGTCGCGCCCCGCAACATAAAACACATTTGAATTATTTGTGCAATTTGTTGAAGACAGCTATTAAGGACTTTAAAAATCGTGCGATAGGTTCTTACCTTGAAAGTTTAACGGCGAAAAAAGATTCCAACTATTCACTTTGGAAAGCTGTAAAAGGCACCAAAAGGCCCAAAATCCCCGCGCCGCCAATTAAAATAAATCAAAATGAATGGGTAAGGGAAGATAAGGAAAAAGCGGACGTTTTTGCCGCCCATTTAGAAGAAACCTTTAAACCGTACAATGGTCGGGCGGTTCACGACAGTGTTATTGGGACGGAATTACTATCCGACGATTTAACACTCACAAGTGCAACGCTAAGGGAACTAAAACGTGAAATTGAATCCCTAAAACCTAAGAAAGCTCCTGGTTATGATTTGATCACGGGAGAAGTTCTCAAAGTTCTACCAAGAAAAGCATTAATTAAGCTTCTTCATATTATAAATGCCGCGCTCAGACTAAAACACGTGCCGAGCCAATGGAAAGGAGGTTTAATGGTTTTAAAACCAGGAAAACCGCCAAATGAAGTAAAGTCGTATAGACCAATTTCCCTTCTTCCAGTTATATCCAAAGTTTTCCAGAGAACTAACGCGCCTACAACCGGTTATAGAATATAATAATCTTATCCCTGACCACCAGTTTGGGTTCAGAACCAAGCATTCCACGATTGACCAAGTGCATAGAATTACTGACGTCTCACAAGCCTTTGATAAGGTGTGGCATGACGGCTTAAAATTTAAATTACGACAAGTTCTTCCCGTACGCCTATATGATATTTTAGAATCATATCTCGGGAATAGACTCTTCCGTGTTAGACATGGAAACGAATACTCTGAGCTCAAGGAAATTTCGGCCCGCGTACCGCAAGGAAGTGTCCTTGGGCCCCTTCTCTATCTTCTAAATATATACTCGTGATATACTAAGGGAAGATGGCACTACTCTCGCTCAATATTCTACAAACTTTTAAAAATAAAGTGATTAGAGAAATTGTACAAGCACCATGGTATATTAGAAACGACGATATCCACAGAGATCTCGGAATTCCAACAATTGAAGCTGAAACTAGAAGCTTAGAAAGCATAGAAACCGACTAATCGGACATGTCAACAATACAGTCCGACAAATTTTGGACGAGAACAATTTATTGCGCCGACTACAAAGAACGAAACCGTTCGACTTGGCAAGATAGGATTAACCGCGTCTAAATTGCGTAACATGCAGGATCTTTCATTGGAAAGAAGCCTGTCAAAAGTTGTAATTTCGTTATAGAAAAAATTGCTTGATAAGTTATATCTTAGTTGCAGTATCTAACAATTCTTCGAAGGGTGGTGTTTTTAGTCAGTAAAAATCTGACACTACTATGAGCACGCGCTTGCTATTCTCATAGTGTCTTTGGAAGATTTTCACCTACCCTCGGTAAAAAAAAAAAAAAGATGCAACCAACCATACACACCTACAAAATCTCATTGAAATCGGCTGAGTTGTTTAGAAGATTGACAACAGCGCCACCTATCGCGACAGGTCAATTGCCGCCGTCGCCACGGAATTTTCGTTTCGGTCGAGTCGATCTTACTCCCAAATTGCGCCTGTGCCTATAGATGTTTCACATCACATAAATCCATGTAGAATTTTTGACAAACACGTATATCGCGATAAAAAAAAATCCCAGTAAAAAATGTATGGAAAATTAGTTTATATGAATTTTTCAATTTCCTTTTAAAATGTTCCAATTTTCTCGACGTATAAACCTTCCTCAGGCGGAGACAGACACAACAACGAAAAGATAGCTCAAATTGGACGATCCGTTCTCGAGTGATTGGCGTTCTTACGAATGCAACTTTGTTTTATTTATATCTATAGATTATGTATTTCTGTTTGTCTGACAATACAGCTAAATTAGTTTCTCTCCATGCAAAAATAAAAAGGGACACGGAGTGTTCTTTTTTTTTACAACCCTACTCTAGAGACTATGGATAGCTTTTTTTTCTAACCATTCACTTTCGAAACATTTTGTATTTTTATGACTAAATCTAAAATTCGTTCAGCAATTTTTGCTTAAGAAAGCAAATGTCAAATATTTTTGAAGCTTTACAATATTTAAATCAATCTCTATCTTGATTTTGTGCCTTCCAATGATTCACATCGATATTCAATCAAGAACTTTCTTTACAAACTGATGTCGGGGTTGGTCTGTAAATCTTCTCACATCAACTGGGGGACACTTCATCAAAGTGTAAGTCTCCTTCATTCATTCCAGGTGGTTATTTATCCAATAATAATGAATTCAACCTTTTTACTCTATTTTTTTTTTAGGTTTTTCCTAGGTCCTATTGCAATGGGCCAACTCAATCAAAAGATCAATCACGTACCTACAATTTTTTGATACCGTGTTTGTTATGTAGGCGTACTTCACTTTGACTGAAAATTTTACGTGTTCATTGGGAAATGTTTGCGTTTTGACTGGTGGTGATAGTTTTCTCGCTTTCTTCCATTTGTTGCTCCATTTTCGTCGACGTTTTGAAGTGAGAAGAAAAATTATAAATTATACTTTAAGTACACATAGGTACATATTTACAAAAAGGCGATCGGTGCATATTAATTGCATTTATTAATTATTCTATTTGGTGGCTCTTAAACGAAACTTTGGTTTATCCTATTAATTAACAACATTTGAAAGTCGCATAGCTGTCTGTGTTAAAGTGACTTCGTAGATATCCCTATTTAAAAATTATAATTGACATGATATTTCATAGGTATACCTAATCAAATTCAATAGATGATTGAGCTCGTACGTATCCTCTATTCAACCTTCAACATCTTGTACTCACTGACGGATTATTTCCATCATCTCTAGGTAACACAGAGAATTGTTTTTTTTTTTTTCTTAAGTTCCGTGTTAATTTTTATCAGATCTCCAAGCAATCTATGATTGATGAACTTTGTGGCACTTCATATAGCTACAGTAACGGGTCAATATAAAAATTCCTCAATCTAATAGACACTCACAAAGGTGTTTGAGAAAAAGATTAATTGCATTCACTTATGGGCATGGGTAGGTATATGTGTTTGTGTTTAATCTGTGTGATTTCGCAGACTAAAGAAACAGAACTTCAACTCTAAATTTAAAGACGGCTTCGGCAGTCTTAAAATAGAACTTTCAGCCGCAACAATAGCAGCACCACATATACAAGTGATAAGTTATGAGTAATCACAACTTTCAATAAACTCGCATCGAATGTGTAAATTAATATTTGTAACCCGTGCGCGGCCATTCTTCCAGGGCACTCTCGGATGAAATTATGAGAAGTATAAATATTTATTAATATTAACAATGGTTTGGTTAACAATTATTACCACGCGAAGATCGAACACTATTGACACTGTCTACATTATGTGGACCAATGAAAGTCGCACTCGTGGGCTGAAATCGGCGCGATTCGATGTTACTATTGAGGTTGGAAATCGAGAGGTCAATAAAGTGAATTCTCAAACTGTACAGTGTGCACAAACTAGGGCGCAAAAAAACGTTTACTGATTACTGATTTTACTTACTAAAGAGGGTAATTATCGGCGATGGCACTAAAGTTCTCTCAAAGTTCGATTGAGAGAGCGTATACACATATTTTTTTGACGGCGTCAACCAGCGATGCAAATCGAGTTTTCTCAATTGTACTAACTAAAAACTGAAAAGAAATAGTACTGAAACGTACAAAATAGTACATCATTTTTTAAATGCCAGAAATTTATGTAATTGCATTCAAAAAAGTCATACATATTTTATTGAATCTATATAATGGCCATATTATTCATTCCGAGTGTAAATAAGGTTTAATTTCATTTTACACCCTTATCCGAATTTTTTCGAACGCGATGGTTTAAATTTACATTTATAATATTCACTTAAACATGCATTAAAACCGCTGGATACAGATGCATTTAAACGCAGAGTTTAAACTGATTTTAGATCGATTTCACACCTACGTAGTGTTAAATTTCACATAAAATTACATTTATTTTTTGTTGTTTGCCTTGACAAACTTTGATTTGCTGTGTGCTGAGTTTAATTTTTATTGTATTTATTAATAATTTAGCCTCGCATATGCCACTTTTTTTAGCCGGAAATATTTCTGAGAGTAAACCGTAAATCGTTATCATTGACTCAGGCTCTAGTACGCTTGTGGATTCTGCTGTTCCATCAGCTCTTCGATAAATTTATCTGCCAACTGCGACGCCATCAAATCCACTTTACAAATGAAATCTATTTTTTTTAGCTTCTTGATACATTTTACCACGGTTGCCAACTTCAAACATAGCTTCGGACAAATGTACCGGAAGTATGGCGTGGAGAAGTCAACATTGGGAAAAAGATTTAATTTTCTAATTGAAATAACACGTTTTATAAATTCCACACCCAACTCGAATTTTAGTACACCTCAAAACATAAAAAAAAAAAATAAATAAATAGTTGGCGCAACAGGTCCGGAGAGACCCTAGGCCTAGCTTCTCACAACCATTCGTTTTGTGTGAGTTTCTCATTTTTGGAACGAATGGAAGGGATCTACAATTTTATGCCAACTCCAAACGGCTAATTGAGAAGCTCTTTCAAGACATTTATACTGTCGGATGTTTGTCAGACGTTCGCGAGAGGTAGCGCAGTGGAAAAAAACCCTAAGTCGGAATTGGGTTTTTGTGGGATTCGAACCTGGGACCCCCGCGTAGCAGTCCAACACACTAACCACTAAGCTACTGCGACTACACCTCAAAACATACTACGGATTAAACGCCGACATGTTAAAAAAAAAATCAGTCTATGTTCGGGTTTATTGACTAAATATTGTGGAATATTATATTATGGACTTTGGTTAAATTTTTGGAGTGAATAATATGGACGTAAATGAAATAAAATTATTTTCGATTTATTTCAAAAATTTAAAACAGTACAAATAGTACTCAAAATTGAGAAGTGGTACTTGCGTACTCGGGAAAGTCAAATAGTACAGAAATCAGTACAATAGTAAGCCTTTTTGCAAATATTTAGAATGCCAAAACTAGACACGACTTCGCACAGCTCGTCCCAAATGTTTTTTTTTTTTTGTAAATTGTGAACATTTGATCGACCGTCACCTGTCCTGATAGTGCTCTCGTTTTCTAAATTGTATTGGTATCCCAAGCCTAGGTATCATTTCTAAGCAAAGAGTATCCAAAATATATTATTAACAAGAAATTATTATTTTCATGATTTCTTTTAGCATTGTTAATTCCACTGCTGGAAACGGTTGAAAGAAAAAGTAAAGGAAGATATGGCGAAGATATGATCAAAATATCAAATAATCTAGAAATGCTTTTTCTATATATTTTCATTGTGTCATTGAATAAAAAAGGGTACAATTCTTAAGACGACAAAAGTGTCCGGTATATTTTCTAAGCAACTGCCATGAACTCACCAAAACACGTTTGCAAAATTGAAAGTTTGTTCTGTTGTTCGAAACAAAATTTGCCCGATGTGATCCGAAAAAAAGCAATTAAGCGTACGAATGTAAACTTTAATTGAAATAAATTGATTTGGCCTATTAAAACATTCATATTTATTTATGAAAACAATACAAAATTAGCAATAAAAAAACAAATCTCACATTATGGCGTCTCCCATTATAGTAGAAGTGGTCCAACGAATTTCGGGTGCAATTCACTTAGAGATGTGCAATGGGATCCGGTCGAAATTCTGCTTTCAAAATTCTGTCTCCTCACACAAAAATTCAGCTTAACGAAATTCTGCTTTTGTAAAATTCAGCTTATTCTGCTTTAAAAACAAAAACCAATATGGTACTATATGTAATAGTTGTCGCAACAGGTCCGGAGGGACCCTAGGCCCAAGGTATATAGAATGCACTGTATGATATTCCGCGTTGAATTTTTATTTCGTTCTGCGCATGTACGTCACTCAATGACAACAAAATCAGCTTGACGAGTGAAATAATGCAATCGGCGGAGCATTTAAGCTCATTGTGTTGGTTCCATGATGTGTTATGTTTACTTAAAAAGGTTATGAGCTTGCTATTGCTATATATGTAAGATATATATTAGAAGAAGTGTTGCTTTTTATTTCTGTAAGTAAACGAAGATCTACTTGATAGTTTTTAATTGATTGTTTTATTCAGTTTCCTTTTTTTTGAATTTACATTTAAATGTGACTGTGCATTTAGTATTTTGATTTTAAAAAACATCTTGCAACGAAAGAATAATTTTTGTATCTCGTGCTCTAATGTACTATTTTTCGACGCGTTCATTAACTGTTGAATGAAATGGTGACCAGTTTTAAGTGTTTTTCCATTTATTTCATTGAATACGCCCTCTAGGTACTTCAGATTTTGAAGAAACTTGTCATTTGGTTTCTGAAGTCCTCCTTCAGACAGCTGATCGGTCAAAAGAAAATGAGCTTGCTGGCTGGCAATAGCTGAGTAGCATATTTTACTTTCTGTCTTTTACCACGGTGTACTGAAAGATGCGTAGGAATTAAACGATTCGCAATTTTGAGGTCAGCATTCGATTGAAGTGCCAGCAGTTCCTCGAGCGGTTCTTTAGTCAAAAGTTTATCTTCGATTAAGACCCCGAAGTCTAAAAAATGATTCCTTAAAAGTTTTATTAAATGTGGGGAATCACTGAATACATAAATATTTTTGGTGAGATCACAGGAATGCTTGAAAAACGTATTGTCTTCAGTTATTTCCATAGTTTTCCAGAGTGATCTGTTACTACCGCCCAAATCGGACACAATAGCCACAACATCATATCCGATTGCATGGAGCTTTTGAGTTAATTTTGTAAAAATTATTTGTTCAAGATTGCAGTCATAATTATAAAATAGTGGTTGCTTCCAATTCTCGAATAGACCTCTTGCCATTATAGCCTGTACATAATTTGTAGGGGCCAACAAAGTGACGGTTTTTTGGTCATACTCATATGATCTCTGAATTTTCATTTCGTCGGCCATCAATACGCAAACTTTTTGATACGGAGTCAAATCAGCGTTTTTCATCAATTTGAAAACAACTCTTAAGATGCCTGGGCTAATATCGATTTTTGCTGCCCATGCTCTTAAAGTTGACACTGCAGGAAGTGGATATTTTTTTTTAAAAAGAAGCCTGTACGCTTTTGGGCCACTTGCGTATATGGCAATTGCTTGAGATACATCGTCTATTTGCCACCTAACACGTTTAGCTTTTTGCAACAGTTTCCTTTGGCCTGGTGTAAAGATTTTGTTTACTGCATCATTTTCTGTTTTTAAAATGTAGTTTTCGGCCAGAACTCTCTTGTGTTCTAAGAGTAGCTCTTCCAGGTCTGCTTGTGTCTTCAGAAGTCTGAATATATTTAGATACCTATTATACGAAATTGAAAGATGAACGGAGTAAATATTACCTTTCATAATCATCTTCTGTATTTGTTGATTCATTACTTGTCAGTGGTGTTGGGGCAATACATGGCTCAGGACTCTTGGGGCTATCAGGAACAATTTCGTCGGAAATTGTATTTTCTCTACAGAAATAACATTTTATTTATTGCTTTTCATGCAGTTCAAGAACTTACAATAATTCACGTAGAACTTTTTTTGATTCTCTTTTTTTTTGTCTTTGTTCCCGCCCTTTGGACTGTTTTTCAGGAAATGGGAGGTTTTCTGTTGGTATGGCGTCTTCTTTAAGCTTTTTGCTACTTTTTGGTGAATAATTTAGGAGCTCGTGCTGGAGATTACGATAATAACACTCCGCAGAAAAATGCCTTGAACAAATTGCAGCATATTTCACAGTTATTTTGTCTTTGCGACCACATTTATGTAACCATATTTTTTCGATGGTTTTGTCTTTTGGAAATTTAAAGAACTTGAACTTCTCAGAATTTTCACTTTGATTTCTCTTAAACTTTTTATTATTATTGCTCTTGCAACCGAAAATTGCACATTGTACCATATTTAGTTGCAAAATTAAATTCCGCGCGCAAAATTAACAATCAATGCACTAGTAAAATGTCACAGTAAGAATTGTCACCCGATGACGTATGATGCGAGACAGAGATAGGATAAGCACATGCGCAATATCATACCATGTATTCTATATACCTTGCCCTAGGCCTAGCTTCTCACAACCATTCGTTTTTGTGTGAGTTTTCCATTTTTGGAACGATTGGAAGGGATCTACAATTTTATGCCGACTCCAAACGGCTAATTGAGAAGCTCTTTCAAGACAGTCATACTCTCGGATGTTTGTCAGCGAGAGGTGGCGCAGTGAAAAAAACCCTAAGTTGGAATATGGGTTTTTGCGGGATTCGAACCTAGTCCCCTCGCTTATTAGTCCAATACATTAAGAACTTACCAACTGCGCTTTTAAAGTTAAAGTATGTTCGTTTGTTACAACAAAAAAACAAAATTTTCCAGATTTCAGAGCGCTTTTGCGAATCTAGATTTTTTCACAGATTTCCTTCAGTTTTACCAATACAAATGCGCTTGAGAACTGGTGGCGTTTATTTACTTTTTCGTGAAGTTTTTCTACTGAAAAGAAAGGCATTGCATCGGTTGAATCTATTTATGTAAATTATTTATGTATAAATATTTAGAAATCAATCGGGGTGCAAATTTCGAATGTTTTAATATAAAATTTAGCAAGTAAATAGAAAACGCGTAGAAAAGTTTCGAAGGCTACACATATTCGAATCGCACGAATTCAAACAACAAAAAGAGCAAGTGACGTTTTTATGTTCGATTAGCCACACTAAATCTGAAATTTCAGAGCGAATCTGAAGAAGCCCAATCGAGTACCACATTTGTTTATGAAATTTTCTAAATATTTGTCTGTCAAAATGTGGCCCGCTTTAGATACACTATGGCTAACAGGGTGCTACTATATATTCAGTGTTTGTGCTATTTTCTCACAGCCGAGTCAAAATCACCCAAGAACTACGCATTTTACTTCAACTTTTTGAGGCGAAACGGACGAGCATTCCGTACCCTATCTAAGAGATAGAGCGAGTTTTCCCCAAAATAATTCAGAACCATTTTAGTTTCAGTTTTTCCGTTATTCCACCTTTAAATCAGAACACTTCAGTAGAAAACATTTTTCGAAAAAAAAAAAAAAAAAAAATTAGCTCCAAACAAACAATTCCTCAGACAGAACGCAAATTGTGTTAATTTAACCTAACAGTTGTGTTAAGAGTTAATTTAAACTAATTCAATTAAGAGCTGTGACATATTTACACTTTGAATATTCACATTGCCGCTGAGTTCAGAATGGAGTCGGAGAGATTTTTTTTTCTTTTAAAGCTGAAAAACAAAAGAGTCCAATAGCGAACTTGATATTTCCAGGAACTAAGTGTCAATCGTCTTTGGTCTGTCATGTGGAATAGCTCCGTCACAAGGGGAGGGACTAATTAAATACAAAATACAACACATTAGTCGATGAATGCACGTATTTTATAACATACTTATGACTGGCCTCAAGCTCGATTTCTAGGGTCTCCACTGTGTGTACAAAACGGCGAAACAAAGTCACGATTTTGTTCATTTTTTCACTCCGAGACACCTCCATTGACAGCGTCCCTAACTCAGGCCTCTCGCTCTTGCACAGCACTCAACCGAGTGGAATTTTAAGAACACAAAAATATGTCCCCCCAGTCAGACTCGAAGCTTTCACGTAGAGTGCCCCTCTCTCGCTCTGTACATTGCTAAACCATTTTATTGTGGTATCCCATGAATGAACATAAATATAAAATAAGAGGCGCGCACTGAAAATATCCATAAGGACCACATACAGAAAAGTTGTCTTCTCGTTGTCCACTGCTGCAAAGAGACAAACAGAAAAAAAAAAAAAAAAATCCCCCAACACGACAGATAAATCTGTAAATATGCAGATACTGGCGTTTCCCATAGGGATACAGTACTACATACCTAGTCTGCCATTTTGCGCCGAGAGGAGAGAATTCAATCTGAATGCCAGTTCTATCCGCATGGGTTTGTGTTTCGAAATCGATTTTCTGTCCAATGTTTTATTGATATTACCAAAAATAGTTTGCTACCAACTTAATATGAAACGTTTCTGCTGTTCCTTCTTAGCTTGCAAGTACGGCCTCATACCGAGCGCGAAAAACGTGAGGTTAAACGCAATAAGGCAGCGGACTGCCTCCAACCGAAGGCATCTAGTGCTTGATGGCCTCTTCAGAGGTTCCCTTCGAATGGGCACACAAAAGGCGGACACAAAGCAGACACACGGTGTGACTTTTATATTTCATTAAGCGTTGTGGGTCAAAAACCTCCTCGCTTCATCGGGTTGTACTAATTTTTATTTTTATTTTTCATTTTAATCAAAATTAGTTTAATTAACACTTTGAGATCAGAGCGAGGCGAAAATGTGACTGCCGGTCCATCGAAAAATCTTCGAAATAATGAGTAAACAGAGAAAAACGAAATAACAGCGATTCGATTGAAACAAGTAAGACAATGAAATGGAATTGGTTAAAAGCGGGTTACCGACAGTTAAGTGTGCTAAACTTTTGACTTACGCACTATGGGCGAGTGAACTACGCTTTGGAATTTCATTTAAATTAAATCGGTACATAACAAGAAATGGTCGGCGAGGTCATCCGTTCTATTTTCACGAATGGTAAAGTGGAAGGTGCTCTTTTTTTTGCGTTTGTAAACGATTCGATCGAATTGGGGCGTATTCGTAGAGTTACCTTTGGCAATAAATGTGAGTTTGTATCCTTCTACTGTGCGAGATAACAAGTAGCCCATTAATATGCAACGCATTTTACTCTCTTTTGCGAAATGCGTTCTTCTCTTCTAAGAAACTTAACCTTTCAATCGGTATTTTTCGGCATCCAAATAACGATGTAATCGGTATGACAAAAATAACGCGTAGTCTATTTATATTTTGATTAAATGAACCTAATTCCTTGTATTAACTTATTATTTCGGTTTGGATCTTTGCTTACCCTAGAGAGAACAAAATGACACAAAAATCTTTCTAGTTGATTCCAAATCAATCGTAACATAAGGTTCATTCGCGTAGGGGAGACCGGGGACAAAAGTAACATTTCTTACTTACGGGGTTTCTACTCTTGCATTTTAGGAATAACAAAAATCAAAATATATCATCTAAGAGATGGGTTATTTATCTAGCTTGTCCCTTAAAATGCTCCAGAAAAACCAAAAACTCCGTCCATCTCTAACCATGTGTTCATGATATCGATGACCTCCTTGTGCATTTATTGCAATGGTGACTATAACTAATATTCCCCGCTCAGAAGATGTGATGGCACCCTTGCCCATTGGCTCAAATTTATATCGGTCCATTACCTTAGCCAACTCGTTACACGAGCCAAAATTGTTGCTTGAGGTGAACGGAGAGACAAGGTAGGGTATCTATTAAAAATCCCCCAAACCACGCTGTGTCAGCTAGCTCATTTTCGTTCCAAGAATTTGGAAATTGCTTGTTATGTTTGACTGCCAATTTGTAGAGCAAGCTCCTAATCTCTTTTGGTGACAGTTCATAAAACATATTGGATGAAGAAATAAAACACCCTTCTTATTCTTCGATAGCCAACAGTATAGCAGACGGATTACCTGTTACATTTTTACAAGAGTAACGTGGCAGAGAGCAAATTGTTTTGCCGCAGCCCTGACGCTCTTCTTCTTCATTTGAACTTCCCCAGCGGCCTGTTCCAGACCCATGGTCTAGTGTTACTTTTGTCCACATGCTCTCATTTTTCGGAAAAACCTAAATAATTCACTCAGATTCTTAAATTTATGTAAAATGTTGAGCAGGGATCGAGAAACAATATGTTAAATAATGCTTGAGAAAAAACTTACCTTAAAATATCGAGATTTTATGTTGTTTTTATTGAAAAAAAAAAAAAAAAACTGGCAGGCAAAAAAATTTGATGATGGACTTTTTTCTTCTTTTTTTTTTAATTTGGCACGTGCTCATCACACTACCGCTCGAGAACAGATGATTAGTTAAGAGCAGTGCTGCCATATTCTTGTACATGAATTATCATACAATTGGCTCCGAATTATCTTACGAGACAACAAATTATCATACTCAGTTTTTTTTGGAACGAACGATGGAGGGGGGGGGGGGACGCCCTCACTTACTGAAAAAAAAAAACAGAACATTCTATTTCCACAATTCCAATGTCAAATTCAATTTCCAGGTTCTATAAGGAAATATACCTAGTTATAGTGTGACAAACTTATGTTATTACATACGCAATTACAACAACTACACTCTACTTGACACTTCCGTAGTTGTTGTAATTGCGGGTTGAAGATTCTACTTTATTTTACCTTGCTAAGATAGATTTCCAATAATACACGCCTATTGTTTTACTACACTTTAAATCCGCCACGTTACATTTTCAACCAGTTGGGGGGGCAACACTGTAAGACGAATATGAGTAGTAGTGATACGTGATAGTGACTTATGATACGGTTAGGTAGGTACCATGAGGCTTGTGTTGCTCCTGCACAGAGGACAGGTATTCAGAATTCAGGCAACAAGTCAGTCCAGTGCCGCAGTGTGCTAAGTACTAGGTTGGTAAGTGATGACAAGTTTCACTTTTATTGACCCTTAATGAGTAACAATAGATTTTTGGTGAGAATAAAAGCAATTATGCTACAATTTTTAAAGAATGTGCAAATTATCATACATTTTGCGTATGATAATGGGTCATACAAGACCTGAAATTATCATAGTTACATGTAGCATAATTATCATACGGTTGGTAGCACTGGTTAAGAGGACATTTGAATTGTTTACAAAACTGCACCCGCACAAAGAAAGAGAAAATTAGCAATAACTCCTCACAGAATTTCAACCGGCAAGTACTGAAATTATGTCAAATGCACAATGTTTAAAAGAAGCAAATTCCAAATCCTCTGTAAAAGTCAATTGCAATTTGCATACAAAAATAATGTGTGAAAAGGAATAAAAAAACTTGGTGTTGGTCAAATTTGTTCGTTACATTTTTTTTTTTGAAGGCAGACCTGATATATTGAAGTAGTCCGAATTGTTTTAATTTTCTCACTTTATTAACGAAAAGAATATTATTATTTCTGGTGCGATGCAACGTCTAACTTCGGTATTTATAACCGCCAAAACACTTGCTTGAAGTTAGCTACGATTGTGCATTTGATTAAGCCGTAGTAACACTCTTAAGATAATCTACTACAATATCTTGTTGTTTTTTTTTTGACACAAGTAGATGTCAAAGTTGTAAATAGCTTAAGGTTGCTCGATGTCTAAACACGTATAGGTACTGTGGAGTAGGTATATTTTCGGCACTCTGAGACAGTTTCGCTCAAATTTATTGTGTTTGACAGGTTTTTATTGCTCGGCTCGGGAATGTACGCGAATAGACATATTTCCACACATCAGCGAGTTTTTTCTCGTAGAAGTTCTGTTCGATTTAATGGACGTAATTCGCTGCTAAACGCGAAGGAACATTTATATATAAATAAGCGAGGGCAAAAGTTAGTAAACATTAAACAGGGTATTCCCAAACGTATCGGTAGAAGCTGTAACTATTGCAAAAGGCGTCAACTGTCAGTTTTGTGTTTATATTTATGATGCAGAATAGGTACACATCGACGAGCCGTTTGACTGCATGCTTCGGAGAGACCGGAATTACACGTGACTATTAAAAGATGTAGCAAGAGAACAAACGTGGGACTGTTTTTGGTTGGTCCCTGACAAAAAGCATACCAAACAATGCCTTTAAGTGGATGTAACGTCATCTCAACAAAGTTTTTTGGATCTGGCAATCTGGCGCATTGACGAAGACATTACCTAACCCAAAATAGAACTTCATCCCTGAACAAAATTTGAGAATAGAAACGATAACCAAGTGCAATATAGTTTTCGGACCATTCACCGAACGTACGTGGATTTAATTCTACTACTTACTGAACTTGTAAGCTCGTTAACCGATTCAATTGACAATGTCACAACGATGTTAATAATACAAAAATAATAAAAATAGAACATTAAGAGAGGTTTAATTTTTTGAATGAATGAATATTTTAATCCTAATTTGCCGTTTCTGTTTCTTTACCTAATTGCAAACGCACTAGCACTAGCTCGCTGAGTTCTGTTAACAATGTCAATATCATTAGATTTTGCATAAATGTTATTGACATTATCAAATTTTATAACATTTTTTATTATCTGCCAAAAAAAATAAAAAAACTATAAGCATTTCAAATCAGTCAGTCCAAATTGGCCCACCCTGTGAATATAACGCGAGCGATAAAACAAAAGTTGTTAGTAACGCATCGTCCTCGTTGCCATAAATGCCAATCGAAAATCGGTTTGCAAGATTGTCAGAAAATTAGCTCATTGCGTTGGCAGCACTTAATAATTGTGGCCGGTTTTTCAGCGTTTAAGCGTAAGCGTACAGTGCTTGGGGTTGCAGATATGGTCCATCTAAAATCGTTAACTCCAGAATTATACATGCAGAAAAATCACTTAGCAGCTTTCGCTTAAAAACTACGAAGATTTCTTCGAATATTTACTGCTAATATAGACCGATACCGAGCGGATTAAAAAGAAAGGAATCAATTTGTTTAAGGAAACTCGGGTAAAATAAGCCGATTTATCAATTTCTCCTCCAAATTTTCTCGGTCGTAAAAACGAAAACAAAAGGTTTATAATGAAGGTTGATAACAACTGATAAAGTGTATTTTTTAAAATAACTTTATTAACTCGGTGGTTTTTAACAACGAATACCTACTGTTTTTTTTTTTTTTTTAATTTTAACCCATTTTTCTTAATCGACCAAAAATTGCACTCGTTTGGATCAAATTTTTGAGCGTATTGATCGATTGGAACGGAACTGGTTTTTGACGAATCGTTTTCGCGACTTAAGGTAAAAGTCATCAAAATATATATTTTCTTATCCGGGGTGTAGTAGAGACTTATTTTTGAAACTGGAATACTATTTTCAACGACAACAAATTCAACAGCTGCGTGAGCTAATTTGTGCTCATTTGAGTTTGACATTTCACCACAAGATCAGAGGCACTTGATCAAGATCTTCTTTCTCTCGGTGTTTGCTAAAACTAAATGTTGAACCATTCAATTAGACTTTTTTGCGCTCACGGCCTTGGGTTCTTCTGTAGGCCTTTAGGACCGCGACAATTCAGTCGATCTGGATCTTTGATGAGAGTTGGCTAATTGTTTACCGAAACGGTTGTTTCGTTTTTGGCCGCCACCCATCGGAGAGTCGACGTTAAAGGGCTACCGAGTCTGCTGTAAAATGGGCGCAACGTTTTCACTGACAAGCACTTATTTTGACACTAGAGTTTTATCATTTAGACGTGCTGTGCTCTACGTGTAACGTGAAATGGTTTGATTTGATTTGGTATCAGTGACTGAAGAACTGACGAGACAGACGTCACAGGCTATGAATATCGATCCGTCTCTACTGGAAAACCCTTTATAAATTATAAAGCCTAGTACGCAGCTGTTCCGGAACGAAAAATCCCATACAAAAGTGACACAACGACTTCATGAACGAAAAATTTCGCTCTCGTTTCCGTTTTGGAGTACGCAGCAGTATATGTAGTAGATTGCTTGGGACAATTCTCCACTCTCCTTTCGCTCACGTTTATTGTCCGGGTCCGTGACATTAATTGCTTGCGAAAACTTGACATTTTTACTGCAGTGTTGCCAGCTTTTATAAGAGCTAGGTAGCCAAATTGAAAATTTGGAGCCAAAAATACCCAATCTCATATATTAAAATCAAAAAATGCGCATTTTTTTTCATTCATAAGTACACTTATTCTGATTAAACTGTTTTTAAAGACGACAGTATTCAATTTAAAAAATCACAACATTACACATCGGCATATCGCATATCAGCAAACATGGACAGTGTGTTTTCATATTTATACATATCTTGTGAGATGATTTTAATGCTGAGATGTGCAGTTAACTTTATAGAAATCTTTAGTTATACGAAAAGAATATGATCGATATTGAAGCATGTATTTTTTCTTTTGTAATAAATACGTAAGTAGCCTAAGAATCATCAAATTTTAAAGCGAATAGCCTATATGTGGATAAATCTCAAATGATAATTTTAAGGAGCCAGTGAAAAGTCCGAGTGTCCAAATAGGAGATAAATAACCCATGCTGGTAACACTGATAATTGTATAGTACCTGATGGAATTCTCCACAAATTATTTTTCGCTGCGTTTTCGCAGACGTTTCGCTGTCCATTTGGAGACTGGCGCAAAATTTCGTTCCGAAACAGGTGCATACCTACAAGGCTGAAGACATCAAAGTGTGCTTCAAAAAATAGAAATCTTCAAGTGACAGGGCCATGACGGAAAAAGTGAGTACAGCCTCTTTACTTACTTCATTTTATTAAATTCCTTTCTTAGAAAGTTACGACCCACCGTAAATCCTCCAAATCGGACAGCGATGCTCCAATAAATTTTGAATGTATATTGGTCCCGCTTTTAAAGTCATAGCAATTCGCTTTTAATTTCGATACCTACTGCTTTTAAAAAGGTTTATCCCTCTAGCACCGCTTGGCTACCCTGGTAGATTTATCATTTCGACAATATAGCTCTCTCCCCAATCAAAGTCCGATCGGATATCAGTTATCAGTCCATGATCCTTGATCTTAAGAAATCAAGGGCTCAATTTCAAAAAGCTTTTT
This sequence comes from Cheilosia urbana, assembly GCA_946477585.1. Taxonomy (NCBI): domain Eukaryota; kingdom Metazoa; phylum Arthropoda; class Insecta; order Diptera; family Syrphidae; genus Cheilosia; species Cheilosia urbana. The sequence continues at coordinate 18,578,761 of OX297853.1, read as the reverse complement.
GTAAAATAGGTACCATCGGGCTAAGCTCCTGTATAGACATGCAAAGAGTCACAGAACCACCAAAAGAATGCGCAAGATCACCGATCTTCGCAACAATTTCTTCTAATTCCCCCCACACTGCATATAAATTCACAGCAGATGAGATGCTGATGCCATAGATACTTGTATAGAATTCGCGCAATTACATTCTAAATTCTTTTTATCCGCGCAGTCAAACGCCAATAATACCCATGGCAAATGCCAACAATGAAGGTCACTCTCAGAGTGCACCTCTAACGATAATTTACTGCATGATCGTTTTTCGCTAAACATTATCCGCTTGCAACGCTGGCTGCCACTGCTCAGCATCAGCACTTTATGCATTGACCACCGACCGCATGCACCATAGGCAAGCCACAGAAGCAAGTCCCATCCAATCCCAATGCATAATTGCAGGTGGAGGCACCACACACACACACACGGCGCACAGCCAGACCACATTTAAATTATTATTCCAAATGATTATTAGACGGAATAAAAGCCAACAACTGCCTGCGCCTGGCCACAGAATAACAATACAAAAGTATCTGGAATCTGAACAAGTATCGCTATGTGTGTGTCGCTTGTAAATACCTCCCGCATCGCTGATATTCTTTTGTAGTTCAACCTCGCTCCACTCCAGCTTCTTCGTCGCATCCACTTTGTGCAATGATTATTCTTAAAAAGCAACAGGAAAAAAAGGAAGAAACAAAATCTGTTTAATAACAGCCAGACAAACAGACGAACAGACAAACAATAAACATAAACAAACGACAAAAGTCGTATTCTTTGGACATTTCCCTGCAGAACATAATTTTTATTTTCTGCACCGACTGGAGGTTGTTTTTGAAATTTTGTGTGTTGCACCACATTGCAAGGAGCTGCAGGAGCTTTTGTTCTGTTCCCTCGAATTTTCTTTTCTCTCCCTGGCTGCCGTTCACTTTGGTTCACTTGAAGGCGAACGTTACTCTGCGGCTGGCATAACTTCGTTTCGACATTGTTATTGTGAAATGCAACCGCGCGATATATGTAGTTCAGTTTTATCAGAGGCCACCACACGGGATACCCTATACCCAGGGCCCATAGTGCACCCTTCTAGATGTGTTTGCCTCGGTTTTACTTTCAATTGGGAGTGTGTGTGTGTTTTTGTTTTTTTTTTTCTTAAATGAAAGGGCAAAATATTGCTTGGTTCCCTTTCGCCCCAGCTCATGGGACTTAACCTCGATTTTTGTGGGGCATTGCGCCCCTCAATGGACACAGCAGCTGAAACAAAAAGACTGGCCCTGTTCCGTGGTACATTGTGTGCGCTATGGGCTGATCTGTCTGTCTGCAGGCATTGCGGACGAAACTCGCCGGATCCTTGCAAATTCATCGAAAACTCGCGAGAACAATGAGAAATGGGACTGAAGTCGAGGTGTACTGCCTTGTGGTTGCTGCTGGGAATGGGATCGACATGGTTATGCCAATTGCTGGGGGACATACTAAACCGATTGGTAAGATATTTGTCGACGAATTTAGCTGGGACTATTGTTGTGTCATTTGCGCATGATTGTCACAGATCACTGGGTATTTGGTTGGTCTACACTCTACACTTGTGAGTGCAAATTTGATCGAGACTCTGCTCTATTAGTGGGGGAGAGTTTGGGCGCATTTAGTGGCTTCAATCAGTTGAAATTAGTTGGAGAATAGGGTTTTGCGATGTAGCAAGAAAAATATTGAGAGGGATGGATTTGGAGGAAGACCTTTGTAGCCAGTGTACGTAGAAGTTTGTAACTCCTCACCTCAGTAAGAAACAAGACACACCCTCAAAAAATATGAACAACTTCCGCTGCAGGAAAAGTTGCTGCCAGCGTTCATAGAATTTTATCCGTTAAATTTAAAATTATTCGTTACGTATGGATAGTATTTTTTTTAGGAATAAATGTACTTTTGCTTTAAATATATAAGAAAAATGATTACTGAAGAATGGTTGTAGGAAAATAAAAACATTTTCAGCAATTTTTCTTCAGTTATTTAAGAAAAATTTACTCATGAAATCGAAGTTAATGATATTCAAAAGCGGAAAATATTCAACCATGTTCGTCCTAATATGTTTCTACTATATGAAACATCTCGTTTAGAGTTTTATTAATCAAACGAATTATAGGTACCAATCAGTGTTGCCGCAAGCTTTTTTAAAAGTGTAACAATTTTGTTCAAGAAGTGTAACAAATGGATAAAAAATGTAACAATTAGGAAAAAAATTGTAGGTACTTTCTTTCACATTTAAAAAAAAAAAACTTTTTTGACCTGCCTGTCCATTTTGTGTTTAACAAATAAAAAAAACAAAAAAAGAAACAAAATTATTGATCATCGAAGTAGATTTCAATTTCTAATTCATAAACTTTATTTACTACAAGATGTAGACGGCGACGCGGCGAGACAGAAAAATATGTTTTTTAAGAACTATTCACATGAGAGCGAACTGCGAATAGGAGAATTGCGAACAAATCAATTTAACTCTTTTTATGAATTGAAAATTGCTATTTTTTCTGTCACAAAACCATTATATTTAATTTGTCTAACATCTAGTCTAAGAAAACCTGACTCTCAATTGATTTAAACAGCTAAATTAACAATTAAAGCAATTCTTGAACTGAAAATTCTTGCCGCGAACTGTCACACTTTTTTTCACAATCCACACAAAACAGTCGCGATCCACAATCCCGCGAATGAAAAATTCGTTTCTACTTAACGTTTAAAAATGAAACTGATACGCGGATATCTGCGACCAAAAAAAGTTTTCATGTGAATGAAGTGTCAGAAACTACGAATATTCGCGTGTTCGCAGTTCGCAATTCGCTCTCATGTGAATAGTCCTTTATATGGCTTTTCTCGTTCCCTCCCATTCCCATTCCCACTCGCAGTTTAATGTTTTACACAACTTTGCTCTGTGTAAACAAACAAATACATTGACGCTGTGTCCAGCGTAAGCACGGGCATGCGTTGCGATGCGGCTAATGCGGGCAGCTGTCAAATTCAAATAGATGCTAGCAAATGTAGATGTCTAGCGTAAGCACGATATTGCGGCAACGCGTGCATTGCGAATTCTCCGCATCGCACCAATTTTATTCCAATAGTAAAAAACCGAAAAAAGCTATTTTATACAATAAAAAATTATTGTTAGTGGAACCCGCATGAACGCACTATCGTACTGCAATTGGACACACACGTATTCATCGCAAACAATTGCAGTGTGTAGGGGAATCGCATCGCACGCCAAAAAAGTGCCCGTGCTTACGCTGGATACAGTGTGACAGTAATTGGTAGAAGTTTGCTCGAAAGAAATAAGTGCTGCCAGTTTAACTTTCAATATTTTTAATGAGAAACACAAAAAAGGATTTTAATGGAAAAAAATGTACCAAACCGAAAAAGAAAGTAACATTGTAACAAAATTGTAAAATAATTAAAAAAGTGTAACACTTTTGTTACACTTGTAACATTGTGGCAACGCTGGCTACCAATCGCCTTTTCAAATAACCAACAACAGTATTCAGTTCTCTTAAAATGTGGTATCCCCGAACTCTATCACATTCCCCCACGGTTGTGATGCGTTTGCATGTCACACAGATTCCAATTTCCAAATTGACAGAACACCGATAAGAAAACAAAATGGCGAATTTGAAAAAAAAAATTATGGGGCCAGCGGCAAGAGGATTGTGAGTTGGGGGTCTCAGTATTGTCTCTGCTCCTTTGTACAAGGGTTCTATAACATGAGGCGTAAAGGATGTTGATCTATAAAATGAAATGCAAGTCTTGTAATTTTTTATAATTTTATAAGATAAGTTGATTTTATTTAAACGTATAACTTTAAGCTAAGAAAATCCACAAGAATACTTTTTAACAAAGCGAAACGCAATGGAGAGAGTATAACCTAGAAATCAGAAGAGCTAAAAGAGAATCATGGAAAAAGTTCTGCCAAGATCTATCTGATACTCGAAGCAGTGCTCGTATCCACAGAATTATATCAAAACAGCACACTAATCAAATTGGACTGATGAAAAATAAGAATGGGACATATATGGAAAACGGCATACAGACGCTAAAGCTCTTGGCCGAAACCCATTTCCCAAACTCCACCACGACACCAGATTCACCCAATTATATTCTTCATGTAAGATACAACAGACCAACAAGATTGGACTGGAAAAGGTCAAAACAAATCTTTCATAAAGACAAAATAAAATGGGCCATCAATTCATTTAGTCCATTTAAATCCCCTGGAAAAGATGGAATATTTCCAGCACTTCTCCAAAAAGGCAGCGCACAAATAACTCCGCTTCTCATAAACTTATTTAGAGTAAGCTACGCATGGGGTTACATACCAAAAAGTTGGAGGGAGGTAACGGTTAAGTTTATACCGAAGGCAGATCGTAGACCAAACGATCTTCCGAAATCTTACCGACCCATTAGCCTCACCTCCTTTTTCCTTAAAACGATGGAAAAAATTATTGATAGGCATATAAGGGATGGTCCACTTCACATAAATCCATTACATAAAAACCAATATGCCTATCAACCAGGCAAATCTACAACAAATGCTCTTCAGGAACTCACAACCAGAATTGAGAACTCACTCAAGAGCAAATAGATTGCCGTGGGCTGCTTCCTTGACATCGAAGGAGCCTTTGACAACACCGAACATGCCCAAATATACATCAGATGCATCCATAACACAGGCGTAGATAATACTACATGTAACTGGATAAAGAACATGCTTAACAGTAGAAACATAAACGCTACATTAGGCAATGACAGTATCAGAGTCACGGCTGCGAAAGGTTGCCCCCAGGGCGGTGTTCTATCCCCCCTGCTATGGTTCATCGTACTGAACAAACTGCTAAACTTACTCAGTAACAATGGTTTCTATGTCCAAGGATATACAGATGACATTGCGATCCTAATCAGAGGAAATTTCGAAGACACAATCTCGGAACTCCTGCAGAGGGCAGGAGTAGACAAAGCCAGGATCTCTCTGGGGACCAGCAGAAGTCTGATTGGTAAAAGCTGGGGTATAAACCCCAAAATCATGCTATGGCTTTACACAGCTATAACAAGACCAATTGTCACTTATGCAGCTCCAGTATGGTGGCAAAAAACCAAACAAAAGTCAACACAAGTCAGCCTCAATAAACTCCAAAGACTAGCTTGTGTATGCACTACGAGCGCAATGAGAACAACTCCCACTGCAGCGTTGGAAGTTATCCTAAATCGTCCACCCCTCCATCTTCAGATACAGAAAGAAGCCATGACAAATGCCTTCATGATCATATCTGAAAACACCGAAAACTCCAAGCTCATCCTTCCAGACATCGTTATGGAACTGAAAAAAGATGAAATAGGTACTTGGAATTACCATAATAGACAACTGTCTACCGAAATTCAACTTCAGCCGAAACTTCAAAGTTACATTCTCAAATCGACAGAACTGGGAACAGAATAAACCCACATTTGCCAAAGATTCTCATGTATGGTACACAGATGGATCGAAAACAGATGAAGGAGTTGGAGCTGGAGTATACGGGGTCGACACAAAAACGTTCATCCATAAAAGCATGGACAAATGCAACTCCGTATTTCAAGCAGAAATCTTTGCAATAGAACTATGTCTCAGGGAAAATCTAAAAAAATCCATAACAAACAAGAACATATACATTCTCTCTGATAGCAAAGCTGCACTACTTGCTATCAATACCTATGAAATCACATCAAAGCTAGTATGGGATTGCCTACAATTACTCACATCGCTAGGCAGCACAAACAGAGTACACCTCATTTGGGTGCCAGGACACAGCGGACATGTGGGCACTGAAAAAGCAGACATACTAGCCAGGAAATGATCAGCATCTACCTTTATGATGCCAAGACCATTTTGTGGATTACCCCTTAGCACCGCTAAGTTCCACATTAAAACCTGGCTGAAAAACAAAGCAAATCATTACTGGACAAATACTGAAGGTAACAGACAAGCTAAAATGTTCATGCCAACTACTTCCCGTTCAAGAACAAAACAACTCCTAAACCTAACAAGGAGTCAGATTCGAACAGTCACATGGTTTCTCACAGGGCACTGCCAAGTCAAAAAACACCTCATGACTATGGGAATGACACATAAAACTCTTGCAGACTGTGCAACGAGGACGAAGAATCAGCAGAACACACACTGTGTCACTGTGAATGTCTAGTCAGATTACGTCAACACCACCTAGGTAAACCTTACCTTGGGGCAGAGGACATATCTGACAGCGCGCTCAAAGATCTACTAGGATTCATAACTAAGTTCAGTATCATGAGCGAGCTCTAAGTGGAGGAAATCACAATAGGCCCACTCGTGGCCGCAGTGATATGGCAACTTGATTCCACCTCCCTCAAACAATCTAAATCTAAATCTAAACGTATAACTTCAATTAGTATTAAAAATTAATTTAAAAAAACAAAAAACCCGACTGACTGTAAAAAGGATCTCGCTAAAATTTGTGTGACAATTGTTTTTTTTTTTTTAATTTATCTATATATATAAAAATGGATCTTGGTTTGTTCGGATGCTTAAAACTCGAAAACGACTGGACCAAATTGGATACTTCCTTCTGCGGATTTGTTCGTAATTGCTCCGCGAAGGTTTAGGAAAAAATAAAAATTGAAAAACTTAAGAAAATTGCGCGGAAAATTAGAAAATTAAAGTTTGTATGGGAAAATACACTTTGAAGAAAAATTAACTGGATAGAAATCAAGAAGTGACACTTCAAATAAAAAAAAAAAATATTTTGAATTTTGTCAATTATTTTAATTATTTTCCAAGCAAATTGTTGTTGTCAACAATTTTGAAGTTATTTCTTTTTTTTTTTAAATATAGGTACCTAAAAACTTTGTTCTAATAAATTATGTTTACTATGTTACATTAAGTAACCTTTTGAAATGAAGTAGATAGGTACTTTGATTATACAAAGATGATATTATGGCCGACGATATTTTGCATCGATTTCGCACTGTGACATCGGATAATGAACTGGAGATGTCAGATGAAATGCGCAACAAAGCTTTGATTTGCCGCATTTAATCGAGAATTGGAGCGAGAAATGGACTTCGAACGAATCGCATTGAGTCAAGCTGTTCGAACAAATGTGCCAATGTTGAATCTATATATATAAAAATGAATCCCTATTTCCCTTGGTCACGGCATCACGCGTGAACGGCTGGACCGATTTCGCTAATTTTTTTTTGTTGTGTTTGTTATTGTCAGGAGAAGAATCTTATGAAAGAAAAAGTTAAGAAAATTTCGCGGAAAATTAGAAAATTTAAGAATACTAAGCCACCATATTAAATTATATCTAATGTAACCATAGCGCTTTTACAATTCAAACGTTTTTGATGTAACCTTATGGCGTTGGCATAGCATTGACAGAATGCGTGCTGCAAATATCGTCAACGAGGATGTAAACAAAATAAATATCGTTTAAAACAGATGCTTCGATCGGAGTTATTATATTGATAAAATACATATAAAATAATTAATTTATTATTTTTAACAAAAACTGAATTTCTTAGTGCACATCGTCGGAAAATCCTCAACATGTGGCGTTGTAGGCGTATGTCGTTATTCAGGTCAATTAAATTTTCTTTAATAATAATCTTCTTAATTCATACCTATAATTTTTCGGGATGAAACTCGATGATGATGATATAACTCGATAACCACTGGGTAAATTTTTATGATTCTTCTTTTGTTTTGTTCGTATTGTTGTATTTCAGGTTAAAGCAAACTTAAAAGATAGGATTTTTGACCCGCTATATGGCGTTGTAATCGATCTCCGAAACCACTCACCCGATTTCAATGAAATTTTATAGATTTATATTCTTCGTTCCCGCTTGAAGGATAGGATACTTTTGGACCTGATAGGTGGCGCTGTTGCCGATCCCCGGAACAGCGCTACCAAGTTGATTGAAATTTTGTAGGGAAAATTCAAAGGCAAACATTCTTATTCCGCAGATTTCGCTTATTAAGAAAGATTTACCATTCGTGCGACTTCAATTTCCCGTGCGTCTCGCTTTCGCACTGACAAATAATTTATTGCAAGGATAATCGATGGATGTTTGTCAATTTAGTGAAAAAGTGGAAGGTTGGACGACACGTCAAAATCATTGCGGTTTGATTGAAAAAAATCAACATTGCTATTCATCATTTATTTCTATTGCATTTAATATAACTTTTGAATAAAGAATTTTAATTGGTCGAATTACATAAATTAGCAAGTGCTTGGTGCATGCTCGGAATATATTAACAAATTAACAAATTTGGGCGAAACGAAGTTTGCCGGGTCAGCTAGTATTTTTATATTTATTTGTTTAGCCTATGACATTCCGGGGAAGAATACGAATCTAGTGACACCTTACTCTCTAAAATTGGTCAAGCCGTTTAGGCTAAAGGGCGTCACGTAAGAACGTACATAGGATACGCGCGAAACACATAACCCTCTCTGTGTACAGTCGGGTAAAAAGAAAAAGTTTGTGAAGAAGTTATGGCTGCGTCCAACAATTCAGCATGTAATAGGTACTTAGTGCTGCCAAATCAAGATGTGCATTTCAACAAAAGATACAGTGGTTGCCACTCACAGGACAATTTTGTCTGGAAAACAAGCGTAGCTTTGGGCGCTTTTGCGGTAATCAATCAACAACCAATTAATATTTGGTTAAATGTATCAATCAATTGATACTTTTGTATTGTGTAGCTCAGTTGATAGAGGTTGTGATCATTGTGAATGAAATTGACTGTTGTGAATAAAATACGCTTTTTTGACATTTGAACATTTTTTGCTTTTGCGAATTGGGTTTGTTTTTATTATTTTCTTTGCAAATTAAAACGAGTTCAGTGGAATTGTGGTTTGACGACGATGAGGAAGATTATACGGTTTTAGAAATGGCAAGAAGAAGGAAGCAGCTTAGGATGCTTCGAAACCTCTAGAATTGGATGAAAAAATGTGGGTATTCTAATTCTTTACCTCAAGAGAAGTCATACCTATCTGATTTCTATTCCTTTTCAGCTTTATATCAAACTTCCGTTTATCGAAGGCAGCTTTTTATTATTATGTTTTATCGGAAATAGAAGCCAAGATAAAAACACCAATAAGATGCACACCAGTTCCCAACGTTATAAAATTGTGCGCAGCATTGTGTTTCTTTGCGCAAGGGTCGTACCAATTAAGCGTTGGGAATGAGTTTTCAATTCCATTCATTTCCATTTACAGCATTCTAATAATGAACTCTTCCAAATTGTTGAAATTGTGCAGTCTATTCGGTCCACAGCCAGTCGCCGCAGTGTAAATTTTGTTCTGTATCTTCTTTTTTTATTTGTCTTGCATTTGAAATCGATCCTAACCTAGAAGTAAAAAAAATAAATTGTTGGCGCAACAGATCCGGAGGGACCCTAACCCTAGCTTCTCACAACCATTCGTTTTGTCTTTTGTGTGAGTCATTCATTTTTGAAACGAATGGAAGGGATCTACGATTTGATGCCGACTCCAAACGGCTAATTGAGAAGCTCTTTCAAGACAGTAATACTCTCGGATGTTTGTCAGACGTAGCGCAGTGGAAAAAAACCCAAAGTTGGAATTTGGGTTTTTGTGGGATTCGAACCTGAGAGCTCTCGCTTAGTAGTCCAACACACTAACACTAAGCCACTGCGACAAACCTAGAAGTGTTATCATAAAACTATGACATGATTTAAATAAAAGGTGAAACTGAATTTACCCATTGCCATTTGTGCCATTCACGCGTTGGTGGGCCTAAATTATTTAGGTCTGAGGCGATATCAACCCACTTTTTTGCGCCACTGTTTTGGAGCACACTCCCTTGGCAACGTCCAAGTTTTGCTCCATTAGCTCAACTAACTGATTTGATTTCTGTTGTTAACTATTTTAGACCTGTAATAATTTAAATAGTTCAAATTAGTATATAAACTATTAAATTTATACATAAATTGTACATTTTATTGCAATCCCGCACAAATATATTTTGAAAACTAGTAATTTGCAGTTGAAAGAAACAGATGCAACAAACTGACATATAAGTCAATGACAATTGACACCTGCTATACCGATTTTTGTATTCCCAATCAAGAATTAATAGAAATTGACACTGGATCAACAATTCACTGACAATTGACAATCACAATACCTAAAGAAATCGGTTGATAAATAACAAAAACCAATTGATTATTGACAATCGGAATAGGGGTGTTTGCTATTTTAAAAACAATTTTATTTATGTTATCCATTTAAGTAGCTATTCTTTAAGAAATTTTCTTTTTACTATAATTAAACGTTTTTTAAGTTAAGGGGTTTCAATTTAGAATTAAATGCATTATAGAAAAATGTCTCTCAAAAAGTACAGTTGTTGGCACCAAAGAACTGTGTAAACATCTAAGCGCGCGTTGTTCATACAATTTAATACGCTGAATTTAGTTTTTCTCTTTATCGATAGAAATAGCTATTCGCCGTGTCCTGTACACCTCGGCGCCCTCCAGATGCCGGCGCCCCGGCGACCGCACCGATCGCCATACCCTAAAGCCGGCGCTCTTTACAAATATCGACTGCAATAAGCCTTTAATAAATGGTTTTGCAATAAGAGGTGTTATTTTGGTATTCAAGAAAAAAAAATCTTTTCTTTTGAGATAAATGATCAGATGTTTTTTCATAATAAAGAGGAAGGTATGCCGTTTATAATGAAGAGCAACATCAGCCAAATGGCCATCACGAGCACGCATACAGGACCGTATCCTTTCACAATAACACCTCTTATTGAAAACCCCTTTATAAGTAAAGCGGGAAAATATTACGAGTTTATTTTATGTTTGATCACCTAACTGTGATCTGCATCAAAGGAAGGTTTACTTGAGCCTTATTATATGCCAGAGATAGGTTAGGTGAATGAATTCGAGAGTCTTAATTTTTATTTATTTTTTTTTATTGCGGTTTCGTAAGTTATTTAAATTTAAAATTAACAATTTTATTTTTCCCCTTTTTAAAAGCAAATGGTCCTATTTAAAAACATCTTCCCTTCTGTTTCAACATTCGAGAGAGATCTGAATGTGCCGTATTTTAGGAGGCACTACTTCTATATTTGGTTGATCATACCTATACTGTAGGTTAGGTTAGGTTAGGTTGAAATGGCTGTCGGCTAACTGGTTAGGTTAGTCGACACACTTAGACCATTATAAAGTCTCTTGTGATACCATGTGAATCTATAATTCATTCCTCCTACTCGTTGAACCCATCGGAGCTTCTAATGAAGCGTAGTAGATTTCGGATGTCTATGTTTTTTAGATCGTTCAGATCACTAAAGTAGAACGCTCCAAAGTGGAGTTTTCGTCTTTGTGAGAGAGCCGGACAAGTACAGAGAAGATGGAGAACAGTCTCCTCCTCCTCCTCGTCAAAACAGCTTCTGAAAAAATCGTTAGAGAATACGCCAAGCCTTTTTGCATGCCTGCCGATAAGACAGTGTCCCGTGATGACACCTATTGTAGCACTAATATGCTTCCTATCGAGGGAGATCAGATGCCTAGAACGTTTTAGATCCAGCTTTGGCCAGATCTGCTTTGTCGCTAGACAAGTCGAGCCGGTTGACCACCTAAGATTTGTTCTTTCGATAGCGTCCAGCTTTATTTTGAGTTTGCAAGTAGCGAGTGGAATACCTAAGGAATCCCTAATTGGGAGCAGAGGTATCGTAGTTCCGTGTTTGGCGAGTTCATCAGCCCTGCAGTTACCTGGAATGTCCCTATGCCCCGGCACCCAACAAAGGTGAATGTTGAACTGCTCCGCCATCTCTCTGAGCGACAGTCTTGGGCTGTTATGGAATTCGTGGAGACTGATTCCAGGCACTTGATAGCGGCTTGACTATCAGAGAAGATACGGATATCTTTAGCAGATATCACGTTTTCCCTTAGCCAAGATAAGACCTCTTTTATCGCCATTATTTCCGCCTGAAAAACGCTACAGTGATCAGGAAGACGGAAGGAAAGACTAAGATTAAGTCTATTAGAGAAGACACCGCCACCAACACCGTCCAAGTTTTCGACCCATCTGTGCAGAAATGGATCGATTCATCATCCACGGAAGCTTCCTCCTCCCAGAATGATCTATTAGGAATGGAGACCTGGAAATTTTTATCAAATTGTATCTTAATATATAAAAACGTTCGTGCGTATGTATGACCGACGATAACGGCTGAACCACTGAAGCTTTCCCCCTTATATTCACACCATATTTTTGTGTGATGCTCCGGATGGTTTATGTTTATTTTAGACCCTATAGGGGGCGCTGGGGTCGCTTTTTGAAAATTCTTATTTATGGACCGATTTGGCTCAAATTTGCACCGTATAACACTTAACAAAATAGAAAGCTTTTGCCAAAATTTGGACCCGATAGGTGGCGCTGGGAGATATTTACGAAAAGTTAGATTTCCCTGCATATCAATATTGTATCAACAACACTAAATTTAATTGTAGTAATATAGTTGGCGTTGGTTGTTTACACTTTTTTGAATTTGACATTTCCGTAATTCATATTTCATTTAGGTATACAATTTTTTGACGAAAACTCCAAATTAGTTTTTAATCAATTTTAAATAGGTAAATAAAATTTCCATTCGATTTCCGGCACAAATAACAAAACCGAGGAAAATGTTCTTACTGGGCCAAATTTTATGATTCTTCTTTTGTTTAGTTCGTATTGGTGTATTTTAAGTATAGCCTTAAAAGATAAATTTTTGGACCCGATAGGTGGCGTTGTTGTCGATCTCCGAAACTGCTCAACCGATTTCAATGAAATTTGGTGGATGTATATTCTTCGTTCCCACTTGAAGGCTAGGATACTTTTGAACCTGATAGGTGGCGCTGTTGGGTAAGGTAGGCGTAGTGGCTTCGTGGTTAGTGTGTTGGACTACTATGCTAGGGGTCGGGGTTCGAATCCCGCAAAAACCTGAATTCCAACTTAGGGTTTTTTTCACTGCGCCACCACTCGCGAACGTCTGACAAACATCCGAGAGTATGACTATCTTGAAAGAGCTTCTCAATTAGCCGTTTGGAGTCGGCATAAAATTGTAGATCCATTCCATTCGTTCCAAAAAATGAAAACTCACACAAAACGAATGGTTGTGAGAAGCTAGGCCTAGGGTCTCTCCGGACCTGTTGCGCCAACTATTTTTTTTTTTTTAGGTTGCGCTGTTGCCGATCTCCGAAACAGCTCTACCGAAATATACTATAGTTTCGGACCCTATAGATGGTACTTTGCAAAACATAAGCGGGATAGGAGAACGGGTTGTGGACGCATTAAAATTATAAATGGACATTGTCCAAATAAAGGACTTTGCTAAATGTGAGCAGGCCTTAATACGAAAGGTATGCGCAAATCCGGGTGGGTACAGCTACATATAAAAAAGACTGACGTCCGTATGTGCGCACTCATAACTCGGGAACCAATCCTTCAATTTTTATGATTTTTGGTTTAAATTCGCATGGGCCCAAGGAAGGACATTATGCTACTTTTTGTCGTGAAAACAAAACTTTATGGGGATAAGTTGAATTTTTGAATTCTTTGGATGTTCCGGGCTTACATCTATACAATTGAAAGTCGGCTCAGTTATAATTTTGTTGCGCAACCTCAATACACCGAGACTTTGTAACAGAACGCGTTTGATTTGGTGGTAAGGGATCCCAAATCAAATGCCATGCAAGTGACGATTTTGAGTGGAAAATCCAAAGGCAAACACTCTCATTCCGCAGATTCCGCTTATTCAGAACGATTTACCATTCGTATTTAAGCGACTTAGATTTCCTGTGCGTCTCGCTTTCACTATGACAAATAATTTGTTGCAAGTATAGTCGATGGATGTTTGTGCATTTGTAGTATCAATCTTGAATTACCATGTTTCTCACATGGTCAATTTAGTGAAAAGCGGAAGGTTGGCCGAAACGTCAAAATCGTGGTTTGATTGAAACAAATCAACATTGCTTTTCGTCATTTATTTCTATTGCATTTAATTTAACTTTTGAATGAAGCATTTTAATTGACCGAATTACATAAATTAGCAAGCGCATTGTACATGCTCGGAATTATTATTTTCATTACATTAACAAATTTGGGCGGAACGAAGTTTGCCGGGTCAGCTAGTAAAATGTATAAAAATACAGACTCTAAACAGCTCACCTTCCGTGCAATTTTCCTGCTGCGTATATACAGTATACACTCAAAATATAAAAAACTCGATCAAACACCAGAAACTCCATCTCCAAACAACCCAAAAGATTACCCACTTGACCTTCTCAGACATTGTTCTTGAAGAAGGCTCTTTTGTTGTTCCCCATCTCGTTTGGTGTTTTGCCATTGAAAAGCCATCTACTTGTGGTACATTGTTCCACCATCAATCCATTCCATCAACCGACATACTGGACGATGTGTTTGATGCGTGATGTATCTCTACGTCGCGTCATCCTCCATCGGTCTCTCTCACTCTCCATTCCATGATCGATCACCACCACTGAAAAGTACCTAATAACAGACAGAAAAAAAGTAACAATTTCTCAAAAAGCCGTAGTACATTTTATTTACTCTTCTTGTCCGACTGTCTGCTGCTTGGCTGCCCCTGTATGTTTCGTTATTGTTCCTACAAATCAAAATACTCGAAAAACCACTTCTCGGCTCTACTCCTAGATTCACATCGTTGTAACACTTCGTAGATGTAAAACGCATAAAAATAAAAACGAGTACCAAAAAATCTATCCTCTTCACCGCCTGTGGTCTTTTGACTCATAGATCACAAAACGACACTTGACGAACCATCACAGGCGAGGAGATCGATTTTTTTTGTATCCACTCTCCCGGCCATCCCCATCTATCTATATTTGTGGTGTGTTACTTTTTTTTTTTTGATTTGATAACTACTTGAGTTTGTTTTATCATTTTAGTCGTTTATTTACCTAAAGTTGGCGCTTTTCTTGGAGTGGACTTCAACTCGAATTGCAAACAATGGATAGCGAATCGCTTTGCAGATTTTCGCTCCCACCTGATTAGAGCGTTTAGACTCGCCATATTTCAACAAAGCATTAATTTATCTGCATCTACATGACATAGCGACATTTGTATTCATATTGGCAGTTTGTTTAGCAGTTTGTTTAGAAATTTATTTTGAGCACGTGCACTGCAAGAAACTCGTGTCAGTGGAACGATACACTTATTTTTTTTTTAGGTTTTAAGTGAAATTTTGTAGGGTGATAATTTATACGCAGGCAGATCGTCGTGTTTTTTTCCATTATAAGAATATTATTTGTTTTTTCTTTTCATTCTTCTTATTATCAGAAACTTTGTACATATTTACTTAATCTACCATAGGTTAGGTTAGGTTAGGTTGGGTGGGGTTGTGAGATCGTCACAAAAGACCCGGCACCAAAGCGGGCCCATCGCCGTCCCAGGGAAGCATTGCGGTTAAAAACCTAAACCAAATCGCCCAAACAGTCAATTTAAATACAGAATTTGGTTATGGTCCCAATATTATTTGAGGAACCAACCTACTCTACCTGCCTTGGTGCGCTTCCTTCTACTCCGAGCAATTGCTTGGCACTCGCATAGAAGGTGGTAGATGTCTTCGTCACAGTACCTACATGTATCCGTATTAGCTAAGCCTAGTCTCATGGCATACTTCCTTAGAAGGCAGTGTCCAGAGAGTATGCCTACCGTTAATCTTAACTTTGTTCTACTGAGATTGATTAATTCTTCAGACTTCTTCCGATTTAAGGCGGGCCACACTGCCTTTGAGACCCTGTGCCCCTCTAGTTGTGACCATCTTGTGGCGGTTTTTTGGTGGTTTTCTCAAAGATAACCCTTTTAGCAACGGCCATAGGTGGTCTGATACCCTCAATCATTGTATTTACTGGGAGTTCCGCTCCTTCCTTAGCCAAAACGTCGGCTTTTTCGTTACCCTCAATATCACAATGCCCAGGTACCCAACATAATCTGACACGGTTCTGCGAATATAATGCCTTAAGCATTGTGCGGTAATTCCTGACCAGTTCAGATCTAGTGGTGTGTGACTCTGTGACAATGTATGGCGATATTCTTATTGGATATCGATCAAATCTCACGTACCTCCGCAGCTTTGCCAGAATCTCCATCTGGAATACACTGCATGTGTCCGGAAGTCTCAGGGCCATATATAGGTCCAACTCGTTGAACTATATACCTGACCCCGTACCCTTACTGATGGTTTGGGATCCATCAGTATATACTGAGATATCATTTGCCCTCGAAACTAAGTTCCTATGTCACTCCTGTCGGTCAGGGTACGACACATCGAACGGTGTGTCAAAATCAAAAGCCATAGGAACATTGCGAGGGGAATGAGAAAGCAAGGACTTTGTTATCGAAGAGATTTGACAGAACTTAACAGAGTCTAGAAAAGGATTGCCAACCCATTTTCACTTACTTAGTTACTTAATTAGATGGCGCTACATTCCGGGGTGAACCTGGGCCTTAACCAATACGCCTCTCCAGTTAGCGCGATCTTTAGCTAAATGCCTCCAGATGCGCACTCCAAGTTGGTTGAGGTCACCTTCCACTTGCGCGCGCTACCTAAGGCGAGGTCTTCCTTTACTGCGTTGTCCCTCCGGTTTTGAGTCGAAGACTCTTCGGGCCGGAGCGTTGGTGTCCATTCGCTCTACATGTCCTAACCATCTTAGTCGGCTGATGTGCACTTTTCTGACCAGATCGATGTCGCTGTACAGCTCGTAGAGTTCGCTGTTAAATCTTCTCCTCCAAATTCCGGGACCGAAAATCACCCGAAGAATTTTGCGTTCAAAACGACCGAGGAGATCTTCATCCGCCTTTGATTGCGTCCATGCTTCTGCGCCATAGAGTCGGACTGGGATGATGAGGGTCTTATATAGAGTCTCCTTTGTGTTTTTTCACAAGGCCTTATTTCTCAGTTGCCTTCTTAGGCCAAAGAAACAGCGGTTTGCAAGTGTAATTCTTCGCTTGATTTCTGATGTGATGTCGTTGTCAGAATTTATAGCGGAGCCGAGGTAGACAAAGTCCCTAACTACCTCAAAGTTATAGCTGTCTATCGTGCCGTTCTGTCCGATTCGTCGATGTTGTGCGTCCCTTCATGTTGACAGCATGTAAGTATTTTGTTTTGCCCTCATTCACTACTGAAGCCATTTTTGACGCTTCTGTACTAATAGCTGCAAACGCACCAGTGACAGCTCGCTGTGTTCTGCCAATGATGTCAATCTCGTCCGCGTATGCAAGTAGTTGCACAGACTTTTGGAAGATTGTGCCTCTGGTGTTGGCTTGCGAGTTTCGCACTATCTTCTCAAGAATGATGTTGAAGAAGTCACATGCAGCGCGTCGCCTTGTCTAAATCCTTTTTTGACATCAAAGGTCTCGGTGAGATTGTTTCCGACCTTTATGGAGCAGCGAGCGTTCTCCATCGTCATTCTGCACAATGTGACAAGTTTGGCAGGGATGTCAAAACTAGACATGGCTCTATATAGCTCGTCCCTATAACTGCTGTCATATGCGGCCTTAAAATCGTAAACAGGTGGTGGGTATCGACTTGGACTTCTTGGGTTTTATCCAGAATCTGCCGTAGTGTGAATATTTGGTCGGTTGTGGACTTACCGGGCCTAAATCCGCACTGATAGGGTCCAATCAGTTCGTTGACGTAAGGTTTCAACGCTTGAAACCCATTTGCACTTGCTGCTGTCGAATTTGGAAAATTTGCATCTCACATATATTCGAGTAAAACTGTTATCGCATTCTCTGGATGTCACAGTGTTGGGAGCAGTGTTGCCAATAAAAAAAAATAATCCGGTCAAATCTGACTGAATGACCGATTTTTTTTTTTTTTTTAAATCCGGTCAGAAGTTAAAATAAGAACTTTTTGACCAGAAGTCCGGTCAAAAATAGAATAGGTATAGTAAAATTTTCTGTTCCCTTACTTTATGGTTCAATATTGGCAATATGTCTCTCATTGCGAGAAGATTCGCTCCCCAAAAAGAAAATGAACGCGTTGAACCACACAATTGAAAAATGTGAATTTTTTCAAGGCGGGCAAATTTAGTCTCAGCCAATTTTTGGGCATTTAAAACAAATCTAATGTACCCATGGTTTTTACACCTTCAGATAACCAAGTGTCGTTTATTTTTCCTTACAGACATCAACACAGAGATGATCGTGCTGCATCCTATTCACTAGTCCTCTCAACTTGACATTTTGTTGTCAGTCGCTATTACAACTCAAAATGTACACCGATAAGCGCTTAGATAAATCACAAACGATGCCAGTGGTACCGCCATCGACGGATATCCTACATCATCCCCATCACCTCCAACATCATCCGCATCATCATCCCCAACAGATCCTCCACCATCACCCGTCGCAACAGCAGCAACAACAGCAGCAGCAGCAACAGCCCCAACACCCACATCACCATCAGCATCTGCAGCATCAGCATCAACTGCAACAGCAACAATCACAATCGCAGTCACAACAACAGCAGCAGCAGCAGCAGCAGCAGCAACAACAGCAGTCAACAATGTTTACAAGGTGAGTGTTGATATATCCGTAGATACTCCAAATTGGCAGCACCAAAAATAGTACAACGCCTCCTCGGACCAGGTGTTTAAGTATGCAAAACTGTCCGTGATTTAATTAACCGCAACTTGGGACAAATAAAAATCTATCTCTTGTATCTGCATTTGGCCAGAGTGGTGGTCGGCGCGAACACGATTGCGCACTCTCAGCAGAGTGGCGTCGCTGCACCGTAAATCCATCAATGGATTTTCTTAATTGTTGTGTGCGCCTGTCCCTGTCGCCTTTTTCGCTTTTTAAGTAAATTGTAAGTAAATTGTAAAAGGAGCGGATTACTTAATGTTTTAGTGGATTGTTCTCACTCGTGGAACGCTGTTGTGTGTCAGGCTGGTTTTTTTGAATCGATAACTCAAATCCAACATCGATTAGGAGCCGCATATCTATCGGAGATTGTTTTGCGGGGGCCTGGTGGCCATTTATGCAAATTTTAACCCACATTACGCGGCAGCAATGGTCAATGGTGGACGTAAATTTATTGTATCTCTGACACGAGCTGATGTTTTAAACGTCGAATTTGTGCATAATTGCCTTTAAAGTCGCGCAATGCACTCGAATGTGTGGCTGTGTGTGTGCTCCATTGTCCACACTCTATAAATGTAGTGTTAGGATGCTATGCATATGAGAATGGTCTTTTTTTTTTGCATCGTCACCACAAAACAACGGGTGGTCATAATGTACATGGATGCGATGGGTATTTCTCACGCACAATGGCACCACTGGTGGTGGTGACAGACACACCACCGCCGATTGGCCGTCAAAGGCCCGCGCATCTGACAGATACAAATTACCGACGAGAAAGTGTCTGAAATAAGAAGAGCTTTTCGGAGTTTTTTTCCTATTGTGTTCGGTTACACGCGTCTTGTTAGGATCTTTCTGTTGTTTGGTTTTGATTTTGGGCCGAACCATTGTGCGCCTCCTGTCAGGCTAATCAAATTTATTTGATGCGAACAGATGATTATTTTCGATTAAACTATGGAGTGGGAATATTCCACGGTCAATCAATTGTGTATACAGATCAATTTAATTGTGGTATATAATTTCATTATGGGCATATGCCGTCTTTGTTGTTCCGGTATTGAGTTCTTTTGGAGCAGTTTTTGTTTGTCGGAGAATGCCAAAGTGTCTGGTTGTAAATGGTTTGCCAATTTATTAGGGGGAATGGCAGTCGTCTTATTAAGTCGAAGAAAGGGAACTAGACTTGGACTTAAGGCCGACGAAGATACATTTTAAGCTGGTAGTAGTGTGAGCTTATAGCGCCAATGAGAAGGTCAAAGACTCCACGAGGGGGAAGCTGTTTTACAGGCTGGGTGGAGTACGGTGTTAAAATTGTGTTCGGAGACCTGATGGGAAATGAAAAACCTTCGGCGCTGAAGTCCACGCATCAACAGCAGATAAAGCGTACCGAGTAACTGATTTCGCAGCAGCTCGTAATACAATCGACTCGGCTTATCTGAACTACTATGCGCAACAATCTGGCTACCTCAAGGCTGCCAAACTACTTCCCAAATCAACCATTTGCTGGAAAATGCGTGGCCCAACGTCCATTTGAGAATTTTTCTGTTCAACAAAAAGGGGCCTACTACCGCCCACAAACAATAACTTTATAAAGTTCGACTTATAGGGACCATACACGACACAGACATGTCGTTGCCGACCAAGGAAATTTCAAAAAGTCTTGAATTCAAGCAGACGGTCGCTGCAAAGGATAGACTAGGATACACACGATACTGATAGAGACAAATATATTAATTTGCAACGACATGTCCGTGTCGTGTATGGTCCCTATTAGCACACTTGGAGTGAACAGAGTTTTCAACAGAGAACGACGTGAGTGAGTGAGTTTCGAGCCTCATATAAAATAGATAAGCTTATAAATAAAATAAATAGTTGGCACAACAAGTCCGTGCGGACTCTAGGCCTAGCTTCTCACAACCATTCGTTTTGTGTGAGTTTTTCAGTTTTGGGAGGAATGGTAGAGATCAACAATTTTATGCCGAGTCAAAACGGATAATTAGTTAAATCATCCAGTTCTTATGTACCGCCGAATGCACCGGATTGATGTCAGCATGGAAAGCACTTTTTAACAGCTCCATCAAATTGCTGGGTGTATGCGGATTATATTGAGATCTTCGGCTTTTTCAAGCATTTCTTGAGATATGCCAAATGGACCTGGACCCTAGAAAACCAAAAAAGCAAAGTACTTCGAATATGATTACAGAAGAAACTTACAGCTATGTAGATCTTAAAATCCGAATGCCTTTAAGGTATAGCCGACAAGAGAGGTAGAGGTTTCATTTTTAAAAGCAATCTATCGTGAGTGCCGGTCGCTGTAAGACATCAAGCTGGATTGGACAACTTTTAGCAGTTCAATGTCAGTCAGCAACTAAACTGTGGACCAGTAACAAAATGGACAGTCCTATTCTAAATACATTCAGGAGGAAACATAACCCAACTACGGACTGCCTAAAGTTTGACAATAACTTCCACAACAAATTCCTACCATTCCCTATTGGGAGGATGATAAGTCTAACGACTTCTCAATAAACCGATCAAAAGCTGTCGATGAGGTGGTTCTTTGACCGGCTAAATCTTTTTTCGTCTTCCCAACAACTTTACTCGAGCGAATGTCACCAAAAATGTCTCAAGAAAGTCTACTGTAAAGTCCTTGACTGTTGCTGATCTATTTGGGAAATGACGAAATCAGTTCAATATTAAGTTTTGCTGAATGGTGGCTTTTGTAACGAAATCACCAAAAGTCACTAGCTATTCTACCAGATTAAAGGTACACCTAACGTAGTCCGGTCGCTCATGACAAAGCAAGATGTTATCCAAGGAATATGCTATCAATGGGCAAATGGTAAATTCTTTCAACATCTATACCGGCAAAGGATATTTGGAAAAAGCTGGAATAACCTCACGAGGCAATGTGTTTTAGGAAAATATACAATAAGGCTTGAGGTATAAATATATTAAACCTACTTTTGCAAAGGCCGAGGAGGAGGAGACGACCTTCTACTCCCATTAAAACCGAAAACTCCATCTGGGAGCTATGACAGTCAATTGAATTATAAAAACTCAGAGAGGTCTAGGCTGGGACCAGTACCTTTTATTAACACGCCTGCAAATTCGACACATAATAAAAGCGAATCCCACGTCAGGAAACTTTTCCAAAAATTTGTAGAGATTATAGCATACGAATCAACAAGGTAAGTGTTAAAAGACATTTTCCTAAAAAACGAGAACTGGAGGCAAGTTAAACGCTAACTGTGGAAATGTTATGCTGAGGTTAGTCACAGTCATGAATAATCACTGTCAATCAATTTAAGCACATAGGGCTGGATGTCAATTTTAACAAGAGATTTAAGTTCAATTTATACCTTAATACTGCCCATTTGCGTTTCCGACCTTGCAATCAACTGATTGTTTAAAAAGCCAACAAAAGTAGTCGGGTTTTACTAACAAATGACTTACCTATATTTGGTTGAGACAGAAAAATATTGCTGTCTTTTCTCGTTCCCTCCCATTCCCATTCCCACTCGCAGTTTAACGTTTTGCACAACTTTTGCTATGTGTACACAAACAAATAAAGGTGGCGCAAAAATAATTTTCCGATGTTTTTTGGCTGTAATTAAAAAAAAAAAGAAAAACTTTGGTTCTTCTTGTGGATTATTTTTATGTGGTCTTTTAATTTTGTTTACATCAAGTCGAGAATATGATGTCATGTAAATGGCCGCCGCCACAGTTGATTGTCATTTGAGCCCTTTTTATGGCATTTTCCATCACTTTGGCCAAAACTTCCGGCGATAGGTCCTCACATTCTTGACGGATATTGTCTTTAAGAGCTGCAAGAGTCTGAGGCTTGTTGACATAAAGCCGCGACTTCAAAAAGCCCCACAAAAAGAAGTCTGAAGCGGTCAAATCAGGCGATCTTGCTGGCCAGTGCAAATCGCCAAAACGGGAGATTAGGCGCCCGGGAAATGC
Source organism: Cheilosia urbana (assembly GCA_946477585.1). Lineage (NCBI taxonomy): Eukaryota > Metazoa > Arthropoda > Insecta > Diptera > Syrphidae > Cheilosia > Cheilosia urbana. Next base: position 18,556,088 of record OX297853.1, on the reverse strand, counting down.
ATCCTTCAGCATATCGGTTGTGGCACGTGCAGTGTGTGCCGTTGCACCGTCCTGTTGAAACCACATGTTTTCCAATCCCAATTCATCAAGTTGCGGCAAAAAGAACTCATTGATCATTGCTCTGTAGCTCTTAACATTCACAGTAACCGTTTGGCCCACGACGTCTTCGAAGAAAAAAGGTCCGATGACTCCTCCAGCGAAAATAGCACACCATACAGTGACTTTGAGCGGGTGTAATAAATGAAACATCTTCAAATCTTGTACCGAAATTCGCTGTAAAGACCGTCGACTGATACCCATTTGCGTGGCACGTCGTCTGGTCGATGTCGACGGCACTTCCATGACTTCGGCTACAGCAGCAATATTCTCTGCAGAACGGCTACTCCGGGGTCTGCTACGCCTGGCAGCAGCTCGTGTTGTGCCGGTCTCTTGGAGGCGAGCGACTAAACGTCGCAGTGTTTCACCAGTAGGCGTTGGACGGCTAGGAAATCTGCGACGAAATTCACGTTGTGCCAAAGTCACCGACCGATTATTGCTCAAATAATAGTCACCAATATTCCGCGTTCTGGAGCAGTGTAGCGTAACATTGTTTATTAACGTGTATTTCGCATGTGTTTACTACACAAATGTCAAAACAGAACTGACATTAGGGGCCAATCGCAAAATTTATAGGAGGATTACTTTTGGAGGATTACTTTTGCGCCACCTTGTACATTGACAGAAATTGGTAAAAGTTTGCTCGGAAGAAAAAAGTGCTGCCAGTTCAACTTTTCAATATTTTTAACGAGAAAAAACCAAAAAGGATTTTAATGGCAAAAAATGTAACAAAGCAAAATAAAGTAACATTGTAAAAAAATTATAAAATAATTAAAAAGTGTAACACTTTTGTTACACTTGAAACATTGTGGCAACACTGCTTAAAATAATAAAAAAAAAAATTGGTACTATGTATTTTTCGTAAAAGCCATTGCATCGGGTAGTTCTTTTTTTGTAAATTACACCAAAACCCCGCTTTGCGTCGTTAATTGGGACCAGAAAAACACGACGCAAATCGAAACGACGCAAATCGAAATAACGATTCTTTATTCAATTAATAAAAAAATAAATATTTCATAAAACCAAATAAATTAATCTAGGGGAATCCCCATTTCAGAAAAAAAAAAGGTGAATAAAAGGGAATAACCAAAACGCAAACTGAAATAAAAACGACGCAGCTTCGAAACCACGAAAAGTTTTAAATGACGCAACTTCGAAACGACGCAAATCGAAACGACGCAAAGCGAGGTTTTGGTGTATTAATGTATACATATTTAGAAATCAATGGGAATGCAAATTTCGAATGTCTTAATATAAAATTTAGAAAGTGAATAGAAAACGCGTAGAAAAGTATCAAAAGCTACATAATATTTGAATCGCACAAATATCAACACAAAAAAGAGCAAGTGGCGTTTTAAGACACACAAAATCTGAAATCTGAGAGCGAATCTAAAGAAGCCGTAACCATATTTAGATACGTTTACTGTCTTAACTACGGTTGCTAAATTTGACGTTTGACGTTTCTAGAGTACAGAATCCGAATTTATTGAAGATATACGGTATACCGAGGTGATGGGGCCCTCTCGTTATAGTTTTACTAGGAAAATTCCGCGAAATAGAGGAGTAGGGAGTACTCGAGAATAAAATTCAAAGTAAAAGAGTTCAGAAACAATTTATGTAGCTCCAACTTCTGCCCGGAAGTATACCTGCAGGTAAGAAAGTTTGTATTGATAACTTCATCCATCGAGCTTTCCTATTAGTTTGTATCGATTCTCGAAGGCAGTACTAGAACGAATTGGACCGTTTTAACACGTTTCATCTGTTTATGAAAGATTGAGCCTGATGGTTTGAAGTCATCCTCTAAATTCCTGTCAGAGTTTTACTTCGACTTACTGCTGGTTCTATTGGAATTAGAACTCTAGCGTTTGACTCCAACACGACCAATCTCTATCGTCTTGTTTCGTCCTTGCGATATCCGCCAGATTCAAGTCTTTCACCTTCACAGATACAATCTGCCTAAAGAAATAATTGTCTTCGAGTGAGTAGGGAAATTCCGTATTTGTTTGCCCTCATTTGGCACACACATATACCCCATCTTATAGGGAGGCAGATTTCATTTTCGTTAGGATGTCTTGTCGACCATTATTTCTCTTGCGACACGGCAGTTTGTTTTTATTCACTGCTACTGCCGATGAAACTTGCGCGCGAAAAAAACCTTCACATCGCGACAAACGCCGAGGTAATTTAGAGTGCGATATGCCAATGCCAAGAGTCAAAGTTCCATCGATATGCGCACACTGAGATTCAGAGACTGCGCATAGTTCTGCTGCGCCTGCGCCGTTTGGTTTCTGCTTTTTCTCATTCTTTTTGGTTCACTTCACACACTCATTGTCACAACAACATAGTACGGTGTGGTGCTGGTGCCTGCCTTACCTTTTCGCGTACTCTGACTTGAAGTTCTTATTTCGTTGCTTTACCATCAGTGTCCCTGCCACAATGTGTGCGCGCTAGTCGCAATATATCTGATTGTGTTTCTTGGTCCTTATCTAGATTTCCCCACACACAAATTTCGAATTTAGTAGTTCGCGGACAGAATACGCGAGAGGGCACCACCACCCTATATACTGTCAACCGCTGACTGGAATTAAATTTAAAACTCCGCTCCAGTGGCAATGATGTTGATGATGGCGGCGATGATGATGATACTGGTGGTAGTGGTGCATATGGTTTAATTAATTTTGACTTTGAGGCACAGAAAGAGAGACTGAGCAGAGAAAAAAAAAAATGTTTAATTGATACTCGGTGTGTTTATCGGTGGAACAGATTTGCACTACATTTGCATTGCACACAGTCATTGTTCGCTGTTCGCCCCTTCAATACTGCACCAAGGGAAAGAAGTTAATTGAACAAATGGAATGTGTGGGTGCAGTTTGTGCAATTATTGTTAAAGTATGTTTGGCACAGCGCAGATCTGTGACATTAAATGGTAGTAAATCATGTGGAAAACAGCGAACAAGACGAGATAAGGATATTTCAGCGTAAATGAACCCAAGCAGCAAAAAAAAAAAAAAACAAACGAAAGAGTTCCACAGCGAACTCGATTTGTTATGCTGTCAGCGAGTTGCTTATCTATCTGAACGTGCTGAACTGTAGAGTGATTTATTGTTTAAGTAAGCGCAGGCTTGATGAATAAATTTGCACAACTGAATTTTTGGCCTTCAAAATGTAGCCTGGTCCTGGACCACTTAGTGGTCATTGGTTCCTTGTTTCTAAGACAAACTTCAGTTTTATTTACTAAAATAAATTCAAATTTTGGGGAATCAAAAATCCATTTAGGACCTACCGTTACATGCGCTGAATTTTTATTTTGAACTAGAAGAAACAGTTTCCTAATACAAGAAAATAAATCAAGGTTTCCTTGCCAAGACATTATTTTCTTATTTTAAAAATATTTTTTAAAATGAGGAAAAAATTCAGCAAATTCGTCTGGATTTAAGAACACAACTTTCTAATAAGAATTTTTTCTTCAAGAGTTGTTTCCTTTCCAGTAGATTTTGCTTCTAAAATATTGTACAGACTTTCTTAATTTAAGAAGATGTTTTTTCAATGACGAATTTGTCGTTTGAAAAGCCTTAGGACGGATTTTTTCGATGCAAAGCTCTTCCATGCTTTTGTTATGCGTTCTTCATAAAGTGACAATTGATATAACCAGTTATGAATGTTATTTACATCACTGCATAATCGTAGTTATCAATTGAATTACAACGGTACTAACTTCAGTAAGAAAGTAAGAACTTCTAATCGGATCTTGAAAATGTTACAAAATATAAGGAAAAACAGATATACCCGACCATCTGCGTTAAATGATAAAATTTCAGAGGTACCTCCAAACCACATCACTGCAGTGAGACATGTCACTCAGTTTGGCAATAGGCTAATAGACATCAGGAACTTTATCCACAGGCGATTTCAATTCGAAATGCTGAAATTCAGCAAAATAGTTCTTGATCGAAGAAAGAATTTCTTAAACAGAGAATATGACCCCAAGCTGGAACCATTCATTGTGCTCCAAGAACTTTATTTTTAAATTAAGAACTTTTTTCTGAAATTCAGCAAAATAATTCTTGATCGAAGAAAGAATTTCTTAAACAGAGAATATGACCCCAAGCTGGAACCATTCATTGTGCTCCAAGAACTTTATTTTTAAATTAAGAACTTTTTTCTGAAATTCAGCAAAATAATTCTTGATCGAAGAAAGAATTTCTTAAACAGAGAATATGACCCCAAGCTAGAACCATTCATTTGCGTGGTCTTTTTTTCGTGTAGAATATAAGATATCTACCTACCTACGTATTTTGACAAATGGTTGTGCTGAGAAAACTCGTCAATTAAATTCAGTGTAGTGCGTCTGAAAACTGGGTAACCGTAGCCCATTGCGACTTAAAAAACTTCAATCAATCGGTTTTATTTTTTCGGTCTTAACTGGCGTCACAAACGTACCTATTTCATCTCCCAACTCAGTTCTATGGCTTTCAATAATGGACAAGGTGAATCAACAACTCCCCTCGTACACTGTGCCTCCTGAACTGACTTGATAAAAGTGCCCTTCAATGGACACATGTCCTCCCGGAATGACGGAAACTCTCACGTCCTCAAATGTACTTCCCTAACGCCATCCCTAGATTAGGGGGATCCCTTCGTTTCTGAGAAACGAAACCTTTTTGACGCCCAGAAGCGCCCAATCTAAAGAGTTGACTCTGCCTATACGTATACAGAGACAGACTGCCATTATGCGATCAAATTGAAATCAAACCGAACCCCACTTTTGAGTGCACAATCAAAGATCACCTCACCATAACTGGCGAGAAGAAATGAAGCAATCCCACAAGAAGCGGCTAAATAAATCAATCCCTGATCGTCTCATTGGGGACCAGTGACCGGACCGCCAACTGTTGTCTGCTGTTGTTGTCGTCATCATCGTTCGTCGTCATCTATAAAGCGACTGCCATTCATGTGAGTTGTTGTGTGTTCGTTCAAATGGGAACTGGGCTCAGCTCAGTTCGCCGACCAAACATACCTCTGAGAGCTGTCTATCTACCTATTGTCTTCGTCGTTAGTTTGACTATCGATGAAATATATTTTGAAGGACACCAAGCAGCCGGGGGGCACATTGGCGCACAGACAATTTGGGATGGGATGTGCTCGCCAAAAGACACTTGGAACTCATTTACTGTCACCGTGAGTGAGTGACATGTGAGTGCATTGGGGCGCTTTTAATTGCATCACAGATATTGGCAGTTGAATGTTTATACTGTTAGTGTCTTTACTTCGATCTTTTAGGTGTCTAAATCGGGTACAAAGTGTCACACACGCACACACATAGAGAGCAAGAGTTCACTAACCCGTAACCCCTGACATGGAAAAATTGTTATCGTTCAAATACCATCGTTGAGTGAGTAATATTCAACCGTTTGACGAATGTCGATTTATTATCGAAATCGATTTTGCTTCTTATCCCACCTGACACTCGAATAAACAGAAGTCATTTGTCTTACTTCGAATGGTACCAATAGGTCCACCTACAAGTTGTTCGGTTGCGCGATACAGATACAACTCGAATTAGATAACAGAAATAATAAACATGTTCTCATGTGGATGGGATAGTTGGTCGCATGTAAGACCGTGTTTTATCTGATTTAATCCGATAATTGGAAAACGATCAATTTTACTTTCTTCTTTGTGGTTGAACGAGACTTTCCAGTGCACACCAGTAGACGAAAGCTGTATATATATGTACATATAGGAAAGAGTGCTGCAATGCCCAAATATTTCTTATCGGGAAATCATGGATCTCTTAGGTTGTATTACACTAGCTACGTAAGAATACTACCTCTTTTAGGGTCATATTCATATTTTTTTTTTTAAACCCTGTGTATCACGAAACGTTAGCCGTACCTACTTGTAAAAAGTTTGCTCTTTTATAGAGATGGTGCAATTATTAGATGATTGTCTTCCAATTTTTAAAACTGACCCCTTTTTGGTGGAGTAAAGTGTTAAAAGCATTTACCTACTTCTCTAAGAGGGCTACTAGTTCATAATCGCTTACCATTATGATGCGCAATTTGACACGTTGATAGAGTGTAGAGAAAAGGTGGACACGTATTTTAGGAGATTTCTACCTTGGCCCGTTTAAGAGGGTTTTTTCCTAAAGGGGTGTAAAACTTGTGTTTCGAGAAAAATATGGAACAGTGTTTTAACATATTTTTGATGAAAAACTTGTTAAGGAATTTTCTAAAAATCCACCCCTAAGGGGTACAAGATCAGCAGCATTATTCACCTCAACCTTATAGGCCTTATATTCCAAAAGGTCAGAACACTTTTAACCCCCATTTAGATGATCAAATCAGGGGCCGAATTACAGCATCCGTGAGCGAGCCATGAGTCATTGAATTTTGTTGATTTTACAAGCAAAACAATAACAAATTCAGTCTCATATTACTCGATCAAGGATGCGGTAATTCAACCACCTATATGAAGTTAGCCCGCACAGAAGACAGCCCGTATTACTGGAAACTTTTCATTCGTAATTTATGGGGAGCCTAAAATGGTATAAATTTGCTCATTTTTAAGCGATCCGATATTTCCATTGCTAGGAAGCTATGAGGTAGGTCTTCCCCTCCGTTCTAATCACCAGTTGTCGGGCTTGTACTCGTCGCTCAGTTGGCGCAAGTGGTAGTCACTTGGTCAATTGGAGAAAAATCGAAATGCAAGTTCATTTCCTGACAGGGGAAAAACAGAAATGTCTTTCCAAATGGAATTATATACGGAGAATTGACTGTCAGAATTCAAAAAAACTATTCAAAAACAATCACTTCAAAGGAGTCTGATGAAGAATTAGTGGTGTAGTTCGAAATAGCTATCATTCCTACCAAAGTGACTGTGTCTACAAGTTGTTGTCAAGAGTTCTTCCCTCGAAAAAACAACAATTCATAAACTGAAATTCGACATAATTTCCCAACAGAAATTGTCAGGGTGAATCCCAAACAAGCGAGAATCGTTGTTACTCCTCGCTTCCCCCACTTAACAAGGGTGGAATTGTTTGACAATTCACTACAAACAACTACAAATGAATGTCTATCGAACTGCATTTCACGTTTTTCATTCTAGGAAAAGTGCAGGCTAACTTCACGTAGGTAATTCAACACCAGTTTCAGTTCCAGATGAGCTATCTAGCTTTCAGTAAAACAGATGTCTGAATGCAAAAATTGAAGCAACAACTGAAACTGAAACTGAAACTGATGGAATTCCCATAAGTTGTCAGTTCAGTTGTTATTTCATTTGCGCTTGGCGGTGAATTACCGTCTTCGAGCTCCTGTTTTTTTTGTTTTCAATATGTTGAAACGGAGTAATAATTTTTCAAATGAAACTGAAATTGAAATGAAATGGAACTTTAGGGTAGTAGAACTTTTTATTGTAGAAGATGGAAAAATGCGCAATTTTGACCTTTCCAAACAATTTATTGCAAATTGTTTTAAATCATGAGAACTTAACTTTCTTTTAGCACTAAAGGCGCCAAGTGACAAAGAACAGAAACAGGAACAGAAACTGAAATAGAACAGAACGTTTTTTCATTCTGTAGTAAATTCTGGGTCTGTTTGTTTTGCTCGATTAGCTGCACAAAACTGAAACAGAAACAGATCCAAAAAAATATGGCTGCCGCCTGTATAGGTATATCAGTGGCGTCTCTAAAGAAATCTGGAAACCGAAAAGGAGCGCAAGAAATAGAAAAACCGTAGATTAGGGAATGAGTAAGATTTAATAAAAATTACGTTTGAAGTAATTCACATTTTAAACAGTGTTGCCTGTGTAAAGAGTATTGCCAGTGTTAATTATAAGTTTTCTTTATAATAATCTCGTCAATGTGTGCAAGCTGTGCACGCCCTGATCTGACGAAAAAAAAATCACCAACAGCCAGATGACAGATGCAGAAAAAAAAAAAAAAAAAACATCCCGCCCCACGATAAATTGGCATTACTGTTGCTGGCAGTAACAGAAACAATCAATAGATTTGTTTACGTTCTGTCGTCAAACAGTCATTTTTCTGTCGCTAAATTCTTTTGCTGAAAAAAAAGGTTCTGTTCTAATTCTCTGTTTCTATTGCAAATCTGTGGGATTCTGTTTCTGTTCTTTGTCACTTGGTGCCTTAAGACAAAAACTGCGGAATTGTGACTCCACCCGCACTTTTTATTAGTTTTTGAAATATTTACCTACAATTTAGGACAAAAATCTACCACCTGTCACCCATTATAATATTTCCATATTTTTATTCAACAGTAATTATACATAGGTGCATACCTAATCTAACAAAGAAATAATAAAAACCAAATAGAGACTTTTTCATTTTTGAATACCTACTAATTTTTATTTTTGAAATAAAAATGACGTTTCAGCCGATTCGACTTCTTCAAGCCTTGAATCTGCCCTGGTATCAACTATATTTCTTAGTTTATTTTTAATTGAAAGTCATTTTTAGTACATGTTTTTAAATTCCCAGCTTTAAATTTCTAACATAAATCCAAAGAAAAATGTCTTTCAACTACAGTTCTACAGTTGTAGGCGCAGTGGCTTAGTGGTTAGTTTGTTGGACTACTATGATAGGGGTCGAGGTTCGAATCCCGCAAAAACCCAAATTCCAACTTATGGTTTTTTTTCACCGCGCCACCTCTCGCGAACGTCTGACAAACATCCGAGAGTATGACTGTCTTGAAGGAGCTTCTCAATTAGTTGTTTGGAGTCGGCATAAAATTGTAGATCCATTCCATTCGTTCCAAAAATGAAAACTCACACAAAACGAATGGTTGTGAGAAGCTAGGCCTAGGGCCCCTCCGGACCTGTTGCGCCAACTATTTATTTATTTTTACAGTTCTACAGTTCATTGAAGTAAATTCTTATACGCAAGGTAACGCATAACGATCAGCGCATAAAATCCGTTGCTTCCGTCTTCCGTCAAGTTGACAGATCAGTCAGTTTAGACGTATTCGACGGAACGAGTAGTCCCATGTATAACGTCGGTATGAGAGCTGATGACAGTTTCTCTCAATATTTCCACAAATTAAATCGCTTCTTCTCACGCTCTGCCAACTGCCAAAGTGTCACTGCCAACGGGTGCAACTGACAGAAAAGTAAAGTAAACCTACTTTATCCGTCGTGTACGGAACGCTGCTTATGACCTACTTCCGTAAGCTATTGTGTTTTCTGTCAACCTGTCAATTAAATACGTTGCCGCAGCTGACCCGAAGGACTTCATGGGTTGGGCCCTTAAGTCATATTTATTCCAACTGGAAGAAGATTGAAGAGTTCTTCTATGGCTATTGTAGGTACGGATCACATTTAACATGAAGTCCACTCATGGCGAAATGGCTAACGAAAACCAGAACAAATCAGCTGACAGCTGTCAAATTTGTCATCGCAGCAAATTGTCCTTCCATTTCGAAGGGCAAACCTTAAAATACCTTGTACTTCCAAAATTGTTTGTTTTGAAAAAAAGTTTGTAGATGACAACTTATAGCCAGACAGTTTATTTTCAAAACGTCACTTCGACGGAATATAACCTCAAAAATGCTCTCGGTTCGGTGTTCCCATTCGAAGACACATTCCCATTCGTCTCGTTAAACTATCATTGTGGTTCAACTAACTTCCTTGAACATTTCTACTACCTAAATCCTCTTTATCAGACAAAAGTTTCCCTCCTGTCATCAGTCAATTCATATCTCAGATGATATTCCATAATGTGTACGCAATTTTCCGTTCCCCATGGCACAGTATCCACTCTAAGTGGCCCATTGCGTTGCGATTGGGACACACTCAACAATTCCAATTGTCCGTATGTTTGTCCGTGTACATCTACTGTATATCGACTCCATCCCCTCGACATAACCGAGGTGTCTGCTGCAAGCAAACATCACTAAGCCATGTCCACACACATGTTGAACAAATCGCCAGTGCAAATTGTAACACGGAATCAATTTACCCCGGCACATAGTTGTCTGGGGCAATTTAATTTCTATTCAATTATCGACCAAACCAACCGCACACACACCGGGTGACAGATATGTCATATTAAAATGCCGCAGATAAATTGGATATCGTTTTCTTGCTGTGTTGTTTGTGGTTATGCATGCAATTGCTTTTGTACCTACGTCCTCGACGCACACTGCCACTTGGCTTGACCATATCTGTTTACAAACTTATCCTTCTCGGTTTGGAAAAATAAATATAATGAGAATAAATTCGAAACATTTGTTGCATTTAGGGGAAAAAATTATAATTGCATTCTTTGGCTAATTAAATGTAAAGTTTGACAAAGTATACACTCGAACGGATTGATTTGGGGAAATAGGTCAACAACTGTGTGCGCTGAAACTTCAAACGCGACCTGCAAATTTCAAATGTGTTGGAACTACTGTTTGATTTGGAAATGTTTGTGCATTTGAAATGTTTTTGAGCACAATTTGAATGCAACGACAGGCCGGCATCTATATTACTCGCCGACGGACAGGTAGACAGGAAAGTTGTTGCTTTGAAAATTCGCCGCCATCTCTGTCTGTGGGATGACGTAAGCCCGCAGTTGATTATCAAACAGATAGTTTGATCTATCTATATATTAATACGGAGTTGCCTAAAACGTGTTTCCCCCCTTTTTTCCTATTATAAGTCACATAAATATGCCAACACTATATATATTTGGGTAGGGGACAATACATAGAAGTGCACAATACAAAAATTATCCACAAATTATGAATTAAAGCAGGTAAATTTAAGCGAATTGCATGAAATTACAACAACAACAACATGGCACCCGCGTAAAGTTAATTCGCACTTTTTCTAGAATGAAAAACGTGAAATGCAGTTCGACAGACAATCGTTTGTAGCTGTTTGTAGTGAAATTCTTTTCGTTTGTAGTTCAACCGTTTGAAAGTTAGAACCATTTGAAAAAACAAAATCCCAATCCCTTAAAACCGTGTTATTTCTGAAACCGCAGCTAGCAAAGTGATAAAATTTCTAAAATCTATTTTCGAAAGTGTTCGACAATACTAATCTAATAAAATTCAAATCGTACCAATCGGCCAAACGGTTTATGATTTATATGAAATTTAAGCAAAATTTAAGCAAAATGTTGGCTTCTAACTCAAGGTCCTCATCTATATATTAATACGGAGTTGCCTAAAACGTGTTTCCCCCCTTTTTTCCTATTATAAGTCACATAAATATGCCAACACTATATATATTTGGGTAGGGGACAATACATAGAAGTGCACAATACAAAAATTATCCACAAATTATGAATTAAAGCAGGTAAATTTAAGCGAATTGCATGAAATTACAACAACAACAACATGGCACCCGCGTAAAGTTAATTCGCACTTTTTCTAGAATGAAAAACGTGAAATGCAGTTCGACAGACAATCGTTTGAAGCTGTTTGTAGTGAAATTCTTTTCGTTTGTAGTTCAACCGTTTGAACCATTTGAAAAAACAAAATCCCAATCCCTTAAAACCGTGTTATTTCTGAAACCGCAGCTAGCAAAGTGATAAAATTTCTAAAATCTATTTTCGAAAGTGTTCGACAATACTAATCTAATAAAATTCAAATCGTACCAATCGGCCTAACGGTTTATGATTTATATGAAATTTAAGCAAAATGTTGGCTTCTAACTTAAGGTCCCCATAACTCTAAAACTGTTGAACAACAAACGATGAAGCTTTGCATATCTATTCTATGCACCCTTTTCTACCTGTAATATAAAATAGAAGACAGCACGCATTACTGGACACTTTTTATTCACAATTTAAGGAAAGCCTAAAATGGTTTCGATTGCCTATTTATAAGCCCTCCGATATTTCCCCTTCAAAAATGAACTTATAGAATAAATTGGTCGAAGTTCGACCACGGGGCGACCCCTAGTTAAATATAATTACAGAGAGAGAGAGAGGGAGCGAAGGTAGAGGGTTTCTGCGTGCGAGTTTCTTTTTGCATGAAAGATGGCTGTGATGTAGATGGACTATATGGTACAGCGAGCGCCTGACGGAACGGGAGTCGTGAGCTGAGCATTCAACGTCAAACTGTAGCGAGTAGCGAGTAACCTTTAAGTGGGATTTGATTTGTTAATATCGACATCTGCCATGGATTGTAAGTATTCAAGAAATCACAATGTCTCACCATGTCACCGACACTGATGAGAGCTGCGTAGCTTCCGGGTAGCCTATGTCCAGTAAACAGTATTGAATGTGCTGTTGGGAAGTAAGTTTGATAACGCAAAGGCAAACTTGGATGTCTATGTACTACAAGAGATCAGATCATCCATAAAGTCAACCAACTTGGAGGGTTCGCAATTAAAAGTGTAATTGTACTGTACTGTACTGTAGTGTAAAAAAGTAATTTTCTAATTTTTGAAGTCGATTTCCTATAGGTTCGGACACGTTTTCAGCCATCAACTGTTGCTTAGCTTTTCAAATGAGGTTCTATACTTATATCAAAGAGTGGCAACTCCTCGTTTCTGTTGCAAAATGTGACAGCTTGTCGACAAAAAAATAACGGTATCTTTCTTATACTGTCACGTAGTTTTTTCTTATATTGTGACGTATCCGCGCAGAGTTAGACAAAATGTAAAGCATTAGTGGCAGAAATTTTAACGCAAAGCAACGTCATTCGTTTTTCTCCTTTTGGCACGTCTCTTGGTCTATACAAACAAGGAGAATGTGAATAAATAGAGTCCGAGTGGTCTTCATTCATGTGTAAGATGTATTGATGTTACCTTTGAGAATAATCAGGGCTGAGCAGGCTTTTTTGTGTATAAACTAGCTGAACTGTGTTCGCTGACAATAACAAGAAACGTATTTATCCGTTCCATGCGATATTGCTTTCTTAACAGCAACACAAATTTTAAATTCGTTTCTTACCGATCTGCTTAGTGCAGGCATGTCAAAGATATGGCCTGCTTGCCATGACCGGTTCTTGAGACAATTACCTAACATCAATTCAATAATATTCTAATTTCATGTGCATTTCGATTGCTGTCGCCATGTGCCTATGCCACTTAAGGAGTTTAAGTTTGATACCCCTGGCTTAGTGCATCCTCTCGTACTTTTTAATTTGCATTGTGCTGTTGTCTATGAGTTTGTACAATTCAATTCACCTGAAAGGGGAAAGAAGGAACCTCACAAAACGGGCCAAGAAAACTTATTTATACTTTGAAATATTTATTGGGAAATGCTGAACATTTCGAAAATTATATATCTGTTGAAATGGTTCTGTGCCCATAAATCTAGTAAAGACAAAAATGCGTCGGAGAGCTTTAATATTATCAACCGTGAAATAAATCAAAAACCATATTATATGCTGTCACATGCAGAGAAGCTCAGCAAGTTTCATCAAAATCGACTTCGAAGTTTCCACTTAAATTATTTCACGGGGTATGGAACTTTGTGTTCCTGATTTCACTAAAATATCAGTTTTGAGGAAGCCCTGATTCAACAGGTATCGCAAACAACGAATAACAAGGCTTTTAGGGTATTGAGGTTTCCACTAATTAACTTTTTGGGGCCATGGTGCATAGGAACTTCCGTCTTTGTTCTATGTAAGCTGTTTAACATGTCGTACTCCCAGAAGGAAGACCGCACGCATCCAACAGGTTTCGAGAAAAATTAAAACCAAAGGGCCTTACCAATAAACATTTTCAGTTCCGACTCTAAGCGGCTATATTTTCCAAATTTCGCAATGGTATGAGCTTCCGTAAATTTAAAGTCGAGACTAAAATTTGTTATTAGTACGGCGCAAAATGTTTGCCGTAAGAGTAACGCCCAAAAGCTTTACTTTCCATGCTCAACAAGTTAATGGAAAAGGCAACTAATGTTGAAACTATTAAATGTCTTAAAATCAACCACGCACACCATAATTACCTTTTAAGGTACGTAGCTAACTTTGACGCAGGCAATCGGAAAATATAGTGATCTCAGAAACCTAGCCTTGTATATCTCAAAAGGCATTGATCAGGGCTGGTATATAGAGCCTTAAAATGCCAATTAGATTCTAGTAGCTGGAAGGATGACAGCAAACGCCTTTACTGGGCATTAATCAATTCATGTTGTATTATATGATTTATCACGTATATCAGTCATCGAATTTTTTAACTATAATCGGGGGAGTGCCAGAAGAGTCTATGCTCTTCCCAACTCTATTTCTTTTCCATATCAATGAGATACTTGGGGGGAAGGACTCAAGTGCTTAGTGCTAATGACAAGACTCTTAGTTCTTAGATCTTCCTTCCAAACAATGTGCCTGCGAACGCAGCTATTTATACATCCCACACGCAAAGGTGAGAGCAAACAAATTCTCAAATTCTCCAAATGAAGATCTATACAAAATTTTGAATGGGGAATGGAAACTTGGTCGTTTTTATTGCACCAAAAGACACAGCTCTCCACTTTTACGAAGAAAAATCCATCAACTGTAGTCTGTAGCACCGAGTAAAATGGATAACCAACCTATCCTTCCCAAAGAATCCATATACTTTTTTGGAGTCACAGTCAATATGGCACTAACATGGAAGGATGTCTTATCCTTACTAAAATAAAACTGTAACTTTTATTCCGTACCTAAGGTGTATGTTTGGAATAGATTAAAAAAGTACTGCACGAAATTGATTCCGGTTTTGACAGTTGCATTAAAAATTGTCGAGGATATATGTTATAAATTTTATACAAGTTCAGTGGAGGAAATTTTGTGTGTATGTGCGAGGTGGAATCTGGAGCAAGGCGAGCACGGGTTAGCTAGTAAAATATAAAAATATCAGCATCATGAGAGCTACTTGTTATAGCAGTAGGCCCGTAGTTTCTGACAATTTTATGCCGAGTTCCAACGGATTAATTGAGAAGGTCTTCCAGGACAGTCACTTCATAGTCAAGAATTCGTAAAATAGCGCCGAGGAAAAAAAACTAAGAAAATGTCATTTGTGTCTTAAAGGGGATCGAACGTGCGACCCCTCGCTCAGCAATTCAGCACACTAACCACTAAGCCACCATCAGAGCTGAGTTACCTCTTTAGCGGAAGAGGGCACCTCAGCCAAAAATAGCTCTTAATTCCCACTAAAGCTGAGGTCTCAAAAATTACTTACATTATATGGAGCTTGTATTTTTCTTCAATTTTCACTGAACACTATTCTATTCTACTATTCATTCGAATTCAATTTGGACTCACCTCGTTAATGTCGGTAACGTTGGTAAAACACGTGACCGCACTCATTACTCATTCTTTATTTATTTCATTCACATTTAATCCCATCTTTTAATTATCATTTTCGAGTGGAGAAATAACATTTATTTACAATGGGATTATGACAACTAAAGTAAGATACGAAATTGTTTGTTTTTTGTTTTATTTAAAATAATCAAGCAAAATAATTTATCCAACTTTTCAAAGATTTTCCTAAATACAGATCAGATTGAATACATTAATTTCAATTTACAAAAATAAACTTCTTATGACTTTCACATGAACACCTGTTAACTTGAATGTCAAATTGGTTTGGAAAATGTAGTTCACCCGATGGAAAGCAGAATAGAAAGGCAGAGTCGAAGAGAATCGAATGAGTGAATCGAATCTACGATTCACGTGAATAGCAGAATAGGGCTGACAGCTGACAGCATACAAAGATGAGCAGTTCGACTAATAGGGCACCCTTCTGACATCAAGTCTACAGCCGTTGACACGTAGAAGACTAATCTTGACTAATCTGTGCTTCACCCATTCTAAAAGTATAGGTCTACTAAATACCTTAAATTCCGCCATAATTATTGTCTGAAATCCAACATATGAGCGCCCTACAAGACAGGCACGTCAAGAACATCAGCTCACTTGACAAGAAGATCACTTTTTCAAAAAAAAAAACCTTAACTGCGGGATAAGTATAAGCTTTTGGAATACGCTACAGAACTTGTTATTACCTATGTAGAAGCTATTTGCGAGCGTCGATGTTGCCGATGTTGCTGTGCACCCTTAAAAACCCTTAAGATCAAAAACCCTGAAAAATAATAAGAGATTGTTAAGAAATACTCAGAACTTAATTCTTTTTGTCAACTAAATATTTGCAAGTGGCCAAACGTTTATTCTTTCTTCAAAATTTGTATTTCAAAATCATTCGTAAAAAACAAGCTAAAAGTTTTGTAAAAACTTTTTTTTTTACATACCTATAAATAACTAATTTTCAGTTGTCATGTAAGATAATTTCCTACAGAAATTAGTGCCTATAAGGTCCACTTGCACCAATCTAATTTGACAATACTATTTATTTGTTTAGCCCTTTTCCGTAATAGGGTTAGCTATTCAGAAGTTTATATAGTTATCCAATAACTTGGTGCAAGTGGCCCTAAATCAAGCATTTTTCAACAGAAGTATTATGCGGGGCCATCCAACCTCACCTTTCTATGTTTTATGGTTGCCACTTGCAAACAAAATTTGCGACCAAAAATGACCAGACCAAGCTAAAAATGACCAAAATTCAGGAAAAATTATTAGACACGAAAAGATCATACATAATCGTCTTGAGTCAGTATGAATATGACTTTTCTGCACTATATGCGGTACACCTAAAGCCTTTCAAGTGAAATCCAATTTTTCATACAAATTTTGCCCGCGAAATGTCAAAATTAACTTTCCACGTGAAAACATCAGTAGGCAGTACGCAGTTCGAGTAAAAAATAGCTGCTTCAAGGACTTATTTGGCAGACACTTATGTTTTATTGTCATTCGCATTCAATTTTTGACATTTCGGCATGACAAATAATTTATAGGAAAAAATTTGAATTTCTGATGTTTCCTTATGTCTTCAGAGAAAATAAAATAAATGTGTACATATCAA
Organism: Cheilosia urbana; assembly: GCA_946477585.1. Lineage (NCBI taxonomy): Eukaryota > Metazoa > Arthropoda > Insecta > Diptera > Syrphidae > Cheilosia > Cheilosia urbana. Next base: position 18,539,138 of record OX297853.1, on the reverse strand, counting down.
ATCATTTTAACATAAGTCTTTTAAATTTAATGAGGTACATTGAACTTTGCAAGTTAGGAGTTTTGCCAGACTTTAAAAAAGTGGCAACAGTGGTTTTGAGTGGAATTTTCGTTTTCAAAGTTGTGGTCGCTGTGATCGACAGCAGCGACGACCAGTGAAGGAAAAACTTACCTAAAAGCTCCACAACGGACATTATATTGATATAAGGCCTTAACTTTGTTGTCTTTTGCTTTTTTTAAGCACTTAAGGAATATTCACAATCACATGAGAGCGAATTGCGAACTGCGAACATTTCTGACATTTCATTCACATGAAAACTTTTTTGGTCGTAGATACCGCGCACCAGTTTCATTTTTAAAGGTCAAGTTCGAACGAATTTTTCATTCGTGGGTTTGTGGATCGCGTCTGATTTATGTGGATTGTGAAGAAAGTGTGACAGTTCGCGGCAAGAATTTTCAATTCGCGGGAAAATTGCTGTAATTGTAAATTTAGATGTTTAGATGTTAGATTAATTAAATACAATGCTTTAATGGGAGAAGAAAAATCAATTTTCAATTCATAAATAAATTCGCAAACTCGCCTATTCGCAATTCCCGCTTATGTGAATAGTCCTTAAGTGTGTCGGCCGTCACTGGCAGCTATTTTTCCTCTGTTCTTCTGAAAGTAGACACTCCTGCTTGATGGTAAGAGTTTTATTATTAGGACGGCGATGGATTCACTTGGACCTATTGTTGCATCTATCTTTAATTATTTTTTTTAAAATGCTTTAGGGAATGAGCTTTAGGGAATGAGCTCACCTCTATATGTCAACTTCAGTCAGCCCTTTGATGGCAGTCAGAGTGCTCATAGTTACTCTATTCGAATACCACCACACTGCACTGTTCCATCACAGAGCCAAACCTCTCAAATCGGGTCATCAAACCTTCCGCGTGGTTTAATTTAATTTGCCGGCCACTTAAATTGTTTTCTCCTCAAATTAGTTGCAATGTAGCCAAAGTTGATCTCGGGGAGACATCTCTGTGTGCGCGCTGTTCCACTGAGGCAGCAGAAGTCGAACAACTTGGCTCCCATCGCATCGTCCCCATCATCTTGGTTGTCGTCGGTCGTCGTCGTTGTTGTCCGCACTGGTTGGTGCTCGGCTCGGCATATCGCCGAATCAAAATCTCGCGCGCCCTCCGCATAAAATGTGTATTTATTTAGTTTCAATTAATTAGGCCTTCAAATGCTATGGCCATAAGTTACCCCAAACGAAAGGACACAGATCGCAGGCACTGGGCACAGGTACAGGCGCTGGCCCACCTCTCATAGCACATCAAGCTGAGGGCAGGTCTTCTCTGCTAGCCATAATACGACAACGTGACGCTACGTGTCTTGTAGATCTTCGAGACACGTGTATCTGTATCGCGCTCCTTGTTGTCCTCCTGCTCGGGTTCGGTACGGTTTCGTTTTCGGTTTCGGTTTCGGTTCCGTTCGCTTCGGTTCGGTTTGGCTCTCTCTCCGAGAGTACCTAATTAACAACACTAGTTCCTAAATGATTCGGGGCTAATTTATTTTATCGTAGCATACGTTTCATTTAATTTCGCATGTCTGTCTGTCTGTCCGGATAGTAGTAGCCGAGCGGGCCACAACCACAACAACGGAAACGTTTAGGTTCAGCATGACAAACCACAAAACGTACGTGTGTGCGTGTGTGGATGTGCGCTAAGTTCCTGGCGAATGTGTGACTTTTTCCTGCAGAATCACCTTATTGTAGATGCGCCTTGTGCTGTTTGTTTTTGGCGCTCCAGCTTGGCAGTCGCCAGCCGTTTAGTGTTAACAAAATGCAGCCCAGGCAATGGCAAACTCGAAAAGCGAAAATACTCGTAAATTCGCAGAATTTCTCGGTGAAGGAGGCGATTTTTTTTGTTCTGTTTGTGCCTTCTGCAGTTTGGTAGGTGGTGGCAGACCGAAAATCCCATATCTTCGCCATGTGGAGACCGCATCGATGGGAATCGCTTCTGGGTATGCGCGCTGGAGGTTTTGCTGTTTCTCTTTGTGGGTTCTGGTGTGGAAGGTATTTTCTGCATCATGAGATGCATTTGCGCTAAGTTGGAGATATTTGTTTTGGCATAAATGAGGGGGTCCACAGAGTGAGAGAGAGAGAGGGAGAGATAGCTAATTAGGGCGCCAGTAATTTGCAATTGTTTAGGGTTATTTTCAGCAGCTGATCTTCCAAATGGCGATGGGGATAAAGAAAAGAAAACGTTTGCTTTACGGTTTGAAACAGCCTAGTGGGTGACAAGATTGTTTTTTTTTTTTTTAAGTGTACAATATGGAAACGTGTAAGTGAGAAAGATTTGACAACGATACGAGGGATTGGAGAACCTGATGGACGAGCAACGTTAGACATGTTAGATATTAGCATAGGCACTTGGAAGCTTTGAAGTTTGAACTATATTCTTCTGACTTGTTGAATGCCAGACGATTTTCGAAAAGAACTGTATGGCTATGTGTGCGTTTTAGTGCCATATTGATAATGGAGCTCGTGGAAACGGGATGCCGGTGTTCATTGGCGAACCATTTAACTTAAGTGATTATATCCAAAATTTACGAGGGTGTGCGATGTAGAAGTAGTAGTTACTTTCTTAAGGACTCCGTTCCTGGGACGTTCTATAAGTTATATTAGGTTAACTCTGGTATGGACACAATAGAACCATTGACGGTCTAAGGGAACCTGTGATAGCTGTCACAAGAGCACCAATTTATCAACCTACTTAAGTTATTTTTGTAGAGTTCACGGGGTTTTAACTGAACCTCCTGTAGGCTAAAGATTTCAAAGATCATATTTATTGGATAATTGATTTCTAATATACTCATAGAGTACCTATAGTACCTACATTTTACCTCAGTTCACCCTCTTTGCACACATAACACAGGATTACGGTGGAGGTTTTGTTTTTGTTGCGAAAGTGGGTGAGGGGTTCCTTACTCAAGTCCATAATATTCAGTCATTATACCCGAACATAAACTCCGTTGATTCGATTGAATTTAAACAACGCTCCGGAGACCAATTTAAGTACTTTAACTCGGATCAAAACTCAATTTAAAAGTGAAATCTAATATATAGAAATCTCGTGTCACGGTGTTTGTGGTCGTACTCCTCCGAAACGGCTGAACCAATATTTATGAATTTTTTTGTGTATATTTGGTAGGTATGAGAATCGGTCGTAAAGTATATTTCATGCCGCTGGGTGATTAATGTGGCCATGCCCACAACAGTTTTGTTTTCTTATTTTTAACGACAATTCTCATCGAAAAATATCTATAACCTCAAATTTTCACCCTCTTATCCCCATTTTTTAATCGCGATTTAACTATTTTTGTACGAACAATATCCAAATAATTTAGTCGTCGTCCGTTTTTAAAACCGAACGAAATTTGGTTTTGGTTGAATATTATTTTGAAAATCGGTTTTATTGTTTTCTGTCCGTTATTTTTTAATCCGTGTCCGCACGCGTTGAATCGAAGACTTATTGATTGGAATATCCACAATGTTAAGCCCTAGAGATTCCTATATAACCTAAAGTATATAAACAGAGTCTTTTATGCTCAACTGACATCTCTAAAAAAGTCCTTTCTTTTTCGTTTTGAGGTTGCCTCAGATGACGGTTCAGAGGCAATAGGAAGACCTTCGCTGCTTTCGTCGGAGCTTGTAAATATGTCGTGCTCCTCAGGAATTAAAAACTCCAACTACGCTTAAGAAGTGGTATTGCCGATGACATGTCTCTGACACTGTAAAACGACTCTTTCCTCTTCTATTTTAATTTTTTTAAGAGCTCAGCATGACCTATGACAAATATATTATACAAATCGTCCTGGAAGTCTGATTCTCGTCGTTTATGCAACTCCTGGGTTTTCTTTGAATTCTTTTTGCAATTCTCTCCAAGCTTGATACAAACTTATAAGCTTCTTCACAGAGTTGGGTAGTGATTTTGTAGGGATTCTTGCCTTTTCCCAAAAATAGTACACTCGCAAATAACAAGATTTGCACTTTCGCTGATTGTCAATTTAAATTCCCGCATGTTAAAAAAGAACTGCAAGAACTTGTCGATTTGATGGTAACTTAGCAGCCTGTATTTAGTGATTTACATCTCCTACTAAGTAAATGCTTTTTGTATTGCTTCTTAATTGCAGTGGCACCTTTAACTGATTTAAAAATATGTGTTTACCGTTTAAAAACTAAAAGTGCAATAAAAATTTGCTAGGCACTTGCTACTATTTCAGCGTACCTTGTACTGACACGTTTCGATCCAAGTCGGCACGGGTTAACATGCTCCAAATGACCTATTTTTTTTTTTTTTTTTGTTGCGCTTTATAATAAAATGAATAAAATAACAACATATGCGTTCAAAAAATCAAAAAAAAAAAATCGAAAAATAAGGGACACCCTAATGGATATGGATATAGATTTAGATCGTCGGGCTTAAAAAATGCGGAGGAAACGGTCGGGTGTGAAATTAACTTATACTAGGAGTGAGTAAAATGGCCGTCAGATTCAATAAAATATGATTTTTTTTTTGCTGGAATGCAATATTTATGTTAAGTACGGCATTTAAAAAAATTATGTACATACCTTTTTGTACGTTTCAGTACTATTTCCTTTTAGTTTTCACTACAATTGAGAAAAGTCGATTTTCATCACAGTGTGGGCCTATTCTGATTTCCTCCAATTATAGACCTCGCTCATGATACCAATACCGGACTTGTGACGAATTCTTTAATGGGCTGTCAGATATTATGTGCTCTGCCTCAACGTAGGGTTTACCTAGATGATGATCCCAGTTCTTGATGTTGAATTGGGGAAGACAGTTGGTTCTCATGTTCATTCCAAGTAGTTTTTTTTTTGCGTTTGTCATGACTTCGATCTGTATCCGAATATGCGGGAGGGGTGGAAGGTTTAGGTTAACTTAGAGCACTGCAGTGGGAGCTGTTCTCATTATTGAGCCTGTCTTGTGTTGAATTTTTTTTCTTTTTTTGTCACATCACCATATTGGTTTCGCATATGTGCAACAATTGGTCTGGCTATGGCTGTGTCAAGTCAAAACATAGTCAGACTTTTGCTGGTCCACTGCGAGCCCCTAGCTTTGTCAATGAGGTGAGAGTTCCATGGGATTTTTTCATCCAGATTTAAACCCAAGTATTCACAAAGCAGAGTAGTTTTAGGATTTTCCGAACCTAGTGAAGAATAATACTGAACCGGCCGCGTGTACTCTAGGTATATAGGGAATACCCCAAATGCAAAGATCAAGTGCACTGGAAACATTTTCCAAGCTTACCGAAGAGCTAGAATATATAAAATTCTTTCAAAAACACCTTAAAGCATAGCCGAACTATGTTGGTCATAAGAGTAACGAAACACTGCCGTGATAGTAGGTACGCATGTAGCTTGTCGCATCCGGCATCCCCAATGATACCCACGCAGACAAACATTTTCTTAGCGTTCCTACTCAAGCTCTTCCTGAACTTTAAAATCTTCGCCCTTTTACGTAAATCGGAAGTTTTCGAAGGCTTTGTAGAAACTGAAAAGGCTTTTCAGTTAGACGTGTCTACCTCCTAATTGGATGTGCAAATCTCAGGTCAGAAGAGGAAGCAATCCAACTTTTGCAGCCATCTGCGTTTGACAAGTTTTGCTAATGCCACAACATTATACACTTTCGATTTTACTGATGCAGATGCGGTAGCGCAGACCCGCATAATGCTTTGATTGATGTGCCTTCAGCTCAAACAGAATATCGAACTAAGTCCGTATAGAAACTGTCTCTGCACTGATTAGCATCACAGTCTATAAATTCTCCTGCAGAGATATCAATCGCGGCAAGTAATTAAATTCCATTACAACATAGATTACATTTCCATATACGCGATCTAAGTCGCAGCCGATCCGCGCACTAAAAGCGCATTCACTCTACACTCCTACTCGCAGTTGTTCGCCAGAACAGTACACTCACACACAGTTCATAGCTCAAGACTTATGTTTGTCCCCTTATAGCGATTTATTACCATTGTGCATACGATTATGGTAATTAGGTCATCATTTTAACATTTTTATATACCCACCCTACCCCCTTTGACACAGAGCCAGAGCCAGGCGAAGGCATGCGTCCGAGCTGATTTATCAGCTCATATTACAAAACAAACATTTGCCGCATGGTTAACCTGCACCATGCGGTGAGTGTGCTGCCGCACACCATGCACACCGATATGCACGTCATCGTAAATCATAAATTTGTCCATTTTCCGCGCTGCAAAGTATGAAAATTTGCCACATTCGTGAGATGCAAAGTGCTGGATAAAAAATTAATAAACTCAGTTAGAGGAGTGTGGGATTTGTTTTTTGTTTTTTTTTTGGTTCTATCGCAGTCAGCCATTGTTGAGGAGTTCTCTAAGCGGATTGAATTATTGGAGACGTTCGAATTCGGATTGGACCTAGTTCATGTAAAACCTCAACCGGTCAACTAGATTTGTCTGGAATAGGTATACGAACGCGTTGATAATCAAGGTTCTCGCGATTTATGGTGCATTTACAACGTCACACATGTCTAACATGGGAGAGTAAAGGGATGCCCAATACTAAGCCGTGAAAGCGACAGCATAACCTAACACACAAAAATACGTGATGCGTATTTTGGTGGCCATCGTGTTGACGTGGTAGGAATTATGGGAAAGTTCAGCAATCGATATTTTTATGGCGATGGCTTACAAACATTGCGATTAAAATAATAAAAAAAAAAAAAAAATAAAATGTCTTCCGAAAGTAATAAACGGACAGTTATTTATTTATTTCGTACGTGAGATTGTGTAATTTCCAAGCAAAGAGATTTGACCGTTTTCTCAACGGCATTATTGTTTAAAATCAACAGTCTAGCTAAAACAAAGCGGTGAACATTGTCAATGTGAAACAATAAATCAAACAAATCTATTTACCTAAAACACCAATTTAAGAAAACTAAATTCACAAACAGCATAAGTACTAAAGTTTCACTTCCTTAATCCTTACTGTAGGTACAACGTAGGTAATATCAAAACAACCACTAAAACAAAAGCCTGAACGGAAATTTGTATCTACACCAACAATACGTAAATCAAACAACATAATTCACCTATAGGTATCGTCTTTACTTCTTGAATTCTTCAATTCTTTACTGTAGGTATCAACGCAGATACTATAACAACCATTAAACTAAAAACCATGAACTCAATTTCTATATGCACCACCTCCACCATACGTCCATCACCACCAATGTTGCAATTATGACAAAAAAAAAATTGCAATGCAGATTTCTATAGAAAAATCTTCCTTCACAATTTTTTTTTATGCATGTAACAATAATAAAAAAGCTGAATACGAAAATGACAGCATACAGCGAAATCAAGTGTGCAACAAAAAATGTTAAAATTTGTTAAAAAGAAAAAAATATATTATTGCGGATGCAAACAAAATCTGAAGCGCAGATTTCTGGTTTTTTAAAAATATGCAGCAAGGTTTTAAATCTGCAAAATGCACTTATGGCAACGCTGATCACCACACGTCATCAGCCATCTAAGCATTTCCTCAGAAACACATTGCTGTTTGCTGCTGTTGATTCAATCAACATATAGATATATTCACGTCCCATACTTCTCTTTCGTTTCACTTAATTTGGAGAAAACACCACGCAGTTTTTTTTTCATATGAACGTGCCTGTGCGATGTGCGCCACCAAACTAGTGTTGGGTAGGACCAGCGGTGCCAGATTCCACGATTTATCGTATTTTTACGATTTTGGGGCTTAAAATTTATTCCACGATTTTCGAGCTAAAAAAGCATAAAATTCCACGATTTTTCAAATTTATCGAATACAAAAATTCATTTACAAAATTCAAGACACCGATGCCGAATTTCGTAAGATAAGTAACCTAAATTTTGAAAATATTTTTTCTGAACCTCGATCTTCAATAGATAATATCAGTTTTTTAGAAAATGTTTTACAAATAAAGCATGGTAATAAAAGCTTAGCATTTCCGTTAATGAAAAAAATCATTTTTGAAGTCTTATCACTTCCGAATTCATCTGATATTATTGAACTTATATTTTCGGCGGTTAACCTTAATAAAACGAAAACAAGGAATTCGTTGACCACAAAAAACTTGCATGGAATTTTGCATACCAAAGATTTGCTAAGAGTGCAAGAGGTTTCTTGCTACAATTGAATATAAATAGCAGAGGTAAGAGAGACTGAGATCCCCATCTTCGACTGATTAACAGTTATTTGCCTACAAGCTAAATTTTACGCTCCCAAAAAGTTTAGGTGCGCTAGTATTGTTGCATAGAAATTCGTATTGAAAAATGTAAAAAATCCTCTCCACCAACACATTCGAACCTAATCTTTTTCCCTTTCACTGTGGGCAAAGCGAAACGGATAGGAATTGGCGTACACGGATAGGACAACAAAATGGCGGATTCCTGGCAAAAATTCAGGGGGCCAGCGGCAAGAGGATTGTGAGTTGGGGGTCTCAGTATGATTTGTTTATGATAAATAGCAGCATTTTTAATCAATTTAATTCAAGTATGAATGTGTAATAAAGTAGACTGCAGTAGATTGCAGTAGTAAAAAAATATAGATACATAACTCGTACGTTTTTTTCTTATTTAATAAATTAAAACTGTTATTTTTCGAAAAGTGTTAATGTTGTCCAAAATAATGTATGTTCTAGTAAATTGAAGTAGGTATAATAACGTTCTTCTGTGTTTTAGTTTTGTTTTTTGTTTATTTCCAACAAAATCGTATTTCCACGATTTTGAAAGCTAGTATTTACGATTTCTGGTGAAAAAAATCTGGCAGCACTGGGTAGGACACGAATTTAAAATGAGTTTGTATGAGGTACTCATTTCGAAATTTGAAGTGGTACAATGTACCACCTCAAATGAGGTGTTCGTGTTGCACCAAATCTCAATTCTCCTCAAAGCTCAAATGAGTTTTCTTCTGTATTTCACCTCATATGAGGTAGTGAGGTATTCCTCAATCTTTACCTCACTAACTCAATTGAAGTTAAAAATGCCTCACTCACTGAAAATCCTCAAATGAATGGTGAAGCGACGCTTTACCTCATATGAGGTAGTGAGGTATTCCTCAATCTTTACCTCACTAACTCAATTGAAGTTAAAAATGCCTCACTCAGTGAAAATCCTCAAATTAATGGTGAAGCAAGCGAGAAGCGACGCTTTTTGGATCTATACTCTGTTGTCTCTTGTCTGTTCTCTGTGTTTCTCATAAAATGAGTTGAGAGAGAAAGCGTACGTTGAATTGAGTTTGAGAGTGAGCCTTTATGGATAATTGGAATATGGAATATGGATCATGCGAATGCAAGTGTGTTTGTTTACATTTTATGGTGTCTCTTTTTCTCAACCAAGAAAATGTATTATTGTGACAAAATTTTGTTTTGTGTTCCTCCATGCTCCATGTGACAAATTTAAGAGGTGGTACAAATTTTCGTTTTGAGGTGTTGGGACATTTTGTTCAGATGTATGGGACATTTGTATTGCCTCATGTATGAGTAACACAACACTACACCAAACCACCCCAAAGCAGAACAACGATCAAGAACCGTGGCTGCTGATAATAATTCGATTTGAGAAAATAAATTTATTTTTTTCATGTTAGATTTTAGGTTGTAGCTCAGCTTCTAAAGGACATAGAAAGCTGATTGATGGCTGGAAATAACTATAAAAGTGTTGGCTCTCCTAAGTATTTTGTTTTGTTTGCATTGATAAAGAATTATTTGAGTAATGGCGAGTTAAAGGCAGTAAAGTCGGAAAAAAACACATTTTGGTCAAAAACGCTCCAAAAAATAGGCATGGCAATGAAAGGAATAGCCTATATGTTGCACAGAGTCTTAAGAAACATTTCAAAAAAAGTTTCATCGAAATCTGTGCAGTAGTTTTCACGCCATTAGGTAACAAAAAAATTGCCTACAGTTTTATTATAAGTATAGATATAGATAATTGATTGACGAATTGTTGGTTTAACTGACGCAACTATAATAAATTGCCATTCTCATTTGACATGTTTTAAATCAAAAAAGACGGTCAGACGGTCCACAAATGATGCGTAATTATGTTAACAATTTACAGAGTTTTCCAGTCTACGACGGCTTTTTGCTATTCCGACTTCTTTAAGTCCGAAAATGCAACAGCTTGTCGACTTAGAGGAATGTTTAACTCTCTACCGATTTCTTTTTCGACAAAAGAACACCCAAACTGTGTTTTTTTTTTGTAAACAAGCTTATAACGCTTTAAACTTACTCCAAGAAATATAAGGTGCTAGTTACTTCTTACTTTAAGGTTAGAGGATCCGATTATTCAACTTTAAACACTTTTGAGAGATGTTTGGCTTTTTCCCAAACGGCTCTTCCTCGATATTGTTGTTAGATCCGCAATCCTTTATTAGTCCTTTAATTTCAGAATCACCTACAACTTACACTGGCGACTAGCCATACCTATCTTAAAGAAAAGTATAGGTACTCTTCAGCCTTGAGATAAGCCAGACAACAACTTGTAGCTGAGATGTAAATCAACCGCAGACATTCCATTCTGAGCTTCCCAAATTTATATGCGTTCTTGAATCCGATTCACAGCACTTGAGAGCGAATCCCTCAGCACACCGCAGCATTTCCCGATAATCGTCTCGAAAACCATCTTGCACCAGACACACCAGACACACAATCGATCAGACACACCAGACAGCAACGGCACTCAAGAGTGCGCATCGCCATCATCCCAAATCGTCTTGTTGTACCGGATAGATTCCTGGAATTCTTGTACAACGCGCGAGATGGAATAAATTCATTAAGGTAGCCTAAACTAACAGATTGATGTTTGTTTAGATTTTCAGATGAGCACGGGAATTCCGCCACGCTGCCGCCCATAATGCACTTGGCCGAGACTCTGGAGATGCATATTCACATTTTGGAGCTGGGTGCTGGGTGTTAATGAATTTTGTAAATGTAACACACGAGATCATTTTCAGGTTAACTGAGCGAACTGTAAAAGAAGTTGAAACTTGTATGGCTATGTAAATACAAGGTTTAGTCGCGGCCAGGCTTGCTATATGCACCTATAGGGGAAGGGGTAAAAGGCTGCCACTGTGTGTGTTGTGTTGTGTTTAGTGTGTTTGAACCGGATGACATTAAGGTGATAAAAATGTGTGTATTTTTTTGTTATTTATGTTTTGACAGTTAATTAGGGCACTTTGTGTGGAAGATGCAACGGGTTCCGGATAGCGTTCTGTTGACATTTTCAATTGCAATCAGTGACAGAGTGGATGGAATTCGAAACCGATGCAGTCCAATGGGTTTCGCACAATTAGCAGGAATTGTTGGATGTTTGACTTTTGAGAGATGTTATACTTCCTTTTAAAAGGAGGTAGGCATATTTTTTTCGGAATGTTGCAGCTAATCAACAATATAGTTGCGCATCATTTGTGGACCGTCCGACCGTCTTTTCTGATTTAAAACATGTCAAATAAAAATGGCAATTTATTATAGTTTTTCAGATTTCTCACCGTTTTTTTTTTTTTTTTTTTGACTGCTAAGACTTGGATTTTATTTTCCTTTTTTTTCTGCTATAGGCTTTTGTGACTTGTGTCAAGGCAAAAGGCCTGCAAAATGAATTGGTGTCCGTGGTCCGTGCAACTTGAACGACTGTTCGATGTCAATTATAACAACAAGAGTGCTGCCAAGTTTTAAAAGTGCGGGTTTGTTCGAAAATATTTCTTTTTTTTTGTTTTGTGAAAGCATAAAACAGACAAAATTAACACACAATGTGTGAACGATATATAGCCCATGAAATTTTTATCGGTTTTTAGGTAAAAATATAGCCCAAAATACGACAACGAGTCAGAGAGTAAGAGAGGTGTTTCTCCGCAGTTGAACATACCAAATTAGACTGGAGACGTCAATTTGCAATCAAATCCAGCATCACTTTTCTGCTGTTTATCAGGGGGAATTTTTCATCAATTTTCACTGAACACTATTCTACTATTTATTCGAATTGAATCTCGATTCACCTCGTTAATGTCGGTAACGTTGGTAAAACCAAAGATTGTCCTACATAGAGATCAAATTTAATACATTAATTTCAACTTACAAAAATAAACTTCTTATGACTTTCACATGAACACCTGTTAACTTGAATGTCAAATTGGTTTGGATAATGTAGTTCACCCGACGGAAAGACGAATGGAAAGGCAGAGTCTAAGATCTAAGGGAATCGAATGGGTGAATCGAATCTAAGATTCATGTGAATAGCAGAATAGGGCTGTTAGTCATATTGTGTTAATGAGGAAGAAATTTGACAGTTCTCTATAATTTTCAACACGAATTTGCATAAATGGGAACCCGTTAGACCCGCTAGACCATAATTTAGCTTGTTAGCAACGAACTGTCATTGCCCTCGAACTTTGAAGTCTCACAATAGCTAGTCTCTGGTTGACAATAACTGTGGGCTTAGTAAAGTCTTTCAAAATCTAAAACATATCTCCTTTGTGGAACGTTTAAAATAGCGTAGAATCCACAAAAATAAAAACGATGTATATACAACTGATTTATAAGAATTCAGGGGTCGAATTACCGCATCCGTGATCGAGCCATACGTCACTGAATTTTGTGGATTTTACTAGCAAAACAATAACAAATTCAGTCACGTATTACTCGATCACGGATGTGGTAATTCAACCCGAGATTTTAAAATGGTTAACAATAAGAGGGTTAACTTAATTTTTGTTCAAATGTGGTTGGTTGTCACTTTGACAGATTAAGTTCAAGTTGAGCTTTTCGTTATAATGGAGGTCGCGGAGACGATCATTCCTTCTACGGTAACTCTGACGACAGTAAAGACGAAACATCGGAGGTGGTGATCGGTTTTATCGTGGAGCTCAATGCGACAAGCGACTGTTCAATGCCTGATTCAAAAATTCTCGAAGGTAGCCGGAGGTCAAAGACTGATAAGAGATTTAATTTCTTCAGCGACCAAATCGATAGGTGGCATTAAAGATACTACAAGTATAGCAGTGTTCGAAACTGTTCGAAATGCACAGGCCACTCTTAATGCGCTTAGGTGGTGGACAGATTTAAATCCCCTCACATAAGACTTATTTTTCGATACGCATGACCATATTTCTGCTGCATACATGAGTATCGAACTCGCAGCTCCTGCAAGGATTAGTCTCATGCTCTGTTTCGAGCCTCTGATATTACACATAAGCCTTGAATGTGCACTAGGACTTTTCGACGACCTTTTGCATACATGCCCTAGATACCACCTATAGAGCTTAGACGTGGGTCAATAATCACTCCAAGGTACTAAATAGATTGAGATACCACTACCTACATGCCCTTCCACTCTAAGCGATATCGTTTCTCGTACTTTTCTATACTTGTAATAAGCACTGCTTCCGTCTTTTGATCTGCCGGCTAACATTTCACGTACAGTTGCAACTGTCTCATTAGTTTCGTCTACTATCGTTTTTTCACAACTACCACGGCGGTATGGTCTGCAAAGACGATAATTGAAACTTCTCGTGGAATCGGGAGACGCAGAATTTCGTCATACATAGCGTTCGACAATAACGGTCCTAGGCCTGAGCCTTGAGGCACACCGCCAGTTACCTCGTATTCTTTTGTTCCTTCATTAGAATAATATACTCTTTTTGCAAAGAAGCTCGATATAATTTTACGAAGATATTCTGGTATTTAAATCCAGTAAAGACAGCTCATGATGCCTTCCAATTTCGACGATTTAAACGCGTTTTTTACGTCCAGGGTTAAACGGCGCAGTATTTCTTGGTGTCTCCTTTCCAACATCTGCCCTCTATAGCGGCTTGGGCTCTCGTTATTACCGCGCTAATTGCACCTAAGGTCGATTTTGATTTACGAAAGCCGTATTGGTGTTCCGAAAGGCCTCTTGCTATTTCAATTGCTGGCTGTAGCCTGTTTATAACAGGCAAATGTCCTAGGATTACACAGGGGAGGTTACTGCTAAGAATAATAAAAGGAGATCTGAATCAAGTAGTTGGTAAGTAGACTACCCCAAGGCAGCAGAACTGCTCAAAAGCAGTGTCTCTTTTCTTATCTCTAAATTAACGATGACTCTTAAGCGCCGGTTAAGGAAGCTGATTACAAAAAGACACCTTAAAAAGTCAGCCAAAGTTCTATTTTTCTAGTCGGAAAGTTCCGACGATATGGACAAAACCTAAAAGCTTTTGAGGGAATTGTCAACCAGAGACAATACTGAGACACCCAACTCGCAATCCTCTTGCCGCTGGCCCCCTCAATTTTTTTTCCAAATTCGCCATTTTGTTTTCCCATCGGTGTTATGTCAATTTAGAATCCGTGTGACATGCAAAAAAAAAAAAAAAACATAAAATATAAAATAAATATATATATAATGATAGAGTTCAGGAATACCATATTTTTACATTACTGTATTGTCTCTGCTGTCAACTACTGGTAGTGACTGCGACGCACAATAACCACAGCAATTAATGTAAGTAATTAATTTAAAAAAAAAACAAAAAACCCGACTGAATGTAAAAAAGATCTCACTGACATTTGTTATTATTTTTCTTAATTTATATTTTTATATTTATTTGTTTAGTCTGTGACTCTCCGCGAAAGAATACCAATTTAATGACACCTCACTCATCAAAATCGGTCAAGCCGTTTGGGCTACAGGGCGTCACGTAGGAACGTACATAGGATACGCGCGAAACACATAACCCTCCCTGTGACCAGTCGGGTAAAAAGCCTCCGACTCTAGAACTCGATGCTTACATCTTTAAGTATTGCTCTTTGAACATGACGCTAACTATTTCAGACACACTTTAAAAATAAACGTCTTGTACCAGATCAGAAGTTCGGGTTCAGAAGCAAACTTTCGATCGATTAAGTGCTTTGGATAAATCACGTATAGAAAGTTCTAGACTCTTTCATGTCAAACAAAGAAATTAATATTAAAAACGACAATCTTAAGCGCTGCCTCTCGACTGAAGATAGAGATATATATAGACATAGGGGACGTTCAAGTTTCTAGTTTAGTAAGTCTGACAGCTGTCTGACTAGAGGTATCTCGCCCGAATCGATCATAATGAACAACAACTGTTTCAGTTGACGTTTATGGAGTGGTAGCCGACGAATCTAGTCAAGAAATTCGTGGCTGAGTACTAAGTTGACAGTTCGGGTATGTGGGTGACGTACAAAAAGTGACGTTCCCGATCAATCTAGTTTTTGCGTTCAGGTTACATCTCATCCAGACCAATCTAGTCTAATTAAGATTTACTAGATTCTTGAGTGTGCCCATTGTATGGTGCAGTTTTAATGTATACCGATCCCGATGGGATCATGGCTGCGTTCAGTAGTTAAATTGGTCATTAAGTGACAGTACAACTCGCTATCAATGGCTTGAATGTTGTGCTGCCACAAGCAACTACCTAGAAGGCTGTTTTCTTAGATTCTCGATATCTAGACGTCTAATCAAGTTTCATTTGTGAAGAATCTTCCCTAGAAATAAGAAAACCCATCTGATCCCCTATCAAATGTATTCCGCGCCATTTTCTACGCCATAGTTGGCTCCTCCTGCAAAAGTAAAAAAACTCTCATTTCAATTTGAAAAATCCATAAAAAAAAAAAAACGAAATCAAAACTGGAACCACTCTGCAGCTCTGATGAAGGCAACAACGCAAATACGACGACAATGACGACGACACGTTGCTGTGATGACTTTAGAGTGCTACGCGCACAAAAATTAAATTCAATTTACACAGTGACGGGAATGACCATGTGAGATTGTGATTTGTGCGTATATTAAAGAGCCCCACTTCACGCTGGCGACGACCGTGTCCACTGTCAAAGTGTGTGCTGCTCCTGCTATAGGTACTGTTCATATTCGCTGAAGCTAGACAGTGACAGAGTTAATTTTGGCTGCTTTGTTTGAGTGACTCGATCACACCGGTTGAGCACACGCGTCAGTTCCAGTGGCCGGTTTAAAAATAAAAATGAAGAAATCCCCCCAGCACCAGTGCGCACCGTTGTCGTCACGGTAGCAGGTATAGCAGCATAGCATCAGCCATGGGGCCAATCAAAAGACAACACATTTCACCTTGGCTGTCGTAAAATGACAGCTGATAGCGCCGCCGCGCAGCAGAAGCACTCTCAAAACTGTGTGCTGTCGCTGTAAACAAAGCCAAAACCGATTGGCATCTGTGCACTGTGCACGGCTTTGCCCCACACTTTGACACTTATTGTTAGTCGACGATCAGTGACACAGTGACGACTGAGGACTTGCGACGCCATGCGACAGGCTCGTGCCAACGTGAGTAAGTGTCAAATGAAAAGAAGAGACCGAAATCGTAGCAAAAGACAGTCTGGCGCTGTGGTAATTAGTGAAATTTCTCGCGAATAGAAACGAAGTCACGCGCGTCAGAGACAGAAACAGAGACAGAGACAGAGACAGCGACATAGGCAATCGCAATTTGCTCGTACCAATAAAGTTCGCATTCTCAGAATTCTTGCGCTGCAAATAAAAATAACCGCACTGATGGAGGTATACAGATAATAGCTCGGCAGCTTCGCACATTCTCAGCTCTCAGGAATGCGAGAGCATAGCGTATCCTTATAATTTCGAGTTCTCAGCATTCCGCGCTGAGTACACTCATATACATTATTCCGCGCAGGTTCCACAATAATGTGCTGGAGGGTCTAAAGCGCGTAATCCAGGTAGCCCGCGCACAAATGATGATCGACGAGGAGAGAATTGCGAGGGATGCCAAGATTAGTGGTTACCACCGCCAGCAACAACTATAGAAGTTGGCGGTGGCTCCTCTGGTACAGCTACTGGTTTTTGCATCTAATGATCTTTTTGAGAGAAAATGCCCCAAAACCGAAATTGGCCGCCTCAGTCCGTCGACGACTGCCGGACTTGAGGTGGAATTATAGAGTTTGCGGTGCGATTTGGTTTCTGTCTGTCCCTCACCACCAGATGATGGCGATGAGTGCATCGCCAGTGGTGGATAGATGGATGGATGTTTCGATCGAGTCGATGATCTTAATTTAATGTTCGACTTAATCATCCACCGTAGGGGGTTTCTCTGTGCGATGTTCGTTCTCCGTGCGGTGTGCAGTTGATGCGTTTGTGAAATTTTCCCATGCTTCGGGCTTTTGGTGTTGAAATATTGATTGATCGAAATGGACACGGGATTTGAGTGTGCGGTTTGCGTTGAGTCGCAAGGTGATTGTAATTTGGTCGTTCGAAAATGTGAATTCCACGCGCAAGCTATTGGTGGTTGAAAATGCCAAATGCCAAAAACTTTGAAGCTATACGCAGGCATTAAGAATAAGGGGCTGAAGATGACCCCACTGTCCTTTTAAGACGGGGATCTTCGTTCTTTGGAAAGATGTCGATAACTCATGCTTCGCTTTTTAAAAAAAAGCAAAACTTATCAGGAAGATAGTAATTTCTCAAAGTGACCCCCCTTTCAGGGGTGTAGTATTCAGTACATTCGATTTTCTTAAGCGCTGCGTATAGCTTCCTAACCACAGTGATGTGCAATCTTATACGGGGAAAGAGAATAGAAACAAATTAGACACATATTTCAGGAAATTTAGAGTTTTGATCAATGTTTCGTTTAGAGGGGCAACTCCTTAGGGGGGTTTAAACATTTGTATGGGAAACCTTTTTTTTTTGTCGAATATATGTGAAACTTATTAAGGCGAATGACGATAAATCTATTTAATAATTTTTCAAAAGGCCTTACCATATTTAGGGGGTACTTTTATAATTTTGTGTAAACCGTTGGCAGACCTGTTTGAGACCTTTCACATTGATCGAGAAGTAAAAATATGATAAGACGTCTTCTAAACATTGTTCCTGGAGTAACACTACACAACACCTCTCTATTTCCTCGATCGTGTGCTTCTCATCAAAGACAATACTGAGACCCCCGACTCAGAATCCTCTTGCCGCTGGCCCCCTCAGTTTTTTTTTTCAAATTTGCCATTTTGTTTTCCTATCGGTGTTATGTCTATTTAGAATCAGTGTGACATGCAAAAACATAAAAAAAATATAAAATCAATGCTGCCAACCGCTACCAACCATGGGGGAATGTGATAGAGTTCGGGAATACGACATTTTAAGATAACTGAATGCTATTGGTTGGTTATTATAAATTTTTAAAAGACGATTAATGTAATTTGTTTGGTGAATAATACTTTCTAAATGAGCTGTTTTATATACTAGAAACAAATTAGGACAAACTGGTTGTGTATTTTCCGCTTTTGAATATCATTAACTTCGATTTCATGTGTACATTTTTGTTAAATAACTGAGGAAAAATTGCTCAATATGTTTTTATTTTCCTACAACCATTCTGCAGTAATCATTTTTCATAAATATTTTCAGCAAAAGTGCACTTATTCCTAACATAAAATACTATTTACACGTAACGAATAATTTCAAATTTAACGGACAAAATTCTATGAACGCTGGTAGCAACTTTACCGACAGTGGGACACGCAAGGTGCGAGTGTGTTGGTGAGTGAAGTTACGTGACATTTGTCAATACGAATTTCTATGTAACAATACTAACGCACTTAGCGTGTACCAGCCCATAGAAATATAGCTTGTAGGCAAGTAACGGAAAATCGGCCGGAGTTGTGGGTCTCAGTATTGTCTCTGCTTCTCATGCTCTTTCTTTTTCTTCCGGAGAAGCCGATGTTCTTCCCTCTTTTGTTCGTAGAGCTCACGAGCTGCTCTCGTCCTTCTTTGCAGCGCCGCTTTTTGCGATTTGTTTTGCTGCATGTGCTTGCCGGCACTCTTCATCAAACCAAAGCATTTGTTAAATTAGGCCGTCAAATTTTCTTCGGCTTTTTTTTAACCACTTAAAACTAATGATTAAATTAAATTTTGGTCTTAAAATGTTGCTTATGAATTACAAAGTTAGGGAGCTTCCACACCGGATGGAACAAAACGCCTTAGTTTGTCTTCATGCTTTGTTTTAGCTTATTCAGTGTGGGCGCGCGTACACATTAACCCCCGTATTAATAAACACTGTGTAAAAGTTATCAACTTGTTACTCAGCAGTTATGTTCAATTTTTGTATGCTATCTGACGTTTGCTAGCTAACTTACTTGTGCACATGTTTTATTAATAAGGGGGTAAGTGTGTATTTAAATTTCAGAAAGACACAGAAAAACAAGTTTTGTTTGTCTAAGGCGTTTTGTTCCATCCGGTGTGGAAGCACCCATAGTTTATAAAAAAAAAATCTTAAAATTTTCTAGAAAAATAATTTTTCATTTTTCCGTACGAAAAATTGTTCCAATCAACTTCTCAGTCAATTCCACAAAAACAAAAAAAAAAAAAAAATCATTTCACTGAAATATTTCATTTCTTTACTGTTCCATCTGTCAGGAAATTTTTTTTTAAATAAGTGGTGGTTGGTTTTTTGTAATTGTGTTCGCAGGAAAACATTTTTCTGTCAGATTTTTTGCTATGACCGCCTAAACATAAAAAAAACATTTTCATAGTGTTTCGATCTAAATCTGGGGTGAAAACTCCCAACACAGAATGATGGGGATCAACTTGAGTTTCAAAGTGATTCAAGTTTATAAGTTCCGTCAAATCCTTGTCTTATTAAATATTTAAAACATTTGTTTCGAATAATTTGAAAATTATGTTTTGCCGTGGCTTTTGAACTTTAGACTGGAGAAATTATTTTTAACCGGGACTCTGAAGACGGCTGAAAATATCTGGACAATCGAGGCGAGTTCCGGCCGTTGGTGTCCCTCAAGGCAGCCACTTTGGTCCACTCATGTTCCTTTTATTTATCAACGATCTATGTGCTCTTATTACATATTCAAAGATTTTGCTATTTGTGGATGACTGTAAGCTGATCTATTCATTCAATCTATTCAAGGTTATTTATTTTCACAACATGACATTGACACTATACAAGAATGGTGTAAAAGAATCTATATGCACCTAAAAAGTAGAGTAAAAGCATGACCTTCACGAGACGCCAAAATTCAACTGCACCAATTTATTTATTAATGTGGAAACTATTGATAGTGTTGATTGCTTTAATGATCTTGGTGTGGTCTTTGACAGAAAGCTCACCTTCAATCTCAAGAAGAGAATTACTTATAAAACGTTTCTCAAAGGAATTTAAGGATCCCTATGTATCCAAAATTCTATAGGTACTGTTCTCTAGTCCGACCTGTTTTGGAATACCTACTGTAGTTCTGTTTGGTGCCCGTCCTACGAATCTGGAATCTCAAGAATTGAAGGTATTCAAAAGCAGTTTCTTCTTTTCGCATTACGTGATTTGCCTTGGAACCCCGAAAGTCGTCTTCTATCCTACATAAGTCGATAAAAGTTGTTGAATCTTCAGACTTTGGAAGAACGAAGAGAGACACCCGATGTTATATTCCTGTTTTGCGTTCTGACTGGTAACGTTAACTCCACATATGTTCTCAATTCCGTAAACATCAATACCAGACCGAGGACAACAGGGAACCCAATAGTTCTATACCAAAGGACGTCTCGATGTAACTATGGGAGTAATGGCCCCATCAATAACCTGTCGAGGGATTTTAATAAGTCATCATTGATCAATAAATAAAAAATTAAATACAATAAAAAAAATACAAATAGTCAGTCGCAATAAGAACGGTTGTAGCTCTACGTATAAAAACAGTTTCTTTTCTTCTTTATAACTTCATTTCTGTTGGAGACATTTGTGTCTTCCTCGAACTTGATTTTATTGAACTCGACAATCAGAAAAAAATACAAACAATCACCGATTTTCTTGAAGAGCAATTTGGTAATGGCGTGCGATTGTTAACCGAAGAGTGTAAGTACAAAAAGCCAGCTATATTTCTACGGATATTGGTGTATTCATGACCGGGAATATGATCCTGGATGAGTTCCACCTTCATATGGCTGCCCATCAATTGCAAAAGCAATCCAGGTCATGCTTAAATCATAACACCTCCCAAACAAGCGGTTCTTGTTAGTTTCCAACATCTATGTGAACGGTTATAAAAACTAATTTATACAAAATTTGGAAAGGGATCTACACCTGCAGAATCCCCACGCAACCAATTCCATATGAACAATCAAAAGTATCTTCGGCCAATTCATCCATATTGGCATGTTTCACGTGCTTCTGTTTTTCCCACTACCTATATCTGCAGCTTTTTGTGCATCGCTTGCGTTCACTTAATTACCCATTATACCAGTGCGCCCCCTAAAAACAGAAAGAAGAGAACCAGCAGAGCTAAAAATCCAAACCCTGAAATCATCTTAATTTCATATATCCCACAAGAGTATCAGCGGCCGGGCTACCATCGCGCATCTTCAGATAATGAATGGCTTCTGTTTCTTCCTGCGAGCGTCGCAAAATAAAAACCACAACCCTCCTGTGTCTAAGCGCTCCAAGAGAATCCATCATCGTCCAGCTTGCGCCAGTATTTTTCTCTCTCGTGTATATAAAATTGATCTGTCTGGCGATGCGATGGAGTCTCGACGGATTGACGATGCGTTTGCACTATGAGATAACATCCAGGAAGACGCCATCGACAGAGCGACACACAAGCCCATAAAACGCTGCAGAATCCACCCCAGGGGTATATTTCTTAAGAGCCATGCATATATGCAGCCGAGCTAAGATAGCCCTGCGTTTGAGTCTTCTTGCCGCCCTTCGTTCGCCAACTATCAATCTTCCAATTATTGGAAATTTATTAGCAAGTTTCCCACGCTACAGTTCTGCAGTTGCGGCGCTCACCCTCTTGCCCGGTGATCTGAATTAACATGTGGCCCTGTGGTGATTTTGGGATGCCCTGACCATAGAACCCGTCCGAACCGAACTGTTGACCCGATACGGTAGACGTGGGGAAGATGTTCACAGTCCGCCCGAATGGGAGATCTCCTGTCGAAGATATTTCAATTTTCCGGGAAATTACTGCAAACATTATTTGTGTTGCGGATCGCGGACTAGGTGTACCAGAGGGGACCCCCTCCTGTCAACGGGCAGGGGCACCCATCTCGATAGGTGATCTATGCGAACATTAAACCATCGCGATACTTGCGCGCTTGCACAGCGATTAAGATCTCTCTCCCTCTCGTCTAAGGTGTAGTGTATACGATACGCAGGCAAGGATCGTGTTTTTGCTTTTAATTAGCAACCACACACATGCAGCCAGAACACAACACACTTGCAGACTCGTCTGATGCCAGTAGGCTACTTGCCTGTAGCCTTGTGGATCGATTTTATGAAGCAGATAATGACAGAGCAACGAAACACAGAATACAAAAAAAAAAAAAAAAACCTTTTCCGCGCCTCAACGCGCTCAGGTAGCAGATCAATGTCTATGATCTTAATGAGAGTTGCTAAGTGCACGTGGAATGAATTGATTGCGATCTGCAATGTTTGCCTCGTCGTATCTATTGACTACCGTCTTTGCATCTTCTCCTCACAAGCCGAGATTGAACGGAAAAAGTGAGCAGACAAAAAAAAAAAAAAAAAAAACAGTTTTCTGTGCAACGCCTAATGTTTACCCAACCGACAGCTCAGCACCCAGCTACGAGTATGCGGTGACTGATGATGGATGTTGATCGACGAAATGTATCTGCGTCCAATCAATTAGCATCAATGCGTCAGAGCAAATAAAAAGTCGCTTGTGACTGTGAAAATCCAGTTTGGTCTCATTGAAATTGGTGGTAGGTCAACGGCGTCAACAGAACACAGGCAGACCGCGGAAGGAGTTTTCACTTGTTTTTTTCTTGCAATGTGAACGGAAATGCTAAGAGCTTTTGGATGGCAACAATATAGCATGTACGCGGAAGTAGACAGTTTGGTGGCAGGTTTTCGCACTTTATTGGAATGGACCGTGAAATTTGTCTGACATATAACAATGCGTTGTGCTTTTTCTCCGGCCGGGGTTTTGCTCGCCGGATCCAGTGTTTACCAAAGAAACACCAAAACTCTGGTTCAGAGGTACACTTTATTCGCAGTGTGTTAACTTAATATTAAATACAATGTTTCCATACAACTCTATACAAACTACTCATACCTTAATGATAACGTCTACAGTACGTCTCTTGTCTCTAGGTTCCTTAGCGGCCCGACTACAGCGTGGTTCCATGGGAAAGGGATAGCAAGCCAGCTGGGATTGCTGAAATGCTGACACTGCCGCCAAAATTTAGAGCAGGGACCAAAGTCGCTTTCTAAAATGGAATCCTTATCTGGTACGCAAGATTGGTATCCTTCACTGGTAGACAAGTTCACCGAATGCTTTTCTCATTCGGCTACTCATTGTTTTTCATCTACTAAGACAGTGTGAATTCTATGTGCCCAATATAAAATTTCATGTCACATAAGGGATTGGTGCAAAGGCCGCGGGGTGTCTGAGAGGTGGGGTGTATGCTGCGCCGACAGTAGTGGCCATCTACACTCCACAGTAGCGGCCGTAAAAGTGTGACGAACGGCGGCGTTTCGTTACAGCGTTGTATATATATTTGGACGCAGCTTATTTTTGTCAGTGTCCGGATAGGTAAATCATTGGAAAACGTCCATTTCATATCCATATGCACTCACCTGTGAAACACACTGAATTGCAGGATAATAATTCCTATCTGCATCCCATTCGCTGCCAAGCCAATTTTGGCAAAATTTCTGAAATTGGAAATAGAAATTTGTTGAATATGTTTTAACAGTTTTACTAAAAAAATTAACTCATATTCCTATAAAGGCCACGTCCCCACGTCATTCAAATATGAATGACACACAATATATCCACAACGGCCGTCCCATTCATGTGTGTAAGACAGAACATGGGCAAGATAAGGCCGTGACCTTTTTGGATTGAGCAAATCTGAAAAAAAAAAAAATGGCTGACATTGACATTAGGAAAACAACTTAAAAAAATAAAAAAAAAAAAAAAAACACTCACATCTTTTTTACTCTTTTTTGGATACGTACGTACGTACGTATTAAGAGAAAGATATTCGGCCTTACCAATAAATATTTTCAGTTTCGACTTTAAATTTAAGTATAGTTCACATAGTTGCTGTATTTTACATATAATTTTTGCAATTGTGAGCTTCCGTCAATTTAAAGTCGGGACTTAAATTTGTTGTCAGTACGGCGTATTGTATTCGTACGAAATTAAGAACTCGAGATGTTAATCAACTCTGACATAACGATGATAGAGGAACTCAAGAAAGCGGGTCGCGTAGTTCTGTCTTGTAAGAAGCCAATTAAAACAAAATTGCATTACGCAAATAATTATGCGATCTTAGAATATGATCACCCTATCCTCTCAAATCCATGCACCTACATGCTCGCTTAGTTATTTAGCGTATCTTATGTGAAATAATGTACAACAAGAACATAGATCGAATGATATGACAGTTTAACCTTCAGATTTGTACATGAGTTTTACCGTATTCCATTGTTTGCCAAAGTCGATTTGCATTGTTAGGCTAAGCTGATTTTGTGAAGTCGTTTTTAAGTTAGTTGTAATAAAGTCTTCTTACAAGAATCGTCGTCTCGCGTGTTTTATACTGAATGTCTTACAGTTAAATCAGAAGTGGAATTAGTGTACAAACGCATGTCATTTTATGTCAGAAATTATTGCAAGTTTTTAATTTATGTATGAAACTTTATGGACCTTTATGTTACGTGTGATTTTTATTTTATACACAATATTTTCATCGATTTGGTGAATTAATTACAAAAAAAAAAAAGAAGACAAATTCCAAAAAATTAGTCATTACTCATTATAATGGCATCACGCGCTACGAGATTTTTGCAAATTGCAACTGTGCCACAATTAAAAGACAAATTAGCCGAACTTGGTTTGGCTACAACTGGTGTGAAAGCACAATTAAAAATTCGATTGGAGCAAGCTATCGAGCAAATCACAGATGTCCAGATGGAGGAATATTTTCCGGCAGCTGTACTTGATGGCATAAGTGAGGATGAAAATTCCTCGGAGCTGGAAGAAGAGAATAGACTGGTGACCCAACAGCTGGAGACTTTGCGCCAAGTGATAAAAAGGAAGGAAGAAATCTATGCGTTACAGAAGAGATTGGCCGAGCTGAGCAGCCCTAGTGAGACATGTACACCATCTTCGATAGCTGACAGTGTTAGTTTTAGAGATATAGAAGATTCTCTTCCAATATTTTCTGGCGACGACAACTTTCCTGTCGCTAGATGGATCAAAGCGTTTGAGGAATCCAAAATCTTATATAAATTTGACGAATCAAGGTGCTTCATCTACGCTCAGCGGCTGTTGAAGGGAACGGCAAAACTGTTTTTAAGATCGACATCATGTCATTCTTGGTTTGAGTTGAAAAAAGCTTTACTCAATGAGTTCAATCATCATTCAACAGCTTCTGACGTGCATAACTCCTTGCGCAATCGCAAAAAACAGAAGGATGAGAACTACCAGCAGTACGTTTTAACTATGCAGGAAATCGCCAGTGCAGCAGACATCGAGGACCAGGACATAATACATTATATAATCAAAGGTATACCTGATTCAATGGTTAATAAACAAATTCTGCTTACAGCCAACAACATGTCTGAATTGAAAGCCGCCTTGAGGAAATACGAGAAAATGAGACCAGAATTTCAACCATCATCATCGACAAGTACGAGTGGTTATATTAGAGCTCCGATACAACCAAAAATTGTACAACAAGCACGCAGCAAAATCAGCTTCAAGTGTTACAACTGTAATGACTTTGGGCATGTCGTTACCAATTGTCCAAAGCCCCGCAGAGATAAGGGCTCATGTTTTCGATGTGGAAAAATGGGACATCTTATCAAGGACTGTCCACAATCAACCTCTGTGATGATGCTACAAAACAACGAGTTAGCCAACAACTGTTCCAGCCCTTCATTCTTACAAGACTTCCATGGAGTTTTCGAGTATGAATTTATCAGTGACGATCCCGAAGCAATGAGTTCAAAGATGAATGCGATGACTATGATTGACACAGGAAGCCCTATCAGCTTCGTTCAGCTAAAATATGTCCAACCATATATGATGACAGCTGTAGAATCTGGAGCGCAGGACTTCATCGGCATCAATAGTAGTAAATTGGTAGTTTATGGTAAGGTATTTTGCGTAGTTAAGAAAGATAATTTATATACCAACTTATATCTATATGTAGTTAAAAACGATACCATGAAAAATATAATAATTTTAGGAAGAGACTTTTTGCAAAAAGCAAATATTAAATTAACTTTAGATAAAGAACAAATTGAAAGTAATACTGTTGAAAACGAAAGTAATGAAATTCTAAATATTGATACGTGCAACGATTGCAATGAAATTTCTTTGAACATTAACGAAAAATTAAGCTATGAAGAGAAAGAAAAAATAACAAATTTGGTTTCTGGGAGTATTTCAAGCAATGATATTTCGAGTACTGAGCATTTTTCAAGTGAGGTTTCCGATTTTGAAATGAAAATAGTATTGACTGATACGAATAAGATTTTCAATTGTGCCCCAAGACGGCTACCATATGCCCATAAACTTGAACTGCAAAAAATGTTAGATGATCTGATAGATAAGAATGTTATTAGAGAAAGCAAATCGCCTTTTGCATCACCGATTGTTTTAGTGAAGAAAAAATCGGGAGAGTTGAGGTTGTGTATCGATTTCCGTCAATTAAATAGCATTACAGTCAAGGATAATTTTCCAATACCTTTAATAGAGGATCAGTTAGACACTTTGCGACTCAAAAAATACTTTTCTCTACTAGACTTAAAAAGTGCATTTCATCACGTTAAAATGTCACTCGAGTCAATCAAATATACCGCATTTGTAACTCCATTAGGCCAATTCGAGTTCTTGCGGATGCCATTTGGGCTAAAAAATGCCTCGGCTGTTTTCCAAAGGTATATCAATTTAATTTTCAAAAACCTAATAAAATCGGGAAAAATCTTAATTTATATTGACGATTTGTTTATTGCTACGGAAACAGTAGTGGAACATTTTAAGGTATTAGAAGATGTTATGGAAATAGTTAAAGAACATAATTTACAGCTCCGACTCGATAAGTGTTCATTTGTCTTGGAAAGAATAACATATTTGGGATATGAGGTTTCTGCAAACGGTATAGGTCCAAATGCGGATGGGTTACGAGCTGTAAAAGAATTTCCTAGACCTACAAACACCAAAGACTTGCATTCCTTTTTAGGTTTATGCTCATACTTTCGTAAATTTATCCAGGACTTTTCAATTATTTCAAAACCGTTGTACGATCTAGTAAAAAAAGATGCCAAATTTCTTTTTGCGGATAAAGAAATGTTAGTTTTCGATATGCTTAAGAAAAAGTTATTAAATGCACCATTACTAAGTATATACAGTCCAAATGCAGATACAGAGTTGCACTGTGATGCAAGCAGCTTTGGATTTGGGTCAGTGCTCTTACAGCGTCAGGAGGATAAACGGTTGCACCCTATCTTTTTCTTTTCAAAACGTGCCACAGCTCCAGAGTCTAAATATCACTCTTATGAGCTAGAAACTCTTGCCATTATCTATGCGCTCAGGCGATTCAGGATTTATTTGACTGGCATTAAATTCAAAATCATTACTGACTGTAAAAGTCTGACTCTTACCCTCAGTAAAAAGCTTTTGAATCCAAGAATTTCACGTTGGGCCCTAGAGCTGCAAGAATATGATTACTCAATCGAACATAGGGATGGTAAACGAATGGGTCACGTTGACGCTCTCAGCAGGTGTCACAACATTCTAGTTATTGAACCAGAATCTTTTGAGCATGTCCTGGCTGCATCCCAACAAAAGGATGCAGTCATAAGGGGGCTGATTGATATGCTAGAGAAGAGAGAAAGTCCTTGTTATGAATTGATAAACGGTCTCGTCTATCGTAAAATAAATAAAAAAGTCTACTTTTATGTTCCAGCGCAGATGGTAAGAAATGTGATACAGACTCATCATGATGCTTTATGCCATGTTGGTGTTGAAAAATGTTACAATTTCTTGAGAAAAACGTACTGGTTTCCTTGTATGAAATCCAAAATAAAAAATCATATAAGCAATTGCTTAAAATGCATACATTTCTCCCCACCGACTGGTAAAAAGGAAGGAATACTGCACAGTATTCCCAAAGGTGAGAAACCCTTTGAGACAATTCACATTGATCACTATGGTCCATTACCCTCTTCAGTGCGGAATCTCAAGAAACACATTTTCTTAGTCGTTGATGGGTTTTCTAAATACACGAAACTTTATCCTGTGTTTAGAATCATATTTCACGAATTATAGTAAGCCAACCCGAATTGTATCTGATAGAGGGAGCTGTTTTACATCAGAGGAATTTTCAAATTTTTGTAATCATTATAATGTTCAGCATATTAAAATTGCTACTTGTTCTCCTCAGTCCAACGGACAAGTGGAAAGGATAAATAGAAGCCTGACACCCATGCTTGCTAAAGAGAGTGAAGAGGAACCCGGTGATTGGACAAAGCACATAAATAAAGTAGAATTCGCTCTTAATAATGTAGAGAACAAAAGTACAGGTTTTTCTCCAAGTGTTTTGCTTTTTGGTGTTGCTCAAAAAGGAGTAGTTAGTGACAAGCTCCGTGAACATTTGGAAGAAAATATGATCACAAAAGAGGTCAGGGATGTGGAGTCCGTCAGACAACAGGCACATGAAAAAACTATTCAGACTCAGAAATCTAATAAGGCTTATTTTGACAAGCGACATAAGACCCCATACCCTTACAAGGTCGGTGACTATGTCATGATAAAAAATGTTTTAAATGCTCCTGGAATAAATAAAAAACTAATAGCTAAATATAAAGGACCATATCAAATTATTAAATCACTTGGAAATGATAGATATTTAGTAAAAGATTTAGATAATCTTCAAATATCAAGAATACCATACGAAGGAGTAGCATCTCCAGAAAACATGAAGCCGTATGTTTCTTTATAAAAGTTTCACACGTATCGATATTTTGTGTTTTTATTGTATACAAAATATTTAATTTATTTTTTTCGGATTCGTAAAGAAAGCCAATGCAAATTTATTATTGTAAATTATGTTTATTATTTTTGTACCCTCTGTACATTTCGTTTTATGTTAATGATCACTTTTTTTTTAAATTTGTATGTCAAAAGTACCTCAATATTATGTTTAAGATTCAGAATGAAAATGATTGTCGAATGTAAAAGTGTCTATGTATGTGCATGAGATAAATCGAGGACGATTTATTGTCAGGATGATCGAGCTGTAAGAAGCCAATTAAAACAAAATTGCATTACGCAAATAATTATGCGATCTTAGAATATGATCACCCTATCCTCTCAAATCCATGCACCTACATGCTCGCTTAGTTATTTAGCGTATCTTATGTGAAATAATGTACAACAAGAACATAGATCGAATGATATGACAGTTTAACCTTCAGATTTGTACATGAGTTTTACCGTATTCCATTGTTTGCCAAAGTCGATTTGCATTGTTAGGCTAAGCTGATTTTGTGAAGTCGTTTTTAAGTTAGTTGTAATAAAGTCTTCTTACAAGAATCGTCGTCTCGCGTGTTTTATACTGAATGTCTTACAGTCTGTCTGTCCGTATCCTTCCAAGGCTGCAGCCTGAACGACTGTCCGGATTTGGTTCAAACTTCGGATTCGGAGTTGTTGGGTCTACCGTTCGGGGAAGTTTCTTTATTATTCACGGTAGCCTCAATATTAATGGTAAGGTACTTCCCACATACAATTTTTAACGACTTCAACCAAAATTGATATTTGAGCTTAAGTATGTGAGGTTAACAAGATAGCATATGTACCTACTCAGTTCTTCGTTAAAAAATCGAATAACAGTAAGTACTTTTTAAATTTGGACATTTCTGAAAAACGGTCTATACGATTGTAACAAAAATTAATTTCTAAGTTAAAAAAAACTCACATCGTTATTTGATATTTACCTACTTACTGCCGTATCAGATGAATAACTCAAAAGTGGATTTTACTTAACACTATTCCTATATTTCATGAACCGTTTATTTTATCTAGCATCACTTCCCAGTCGTGCACTTTATTTTATTTACAACACAGACACCTAAAAACGTATTTATAGTGCATTGAAGTTCAGTTCAAAAGGACCTAACGAATAGACGACTGTAAAGCTAATAGGCCCATTTAAATCAGTTGTATGTTTTATGTGCAAATCTTACCTTTCGACAAAACGAGGGCCCTTTGGACAAAACGATTTTTGACAGTATGTGCGACTTGTGGATCACACGGTATGCTGATAAATAGAACTTTGGTTGTGGCCGCCTTGTGATGCCACGAATTAACAGAGGCTGTCCATAAGGTTTTGTAGTTACTATTACATTACATGGAACTCCATTCTCTGCTGCCTACTGTGAATAGTTCAATACCTACCTTCATGCATATGGGAATGATGTTGACATACTTAGTCGATTTCTGCCTTTACAGACTGCCTGTGCGAGGTGCAGTTCTTAGTGGTTAGTGTGTTGGACTACGAAGCAAGGTTTCGAGGTTCGAATCCCGCAAAAACCCAAATTCCAACTTCGGGTTTTTTCCACTGCGGCCTCTCGCCAACGCCTGACAAACATTTGAGAGTATAACTGTCTTGAAAGAGCTTCTCAATTAGCCGTTTGAAGCCGGCATACAATTGTAGATCCCTTCCATTCGTTCCAAAAATGAAAAACTCACACAAAACGAATGGTTGTGAGAAGCTAGGCCTAGGGTCCCTCCGGACCTGTTGCGCCAACTATTTATTTATTTATTACTGTGCAAACGAGCGCAGAACCTTGAATATGGTCGACGCATTAAAACGTGGTCAGGTATCTTGACATCTTGCTCGACCAGTATTTGTATTTTGCTTGTCTTGCTGGGGCTAAGAGGACCTACGCTCTGACAAGGAGACTGTTTCGCAGCAGTCAACTTGACTCCAGGGTGAAGGTCATTTGCTACGTGGCCCTTATAAGGCCTATCATCGCTTATGGCTGTCCTATGTGGTTCAATATAGCGCCGTCCTATATGGAAAAGATTCGGGTTTGTTTAAGAGGCAATGCCTCAGGGCCTGTCTAGTGTTGTTTAGAACTCCTGAATCTCAGTACATAAAATACTTTCCCAACAGGACTCTACACAATGGGGCTCAACTGAATAGGATGGACAATTTCCTTATTAAGGTGATTCGGAGGCACGACGGGTATGCCGTCAATGCTTAGGATCTCTTTTTTAGTACCGCAATTGCGGAACGGGACAGGGTCGATCCCGTAAAGCAGTTCACCGAATTCTGGTGGCTTGACAAAGACGTGAGAGTTGATACGTTCTCTCGCACCCGTGCGCTACTTTTGTAGCATTCCTCCTTAGTTTTAAGCTAGATATTAAGTAAGTAGCGTTAGGTTTAGAGTAGGGGGTCTTTAGGAGGGGCCGGGCTAGCCAACATGAAAGAGTGCTTCCGAGACTTCACCGACGCTTATGGCCTCGATCGGGCCTAGGCGTAGTTTGGTAATTTAGGTTAAGTAACTTAGGTAGAAGGCATCTAAAGGCGGTCCTAGTTTTGTGGAGCTTTGCCAAGATATGGACCTTATCACCGGAAGGGGTCATTTGGAACTTTAAAGCTCTAAAAGAAAGTCGGATGTTTGGTCGACAAAATTGTTGTGTTAGAATGTGACTACTTAAACTGTTAAGAATGGGTCTGTCTCGACTGCATTGGGGTTTTCCTAAGTACCTACACCTGGCTGTGATACCTCTTGATATCTTTATCATCGGCTATTACTATGTAAGCGTCTTAGGCGGGGCAGATTTTGGTATTATCTGCGCAGTGGCTTAGTTTGGTTAGTTTGATGGACTACTAAGCGAGAAGGTACCCAGGTTCGAATACCGCAAAAAAACCAATTCCAACTTAGTTTTTTTTTTCCATCGCGCCTTCTCTTTGTTGCAATGACCTCGTAAGATTCTCATCCTTCGATCCTGCTTCTATATGAATTTGTCAGCAGTCGCCTGATGCAATGATATCTACTGGATTTTTGCGTACTGCACAAGTTTAGGGTCGAATTTTCTTGTTTTTGGGACTTGTTTCAGTTACAATCCGAGCCCGCCGTAGTCGAATCTTCAGAAATGACTCCACAGCTAGTCAGATGCAAAAGACTTCGTGGAAACCGCCTTCACAACGCGTTAGAAGGCATGGCTCTGTTTTCGTGTCGAAGAGATGTTCCCTTCCCTCTTAAATGACTGCCTACTATTTTGCTTAAAATAGGTGACTTGGTGAGCGTTTTAAGCGTTGCTCAAGCCGTTCCGAACGCAAGAACTCTTTGAGTACCGTCGCAAGTTTTAACTCTTGATTCTTGTCTGCTCCAAGGTCACACTGGAAATACGAAAATAAAGTCTCAGATGAGACTGCCAAGCAAGGCTCAGTGGATGATTTCTCGGAACCTAAGCCCTCGTTGGGTCTTCCATTTTTCCTTCCTCGCTTAGGCATTGACAATTTGACGTTTGACGAACACAATTCTTCCCTAAAGCCCCTATGAGGACCTAAATCTAGAAAATAAAATCGTTGCACACTCATTACAGATCCGAACCTCCGCACTTGTTCATTAGCAGCAGCCATTCAACATATCACAACATATATCGCAGCCAGTTAACGAAAACAACGGCCTGTCCCACCGTATCCCCTGTTGACGTGTGGTCTCCTTACCACGGCAAGATCGCACCCACTCAACGTCAACGGTGTACACACACTCCCACCTAAACCGAACCGCGCACTGACATCTTTATCCCACATTTAGAAGCCGAACAGGTGTAATTGGAATGTCACAAGTGCGCCATGATGAATGGTTACAACTCAACTCGAATCGACGTATCCGTGCAAATTTATTCAATTATGCAAATTATTAGTCGCGTCTGCAGAGTGCAGATATGCCAGCGCCTGCTAAATGAACTGTTAACTGCACTGCTCATTGATCTCTTGCAAGCGGTCGACATTTGAGCGGCCCACATGACATCATCATCATCAGCAAACAGTTCCGGGAGGATTCCGTCCTTCTACAACCGACTTAACAGATCCTTGTTAGACGAGTGGTGTGCCGCCTTGCAATGGCACAGTGGTGTGGGGGCATGGGAGTCGTCGAGCAATAATAGTGGCACGGCAAGCGGCTTAAACGGCATGTAATCAATGATCATAAGCGATTTACTTTAAACGCTGGCTCTCTCTTGAGCGCTGCTTTAAATGTGAGCGCGCTCAGTGATTTGGGACGCGCGCGTACACACTATCTCATTATCGTTGATTTAAAACGTCGGTCGTCCCGGTGCCGGGTATTTTGCCTCAAAATGACTATGAAATAGGTTTTTTTTCTTTATTGTTGCTGGCTCGTCTCGTAATAATAATCATTTTGATGTGAAAAGTGCACAGAAAGACAGAAGACCTTTGTGCCCAATATACTCCACAGTCCACACTCTCACTCGCAGTTGTTGGAGGAGGAGGTGGAGGAGGCGGCCGCTTTCAGGTTAACAGCAGGTTGGATGTTACTCCTGATGACGATAATGCTGTGCTGCTGCCGATGATGATGATGATGGTGATGCTGTATATACCAATGCCCAGCCGACCCAAAGCGAAGGAGTTCATGTTCGATGGGGGTATTTAATCGAATATCTCTTACACGCCACGGAATGCTGTTGATTCAACTGAGAGCCATGCTCGGCGGTACCTAAGCCGGGCTCACTTCGTCCACTACGAAGCGTTTATCATCATTAGATCCAATTTAAAGACGGGTTATCATTTTGATTATGTTGTGTGAAAACAAATTACGTTCGGCCTTTTTAGCTCACCTCTACGACACACACACTCGCAGCTAGATGCATATTTATGTTCCGCACCCGCTTCTTCCCAGCCTATTGATGGTCGATTATTGGTCATTGTGCACGCGGACAAAGTTGAAGGTTGCTTTTTCGTTTTGTACTCGAAATGCAGGTGCTAAAAACGGAGATGCGCCAGACTCACTCACATCTGTCTGTCTGTGCATACCACTATTGGTCTTTTGTTTTTAACAATGAAAAACCGCAGTGCGGTGAATATAATTTTATTAAGTTTTCTATCGGCCATGCGGCGGTGATTGCGCGAGCGGATAATTCCATTGAACGGCTATCGGCGCAATGGGAAAATAAATTCCATTTTAATGAGATACACGGGGTATGTGCATATGTACTGACGTCTGACGGAATGGATTGCCGCGCTATAAATCATCGGGCGTTTAAAAGAGCCGTGTTGGAAAATGGTGACCTAATTTGTTTACAAACCAAGACGGAAGGTGGACTGTAGGTTTCTTTTTCTTGGAATGGGTCAGTGATTTAATTTTGTGCAATTAATTTAATTATTACCTACAGTGTTGTTGAAGGTATCGAAGAGTGCTTGCCAGGGGAATGTAAAGGGGTTCTACTTACAGGGAGCTTAAAAACGACCACTCCCCTGTACGAAAGTTTGAGACTTCATTAGATGAAGCTTACAAACAAGAGGAAGAATTTAAAGCAGGAGTTGTATTGAGCTTAATGTACCCTAGATGACGACTTGTAGTCCGAGGTATGAACCACGGCCTTAACCCCTTTAGTCAGAAAGGTGCCTAGCGCCAGGTAATGCAAACCAAGTTGAAAGAAGCTGCTCTTATAATTTGGAGACCTGCACTGCTGCCTTGTGCGCTCAAAGATTCCTAGGGCTGTCCATCATACTGTCCATGTGACTCAGCCATCTTAGCTTTTGTTACTTTCAAGCTTCTTAAATAGCCTGTAAGGTGGGTCGTCGTTTGATTTCCCCCTCCAAACTCCATCGTGACAGTGTGGACAGAAGAATATTTCAGTAAAATCGTTCGAAGGGCTTCTACTCGCTCTTGTCAATATTTATGCACCAAAAAGTAAGCCCGGGTCTTGATTCTCTGATAGAGGTCTCAACTTCTTCGAGCCTTCTTAGATAGAAGAAACAGCGATTGGCGAAGGTGATTCTGCGAGTGATCACTGGGCCGGATCCACATGCAAGGTCTGCAACTACCTCGAAGCTATATCAATCAATTCGTCAAGTTTTCGATGTTAGAATCCTTTCTCCATGATAGCCTGTACTCCGTTTTATCCTTTTTAATAGTCAGAGGCATCTTAGCGACTTCCGTTTCAATACGACAGCCTTCACAATCAGGCATCAGCATATGCAAGCAGAACTTCTAAAAAGCTGTTACTCTGACGAAGTCTTGTGGGTTTCATAAAATAGTTTTGAGGGCTATGTAAAAGTTCCTTGTCAGTTGCCATCTTGCCATACATTTCTTCGAAATTAAAGGCTTCGGAGGCATACTTGCCGAGGTTTTTCAATCGTCTTAGTCCAAAAGATTTGAAAGTTTGACAGGAATGCCGGGGCTCAACATGTACTTATAAAATTTGGTCCTATAGGGTATACATACGGTATTCCAGAGGACTTTTAAGTGGAAAAAGAGCTGGTATACATATGTGGAAAACCTGAGCCTTAAAACCTATAGGTCCTGTCAGCGTGAGAAGTTTTGATAAATGGTTGGCGCTTTTGTCCTAAAATTACACTGACATGGGCCGATGAAATAGCCAACAAGATGTTAAACGCGACGAAAAGGTGACTTATACCTCCGCAAGAGGCGCAGCTTAGACCACCTCCTTTCTTTTTTAATGCGAAGCTAACGATGCTCCGGCTCCATTAAGTGGGCCCATAAAATTCTGCAGAATATTTGGTCCACATGCCCCCAATCAAGTCATATCGCGCTTCGTTGAACAGCTCAGCTGGTATTCCATCTTCAGTATAGGCTTGTTGGGGTGAATTCCACAAGTGGACCAAAGTTTTAGCCATCATCCCTGAGATTGAATGGATTATTCTGCGTAACAGTGGATTTTGACCGTCTCTGCCTTTCAACAGTCTGAATAAGTGCTTTTTCTAGATCCTAAAAACGGTCTTCTACAACATTTCTTTGCCTATCCCTGTAGCCTTCTTTTGGGCCTTGTATCATCGGGAGGATGATCTACCGTATGTTGAAATAGCTGTGCAGCAGGACCCCTCTGGCACTTTCTAACTCTTTCGTAAAATTTGAAGGTTTCTATCTTCTTTCTGGCCCGTTATGTCCGTGGCTACATCCCTCGTTTTGAACTGCAATTCTGCATTATTGACTGATATGCCTTGTAACGGGTGATTTTTTAAGAGGTTTAGAACTTTTTAAAAAAAAAAAACACAAAAAATTCGAAAAAATGAATGAAATATTTATTTGAATCGATAGTTCGAACCTTGCAATTTAATGTTTAAAGATAATTTCATGCAAATGTTGACCGCGGCTGCGTCTCAGGTAGTCCATCCGCTGAGTCCAATTTTGGCATACTTTCACACATATCGGCCGGTATCTCACGAATGAATGCATGGATGTTGGCTTCCAGTGCGTCAATCGAAGCGGGCTTGTCCCTATACACATTAGCCTTGACATACCCCCACAAAAAAATAATCTAATGGTGTCAAATCGCACGATCTAGGCGGCCAATTGACCGGCCCGAAACGTGAAATTAACTGTTCACCAAACTCGCCTCGCAATTGCGCCATTGTTTCGCGTGCTGTGTGGCATGTGGCACCGTCTTGTTGAAACCACATAATCATGCAAGTCAAGAACTTCCATTTCGGGCAAAAAAAAGTTTGTTATCATCGCTCGGTAGCGTTCACCATTGACAGTAACGCTGCGATTCGCATCATCTTTGAAGAAATATTGGCCAATAATGCCGCCGGCCCATAAACCGCACCAAACAGTGGCTTTTTCGGGATGCATTGGTAGCTGTTGCAATGCTTCTGGCTGATCTTCACTCCAAATGCGGCAATTTTGCTTATTTACGTACCCATTCAACCAAAAATGAGCCTCATCGCTGAATACAATTTTTCGATAAAAAAGCGGATCCTCGGCCAGCTTTCCAAGAGCCCATTCACCAAAAATTCGGCGTTGTGGTAGGTCGGCTGGCTTTAGTTCTTGCACAAGCTGTATCTTAAAAGGCTTTACGCACAAATCCTTCCGCAAAATTTTCCACGTAGTGCTGTAACAAAGGCCTAACTGCTGGGAACGACATTTCGCGGTCTTCTGTCACACTAGCTGATACGGCCGCAATATTTTCTTCACTACGCACAGTACGTAAACGTGTTGGTGGTTTAATGTCCAACAAAGTAAATTTGGTGCGAAATTTGGTCACAATCTTCCGAATAGACTGCTCAGAAGGTCGAGAATGCCGATCATAAAATGGAAGCAGCGCGCGATGAACATTTCGAACCGAGCACGAATTTTGATAGTAAAATTCAATAATTTGCAAGCGTTGTTCATTTGTAAGACGATCCATGGTTAAATTGCAAACCAAACTGAAGCTGTTTGACAGTGACACAAGGTACTAAACACACGTCAGCTGTCAAAACCAGTGTTGCCAAAACCAAACCAGCTAAAAAATCACCCGTTACTTGGGGCTGAGGCTGACGAAATTGTGCTTATCTAGCAAAACCCAGGATATAGGTGACTGCACCTATCGTTACTCGGCACAAGTCGGTACTGGTCCTCTGCAATTGAAGCTTGAAGCTAGTGATGAGCTTGCTAAAACTTAAGTATGGCTACAGAAATAAATTTTTTCTTGTACTTAGATAATTTTTTGCGGGTGTTGTAGCTTGATGGACTTGAGCATCAGTACGTTGCCTTTGTAATACCAAACAATGGACCGAATCTGCAGAGGTTGCACAGTTTGGTTGTTAGTTTTTTTGATTTAGGTACATGTCACGTATAAAATCGTGTGCTGGAAATGATGGCATTTAAGACCGCAGGGTTGATCTCCCTGTGCCTGCTTCCAGAGGTTTTGTCTTGCAATCTGTACTTTTCGACTGCGGTATGAGAAATACTTTCTTATTCCATTTTATTATGGCTTTAAGGTCGCCACGAATATCTTGACATCGTTTCTCAAGCAAAAACTTTACGTCTACTCGAATAGATCAAAGAATACTTCTCTGGACTATAGTTATCATTGTCTTCTGCGTAGGCAAAAGTCACGGCGGTGTTGTAATATTTGACCCTAATGCGGATTGTTACCAAACGAGGGCTTACATTACAGATGCCTAAGACTTCTTGCTTCAGGGTTTCTCGAATCACAAATGAAAAATGAAAACATAAACTAAATTCGGCTAAGCCATAACTACACATAGGCCATTAGTTGGATCCATTGTGTCCCTACAACCTCTAAATTTGGTCTCAATTTTATTTGAGAAAAATCCAACCTCCTCTAAATTGTCGATTAAGTAGGTACACCTTCCGAGGAGCTTCCCCAGAAACTTGCGGGTCCAATAAATTCATATCACGACATACTTCCTCAGGAGCCACTGCCTAGAGATTATGCCCATCACCAATCTTAACCTTGCTCTGCTGAGTTTTATGAATTCTTTAGACTTCTTCCCGTATTTAAGAAAGAAATCCTGTATCGTTCTACGGGTGACCATCTTGAGGCCGAATTTTCTATAGGGGTGTGTCAAAAACAATCGTCCTACACGCGACTATTTAGTCTCAAATCCTCAACTGCTTTGTTTTTAGTGGGAATCTCGATGCTTATTTGGCCACAAAGTCTTCTCTTGATATCAGAGTGCCCTTCTATCTACGCAACACATTCTGACATGGTTCTGCGAGCAGACTTGTTCAGATTTGGTGGAGTCCGATTCTAGTGCCGTAAGCGCAGGCTGACTTTCCTTGTAGATTTCGCAGTAAGTAACTCTGCAGGTTTGAGTACCGGCAGAACTTCTGCCGGGAAAACTCTACATGTTTTCGGAAGCCTCAGGGAAATCTGTAGGTTCAACTCCTTCATACGCTTTGTCGGAAATGTCAAGAATGTGTTGCTTAGAACATTGTGAGCCTTGCGGGTGTTTCTTTCTTAGTTTCCAATTCAGCTTCCTCTTCAGTATCATACCAAACCAAGATAATGTTAGGCTATCCGAGATTGAAAGATCCATTCCAGCAAGCTTAGAGATTTCAGCTTGAAAGTTCGGTATATTTTATTCCCTGCTAAGGAGGACCTAAAGTCCACACTTTTCAGCCAGCTTGCTGAACCTCTAGAGGGCTGATTTGGAACTGCAAGGAGTCTTCACTAGGTATACATACGGATTTACCTGACTGTTTAAAGTTTGTATATTTCACGTGCAGATTCGTATAGTTAGTTGGCCTCATTTCGTCAAATACCTGGGTCTGTAATAGGCTTTGTGTTGCTGTTGTAACAAAATGTTTGTTTCCTCTGCAGGATTCAATCCGTAGGCCTTGTTTTGTTCGGAACCCTGTCAGTTCCAAACAATTTTTTTGCTGACCTTAACTGTCTAGTTCTGTTGGAGAAGCTCAAGTGAGGTATAAATGGCATCATGAGTCTTGAAGACAGCGCACTATAGTCTCTATCGTACTAGACTTCTGAGTCCCATTTACCCGGTTTCCGACAGAGATGACACTTTTTTTGTTTATCGTACTCAACTCTCGTGCTTAACTTATAAAGTCCTCAAATTGAGTCCCGAAGGACTAGACCGCTTCTCAGTGGTCACTAGGGGTCAGTATTGCCGTTTAGCTCCTTTTGGAGCCTCAAGACACGTAGCCCCCACTTTTTAAAAAAACAACCGAAATGGCCCCTTGGTACCTTACCCGTACCCTTAGCCCCTAAGTACTAAAAATGTACTAAATTTCCAGCGCCAACGATGCTATAGTTAGTTGCAAAAAAGCACAATTGATAATCAGAGTATAACAACACTTCCTTTTAAAATTGTACTAAATTTGTACTAAAATTCGCACCAACTTACGAGTTACGACTTACGACCCATACAAAGTACCATTTGAGACATCTAAATCCAAAGCAAATCTCCAAACAAATCCCCAACAACCATTTAAACATCTACTCCACTCTATCGGATCACTTTACCAATCGGAAAACATTTGTATCACCATTAAACAAGACGGACACACAAAGTGTGCGTTGTTAACAAAACTGTAATGCGTTTAATTGCTTCATTAAAACACAAAAAAAAAAAAAGCAACAGCGCTGTATCTGGCCACAGCTTGTGGCCGCCATTAAAACACTTTACATTCCTTTAATGTGATTCTCGTCTCTTTCTCTGTTTCCTCCACAGATTCGACGCGAATAAATCAACAAAAGGTGCATCCAAACTGCGGCGGGATCTAATCAATGCGGAGATAGCCAACCTAAGAGATTTACTGCCGCTGCCACAGTCAACGAGACAGCGGTTATCGCAACTTCAGCTAATGGCGCTGGTGTGTGTTTACGTCCGAAAAGCGAACTACTTTCAACAAGGTGAGTCACACAGCCGTCTTAATTTTATTTATTTAAATTTTCAACTGCCGCGGACAGTGGTGAAGTGTAGTGAAGGAGAACGGTGGACCTGACTCTCCCCTATTTGCTTTGAGACAAGTTAGTGTCTCTTTGCAGCAATTAGATTCAACATGCAGAACTATTGCATTGGCGATGGCTGGCCGATGGGCGCCCCAGCTCGATTGTGCAGCGCTTATTCTACTCCGACTCCAAGTAGCGTGAGAACTAATTGAGCGCGCAGTCTTTGAGAACGCGGATCTTTTTAGCACAAAATTAGCGAATTATGTCACAATGTGGTGTGGTTGATGCGATAGATACCGATTGTGGGGGGAAAAGGCGTCTTTGGTAAGGAGGCGGCTCATTTCATCATGTCTTTGGGTGTAATTTAACCCAGTGACGTGTCTTAAGCAGTATTTATTGCTGTCACATGCTTAGAAGTTGGGTTGGCGCAGTCATCTGAGTTGGACTACTAGATTGGATTGAAATTACAGCTCGGCGGGAATGTTTGCGGACTTTGGATTGATTTGACATTCTCCAGCGCTGGCTGACAAGAGGTTTGCTGTTTGTGCGTCAGTCATTGCATATTTAATAGATATTTAGCTGAGTTGTTGATAGCCCTAAGCTGATGGCGAACAGCGCGAGACGTGCACTCGAGTCTAATGAATTTCGCAGAATATGTTATTGGGTACAAGTATCGTTAGACGATGACGACGACTCGTCAATGTGGCTAGCACGGTTTTGGTAAATTGCTGAGCAAATGGAGAATGTATATGGAGGGAGGGGGGGAGTTTTTAAAAGACTGTAAGTTGCCTCTTAGACAGAAGTTCGTGAGCATAATTGGCCTGGCACAGGGAAGGATATTGGGCTTCACTACTGGTATAGGGCAACCATACGGACAGTATGGTTTTAGCTAAAATCTCAGCTAAATTTTGATATAGAGCACGCCGTGGATAAGTGTCAGAGAAAATAGCCGATAAGCAATAATCAAACTTTTGTTTCAGAATGTACTTCATCTGTCAAAATTTAGCGTGCCCATTTAATGGGGCGGTACATTTTCTCAAGCTAAATTTTGACAGATCGTTGTGTTCTGTGGTTTTGTTGCGTTTTGTATTACGGTGAGTGGGAGAAGTAAGCAATTGTGAGTTTTTTTTAATAAATTCCTCGACGAGGAATACCTAGAATCGAAAATTGTTGAAATCCGAGAGGGTTGAATTGTTGAAGTAAGTTATTTTCAAAGAACAGTTGTTTTCAGTGACACTTATCCGCGGCGTGCTCTATGTCAAAATTTAGCTGGGATTTTAGCTAATGTTTGGAGAGAAAAGTTGAAGAACAGATAAAATTTAGTTTAGCTCGAGCAGCGTACTAAGCTTTAAGTAGCATTATCTTTATTTATTTCCGTCCAATTATTATACAAAAATGTTCGCGACTTCAGATATCGTGTCCACACTCAAAGAATAAGAGTTGGAAGAGAATGATGATAAAGGAAAAGCCGAAGAACGAAGAAGTGACAGCTCATCGTGAGTTACAAAATTGCGGAAAAGTATAGTCAAAAGAGAAAATTTTACATTTTTACCAGAGATGAATGATTAAAAGAGATGTCTATCTTTCGAACGTCTGTCCCCCCAAAAATCCATTTTTTTACATTGCTGTTGTTGTAATTTTAACCCCTGTCTGTGAATACCGTGTAAAATACAAAAACAGGTTTTCGTTAAAGTTTCGATTAAAATAAAAATTTACAACATTTTACCATTTTGGAAGTGTCTCTCGCGCAAACTATTCACTTTAGAAAAAAAAAAAT
Source organism: Cheilosia urbana (assembly GCA_946477585.1). Classification (NCBI taxonomy): domain Eukaryota; kingdom Metazoa; phylum Arthropoda; class Insecta; order Diptera; family Syrphidae; genus Cheilosia; species Cheilosia urbana. The sequence goes on along the minus strand of OX297853.1, from coordinate 18,496,907 downwards.
GATATTAGAAACATAAATATCATTTTTGAAGACCTATCCATAGATACCCCACACGTATGGGTTTGATGAAAAAAAAAAAAATTGTTGAGTTTCAGTTCGATGTATGGGGACCCCCAAAATTTACTGTTTTATTTTTTATTTTTGTATAAAATCTTAATGCGGTTCACAAAATACATCTACTTACCAAGTTTCAACGGTATAGCTCTTATAGTTTCGGAGAAAGTGGCTGTGACATACAACGGACAGACAGACAGACAGACAGACATGACGAATCTAATAGGGTTCCGATTTTTGCCATTTGGCTACGGAACCCTAAAAAGTATTGAAATACACATTTCGAAAGCGAATTCTTGCATTAAAGTCCAATTCATGAAGTCACATTTATACAATATACAAAAAAAAATTATCATATGTGCGTGACTTCATGAGGTTTTCGGGAAAACAGTTTGTAGGCAGCCGCCTTTCCACTGGAAAGTTGTATAGGTATCTCTGTATTCCATTATCTTTGATTTTTACTACGTACATTATTTTTATTTTTATTTTTTATCTGAAACTGGAAGGTAGCATTTTATTTTGATGTTCATTAAAGTTTTTGTCCCCCAATTTAAAAATTGTCCCCCCAAAATGTATACCTATAAAGTCTCCAATAGTTTATAATACAATAGTATGTTAGTACTGGAGTTTCTAATATGAATTATTTATAGTAGGTAGTTCATATTTTGTATAAAAATAATAGAGACATTAAAATCATTGAATAAAGAACACTCGACAGACCTTCTCTCGTTTCCCAATATGGTAATCCTAACTTCTGTCTATAGTTCCAATGCTTTGACAAAGACTAATTACACATATAAAAATTGTTCTTTGTAGTTTTGCACCATCTGTTCCGAGAAAGCTTCTTATTCGTGAAGTTAGTGACGGTTGAGTCCGACCAAATACACATATATACTTATATTGAGTCCTGAGCTAGCACCTTTACTTACATAAACACTAAAAAGTCCTATTTGCATAAAAAGATCAAGGTTACGAAAACCAGATTTGTCAGATTTGTCGTAATTATTGTCAGTTGGAGAACTTGAAATAATTATCTATAACAAAATGTAATTTTCTCTGTAGTAGGTATATATAAGAAACATTTTGCAATTAGTACAATTACAACGCTGTGCGAAAAACTGTGCGTTTCATTTTTATCTATTTATAAGTAAAATTCACTGACCAGCAAGGAGATATTCAGCCTTGTCGTGAATTCCGAGGGAAAATTTCCTTCCCTCGAATTTGTGTGTTCCCAGGAATAAAATCCGCCTATCGCCAGTCTCCCTCGAATTCGAATTCCCTCGAGAACCGAAATCTCTCCTCTAAAAGAAAAACAGCTAATTTCGAGAAAGTTCTGTCAAAGTGTCAATTATATTTGGTTAGTATCCAAGTTTCAAATTTTATTTCGGTGACACAAATATTAAAAAAAAAAAAAAAATGTTTAGCATTGCATTGAGAGTTGTGGCTGAGGAATTGGATGAAATGGAATTTGAGCGACTACGTTCAACTAGAAGACGCTTAATAGATTGTTCAAATCCGTTGGAATGTTTTTTTTTTTTTTGTCATTGCAAACCTAACTCTTTTATGAACATGTTACCATAGGGAATTATACAACAATTTACCTTTTTCCACTCAAAAATTGATTTTGATGGCGGCCCTACACTGTTCACTTTCGACCATTTTCCAAAATCGAGAAATTTCATCCTTACTCCTTTTATAAAATCCTCTGGCAATGTCTGGACTCGCATCCATTATTAAAACACTGAATTGGTGTTTATTTGTTGTTTTCTGACATTTTATTCACTTATTTTTTTTAATTTTTGAGAACCAACCAACTTGCTTTTCATAAATTCTCCAACTAAATAATGACGGAAATATCGGAGGGAAAATCCAACAAAAATTCCCCCGAATTTTCATTCACGATAGGTATTTTTGTCCCGGGAAATATTTTTCCTCATTCGAACATCATTTCCGATAGGAGTATTGGGAATTATGAAAAAATCCGAGTCAATTTTTATTCACGATAAGGCTGATTATTTTTTTGAGTGTAGGTACATTTTCTATTTGTGCAACTCTTTTCCATACAACAGTATTTTTTAGACTCAAGACTCAACAAATTTCAATGCGAAACATAAGAAAAAAAACTCCCACAGTAGTAAGGCCTAGGATCCTATAAAGACCGGCGCTGGAAATAATTTTTACTTTTGTTAAAAATGTTTTTAAATATTTTTTTTTAACTTTTTGATAAGTAATAAGTATAACTTTTTTTTTAACTTCGGATTCGGAGTTGTCGGGCCTAACGTTCTTCATTTCTTTTTTATTCACGGTAACCTCAATAGTACCTAAGTAGGTAAGGTAAAAGTACTTCCCACTAAAAAAAAATGATTTCTTAGTTAATATGGTCATTTAAAACTTAGTTTTTCTTTTTTAAGTTTTCTTTAGTTTACCTGAAAACCGCTATAACCAATTTTGACCAAAATACTCAGAGTAAAATTGATGTTTTCGAACTTATTGCGTCCTTATAATTTTCAATACATATAGACTAAAGCGCTAATTTTAAAAACCACTCATATCTCGAAAACTCCATTTTCGATTTCGACAAAACTCTAAAACCAAATAAACGCTTACATCCTAAACAATATCCAATGCTCAGTTTTTATCTAAACAGAAGATCTCCCACCCCCAGTGCTGAATACAAATTTTAAAATTCCCTCTGATGCGGGATACGAAATCCCTCCAACGGAAAACAGATTTAAAAATTCAGTTTAACGTCGAAAATACCGCGCACTGACGGTGACGACTGCACTCGATGCGAACACTAGTCCACACCAAAAGCCTAAACGCAGCACAGAAACAGACCCTTGGCCATTGCATCCACCACAATTATCTCCTACAACTGGCACTCACTCGCACTGTACCTAAACAGACATTCCACCGGCACACAGTGTTGCTGATGATGCGCTGTTCGCTGGCAATAGTAGGTCGCTCTCTCGCGCTTATCTAGCATCTGTTGCAAGCGAGCGGGAGTACCAGCCGACCAACACCAGAACAATCACAGCGCTAACCAAACAGTTTGTCTGTCCGCTGCGCGCAACTCTTCCTTTTGTAGATTTGTTCCCGGGATCTCTACCATTTCAGGGATATATATGTCCACTAATTTGAAAAACAATTTCCGTAATTACACAGCGGATGAGTGAGGTCGGTGTAAGTGTACCAGGAGAGTATATGGTATCATCCGCAGCCACATGCGGATAGAAATAGTTTGCCAAAGCAATTCGTGAAATTATTTTCCCCCAGACCATATGCTGCTGCTACACCCTCTCTCCGTCAGTCACCTGTATGTGTGTGTGTGTGCGCGCGGACCAAATTGCACTAATCGGCCGCGACCTAAGCAAATTATTGTAAATACGCTATACAAGCAATTGCGCGCCAGTGACCGCGCAACGTCCAGCCAGCTATCCTGGGAAGACACTGGGGTAGTTAGACAGCATTAGCAGATTGGCAGAGATTAGCGCAGTGCTGCAGAGTTGTGTGAAAAACGCGGCCAAGAAGTGGAACATATGCGCGCTCTCAACGTAGTTTGCCATTCTTGTTATCAATAATTTGTGATTTTTACTACCGACTTGCTAATGTGAGTTTCTTTTATTTTTCTCAATAATTTTTGAAGCGAAGTCGTACTCATGGGTTTAGCGCAACAATTGGCAAGTCTTTGAGATAGCAGTCAGATGCGTGGTCTCCGGAGGACGGAACGGTATAGGTTCAGCTGCACAGTTGCTGATCGGAGATGGAACTTGAAGGGAGACTTTTTAAATAGTTTGTAGTCCGGCGAAGGTGACTGTGAAATTGCTTTCCCAACGATCTCGACTATGTTTACTATAGGTAACCTAGTACCTCATGAATGAGCTAAGTCATGTCACCATCATCGTCATTATGTTGAGCCCTAGCCTTTCTATTACAAGGGCCGCTGGTGTAGGATGGTCATGCAGACCATTCTTCTGTCACCAAGTCTCTGTCGTCAATGGCAATTCCCTCTCATACGGGGAGGGGAAAACTCCCGGACTTGGTCACATCCTGGGCCTACCTTAAGGACTGCAACAAAGTATAAAAAGTTCTGTTTGGAGAAGTAGCTGCGGAGTGTTGACAACCCCACGTATTCTAGTGTTCTTTAAGGATCCCCCAAGTCATCCAGTACTACAGAGAAGAAATCTCATTTGGGCGGCTTGTTTCGGCGATTTTATTGAGTATCAGAACCCAAATCTGCTTAACAGACTCCAAGAGGCAAAAGTTGAAACAAAAAAGATCGACGTCTTCATCAATAAACGGTCCTCAGACACCAGATAAACACTGCCGTTAGGAAAAGCTACCCTTTTCAAAAATTCTACACATAAAAGAAAACTTAGCTTTGACCTCAATATCGCAATGAATAAGATTCAGAGATGTGTATAAAGGTTTTTACATGTTTATATTGTTATGTCTTCTTTTCCAAACTCCTATAGTTGCCAAGCCTCGGAAGGCCATCAGAATCTTGGCCCAAGGTGTTTTAAAACGAGTCCTTCCTTTTACTATTCTTATTTTCTGTAGGTATTTACATTTTTATGACGCTTTCATTATGAGCTGGACCACGTCCTTAACCAAGAAAACCCCTTTAGTCAGAAAGATTCCTTACAAGCCAAGTTGCCTGAAGCTGCTCTTCTAATTTGGAGACTTGCACTGCTGCCTTGTGGTCTCAATGATTTCTAGGGCTGTCCGTCATACTGTCCATATGATATGACCTAGCCATTTCAGCTTTTGTTTTTTTTTAAGCTTCTTAAATAGGCCGTAAGGTGGTTCGTCGTTTGATTTCGACCTCCAAACTCCGTCGACACAGTATGGACAGAAGAACCTTTCAGTAAAATTGTTCGAAGAGACTCCTACCCACTCTTGTCAATATTTTTGCATCATAAAGTAAGCCCGGGTCTTGATTCTCTGATAGAGGTCTCAACTTCTTCGAGCCTTTTTAGACAGAAGAAACAGCGATTTTCGAAGGTGGTTCTTCGAAAGATCACTGGGCCGGTTCCACATAGACAAGGTCTGTAACCACCTCGAAGCTATATCAATCAATTCGTCAAGTTTTCGATGTTAATATCCTTTCTCCATGACATCCTGTACTCCGTTTTATCCTTTTTAATAGTCAGAGGCATCTTAGCGACTTCCGTTTCAATACGACAGCCTTCACAACCAAGCATCAGCATATGCAAGCAGAACTTCTAAAAAGCTGTTACTCTGATGAAGTCTTGTGGGTTTCATAAAATAGTTTTGAGGGCGATGTAAAAGTTCCTTGTCAGTTGTCACCTTGTCTTACATTTTTTCGAAATTAAAGGCTTCGGAGGCAAACTTGCCGAGGTTTCTCCATCGTTTAGGTCTAAAAGATTTAAAAGTTTGACAGGAATGCCGAGGCTCGACATGGACTTATAAAATTTGGTCCTATAGGGTATACATACGGTATCCCAGAGGACTTTTATGTCGAAAAAGAGCTGGTATACCTATGTGGATTACCTGCGTCTTAAAACCTATAGGTTTTGTCTTGGTAAATGGTTGACTCTTTTGGCCTAAATTTTCACTGCCATGGGCCGATGACATAGCCAGCAAGATGTTATACACGACCTTCAGGAGACTTGAGTTGAGACTTATGCCTCTGCGATAGGCGCAGCTTAGAGAATATTCTTTCTTTTGAATGGGGCTTAGGATGCTGAGGTCACCACTCAAGACATATCCCGCTTCGTTGATTAGCTCGGCTGGTATGCCATCTTGAGTGGGCTTGCTGGTCGTAAGTCATTCGTTTTAGTTTTATCCGTCATCCCTGAGACTGAATGGATTATTCTTCGTTACAGTGGATTTTTGACTGTCCCTGCATCAGTCTGAATAAGTGCTCTTTCCAAAATCCTAATACCGGTCTTCTACAACATTTCTATACTTTTATAACTCTGTAGGTTTCTACTTGGTCCTTGTATCATCTGGAGAATGGTCTTCCATAAGTTAGAACTGTGCTGTGCAGTAGTACCCCTCTTGCACTTTGTGTGGTAGTAGTCGATGGTTTGTCACTTTTTCTGGCCAGTTAAGTCCGTGGCTACATCCCTCGTTTTTGACTGCAATTCTGCATTATTGACTGATAGGCCTTGTACTTGGGGCTGACGAAATTGTGCTCATCTAGCAAAACCCAGGATATAGGTGGCTGCACCTATCGTTACTCGGCACAAGTCGGTACTGATCCTCTGCACTTGAAGCTTGAAACTAGTGATGAGCTTGCTAAAACTTAAGTATGGCTACAGAAATCAATTTTGTCTTGTACTTAGATAATTTGTTGCGGGCGTTGTAGCTTGATGGACTTGAGCATCAGTACGTTGCCTTTGTAATACCAAACAATGGACCGAATCTTTGATGGCGACTCTAAAAAATCGGGCTTTCAAATGCAGAGCTTGCTGTTGCTTTGCGATCAGTTTGGTTGCACGTTTTTTTGATTTAGGGACATGTCACGTATAAAATCGTGTGCTGGCAATGATGACATTTGGGACCACAGGGTCGATCTTCCTGAGCCTGCTTCCAGAAGTTTTGCAATCTGTACTTTTCAACTACGGAATGAGAGGTACCTATACCCTCTTATCCCATTTTATGGTGTTAAGGTCGCCAAGAATAACTTTGATGTCGTAATTTGGGCACAAACCTCACGTCTTTTCGAGAAGATTGGAGAATACTCATGCTTATTTTGACATTTAAACGAATAGCCAATTCTAACGAATGTCTCTATTCGTTCGAATGAACTTTGTGTATTTTGATAGACATTCGTTCGAATTGGCTATTCGTTCGAATGTCAAAATAAGCATGAGTTCCTTGGTCGCGTCATCATTCTCCACTGCGTAAGCACACGTCAGCGTGATGTTGTTAAGTTTGGTCCTCATTCAGATTGTGACCAGCCATGGGCTCATATCTGTCGCGGCTGCCTTAGATTTTTTGTCCAAGTCTTTATAGTCTTTCTAAAAATGAAGTAACACAACAATGGATCGAAGGCAACGACAAGGCGGACTCCGTTGAAAAACAGGGGTCAACTGAAAAGTTGCTGGGACCAGAACCATTCTCTTCAATTGGCAAAGGAATGGATCATGGCAGAACACCTGAGAAGGTGGGCAACCGTGGAACAACGTAGCCAGGCTAAAATGGCAATTAAGTGGCCGACCTGATCCACTCAAAGAAGGGTTCTAACCATGAGTCGAGGAACATTGAAATGAGTGGTGGCTTTCTCAACAAGACATGGTAATTACGGGTATCACTTAAGGAAGGTGGGCCTTAGAGAGGATGATACCTGTAAACTATGCCGGAGGAGTCTGAGACAGCGGCACATATACTGTGTCAATGTCCGGCGTTGGCTGTCAAAAGAATGAGGATCTTGGGATATCATTGACTCGAAACCCAGTCGATGGAACAGATCTCCCACAAACAGATGCTAGCGTTAACACTAGCAATTGAGCTCAGGGAAGAACTCTGGAGAAATCAAGAAAGTCTCTCTGGGTAAGAGAGACGAAAAGAGACCCAACAATGGTGGTCTGATTCGAATATCTCTCGAAATCTCTATATTATAGTCTTTAAAGTCACAAAATTAAACAAACGTAGACGTTCCTTCTAGTAGCTGTTATGACGGTTTTAGACCTGCTCTCTGGGTCTCCATATGTTCGGCTGTACTTGACCTCATTAAAGCCTGGATATTTCACATGCGATCCCAAGTTGGTAGGTAATTCTCGTCATCAACATTTGGATCATCCATATCCAAAATTTGTGGTTGCACATTTGCCAACCAATGATGACAGAAATTTCACAAAAGGTCAATAACATGTGAACTGAATTGGAAGCGTTTAATACCCAGAGCCGTAATATCATGCTCCCCATTGTTTCTCTCAGTATGAGTCATTTTTGGGGCAAGCCTCCTCAGAAATACCACACAAGCCGCGAGCATTTACATCATCAATATGCTTATACAAGCAGCTTTGAACTTCTAACACATTTCTGACCTCACACTTTGTCACTCAGCCCCGGCGCGATGCGATAGATAAATCACTAGGTTTACCTACGCCAAGCAAATGGCCAAAAACTTATGAGATTCGATTTCCTACAATGCCCATCGGCATTATGGGCAGCATCGAAAAAAAAATACCGAACCTTGTGCACGTATCAGTGGAAGAAAAAAGAAAATCGAAAGCAAAACAGCCAGCTTAGGAGTTGAACGGACCCACCCAAGTCATGCTATATGAATCCTGCATACTTGGCGGGATTGTTGCACAATGTTCACACATTTTCACACCTCCAAAGGGGAGACCTTAAGTCCACACACCATGGACCCCAATACCCGACAATATGACTTAATACGTTCTACGAATAAACGATTTACCTTCCCCGAGTGCAGCCGCTATCGAGAGCGAGACTCACACCCAACACGGACGGACGCGCCAAGAAATTCCCATCAAGCAGCAGCAGCAGCAACGACGACGCGAACGAAAAATAATCCAGTGAACGAAAATGAGTTTGACTGCTCGGCCAGATAAGGCCGACACAAAAAACATGCATTTAGCGAAAGATACAACCGCTGATAGTGGCACGATGCTGCTGCCTGGTTTAGCTGCTCTTCCTACTACAGGAGCGACTTGGCAAAAGCCACACGATCGCCCAATATACAAGCACAAGCACAGGCACACTCACCGACACCGACACCGAACGAAAGCTGTGAAATCCATATCTCTAGTGTTGCGCTGGGGAGAAACAATGAATCGACCTCGCGATATCTTAAGTTGCCAAAGTTTGACAGGCTATCTGGGTCTGGGCCGGTGTGCCGATACACTCCAAATACCAGAGATACGGTGAAAGGAATCCCACACAGGCAGTCTGCCGCCGAAACCTGTACCCTGACAATGACACGGAGGAGTCATCTTCTAACATCATCTCTCTCTCTCTCTCAAGGCTGTGACGATGCGTGGGTGGCTAGCCCTCTTTGGCTTGGCACTATCAGAATCAGTGCGCCTTGATCAGAATTCAGAATGCCACCATCGGAGAATGAGAGCGAAAAAATTGCTCTTAATTAAGAGACCTGCGTTCTTGACATCGACAGAAACATCAGCCGGCGGGCGACGCCGACGACCGACGACATCGATGACAGGGCGCTTCAAGGTGGTGACGTTGATTGAAGACTTTTGATTGCCGTGCACTTGCATTCTACGCTGCACATATTGGCGGCGCGAGAACATTTCGTCATGTCGTCGTCGTCGTCGTCGTCGTCGTCGAAGATTGTCATCGTATTGTACTTGTTTTTATTTTGGGGGAGTTGTACAAGCTACAAGCGCATTTGAGGGTGCAGTGCAAACAGGAATCACTGGGAACAGAAAGTTGAACCTCGAACACGTACATGACGTGCCTTCGGGGAGGAATCCATGTGGGAGAGTGTTGTGGCGAAAAATCGACATACAAGCTATTTACACGGATGAGTTTGATCCCACGGTCTAAAACTGGGACACTTTTGAAGGGGAATTTATCTGGGGGTTAGTACTACATACTATAACTAAATGTGCGGTGTAACTATGAAGGCATTGGACAATGGACAAGGACATGAGTGCTTACATTGATGATGCGATTCGGAAGAAAAAGCCAGCTTGCAGATCTATAGTAAAGTTAAGTTGCTTTATCTGTTGGTGGCGACTAATGCACTTGTTAAGGTCCCGAAGGATGGGATAACGAAAATCTGTAGGCCTAGGCATCGATTGTAGCTTCCTGAGTATAGAGGTAAGCCTCATGTATAGTCTGACAAATATCCGAGAGTATAAATATCATGAAAAAGCTTGCCAATTAGCCGTTTGTACTCGGAATGGTTGTGAGAAGCTAGGCCAGGGTCCTTACGGACCTGTTGCGCCAGCTGTTTACTTTATTTATCTACTAGCGTGTACCGCGATCACTGTACGATCTCACTGTATATTACGATCAAAAATGTAAACAAAAAAATTCCCTGTACGAAATGTATGGAAAATCAATTTTCACGAACTTTCCAATTTCTCTTCAAAATTTTCAAATTTTTTCGCCATATGAACATTCCTTAGGTTTGGAAACACAACAAAGAAAATATGGGTCGAATTGGACTATCGGTTCTCGAGTTATGGGCGGGCTTACGGATGCAACTTTGTTTTATATTCCATATGCCCAAATTCGTTAATGTAATGAAAATAATAATTCCGTGCATCCACAATGCACTCGCTACTTTATGAAATTCGGTCAATTAAAATTCTTTATTCAAAAGTTATATTAAATGCAATAGAAATAAATGACGAATAGCAAGGTTGATTTGTTTCAATCAAACCGCAATGATTTTGACGTGTCGGCCAACTTTCCGCTTTTTCACTAAATTGGCCATGTGAGAATCATGGGAATTCAAGATTGATGCCAGAAATGCAACAAATTATTTTTTATTTGTCATAGTGAAAGCGCGATCATATAACTGAGCTGACTTTCAATTACAAATTGTGTAGAGGTAAGCCCGGAACATCCAAAGAATTCAAAAATAAGTTTTGTTTCACGACAAAAAGTAGCATATGTCATTCCTTGGGTCCACTCGAATTCAAACCAAAAGTCATTAAAATCAAACGATCCGTTCTTCATTTGGGCAATGTCCATTAATAATTTTAATTATACAACTTTACAAATAGAGTTCGATTTTAAGTTTGAAAGGGGGGTGGTGCCACAACCCATTTTCATATCCTGCTTATCGTTTACAAAGTACCATCTATAGAATCCAAAATTTTCCTGTCTTTCAAACTGGAAGCAACCATACCCAACCCATCTATAAAATTTCGATCAACTCGGTAGAGCTGTTTCGGAGATTTACAACAGCGCCACCTATCAGGTCGCAAAGTATCTTATCTTTCAACCGGGAACGAACAATACACATCCGCAAAATTTCATTGAAATCAGTTGAACGGTTTCTCAGATCGACTACAGCACCACCTATCGGGTTCAAAACAGTCCTATCCTTTAACCTGATGCCAACTATATACTATATAATGTGTTGAGTGGTTTCGGAGATCGACACCATTGACACCTTTCTGGTCCAAAAGTACCCTATCTTTTAAGCTGGAACCAATCATACGTATTCACAAAATTTCATTGAAATCGGGTGAATGGTTTCAAAGATCGACAACAACCCCACCTGGGGTCCAAAAGTATCCTGCCATTTAAGACAGCCTAAACCTTCAATACAACAATACGAACAAAATAAAAGAAGAATCATGAAAATTGGCTCAGTGGTTATCGAGTTATATCGTCATCGATTTTCACCCCGAAAGAATTATTGGTATAATAAATATAGATTATTATTGAAGATACTTGAATTGAACTTAAAAATGAAATATACGCCTGCAGCGCCACATATTGAGAGTTCTCCGAATTTTCTTTTTCCTAAACCATCCCTGATTCAAGTAGAACAAAACAAAACAAAAACGATTCAATTCGGTCGAGCCGTTCTGGAGCCTTTACCCGACCAACGCACAGCAATTGATTTATATATATATAGAGCCTAAGTTCCACGGCTTCATTCAAGTACCCATTGAAGAAACAGTCACACTTCTGGGCCACCCCATCGGTATTCAGTGATTGACCTCAAGCCTTTGGTATTTGAAATAAAGTGCTAGACTGGGTCGAACGAAACTTTCTCGTTCATCAAAAGTTTGGTTGGATGTATTGTTAAATAAGATTCCCTTTTGGATTATTCATTTGATATGGCAGTACATTTAACAATGTGAGTTCTTAAAAGTTGGAGCTTTTAACAGGCAATTATCGTAAGTTCTGGTAAGCGCCTACCGCACTATTTGTCGTGCTTATTCATTCGATTTCTCATTGCCTAGAATGCTTTCATGTCAATTTTGGTTGAAATCGTTAGAGCCGTTTTCGAACAAATAAAACTGGTAGAACAATTTTGAATGGGAAGTAGGTACCATTGATATTGAAGTTAACGTGCAAAAAAGAAAACGTCCCCAAACTCCAAATCCGCAGTTTGAAAGAAATCCCGTTTAGACTGTAGGACTCGGCATAGACGGACAGAATTTAGAGTCCCACGATGATAGAGGAACTCACTTGAGTTCCTCTATCATCGTAATGTCAGAATTGCTTAACATTTCTAGTTCCAAACTTTGTAGGAATACAACATCTTGAAAACACTAAACGAACAGAACTTTTTAAAATGCTTCTCAAGATCCTTAGAACTCTTGCACAGCCGTCCAGAGCTCTATTTAATAAAAAATCATATTGTATAAACTTTTGGGCGCCAATTTTATGCATTCTTCTATTATAACAAGTTCAAGATTTTTTGCCCTCAGGCTCCCTGATGTATCAAATCTTAAAACAGGAAACCTCACAGGACACCTTCGGATATTACAAATGCTTCCATATAATCCTGTGATCAAAGTGTCAGACACCATGCTTAAAAGGCTTCCCTTCTCCAGAAAATTCAAGATACCTATACATATCTGACAGTACCTGAAGAGCCAACCAATTCGTAATACCATCAGGATCACAAATCCGGTACACCGACGGTTCAAAGATGGAAAATGATGCCAACGGTACTGGGGTCTATGGGCCTAAGTTCCAACGAGGTATAGCACTGGGAAAACCACCAGATATCTTTCTAGCGGAGGTACACGCCAAAGAGATATGTGTCCGAAAATGCTTACGAAGACGCACTAAAGATGCCCGCATCTATCCTCTTGGACAGCCAGGCAGCTCTTAAGGCCCTAAGATCGTATTCGATCAAAGCTGGTTTGGGAATGTTTCAATCTCCTCGAAGATCTGACCAAGGACAACATAGTCACCGTTGCTTAGATATAAGTTCATTAGGGATTTGAGGGCAATGAATGAGCGGATTGTCTGGCGAGAAGAGGCCCATTACGCCTACTCACTGGTGCTGAGCCCTATGTCGGCCGTCGGGGTACCTTTGAGTTACGTACACTCAAAATTCAGGAAATGGGAAGATGATCACCTTGCCGAGTACTGGACGGAATCCAAAGGTCAGAGGCAGGCGAAAAGATTCATAAGCCCAGCTAGGAGTATAACAAAAAAGTTTTTTGATATGTAAGCATATAAGCGCGCGTTATTGGAATCTGGTGGAGTAATTCCACACATTTAACTTGCGGGGACGGAAATGCGTCACCGAAATGCGTCACTGTGTTTTATCATTGCATACATTTTTTGAATCTGATGGAGTAATTCCACACATTTAACTTGCGGGGACAGAAAATGCGTCACTGTGTTTTATCATTGCATACATTTTATCATTGAATACGTTTTTATCATTGCATACATTTATGAGCTGGGGTATTTTAATTTCAGCTTTTTGTTGATGTGAAATAAAGCATGTTTTTCATATATGATGGTCTCACATTTCTTCCCTGTGACGGATATCTCGAGGAAATTCGGTGCCAAATCTTTCGTGAATTACCAGGCACGCAGAAATCACAGCTGGACAACAACTAGCAAAAATGTCGTAGACCAGCACCTCTACAATATACAATGCAAGCCGAATGAAATTCCAATGAAACTTTCATTTACTGTGTAACAGTTGATGTCATTTAATTTGCGGGGATGGAAATGCAAACGGGTATTTGTTATTTCATAATATATCAAGAATACGGTTATTACAATTCCCTCTTTTCTCAATGACGTGTATCAAGCCACACACATACCGCACGCACGGTGTTTACACATACACATATTTCGGGACTGTTGGATACAGTCGCACCAATTTTTTTTAGCTAAGCAAGGAAGATCTAAGGATCCTAAGGGGTTATCTTACTGGTCACTGGCCATTAAGATACCATCTGAAAAAAAATGAGACTGTCCGACGATGACTCCTGTCGACTTTGCGGAGAAGAGGAGGAGACAACGGAACACATACTCCGCGAATGCCCTGCTGTGGCAAGGGGCAGAGCGATCTATATGCAAGGAATGTTTTTAAGTCCTGCAGACATAGGAAGCATGGAACCAAGAAGGGTACTGAGGTTTATAAAGAGCCTCAACAGCTCCCTGGATTAAATCATAGAGGCCAACATAATAGATCTCTTCTGGTCGCAGTGTACAGAGCCTTGCTTACAATTCAACTTCTAGATTCGACAAAACTTTACAAAGTGCCTTACCAATTCACATTGTTAGTTTCGACTCTTTCGAATAGTGGCTATATTCTCTTATATAAAAATGAATGTCTGTTTGTATGTCCTTTATAGAATCCTAAGCTATGCATTTGATCATGTGATGATCCTTAACAAAGTTGTTGTGCATCAGCCCGCAAATGTTTCTGAGTTGGTACGATCAATTTTTGACAGAGGGGCGTGGCACCGCCCATACAAAAAAAACATTAAAAACCTTAAATTTCGAAAGCCATCGAATCGATTGAGTTGAAATTTACACACAATCTTAGATATTGGCCCAGGAGTATACCTGTGAAGATTGGTCAAAATTGGACAAAGGGGCGTGGCACCGCCCATACTAAAAAAACGTTAAAAACCTTAAATTTCGAAAGCCACCGAATCGATTGAGTTCAAATTTATTGCCGTGACAGCTAATGCTGAGATTGTGGGTGACATACGAATTTATGTAAATTGTGAAATTCATTTAAAGGACTTTAGTGAAAAAGCGAAAGGCTGACTGATACGAAAGAAATTGAGTAGCATGTGCATTGTGTATGCTCGGAATTATTATTTTCATTACATTAACGAATTTGGGCGGAACGAAGTTTGCCGGGTCAGCTAGTTTTCAATAAAAATTTCGCAATTTGGAGCTTCCGTAAATTTAGAGTCAAGATCGAGACTGAAATTAATTATTAGTCCGGCGCAAAGTGTACATGACGAACACTTTGCGAACATGATTTTCAGGGTTGGCACATGAGCACCTGTGTCCAAGGCATTTGTGGCGCTTGCGCCTTTCATTACCAGTGCTGCAATATGACACATTCCATCCGCTCAGAACTACAATGCATATTTCCGCCGATGACTTGGTTCGACTCGCTTACAAGTTCTATGCGATGTTCACCGCTCTATATGACTAACGAAAAGATATCCATCACCAAATACCGGTGTAATCGGAATGCAATTACCCGTCTATGAGTTCACTTTGTCGCTCGTACATGTAGTAATACATTTCCTGGATTGGAAATTAACATACCAAGTGATTCAGCGAGGAGAAGCCATTCACCCAAATTGTGTCATTGTCAAATGTGAATCAGGGTTGAATCGGATGCAGTGTGTCTATCACCACAAGGGTGGGGTTGCATCTCCAGCTAAGGCAATTATCTGACTACACATAGCCAGAGCCGTGAACACCAAGGACGAGAACGCGATGCAATTCATTCAAATCGCATCTGAACAATTATTTTCCATTTTTCATCCACACCTCTCCCATGTGGCTTTGTACACTTCGCTGTGAATGGAAAACACATTCAGTTTTAGATATCTATCGAGGGGCGCACCTTGTGTATTCACTTTGTAGTCACTAGTCAGCCAAAGGAAGAGCAATTTGTCCGCAGTTATGTCTATCACTTGGTATCACATTCAGCCGATCGGATGAACTTCCTAGATCTTCTTTCAATTAAATTAACCAAAGTCTTGTGTATGGATAGCTGCGTGTGTGGGTGGAGTTGCATCCATAGATAGGTACGTGCCAATGCCTTGCAGCGATGTAAATCTTCACCTCTTCCTAGATGGCTTGTCATTGTCACTCTGCCGAAACTCGTACTCTCTCTCTCTCTTTGTGTTTGTGTCAACAGCGATTCCATGGGAAAATCTGAGGAAAAACCACTTGCGCACGTCAATTTGCATAAAGTTGTTGTCTTCTAATAGAGGGGTGTGTGTGTGTGTGTGTGGTTGCGGCGAGCAATTATAATTATAAGCGAACAACTTGATTCAAACTAATGACGGGTTGTGCTGGCAGCGCACGGTGGTAATCCTCAGATGATTATACTCGTATGAATGGGAATGGTGAGTTATTATAGTCGCCGAGTTACTCACTCGGTTTTGTCAAACGAGCCCAAGGACTAGGGTGAGGTCCGCCCTTGAATAGAATTCGTTGTAAGCATCTAGATGAATAATTACGCTCTGAGATTGAACAGAAAGTTCAAGCGAATGATTTATTTCTATAACGTAATGCGGAGTGAGGTGCTTATCTGTTGCTATGGCTTAAGTCAGTCGCTAACATCTTGCCAGCCGCCAAATGCATTGGCAATTAATTTGTCCTTGGAAGTTGTGATGGACAAAATTGGTATACATTTTGTTGGACACATTTGTTATGGCAGTGTCTCTCGATTTGTTTAATGACGTTCAGATGAAGAACGGGTTAAGTGTCATATTTGATAATAGGAAGGTGTTTTTTTTTCATTAGTGAACATTTTATGTGTGAATTTAAATGTATGAACTGAGCTAAGTTGGCGCAATATGCTTTTGTAGGTACTCTAGGCCTAAATTCTCAAGCTTTGTTCAGAGGATTTCCAGATCTGAAAATATTGTTAGGTCTGGCAATGAGCTGCACATGATATGCCAATAGCAAACTACCTTAAAATACCAAATTGCCAGTTCACACGGTTGGCAGGCTTTGTCCCAAACTCTGGTAATTTCATTTGTCATTTGCCTGCAAATTAATTTGTCTGACAACGTTGACAGGTAGAAAATTGCAAGTTCACATGGTTGGCAGACGTTTGTTTATGAAATATTTGAAACAAACAAACAAATTTAAATGGAACAAAAAGATGCAATTGCGATTGTTTTGGATGCGTACAGTCGTTGGCAAAATTATTTGCACAATGTGTTTTTCTTCTTCAACGCATCTAAAAGCCGAAAAAAAAGAAGATATTTTAGTACAATCACGATGGTTTTTTTGACACAGTTTTACCTAATAACTTGTGTTTCCTCCTTTTGCAGTAATAACCTCTGCAAGGCGTCTTGGAACGGAATCTATCAAGTGTCGAATTTGGAATGGTACTCCAAGTTATAAAATCCTTCCAAGTTTCATTTGCAGATCTTCCTGCAGATCTTCTGTGGCATTTTCGATTTCACCAGATGCCACACAATTTCGATGCCGTTTAAATCAGGACTTTGCGGAGCCCATTTCAAAGTTTGTTGACCTACTTCCGATAGAAATTTTTTTATGTTCCATGCAGTGTGTATGGGTGCTGAAAGATGAAGTCGGTACCGATGAATCTAGAGCCTGCAACTAGTGCAACATCATTTAGAATCTCTAAATAATATGACTGTCGCATATGATCGGAGCACCGTACAAGTGGTCCCACGCCACCATATGATATGCATCCCCATACATCCCCATTTTGCCGCCATTGGAATGTCTAGTGGGCTGCGTAACGGACTCTTAGGCTTTTCTTTTTGGATCAGAATAAAAAAACTTTCGGCCATATGTACCATCCAAAGAACAAGCAGTCTCGTCAGTCCAAAGAACACTCCTCCAAAAATCCGATGGTTTATTAATATGCTCCCTTGCGAATTGAAGTCTTGCGTGCTTGTTTCTTGGTGTAATATAGGGATTTTTTTGGCTGACGTAGGCTTTGATTTTGTTTTGTTTTAACCTCCTACGTAATTTTCTTTCATTGAAATTATTTTCACGGACCTTGTTTAACTCCTTCAACACATTTTTCACTTTATCGCAAGGGTTACATTTAAAAGATCGAATAATTAGATTGTCTTCTCTATTGGAAGTAACCCTTCGCCTGCCTCTCCCGGTTCGGTTTTTTCGACTCCCAAAAGTTTTCTCTTTCTCAATTTGATAGTAAATTGTTAATAAATACACCAATTTGTTAAAAAATACTTTCTTTTAAAATAGTACCACTTTGTTGAAGAGATATAGTATTAAGAACACTTTGTGCAAATAAATTTGCCAACGACTGTATGCATTTGAGAGCAGCGAGGAGGATGTTTGGACGAAGGATTGGGAGGCCCCGCCGACAGCAGAATAGACTTCGCAAAATTGCTCGTGGAATTGAGAGCTGAAAAGCAAGAATTGTATCGCAATTTTTCGCGTAATGGATTCCAAAACAATTCGATGGTCTCCTTACTTACTTACTTACTTCCTTACCATTTCTGCAACAAAACCTAAATATCGTGAATTCCGAGGGAATATTTCTTTCCCCCGAGTTCGCCTGTTCCGAGGAATAAAATCCGCCTATCGTCAATCACCCTCGAATTCGATTTCCCTCGGAAACCGAAATGTCTCCTCGAAATTTGATTGCACAAAGGAGTTGTGACTGAAAAATTTGATGAGATGGAATTCAACCGACAACGTTCAATTAGAAGACGCTTAAGATATTGTTCAAATCCGTAGGAACTGCCACAACTACTGTATGTAATGGAATAGCAACTTCTTCGCCATCACAGCCTATTTTTATTAGGTCTAATCCATAATCGCGATACTGCGTACGCTCGTTGGTCACTTCGCAATTTAGTTGTCCTTCGTGTAAGGGCTGAAAAGCGGCGCCACTATACGAACATTTCATTAACCCTAAACAACGTTCAAGTGCAAATGATGAGGTAGACTGTAATGTTCAAAATTCTCACTTCGTGGCGGTCTCTGTTCCGTCAACTCCAACTAACGGATGAAAATGTAGTTGAGGCCGTACTATCCGTTAAATCTAGGTTTGGCTGAAATAAATGCTAAATTCTTAAAACTCCTGCTTCCTTTTATTCTCAAATACATCACACATGTTCTTAACTTGTGAATATCCCCTTTCGTGGAAAAAGGCTAAGATATTAGCGATACCTAAGTCGCAAAGCTGAACTAAAATTGAGTATAGACCAATCGCAATTTCACAATTTGTATCCAAAGTATTCGAGAAAACCACGCTCAAGCAGATCCAAGCGCACCTAAGTGCCAATAACCTTTTCACTTCCGCTCAGTCCAGATTTCGCGCGAAGAGGAGTTGCAAAACTGCACTCTTACTTGTTGTCGACGACATCCGCAATGGCCTGGATACTAACTGTCCCACGGTACTGGCGTTGCTAGATTTTTCGAAAGTGTTTGACACGGTGGACCACATTCTCCTTTGTGCTTTCTAAGAAGTTACGGTATGAATTTAGATTTTCGTCTCTAGCAGTTAAACTCTTGCACTCATACCTCGCCGGCCGGCAGCAATGTGTGGCAGTGGGAAGCCAAATGTCTTCGTTTATTAGACTTCCCGCGGGAGTTCCACAGGTCTCGATTCTAGGGCCCATATAATTTTCACTTTATGGGAACGAACTCCCACAGCTTATTGAACATTGTACTACCCATATGTTTTCTGACGACGCGACGTCCGGTTATACTTCTGCTGCCCGCTAAAAGATTGGAGTAATTGGATTGAACTGATGATGATACTACCACATTTCCCCCGATTAAATTAGGACAGTCATCCATTGAATACGTCACGAAGTCTCGAAATCTTGGTATAGCCTTCAATGATACTTTTACCTGGATAGATCATGCTGCAACTACTATCGGAAAAGTACCTATATAATGGTCTCCGATCGTCACATGCAACGCAAAACTCTCTGCCGGTCAAAACTAAGATTCTACTTGTTAAGTCCCTTTTATTGCATATATTGTTATATATAGTTGCGAAGTTTTCTGCTATGGTGACTATAACACTAGGCATAAACTAAAGGGCATCTATAACAATTCAACAAGATATGTTTTTAATAAACGGTATTACGACAACATATCTCTGAAAAAATGGGCCTCAGCTTCGATAATCTCATTAAGTTCAGAACGCTAATCCTCTTTCATGGTCTTATGCAGACCCAGCAGCCTGAGTATTTGTAAAGCAGATTAAATTTTCCCAGTTCACAAAGAACAGCCATCCTGATTCGGCCCAGATTCTATTGCTTGCAATCTGAGCGCTCATTCTTCGTCCACGCCACTTTTCTATGGAACGCATTACCCATTACACTAAGGAGAAATACAAACACAAGCACATTTAAAATTTACCTTTTCAAACACTACTTGGCAGTGATACATAACATCGATATAAATCCAGGAGGTTTGTCAAATATTATGTATTGTTATTGTTTTTGTTAATAGTTCTCTTATGGATGTTTCCAATTAAATTGCATGTAGTCTGTCCTCATCTATCTAAGTTTACATTTTCTCTTGACCTCTAAATCTTTTAAAACCTTCACAAACTATAAGATGTTATCTTACTGTGAGCTTCTTCTTTGAAATAAATATATAAATAAACTAGCTGTCCCGGCAAACTTCGTTCCGCCCAAATTTGTTAATGTAATGAAAATAATAATTCCGAGCATGTACAATGCGCTTGCTAGTTTATGTAATTCGGCCAATTAAAATGCTTCATTCAAAAGTTATAATATTAAATGCAATAGAAATAAATGACGAAAAGCAATGTTGATTTGTTTCAATCAAACCGCAACGATTTTGACGTTTCGGCCAACCTTCCGCTTTTCACTAAATTGACCATGTGAGAAACATGGTAATTCAAGATTGATACTACAAATGCACAAACATCCGATTCGATTATACTTGCAACAAATTATTTGTCATAGTGAAAGCGAGACGCACAGGAAATCTTAGTCGCTTAAATACGAATGGCAAATCGTTCTGAATAAGCGAAATCTGCGGAATGAGAGTGTTTGCCTTTGGATTTTCCACTCAAAATCGTCACTTGCATGACATTTGATTTGAGATCCTTCACCACCAAATCAAACGCGTTCTGTTTCAAAGTCTCGGTGCATTGAGGTTGCGTAACAAAATTATAAATGAGCCGAATTTCAATTGTAAGCCCGGAACATCCAAAGAATTAAAAAATTCAACTAATCCCCATAAATTTTTGTTTTCACGACAAAAAAGGACCATATGTCCTTCCTTGGGCTCATGCGAATTTAAACCAAAAATCATAAAAATTTAAGGATTGGTTCCCGAGTTATGAGTGCGCACATACGGACGTCAGTCTTTTTTATATGTAGCTGTACCCACCCGGATTTGCTCATACCTTTCGTATTAAGTCCTGCTCACATTTCGCAAAGTCCTTTATTTGGAAAATGTCCGTTAATTATTTTAATGCTTCCACAACCCGTTCTCCTATCCCGCTTATGTTTTGCAAAGTATAAGGTATATTTCAATCTTGAAGCGACCTTACCTACCCATCCACAAATTCCAATCAACTCGGTAGAGCTGTTTCGGAGATCGGGAGCAGCGCCACCTATCGGGTCCAAAATTGTATCTTTTAAGATTGCCTAAGCCTGAAATACACCAATAGGAACAAAACAAAAGAAGAATCATAAAATTTGGCCCAGTAAGAACATTTTCCTTGGTTATGTTATTTGTGCCGGAAATGTTTTATTTGCCTATTTAAAATTGATTAAAAACTAATTTGGAGTTTTCGTCGAACAATTGTACAGCTATATATGAAATATGAATTACTGAAATGTCAAATTCAAAAAATTATACCTAGACAACCAACGCCAACTATACTATTATTACAATTAAATTTAATGTTGTTGATACAAAATTGATATGCAGGGAAATCTAACTTGTCGTAAATATCTCCCAGCGCCATCTATCGGGTCCAAATTTTGGCAAAAGCTTTCTTTTGTTTTAAGTGTTATATGGTGTTAATTTGAGCCAAATCGGTCCATAAATAAGAATTTTCAAAAAGCGACCCCAGCGCCCTCTATAGGGTCTAAAATAAACATAAACCATCCGGAGCACCACACAAACATATGGTGTAAATATAAGGGGGATAGCTTCAGTGGTTCAGCCGCTATCGTCGGTCATACATACGCACGAACGTTTTTATATATTAAGATAAAAAAAAATTAAACAACGAAATAAATATAAGACAAAAAAAGCAATTAAAAAGGATCAAAGGATCATAAATATTTCCAGATATATTTACAAGCATCTTCAGAACAGAAAATACAAAATATACCTTAAACAAAAAGGATCATAAATATTTCTAGATCCTTTTAGAAGTATCATTAAAAAAGGAAAGGGTTATAAACTTTTCTAGATCCTTTTCGTTGATATATCGGCTTCTTCGTACACGTACATATTTGATCTATTTAATTCTCACACTTTGCACTAATCTACAGAAAAATGCGATTATCTTTGCAACAAATTATTTGTCATAGTCTGGGTTGGCAAAACTACATCATTTTCAGTCGGCCGATGTAATCTACATAAACGATGTAGATTACATGTATTCTACATGTAGAAAACCATAATAATGTATTTTTGTAAATACAGTTGAACCCGTTTAAATGAAATGAGAAAAAATCGTTTTTAACCGGGTTTTTCATTTAAACGGACTTCGGATAACTGAAAAAGTACACGGGGACAAATTAAATTTTTCATATAAGCGGAGGTTTCAATTAAACGATTTCAAATAAGCGGGTCCGACTGTAGTAATTATGGACACGTAAAACGGAACAAAACACAAGCTGCAGTGATCAACATTTCTGCAATCACGTGAAAACGATTCCATTACTGATTTAAAACATATCAAATGAGAATGGTAAATAGTTTCAGTAAATTTAAACAACAATTTATCAATTTATATTAAGGTAGGTAGGTTTACGATTTTCGAATAGGAGAGCTTAGATCCAGCCTGTGGGATTCAAAAAGGTTATCAGTTCCCCAATACTACGTTTCGAGACCTCCTCAAGGGAGTCGAAAAAGGGTTTACCAAAAGATCGCTGTCTGGCCCTAGCTCCTTTTCGGCTGTGTCATTACAGTTTACAGCTGCGGCAGTGTGTATTATGTTATGTGGGATGTCCTAATCTAATTGCGTGTTCCCCTATTGGCCAATGGCCTGTGGTTATCGCTGTTATTTTGGCAATATCTTTTCGTGTTTTACTTAGAAGGTGGGTTGTTTTATCCTTGCTGTAGTTTGGCCACATCCTTCTAGATATGATACAGCTCGTCAGCATCCTCCTCCTCCATCTGAGGTTGGCCTTCGATATGAATTCTAGAGAGATCCTTGGTTTGACTGCTCCGAGCGGCATTTTAACAGATTCCGAAAGTGAATAGTGAAGGGCTGAGCCTCGCCTGGCCAGCTCGTCAGCATGTTCGTTGCCGCAAATGTTGCTGTGACCTGGAACCCAGGGTAACCTTGAACTTGTCAAGCGAGGCCAATTTTGAGGTTATGTTGACTGAGGCGATAGCCTTGATGGCAGCTTGACTATCAATGAAAATGTCTATCTTTTGCCTCGGAACTATGTTTTTGTGTAGTTTGATTTGACGACAGCCTCGCGAATTATATTAAATAATATTAGTTGTCATTTCATCACTTCCGGAAGCCATTTTGTTTTGTAGGAAAACGAAATTCTCTAAGTCATTGCTATAAAAATATCAACATGCAGAACTTTCCTATAATACCTACTACGTGAACAAAGTGCCCGACCAAAATACTATTTTGTTGTTGTCGGTTAAAACGTCTAAAAAATTGATCAACGTCTATTTTCTTTTGTGATCGAACGATTTTTGTATTAATTTGATAACGACGATGAATTTAAAAAAATATAATTTTGTTATTTTTATCTATATTTTAACTCATGAAATAATAGAAAAAAATAATGTTTTCTACATTATGTATTCTACATGGCAAATCAGGCTGAGTAATCTACCTCATGTAATCTACGTAAAAAACTTATGTATATTACATACGAGTAATCTACATGCTAACCCAGGTCATAGTGAAATCGAGACGCACGGGAAATTTAAGTCGCTTAAATACGAATGGCAAATCGTTCTGAATAAGCGGAATCTGCGGAATGAGAGTGTTTGCTTTTGACTTTTCCCCTCAAATCGTCACTTGCATGACATTTGATTTGAGATCCTTTACCATAAATAAAATGCGGTCCGATACAAAGTTTCGGTTCATTGATGTTGCGCAAGAAAATTATAACTGAGCAGACTTTCAAACCCAAATTATGTAGGTAACCCGGAACTTCTATAGAATTCAAAAATTCAGCTAATTCCCATAAAGTTTTGTTTTCACGACAAAAGGTAGCATATGTCCTTCCTTCCAACCAAAAATCATAAAAATCGAACGATCCGTTCCCAAATTATGATAGCAAAATCTACGGACGTCAGTCCCTTTTATTATGTAACTGTTCCCACCCGGCTTGCCCGTACCTTTCGTATTAAATCTTGCTCATTTCGCAAGTGAGTGCTTTATTTGGACAATGTCCATTAATAATTTGAATTATACCTACGACTCTAGGAATAGCGTTTGGTTTTATTTTTGAATGAAATCCGTCTTCCTATCGCGCTTATGTTTTGCAAAGTACCACCTATAGGGTCAAAAACTATCCTATCTTTAAAACTGGAGGCAACCATACCCATCTACAGAATTTCAATCAACTCGGTGGAGCTGTTTCGGATATCGGCAACAGCGCCACCTATTGGGTCCAAAATCCTATCTTTTAAGACTGCCTAAACTTGAAATACACCAATACGAACAAAACAAAAGAAGAATCATATAAATTGGCCCAGTGGTTATCGAGTTATATCGTCAGCGAATGAATTATAGGTATATAATACATATAAAGAAGATTATTATTGAAGAAAACTGAATTGAACTGAAAAACGAAATAAAGGACAACAATGTTGCAGATTTTCTGACTTTTATTTTTTCCTAAACCATCTCTGATTCAAGGGGAACAAAACAGAACAAAAATCATCGGTCGAGCCGTTCTGGAGCCTTTATCCGACTAACGCACAGCAATTGATTTTTATACAGGTGCGGGCCAGAAGAAAAGCCATCCGATGTTGTTTGGCTCTCATTTTTTTTTTTCTAAATGAAAAACTTCCATTCTGTTTCTTGATTATGTTTATTTGAACCTTTAGAATTTTATTGGTCAGGTCGAGAAGATGATATCGGCCGTCACAATTGATTCCCATACGGGCTCGTTTTATGGCATTTTTCATCACTTCGGCGAGAACTTCGGGCGACAGATTTTCGCATTCGTGTCAAATGTTGTCCTTGAGGGCTTCTAGGGTCTCGGGCTTGTTCACGTAAATACGGGACTTAAAAAAAACACACAAAAAAAAAAGTCTGGAACGGTCAAATCGGGCGATCTTGCGGGCCAGTGCAAATCGCCAAAACGAGAGATGAGGCGACCCGGGAACGCCGCATTCAGAATATCGGTAGTGGCTCGCGCAGTGTGTGTCGTAGCTCCCTCCTGTTGGAACCACATGTCCTCCAGTCCTAATTCGTCCAATTTCGGCAGAAAAAAAATCAGTTAACGTGGCCCTATAGCGCGCACCATCCACTGTTGTCGTTTGACCAGCGGCGTTCTCGAAAAAAATGGCGCGATGACTCCTCCAGCGTGAACAGCGCACCATGCAGTAACTTTTAGCGGGTGTAATGGCTCCTTGTGCATTACTCGTGGATTTTCGGTGCCCCAAAAGCGATAGTTTTGCTTGTTCACGTACCCGCTGAGGTGGAAATGAGCCTCATTGCTCATTATGATTTTGGTCGAAAGATCGAAAATTCGAAATTATTCCGCGTTCTTGGGGAGTGTATCGCTCCATGGCTTGTTCACAGAAACATTGGCGGCCATTTGCAAAAATAAGAGCATCTTCCAATAGGGTGATCTCTTTTGGCCCACCTTTATATATAGAGATAGAGATAGCTGTTTGTCTAGAAATGAAAAATTTGCAGATGTCGCCAATAGCAAATGCGTCCGCAAATATCCTTTGGCAGTGGTTTGACAATGAACAAATTGAGTGTTCAGGCGATTGGCAGATAACTGACAATTCCATTGTCAGATGGCCGTCTGGCGATTATCTGACAATGACTTTTCTGCAAATATTGCAACAAACACCCCTAACCAGTTTAACAATATAACCTGCTCGAAGCCAAACTATAAGTGCACCCCACTCCTGAAACTCAAGCCGAAGCTATAACCAAACTCATTAACATGAACGAGTTGATGTAAGACAATCTCACAAATTAACCGAACACCGTTTATATACCCATTTAGCACTCCGCCGCGGGGCTGCATCCGCACCTCACCAACGCGGTGACCTTTCCGCGGAATGGTAAATTCACCCCAGGTATGTGTTTTTCGTCAATTCCGCGTCGATTTGTATTGTATTTTGTGCGCCTATACTTCTGGGGCGTGTCCACACACTCAACTCGCTGAACTTTCAATTCTTCACCGGGCCACCGTACCACACCACAGTAGCAGTCACATCGACCGAACTAATCTCATATTCAAATTAATTCGAAGAGGGTGAGAACACCATTTAATGCCAAACAATGAATTAGTGGCGCCTCTCCAAATGAATCACCACACCAACCAGAGCCAAAGCCAGAGCCACACATTCGCTTGTTCTCAATCCGTTGCCGTTCGAATGCGGTAAATCATCTCGAATGCCAGCGACATGGCCGTAAAAAGCATGCGCTGCTCAGCGCTCAGCTGCTGTTGCGCGCTTTTCTTTTCGAAAAAAGCTTGAATGCCAGAGAGCGCATAATGAATTATTAACGAGACACAACGGACCGCAGTAGACCGAGTTTATTAACATGTTCTCTTCATGCATTTAACCCCAAGACAGATGGCGTTGCTATGACTATTCTAATGGCTGTTTGTTTTTGCTCTTTTTCTTTGCAGTTTTCAAGCGACACGACATTTCAATACACCATGCGCCGACACCAAATATAGGCTTCTCCAAGGTAAGTGCACCTATTTAGCTTAAGTTTCGGTGGGTCTTTTGTGTAAGTATTTTTTTTTTTTGGAAGGCCTTTGTCCACATTATCGCTTGCACCGCCGCGCCACTCGCCCATCGAGATAATTTACGATGCCGACTGATGAAGGTGGTGTTTTTGTTTTTTTTTTTTCGAAAAGTAACCGCTTTTGTTGGGCCCGTAACCAAAGCCATTCTCACGCCTGATGCTAGCGAAAACGGCCAAAACGTCTTAATAAATCGAAATGTAATCAGATTGGGATTTTTTTTTGGATGTTGTCGGTTCGGCCCAATAATTGGCCCAACTGATGCCATAAATCACGAAGGAAATTAAAAATGTTTTCTTAGATGTATATTCAGCCATTGTAGTCAATGATGATAGTTATGATGATGATGATGGAAAGATACACAGCGAGAGGCGATGTGAGAAGAGTTTCGTTGAACCAGAGTGCTCGCCCTTCGAGGAAGTTGGACTGCAAATGTAAAGGTTCGTTGCCTTTACATTTGCATAACAATGGGCAGGGCAGGGTGCGCGTGAAAAGGGACAGCGACGTTTATCCGCCGATTTGTTTTAAAGCACAGGCCTAGCAGGAAGTATCTGTTACTTTTGATGGTTTATTTGGTTGGTATATATAGCGAGTACCTAAACAAATCGGCTGAAAGTTCATGGGGCAGTTTTACGTACTCTGGACGTGATGATTGTCAAGACAATACTCTTATGCTTGTAGTGAAATTGTTGGACTGTCTTTGTGTGGATTTGTTATCGCATCACGGTCAAGCTAATTACCCAGTCTTTATGGATTTCTCTGATGTAACAAAGGGCTCAATGGAGCAACATTTGGCTTTGTTTCCATCGGAATCAACAGATTAATACAGAAGATATACACCAATTTACGCGGTCTATCTATACTCACCAATTTTCATGTAGATGGATTGAGCCGATAGGGTTTGATTTAGTAACATACATATATCTACCTGATCATATTTTAGAATTCCAATTCCAATATAGAAAAAACACAATTTTCAATTATTCAATTCTTTTCCATTTAAAAAAAAACGTATAGCGTATACCTACTTTATAAAAAAAACTTTTTTAGTACTAGATTTCTTGTTCGCTCGTTCAGTAAGTTTTGTTACTTCGATATTATCATTTTGGTTTGCTTAAGTTTATGCTGTTGTTTAACAAAACACTAGCTGACCCGGCGAACTTCGTTCCGCGCAAATTTGTTAAAGCGGAATCCGCGGAATAAGAATGTTTTCTTTTGAATTTTCCACTGAAAATTGTCGCTTATTGCATGACATTTGATTTGAGATTCTTCACAATCTAATCAAACGCGATCAGTTACAAATTTTCGGTGAAATGAGGTTGCGTAACAAAATTATAACTGAGCTGACTTTCAATTTCGAATTGTGTAGCGGTAAGCCCGGCACATCAGAATAATTTAAAAACTAAAAATTTTAAATAATTTTTGTTGTGTTGGAAGGGCGGTTCTCCATACAAAGTTCTATCCCCAATTCCATCCCTTAAACTTGTATTTTCACGACCAAAAGCACTATATGTCCTTCCTCGGGTCAATACGACTCCAGCGATCCATTCCCGAGTCATCTTCGCACATAGGTACGGACGTCAATCTCTTTTACATATAGATAGCTGTACCCACCCGGTATTGCCCGTGCCTTTCATATTAAACTCCGCCCAGATTGCGTAAAGTTTTAAATGTCCAATAAAAGTTTCAATTATACGTTTGAATTTTTTTGTTTTTGAATGGGAGTTGCAACAACCAGTTTTCCTATCCCACTTATCTTTTACAAAGTGCCACAAAGGGTCCAAAACTATCCTATTTTTAAAACTGGAACCAACCATACCAAAATAATGTCCGAACCATACACACCCATAAAATTTCATTAAATTCGGTTGAGTGTTTTAGGGGATCGATAAAAGCGCCACCGAAAAAAAAAAAAAAAAAAATCTATGTTATTTGTGGTTGGGAGTTATGATCCGTCAGGCAGGTTTATTTTAATGTTGCGGCAGTTGGTGGTTTATTTTAATGGTGGTGGCTGACCTAGCTCTGGTATCTGGTTCTTCTGATGGGTCTTCTTATACAGATCAGTTCAGATTTGCTCGTGTTGATTCGTATGCAGTATGCCGTATGCGCCATCTTAAGTAGTACTGGAATAGCTTCCTAATGTGGGCTTCTACTCTTCGTGCTGCTATGGATGGGGACATCGAGTTGCTGTGTGTGAATAATCCGTGAAAAGGCAGCTATTAGTTGCGTTCTCTAGCTGTGGTTGGTCGGACGTGAAAATGGTGAAAAGGAGTTATCCCATCCTGAGTGGTCGATCCTTAGGCTTAACCAGCTCTGATGCTTTTCACTTGTGATTGGCGGTCTTATATCTGCACAAAAAAGGACATGGAATGCAGAAACCTAAAACTAAAAATAATAGCGTCAGGAAAACTTAGCTGTTTTAATTAGTGGAAAAGTCCTTGAATCACTGAGTCGAATGCCTTCTCCACGTCTAGGAAGCATGCGACTGTAACCTGATGGTTGTTGAGAAGCATTGTGACATTATGATGAAATTTCATTAGCGGGTGTAATGTGGAGTGCTTTTTGCGGAATCCAAATTGATTGTCCGGTATAATGTTGAAATGGCTGCATACATCTTTTGCCCGCCGCAGAAATAGTTCTTCCAGTATTTTGTTCACTCTTCACAGGAGCGATATTCTGTATCCAGTTACCTTGCTACGGTCGCCTTTCATTGGTATGGCTATTAATTAGCGGTCTTCCATTTTGCTGCAAAGTAACAGTTGTTGATGCAGTTATTCATCATAATAGCTAGCAGATCAGGATGGTCTGTGGTAACGTCTTTGGGACGAAATTTGAAATGTTGTCCGGTCCGGTTGATTTCTTGGAGTGACTGCCATGAATTAATTTATTTC
Source organism: Cheilosia urbana (assembly GCA_946477585.1). Taxonomy (NCBI): domain Eukaryota; kingdom Metazoa; phylum Arthropoda; class Insecta; order Diptera; family Syrphidae; genus Cheilosia; species Cheilosia urbana. Next base: position 18,467,203 of record OX297853.1, on the reverse strand, counting down.
AGCTGCTTTCTTCCTGGGGATCTTCTGCTGGGTTTGTTTCGCTGAATGAGAGGCTTGTTCGTCGATACCTCTGACTGTGGCATCGACTTTTGTGAGAAATATTGGGTCGTCGGGAGGTGACGGTTTGAAGTTAACTTCGAAGTAGTCTGTTAATGCTTCTGCGTCTGCCTTTTCGTCTGCTGATGTGGTGGTTCCTGAATTTGTGTTGAGAACGGCCGGCATTTTCGGGCCTTTACCAATAAATACTGTTGATCTTCTTGGAGGTGGCGGGACCAGGCCTGATGTTTTGTAGCCTCTTTTGCAGTTGGACATCATTGAAGTGCTTTACTGCGTACCTGAACATGATGTTGGTGCAGTTTAGTTCGCTTGACACAGCCCGATAATCGCTGTTGACCGTATTCCATTCCCAGTCGTTTCCTAAGGCGTTGTCGATGGTGGTATTAATTTAATTTAATGGCACTCACTTAGACTACTAGTATTATTTATAACAAAAACCGCGTCTGAATTACATAAACACATCCATTATTTTGATTCCCTCTGTTCTCGTTTTTCTACCCTTGGATCTGGAAGTGTGTACTGTGTATTCTATTTGCTCTACCGAAGAAGAACATTTCGCAAAATAATCTTTAGAAAATCCCAGTTAAACATGACCTCCCGACTGGTCTCGGCAATTAGGAACCCAACTTAATGAGCCCCAGTTTTCCTAAACCATGCAGCATTTCCTTCGAACCAGGTCAGGGTTCTGGGCTTCCTCATAGTTCACGAAAATAAAAGTAGATGACGAATACGACATAACAGCGAAAAGGCTCCTTCAATCTCCATTCGGCACAAATATACCTACATCCAAACCAAGTCAGCAAACAAACACAAAACAGCAAAACTACTAAAAGTAATAAGGTAAATAAAAAATAAGCAAAAAAAAAAACAAAAATAGAAATAATAATAACGAGATCTCCTCGAGATGATAAATCACTCGAGCCTCGCTGCGGAGATCTATTGTGCAGTATTCATAACAATAATAGTTAAATATGCTATTACTCTTGCGCTCTGTTTCGCATATACACAGCTATACTCCGCACACACATCTATCTATACATCATTTATCTACGACGACCGACGAGAGGTAGGTAATGGAGAATTTGCAACGAGGCCCAACTAAGTGCCTCCATTAGGTATGGATACTCTTGTCTTCGACCCGGCCTCTTCGTGGCCCGGTCGCCTCGCCGGTCGTCGCTCGCCATGTATACAGCGAGAATTATTACCCAAAACATTTGTTACATATAGACAAGAACGTCAGTGGAAGTGAAGCTGAATCTGAAGCTGAAGTGTGCAGTGCAGAGTGCGGTGTATGCAGCCATGTTGTTTGGGGAAGGAGCTTTGCTAATATTATTTATTGCTCTCATGTTTTTCTGGCAACTTTACCAACCTTCTTTTTATTTATTTATTTTTTGGTTGATATTTCTTAGGCTTTGCCTATGAAAAAAAAAAGTAAGAGAAAAACTCAAATAAACATTTTAAGGGGTCATACTTTTGTGGACGGTTTCGTTATTTTTATTTTATTTTATTTTTTGGGAATTTATAGCCGCGGTGATTGCGAAATTTATGTTTAGTCACTTTAGTGGCAAGAAAACGTCAGTTTTGTGATCATTATTGGTTGTTGTTATTATCGTTTCGGTAGGTTTCACCGGGGTACTCGAGATTCGTTTGCGCTGCCACATGAGTGGCACAATTCCGTTTGAGAAATGGACAATGATTGAGTAAGTTCCCCCTGAGTGGTGCTATATGGGGATTTGCATTTTGACTAATCGGGTGGCGGGGTAATCGAAATTTATTGTCAAGTTTGTTGTAAGAGACAGTTTCGGTTTTAGTTTTGCGAAATGAGAAAGTTAAATATGGAGAGTTGACAAAGTTGGCATGATTTATAAGTACAAACGACTTCAGTTGCAGGCAGAAATATTTTAACAGAGTTTTCCACTGGAAATGAGCTCTGAATGTGACCAGGGTGACTGGCAGCGTGACCGTTTGTCGACTAAAGTTGCCATTTGGCACTTTTTTTCAGAGCCTGCTACAATTCAACTAAAAATGGAAAAAAAAAAAATAATTTGGCGAGCTCTCGAAAAAAGTGCCAAAATTGGAACTTTATTCGCACAACGATCACGCTGAATGTGATTATTTTTTTAAACGAAATTAACATTTTATGTAGAGGGCGCTGTGGTTGTAACATGTGGTTACTAGACTACTGACCGAGGAGTTCAAAAAAATTCATGGAACAAGTAAGGAGTCTACAACCGTCAATGTCAGGAATTAAAAAAAAAAAAAACGCTCGATGGAGATCATTTATAATTTGCAGGGTTGAAGCTTCATAGCTTCGGTTATTCGTGTTTTTCACACTTTTGGAGTACGTGATGCGACTGATCACTGACGATATAGAAGCTCGTATATTCCTTTATGAGGATATGCTTAAGCAGGCAGAGGGCTTCTTTAAACCAATGAAATTGTCCATGTAGATGGTTTATATCCAGCTCTTGTACAGAGGTTTATCGACCTACATGCTCTATTTACCTAATTTTAAATTTAAACATAAACTTAAATTCTAAGTCGGTTAAAGTCGGTCTTAAATGAAACTCCGAAAGCTTAGGGACATTAGTCTAGCATCAATCGTCACTAAAACTATGAAAAATTTAATTGGTATTTGGTGTTCGTATGAGAGGTAGCTTAGGTCAGATATAACTGCCAAACCTATCAAATTAGGGCTCTTTTTATAACAAGACCTTTTGAGGGCTATACAAAAAATCGCCCAAAACCGAAAGCTTAGGAAGTCGTGTTCGGTTGGGCGAGACGCGAGACCAGGGGGTCAGTTCTCGTTGTGTGAAAAAGTGAAACGAAAATGTTTTCACCCTTTCACCGCAATTTCGATTCTCGTTCTATGAAAAGGTTAAACCAAACTTCAAAATTTTTCATATGAATAATTTATTTTCACGGCCCCATTTGCAAGTGAATGTTTTTAGTGAGAGTTTTAAAATGTACAACCCTCTTTCATATAACACAGTGTGCGGTATTGAATTCACCACGATAGGTATTTTCACTAATTGAACGAAAATCGCATTTAAGTACAAAGTGAATCGAAAAAAATTAAAGCAATGCGTGAAAGCGAATGTGAAAACGATTTATTCGATTCACTTTTTCACAGAACGATAATTGACCCCCAGTACCCATTGACTTCCAATAGGAGGTAAATTGCTGCGAATGTGACAGTTATGAAATTGTGCATTGCAATGTGGACTCCAATCAGTGCTACCATATTGAGGGGAAAAGCATAAATGTTGGTGCTTTTTTTTAACGCAAAAAGGGGAAAACGATGTGGACAAGCTTAAAAAACCAGCCAAGTGCGAGTGTCATTCGCGTACCGAACATTCCGTACATCTTTAGCATTGGAAATTGCGAAGTTTTTTTTCAGATGATGTAAACTACCTACATGAAACACGAATGTAAACGCAAGAGTATGGAACACGCTCTAATGACCGAGAGTCTTTATATAGTGATTGACTGTATTTTTTTTTTTTTTTTTAAATCTTCTAAAATAGTAAATTTTCGGCAAAATATTCTCCGACTGATATAGGTATAGCTACGATCATGATCTACAAAAAGTATGTATCCATTTTTTTTTTTTTGTCAATCAAGAACAGCTTTTTGTGCGAATGAAAATATTTTTTTTTTTTTGTCAAATTACTAATTTCTCTAAAACCAGTCGATGTATCGCTACCATTGGTATGTATTTGTCGTTTAACTAGAGGTTATACCGGATGTTTTGTGAAAATTTTAGCCTTCTACGTCAATTAGTTTCTGAGATAGACTAAGGTGAAAAAATATACAATATATGTGAAACTTTTTTAAAGTAAAATTAAAAAATGCGATGACGATATTAGAGGACTATTACAACAAATGGAAAATTAAAATTAATCAAGAAAAAATACAAGCCATCTTTTTTACAAGAAAAAGAAAAGCTTGTTATATTCCAAGTGGTCCGTTACAGGTGAATAGTATAAGTATTAGCTGGGACCTTCCGTAAAATACTTAGGCATTTATTTGGATACCAAGTTGACCTTTGGAACGCATATAGCAAATACCCATAAAAAAAATTGCAATTGCCACTAGGATGCTGTATCCTTTCATAAACCGAAAGTCGAAACTTTCAACGGAAAATAAAATAATCATCCACAAAATAGTTTTTCAAGCAATATTGCTTTATGGATGCCAAGTATTTGTTATTATTATTTATCCTGTTTATTCGTTTATTTGTAAATTTATTATTTAATTAACTAGATTATTAATTTATATATTTTTATGTATTTATTTATTTACCTATTTATTTATTTATTTATTTATCTATTTATTTATTTATTTATTTATTTCTTTATTTATTAATATATTTATTTATTCTTGTATTTATCCATTTGTTTATTTATTTTTATTAGCTAGTCATTATAATTTATATATAATATATATATATATATATATATATATATATATATATAATTTATATAATTTATATATAAAAACAGTGTTTCAGAAGAGAGATAGAAATTATCACATCTCTGAATTGTAAAATGTGTGGTAACAAAACCTACTGTAAATTTACATAAGAAATAGAAATGATCTAATGCTCATAGGTACTTAACATGAAAGAAAACAGCGCATCGAACTTCTACGTTCATGCACAAAAATTTAATGTTCACATCGTCTGATACTTTGAAAACCTGCATTTTTGTTATTGAATCTATTTTATTTTTTTTAATTGCTCACATGGTAATAAATTCATTTATTTAATTTACGGCAAAAAAGGGCAACTGTATTCGAATTTATGGAAAAACTAACGCCTTTGTTGATAGAAAAAAGGCGAAAACAGTCTTCAAAGTCTGGGAACACTGACGCCAATCAGAGATTGAAGAAGAAGACTTACCACAACCACAAAATATTTATTTAAAATTCGAAACCTATAAGATTCATACAGCGCAGTGACGCCTCCCGAAATGGTTGTGACTACGAGTACAATTTCAAGCGTCCCAAACTTTTCCGCATGACTCTCTACCGGTTTGAAACGAGTACAGCCCAAATGTTCACTATAAACTTAGTTCTAGATAAGACCAATGAAAGCTAATCAAATCGATGCTCATCATGCATTCTGGTCTCAAACTGCACTTTTTGGGACTATGTATTTGAATTTGATGTTCAATCCCCTTTGGCCTACCAGAATGAATGTGGACTCTAAGTCAGATACAGGTACAAGCGCCCTAGACCAACCGCCTATAGAAGTTTTCCAGCTTAAGTAGACATTTCCTAATGCTGCAATTAATTATTATGCTCTTTCTCTCCTTGCAAAACATAATGATGCAATGAGCCACCTCCCTAGTAAATAAAATAAGAAAACAAAATAATTCTTCAACCTAATCTCATGGCTGTGCAATATTCTCAATGGCAATAATTGTGAGTGAGCGCACAAGTCTACTGACGGTGACGCTGTCTTGAACATCTGCGCTGACTGTTCAACTGAATTTTGTAATATTTCTGCTTAACCAGCTATTACGGCAGCCTTAATGGCCAATATTTATTTATTCAATTGCATAATAGTGGTTACGCTGCCTGCGAAGCTGATAGATTTAATGATTCTTAGAATGATAGCGCAGGCGGGGGTTACCTTTTTTTCCATCTACCGGGATCTTGTCTGAAGTATAATGAGTGAGGAATTATTTTCATTTCCATTTTCATGTTCTGCGATGTATTTAGTGTCAAAGGGGGATGCATTTTTCAATATTATAAATGGACCCATGGATACCTACATAATGCAAAACAAAAAAGTTGTTGCGAGAACTGTGATTTCAATTTGAGTACCTAAGCACGACAGTTCTTTGGTTGTTGTTTTGTTTAGCATTTTACATTCGGTGCGTAGGATATGACCGGGGATCGAAAAAAAAAAAATACAAAATGAGTATTAACACAATATGGACGGAACGCATTCTGGGCTTAGAGGTCCCAACTACCAAAGGGTTTCCAGCGGTAATTGTTTAAGTTCAATATTGAATAATGGAAAACCACAGCGTTATAGACATACCTCGATACTAAGGTAAAACTCACAATAGCGAAATTTTCCATATAAAATTACCCATTGTGAACTACAAAATATATAAGGGGAAGGTTAAAAATGATTATTAGTAGCGCCCATAGTTTACTTATACAAAATGGGGTTCGAAAATGTGGGTTTTATTTTGGAAAGCAATTGTGTCTTTTTCGCTCTATTCTTTTGCAATCGGATCTTAAAATTTGTCACTACACGAGAGCTTCAATATGTTGGTTTAACGGCTGCAACTTTTTCGCGGATGTTTTCTGGTATGACCTTAATTATATACATATATAAGTGGGTACAGATACTTGATTTAATGAATAAACAATAAACACGTCAACTATAATAATTCTTGATAAGTTTGAAATCAAGATTCCCTGATCTCATAAAGAACAATTGGAGCACTTTATAGCAGTAATAAAAACGTTGGCTGTACCCAGTGTTCCCAAACTTTGAAGTCTTTTTTTCTTTCTAAATAGCAAAATCATTAGTTTACGAGTCCCCTAAATTCGAACTAATATACCCTCCCTCACCCACTCCCACATCAAGTGAAATTTGCTTTATTTTCAAATGACAAAATGAAGGAATGTAAGCCGGTTTAAAACAAGCTATAACATAAAAATGACAATGATTTTCTACACAAAAATTATTACGTTGGCTGTTTTGTTTTTTCATATTTGCGCTTGATATTTCGAAAGCATTTGACAGAGTTTGGCACCAAGCTCTTTTCTCGAAAATGCGTGCCTATGGGATCAACGCGTCTCTTCTTCAATGGATTAGAAACTATATTTCTGGCCGTTCAATTCAAGTTGTGTTGGATGGTTTCAAGTCTGCAAATCACCATACAAATGCTGGTGTTCCACAAGGTTCTGTTTTGTCTCCGACACTCTTTCTCATATTCATCAATGATCTCTTGTCTATTACTTCTAACATTCTTTCGCTGATGATAGCACCCTCAGTTTTTCATATTCGTTCCCTGACTCACATCCCTGCTCTTCGGCCGTGGAACTGGAACGGCCACGCATGCTTAACTCATTAAATTCCGATCTTGACAGCATTATAAAAATACAATCATAAAGCATAAAAGTACAATCAATAGAGTGGAATTTAATGCTTCCAAAACACAATGCTGCCTTCATTATACTGCTTATCGTTAAAGCGAAACCTGAACCCTCACCCATTATCCATGAATGGGACTTGCATCGACGAAACCGAACGACTTTCCATACTTGGTATATGTGTCAACGACAAAGTCCGTTGGAATGACCACATATACGAAGTCGTCAAAAACGCTGCGAAATTTCTAGGTTTCTTAAATCGATGTAAGAAGTACTTTACACCCTCCAACTTAGCTCCAACATACAAGGCCTTGATTCGGCCTAAGCTTGAGTACAACGCTCATATCTGGTCAGGTGCACCAAAAAATTCATTGCACCTACTAGACAGAATTCAAAAGCGCGCGATAAAACTTTAAGGTGATAGAGATATAGCGGAGTCTGTTGACCCGCTCGAACATCGCAGAAGTGTCTCTTAACTTTCCTTATTTTATCGATATTTTCACCACCGATGCTCTGATGAAATAGCTAACTGCATTCCGCCCCTTCAACAATTCTCTCGCAACTCCCGTCACACATCGAATGCACATCAGTTCACCCTTAAGCCTACCTTCGGACGTACTGTAAAATATGCAGATTCTTTTGTGAGTCGAACAACACGCATGTGGAATGCATTGCCTCACACGGTTTTCCCCTCTCATTACATACAGCCCACAATTGTTTAAGACCAATGTGCACCAGTACCTCTTCTCCATCCTCCCTATTAACCCTTTCACTCGTGCTGTGCATTAGCATTATAAGGGAACAAAAACCCCTTGAGCACTAGTGAATTATAAAAAAAAAAAAAAAAATAGAGGCACTCCGGGAGTGCCGACAGAAGTGATAACTTGAACAATTACGTGTGTATTTTTTGAATCGTCAGGAAATATTTTATTGCGCAGGAAGTACTTTTAAATAAATGTTTTTCTTTATTTATTATTATAAGCTTCTACTACAAAAATTATGTTAGATTTTTCATTTTCATTTAAGTTATGAATTCCCCAAACAAAACAGGTAATTGAAATAATTTTGGTGACAATCAATTTGTCGCCGCCATAAATTACCATAGTAACATATTCAAATAAAAATCATAGTAGATTAGAATCTGTTTATTTTTTTGATATCTAGATGTCGCTCCTTTCGTTAGAGAGAATCATATACCCAAAGGTATGCAATGCAATTACCCCTTAATGTAAGTGTCGCATATGCAAAGACATCGATCTATCACGAACAATAAATACTTCCAATCATTGACAACTTAATCCAGCGTCATTAATCAATTCCAGTCAAAAAGAAAATCATTCCCAAACAGATCAAAAATCAGAAATTCCTACTGCTCCTACTTGTTCTCGTACTCCAAAAACTTATAAAGTTTATAACTCTCTAACAAGAACTTGCGACAGTGGTCTGTTTCTAGAGTTTCGACTTTTTCTATATTTCATGAACCGGTTCTTTTACCTAGCGTTGCTTCATGAATATTACTATTATTTGTATAGTACACCAACTCTTAGGGTGGCAAGTTTACCACAGTTTTCTTTTTCTTGTTTCGGTAATTATAACACAAGCTACTGTGCCGTAAATGTGCACAAACCCAAAATCGTGGATATAATTTGTCGGAATGAAGCCTGGTAAAATTAAGTTATGAATTCCCTATACAAAACAGGTAATTGAAATAATTTTGGTGACAATGTCGCTGCCATAAATTACCATAGTAACGTATTCAAATAAAATCATCGTAGATTAAGCTATAAATTACCTACCCCTAAAAGTAAGCAATAGTATAAAAGTTTACAACTAAAAGTATGCAATCGGTGTCGGTGTCGCGAGTTTGCTAATTTTTGCCCATCCAAATAGTGCCCAACGCGCCTAAAGAAGTTATCACTTCAATAAAAAATTAGTTTGACTATTTCACTATGAGTAAGCTTTCACACAGATTTTCGTCTTGTTTACGCATTTTTCATTACAAAAGAGCAAACATTTTTCACTTTTACCTTCAATCTGGGATCACTGGATGCACCTAAGCAAGGTTTTCGGCAGATTTTCTCCAAAGTATGCCTTTGAATAGACAAAAGATGCAAAATTTTATTTAAAAAAAGTAGGTAATACCATACAGCAAACTAGAACGAAAAATTCCATAATAGATTTAGGCGTAGCAAAAGTTGAGTACATATACAGCAAATCCTTGGCAGAGAGTAAAAGTGTTCAGGAATGATGTCCACGACAATAGTTTTTCAAATTATCGGTGTGGATATTAAGGCATTAGAGCGGCTCGTAAGGTATATGAGTAGGACCACAAGGGGCCCATCAGAGGCCTCAGTGAAGAGTGTAAAATCACCCTCACCAACCGAGCTATATGAGGAAAGCTAGAGGCACAAACATATAGGCTTTCCGAGAAGAAAGACCGCTTCATCGAGGAAATAGAGAGGTGCTACATAGAAAAGTATGTTTGGAAGTCTTACCAAAAAGTAAAAATAACTTATCGATCACACAAGACCTGTCGACATGAGCAAAGGAACCTTGTAGTCAAGTCACAGGCGGTTTTGGAGAAATGGAAAATCCCTTCTGAAGACTTCGTTAAAAGGCGGAGACCACCGCAAATACTCTATCACGGTAGAATTTAAATGACAAACGTGAATGTCAATTCAAGTGCCATACATGTGTACCGTACATATTAGCTAGCTCCTGCCAGAGGCGTACGCACGAAGGGGTTCATGGGCTTGCCCCACCCCCTCCCTCTCAAAATTTCTAGAAAATAAGCTCAGAGAGCTGTGAAAAATTCTTCGATGCATTGCCAAACATTTTATCAACAAAAGTCCAGCTCCTGCTGAATAAAACCTCCTTCTCGCCGACACTATTCCAGTTCCAGTGATAAGCCCCCCAAAAATTCATTAGTACTACCACTCAAACAAGTTATTTAGCACCACATCCAGAGCACACCCACATCTGCCATCCACTTCTCCACATTCGACTATCCACTCCCTCTCGCATTAACTTTACGTCTAAATTGTTGAAAATCCCGCTGCCACATCTCTTCGGTCTGTCAGTCTGTTACATTTGATTTAATAATAGTCCGGCCCTTTCTGCAAAGCACCTCGCATCTGTCTGTTAGGCTGGTCCCTCTCGGGAAATTATACGAAATTTTCTAATCAGCAATTTTCATTTCGCCGCCGCCGCCAACATCCATATAAACACACACCAAAAGAGTACCACTCCGGGCGAGTGGTTCGGATTTGGTTCCCATAATCAAAACAAAAACAACTACGGATGTACGGTTGGTCGTATACAGAGAGAGATGAAGAAGAAAATTTCACTAGGCCTGCCTCCGCCATTGCCCCGCGCTCAAAATGCACCCAAAGGTAATTACAAATGGGAAATCTACGCTGGAAATGTGTTATATACGCTCTCTGGACCACAGATTACAAGCCGCAGCTATTTGGTCTTTGCCACAACAGACATAGAAACGCAAAGTATCTGCAGATACATACCATCCAATTTTTTGCTGTTTCTCTTGTTGCCCTCGTCGCTGTTGCAGTTGGTCTCGCTGTCCTGATGCCAGATAACGTTGGATACTCGTATACCGTGGAAACTAGGTTACCCGAGTGGATATGCTACAAAACAGTCATTTTGCCCCCAAGGAGTATCTGTGCATCTCTCGCGCAGGAATTGTGCTATTAATTAGTGAATGAAAAAAAAAGAAGCATATTTATCGCTCGACAAGACTAGGTATATTATACTCGTACCCACATTGGGGCAAAGTGAAAATTGCTTGACCTCTTCCTTTGGGGCGCGAGCGATCTTCTCTTGCAGATCTCGCATTGCATTTTGATGTGCGCCTTCCCCAGTGGACACATCCGAGAGGAGTTCTCTCTAACAATGATGACGATTCGTCGACAAGAGGAAAACAAAACAAAAAAAAATCTGAAAACCCTTCAAAGAGCTCAACTCCCGAGAATCAATCTCGCTGTGGCACTGTGAGCTGAAATGTGGCCTCCTAATGATGTCTTCCAGAAACAACTCTATTAAATTGATTTACGTAGAAAAAACTATATGCACAGCAACATCGCGCTCTCTCTTTCTCGGTGCGCGCCAGAGATCGATCTACATTCGTGACTGAATTAACTATGCGCGCGATGGGGTCCAGGGCTGCAGAGGAGCTCTAGGATTGCGAACTGGGGTTACACTGTGGTCAATGATTAAATAATGGCTCACCGGATGGATGGAGTTCTTTTCCTTATGCAAATAAGGACAAGAGTGTGATCTGTGATGAGGTGCAATTGGGAGAAGGGCGGCCCGCAGACCGCACATATCATAATTTGTTTGGGGGTTTGCTTTCCTTTTTTTTTGGGCGATGGAATTCCGCTGATTTATTGCCGGTTCCCACGGTCCACTGTGAGTTGATCTGATTCTGATTCATAATGCCACTTAATGTCACTTTAACCAGGGATTTGAGTTTTCTGTGTGTTTGGGTCCACCCAGTGGTTTGCGGGTTCCCACACTCGATATACGTCAATCGCATTAGCACGGTTTATGCAGCCCAAAAGTGGAATGAGAAATGAAGGGCAAATAAGCGAATTAAGCGTCGGCTACTGATGAGTGCCCTATGTGAGTCCTGTCGGAACGAATTTGATCAGGCGGTGGACTTAATCTGGTTCGTAGTGGGTATGTCCTTTCGGTGGGTCTGTTCTCTTGCTCTTATGAGAATAAGGACAAATGTCAGCGTTATAGTTGTCTTCCAAACTATGTCACGTCTGTGGGGAATATATTTTCGACTATATGAGTATGTGGGTTATGAAAAGTCGGCTTATTAAAATCCAGTGAAAGTAAAAGAAAGTTTGTAAAGCGCCGGGGTCCCTCTACTATTTGTGAGTATCTGAGTATAGAGTTTTTTTTTTTTTTTTTTTTTAAGACAAGAACATTTTTCTGTGACACTTTTCCCACACCTACTTGTGACAGTTGTTTGTCTTTACTTTTAGTTACTTACTTACTTTTACTGTTTGTGGGGAGCAGTGTTGGCACGTAAAGACTTCTTTTCGGAGTAGATTCTCTAAAAAAAAGATAAAATTTCTTTGCATTAGATTTTTTTTCAAACAAAACCAAGGTAAATAATAAAAATAACATGAACAATAAAAAATTATTAAGAACGAGTATTTAAATAAAACGGAAAAATTAATTAATTCATTAATTTTGTTGTAATATTTTCTGATCGGGATAAATTTTTTCGATCGAGATGTAGTTACATACAAAAATGCAGTAGATTTATTTTTTTCCAAGTAGATTTAAATTTCGAAAAAAATGAATTACTGCAATTTGGGGAACGCTAGTGGGGAGAGGACGGACAGTTGACTAATTTTTTGTGGCTACAGGCTGAAATGGGATTCCACCTTAGCCCTGTCAGCCGTCACAACTATTAGCATTAAATGGCGAAGGACAATTTGAATAACCAGAAAATACTTCTTAACGACGGCCACTGATTGGCACCAGTGTTTGAAAAGTTTAGCCGATAGTTTTCTCTCGCTGTATTTTTGATGACACCAGCTTTCACGAAAACTATTACAACAGTACCAACTGATACTAAGTACCTATTAGTAGTAGTAGTGATAGTAGTGGTAGAATTATTACCCAATAGCAGTAGAAGTAGCTTTCAGTGGCAGTAGAAGTAGTGGTATAGTATCAGAAACAGTAGGTAGGTAGTAGGAGTACTGTTGAGAACTAGAAATAAGTGTGGCAGAAATAATAATTGTATTAATAATAACAATACGATAATATAAAAGGAGTTGTAGTAGATAGTAGTAGTATTTGTAGTAGTACCTAGTATTAATAATGGTATTAGTGTTAGTATTATTTGTACTAAAAGTATTAGACAGTAGGTGTATTAGTGGTACTAGAGGTAGTTCTCAATAGTATTTGCAGTATTGGTAGTGGTAGTAGTGAAACTAGAAAAAGTAGTAAGAATATTGGTAAAAGTAGAAGTAGTTGTTGGTGAAACTTGGACTTGTAATAATAATTGTGGTAGTAGTATTGTGTATTGAAACCAGAAATATTAGTAGGTACGGGTACTAGTAGTAGTAGTAGGAATAAATACCTAAATAATAAAGCTTCCTGCTCATTTTCCTGTTGTACTATAAGCCTTAAGATGCTTTAATTTGTTTCAACGTTCTTCCAACTAATCCTTTGATGGAGTACCAACGGGTCACAGCTTCTACCTTTCTACAAAATGCGCCTAAGAGAAAAATATAAAAATACAGAGGAAATTGCTAATGCGCATCTAGGGAAGTTTCAACTCCTTTTGAAAAGACTATAGATTGGCTGAACATTGTGTATCGATCAATGTCAACAATTGATTACCGGTCCGTAAAAAGTTCCAACGGGACGAGTATTGAAACGATTTCGGAAGGTGCGTTGTGTTGCAATTGCAATCGCAGAATATTTTTGTTCGAAAAACAGACCTCGACAGCAAATTCAGGCTTTTTAATATTCCAACGCTTGATTGCTACTGTCCTGAAAAGTAACAAAGCTTTAGAAACACGCCTCTCAAATGAGTCCACTCCCGCCCCAAAACGATTCCTTCCTACAGTCAGAATCGCGTCAGAACTTTAAAAAATGAAGTTTTGTTCCTGTTCCTGCACTCTTTAGTCAAGACTATAGTAGACATCCCGCGAGTGGGATGTTGCGATCAAGAATATAGCTAATCTTATTTCTATGCTTAGGTACCCCACCGTGTTGGCAACTTGCTGAGAAACACATAATCAGGGTTGCCAGTTTGGGAGTTTTCCCCCCAGATTTAGGTGTTTTTTTGCTTGACGGGGAGAAATTGTTTAGAAGGAAATCTTGCGTATAAATTCCTACAAGATGGTTTCAGAAAGCAACATGTGATGACATTTTCATCGGGTGTATTTATTTGACGCATACTTTTGCGTAATACATACGAAACTCCTACTTTTAAGTGGTATAGGTATAAAACATTTAAAAAAGAAACTGACAAAAAGTTTTTTTTTTTTTTTGGAAAAAGAAGCCAATCTGGTGGTTTTTCAGACCTATCTGGGGGATATATTTTTACCGTCTGGCAACGCTGAACATAATCCGCATATTATTTGTTGAGATGCTGAATTTTGAAAATGGCTTTAAAACTAGGTTGCTGGACTACTAAGCAAGGGGTCTGAGGCTCGATACCCAAAAAAAAAAAAAAAAAACACCTAGGTACATATTGATATTTGTTTCACCACCTTCCTGAAAGCCTGACAAACATCATTGAGTATAATTGACCTTCTAAATTCAGCCGTTATCAGAATAAAGTTCAAGGTCCATTCCATTCTTCTCAAAAAAACCTACCTACTTGCACAAACGAGTGGTTGTAAACGAACCTGTTGCGCCATCTTTATTAAGGCACTTGTGTTTTTTATCACAAACTAAACCTCTATAGGATTTTAATTGAAGCAGGACTCGAAAGGATGTATATTTCAATGAGGTATTTTCTGAGCTAATTTTCGCTTCACTAACTTTATAAATATTTTGTTTACCGGCGGGACCTACTTTCGCATCAATGAGCTTATTGCAATTATGATTACAACACTGCAGCATCGCCGTCTTTTAGGTATACTGATCTTCTAAGTTTTGAACAAAGGTGACCAGGGGCCGAAATACCGCATCCGGGAGCGAGGCATACGTCACTGAATTTTTGCAGATTTTACAAGCAATGCAAAAACAAATTCAGTAACGTAGTACTCGATCACGGATGCAGTTATTCAACCCCTGGGTGTTTGGCTAATTTTCACCCACTCTTATGATCGTAACTTGTTCGATAGACCAACGGAACCACGAGGAAGTGTGGAGGAGGTACACGAGTAGCAGACGCAAAAAGGAAACTCAGTAATATTGGCAATTGGCAGCTAACTCAATAAACTCGTTGATGAACGCTGAGAAAAATCGTTTAGTCTATTCGTCGATCGCAGTACGATCGCTGTGGTTGCATATTATCAAAATCCGGCGATCACCAGGTTCATTTAGGACTGTTAAAGTACGAAAATCGAGGAGTCGCATAGACAGTAGTATTTCCGGGAAACTGTGCTTGACGATCGTGTTAAAAAATCTTCCTCGATGACCGTGGAAATGAGATCTCTAAGTTGAATTTTGACTACAGATATCGTACATGAGTTTTTTTTATATGTTTTGAACTGTTATACAGTCTTGTTGATGCGCCGCCAAAGTTTATAAAGTCATTTTTACTGTCATTTTGAGACGTCATATAAAATACAACGTGAGATCGATCCTTCCTAAACGTCTTTATGTGATCGTTGCTCTTGAACCCAAAAACTCACCCACTTGATATTGTGCACCTTAGCACAGCTACCTACTCTCAATTGATTTTTATTTTTATTCTTACTTATGCTCCTTGCAGCACTATTAAAACATTTTCATCTTTTTCCACTTCTAGGCCCTCTCGGGATTCCTCATGATGCTAACGCAGAATGGCAAACTCCTCTACATCTCAGACAATGCAGCCGAATACCTTGGGCACTCAATGGTAAGTGTTTTGTAATTTCGTTTTATTAATCCCAGCTATCCCTATCCGGTAGAACGATTTAACCCCGATGCGGGGCCGCTTGCCCCTTTCATATGCTCGCCGATTGCGGGAGCCTCTGCTACTTTCTCACAGTCAAACTGCGGTGCTCTGCGCCATAAACTTGTATCAATTTCCAAATTGAATTGTTTGCAATTTGGGCGCCGCTCGTCCCCTTCGAGCGTAAAATCAATTTGCAACAATCTTGCAGGGAGCTCAGTCGTAGGGGGCTAATATAACAGAAAAAAAACCATAGCGGGCATCTGCAGCTGTCAAAGTGACAAGGGATTTGCCTGTATATATGATTTCGAAACTTTATACTTATTTTTCTTAAACGAAAAAGAAAGACTCACCGAGATCCTAATCGGGACAGCTTTTACATTGCCGCACGTCAAACTGTTGCACCATCAGGCAAAAGTACGTTTGTTTTTTCCCGGATTTTCGTTGATTAATTTCCACTCGCACAGAGTCGTCTATAGTTAGGCAGAGGGAATTGAAGCTGACGACGACTGCCTATATATACCTACCCACATAGAAGCAAATGACAATTTTCAGTGGTCTTGCTGTGAGGTATGACTCTGGGACTGCACTTCTGTTTTTATGCTGCGCTGATACGAGTACGAATACGAGTACGAGTACGAGTACATGGCCGGGTTCACGTTCAGTGCGGTTAATTTAGTTTTTATGTGCGAGCCAACAATTCACCACGAGCTGGGTATAGCTTTTCACTTGGAGCTGTTGCTTTTTGGAGGACATGTGTTGCGATTTGTCTACGCTTGCATTTGGATTACCTGTGCTGGCTATGAGTAAGGTTCATATGTATGGCAGATTGTTACAGGCAATAATTGCCATGGGTATTGGGTTGGGGGTGAACGGTTAATTGCTAAAGTGTGCAAAACTGGATGCAGACGGAACGGAATGTAAATGTATTACGTGGGCTTGAGAGATTCCGTGATTTTGATATTTGGTTCACTGTGGAAAGCCAAAAAACAAGAGTTAGGAATGCCTCAAATTTGAGTGGAAGTGGACAGACAAATAACATTCACTTTTGAGAAGACGTTCCATGAGCTAGTTGCGGGTGACGAGTGAACGTACTATCGCAGAAGTGCAGCTCCTCACCAGAAATAGACTCGGACTCAGTTTCAACAGTCTAGTGGCAAGTAACAACTGGATCAATATTGTTTTCAAAATGTTAACGACCGTGCAAAGCAGTTTTGTATCCGCAGTGGCCAGGGCCCCAAGTTCCATCCCCGGAAAAACACAAATTACAACTTCAGATTTTTTCCACTGCGCCACCTCTCGGCAAAGTGTGACAAACATCCGAGAGTACAACTGTCATGAAATAGCTTCTCAATTGGCCGTTTGGTCTCGGCATAAAATTATAGATCCCTTCCTTTGGTTCAAGAAATGAAAAACTCAAACAAAACGAATAGTTGTAAGAAGCTGGTCCAAAGGGTCCTTAGAGACCTGTTGCGCCAACTATTTATTTTTCTTTTTTATAAAGCTATTTTTGGGTTCGATTTTTTTTCATTTACATTATTCCATTACAAAGGATGTCCCAAACTCAAGCATGATTTGAATCTGGCGCCATTTGTGCGGTAAAGTACTGCCAACAAAAAAGAAAAAGTCAATGTGACAGCTGACAGTTTAGGGTTATTAAAAATGGGGCGCTACAAGAAGAAAAGATGGCTTTTCATTGTTAGACAATACTTTTTTTTTAAATAATGAGGGTTTTGACACCTATAGTTCGGATTGTTAGCGTACTTCAACGATGAAGCTCATTTAGACCAGAAGACTTTGTCACTAGTCAAAGCTGTCGAAATCAGATCAGAAAGTCCACAAGTGACTGCTGAAAAATAAATGCATTCTTCTAGCGTCACTGATTGATGGGGATATGTGGCTGGAAGGATCATCAGCCTCTATTGAATTCCCTCACTATTGGCAGCATCTATTTTTTTTTTTTTTGCACCGATAATAAAACAAAATGGCGGAGTTTCAAAAAAATCGTAAAGGTCCAGCCGAATGAGGATTCCGAGTTATGAGTCTCAGTATTGTGTGTTTATTGTGCTCTCCATTGGTAGTACAGCTTTTTCGCGCCAATTGTAGGATATGCATGTGGAGGACAACGACATGTGATATCAACAAAAAGGTGCGTCAAATGCCATAAAGCCCGAAAAATAATTAAATTACAACACAACCTGGTTGTGTAATTTCTCGTGTTGGCCGCTCAGATCACGTGGCTTAAAATTTGCCGTAAGACATATTTCTTTGGCATTTTGAATAGTCTACGGTTTTTGTGAACAAGCCCATAGCCATTTACGCATGAATGAAAATTTGTTAGCAGAGTGTAGGTCGATCGATAGGCAATTAAACCTTTTTTGACCTCTGTAATTCAAAGCTTGGGTTACTTATTTAAGTCAAGTATAGAGAATTAGAATATACATAAGTAGGCGCACAGTTGTAAATACAAATTAATTATGCGACTGAAAGAAAGTACCAGATTTACCAAATTCAAATTGTAATTGTATGAATTGATGGTAAAAAACAATTCATAAAAAATTATGCCTTTTTCCTAAAAATTATTGAAAAGCCTCAGTTGGCATCATTGCACCCAATTGTTAAGGGCGTCTTAAACAACGTTTACTAAGCGGCTCGATCTTGCTTCTCAAGTACCTGTTTAGCTTTTCGAACCAGTGATCCTCAAAAGTAAATGGAGAACCCAAAGCAAAACCCGTGAATCTCAACCAATTAAATACAAAATGTCAACCCAGACGTGTTTTTCAACTTAGGGGCATATTTCGGTTCTACTTTTAAATACTTTAAGACCGCTTATGCGCACTGGATGACACGTCTGGACTTCTTCCCATTTTCAGCTAAATCCAAGCTTGCCGCTTCTGCATATTCAAAACCAAAAACGGGGCCCACCGCTTTTGTCTTAATAAAGTGTCATTCAGGGAACTTTGACAGCCGACCGCGGCCATGTTTGAAAATATTTTGTGTCATTCTGCTGTCAAGTCCATCATTTGTCCATGATGTCGCTTTAAAGAAATCGTGCAAATTTATAACAAGAATTTTTGTTTCGTTATCAAAACGTTCCGCCCGTTTTCTATTTTCTAATTTTCAGTCGTAATTGGTAATGTTGTTGACATAAAGCTCACAATTGGACGAAATATGAAGAAATTTGAGGAAAGTGGTTCAGGTTCAGTGACTGATCATTATGGGGTTGTCTCGAACTCTAGGTTCTAAAAACAATTCGTTATAATCAGTAATGTTTGTTTAATTTTATCTTAATGCGAGTTGATGAATCATATTTTTAGTCAATTCGTCAGGAGTATAAATGAATAAACTTGACGGTTCTCCAACGCGCCATGTGAAAAAACCGGATTTTCTAGATCCAACCCACAAATCGACATTGTTTGACCTTGTGACTTATTAATAGTCATGGCAAATGCCAAGCGAATTGGAAATCGCAGACATCTGAAGGGATCATTGGGATTCGTGGCAGGAAAACAACTTCACCTTCAAATTTGCCGTTCAAAATTGAAGCTTCAAAAACATAATAATATAATAATATTTCCTATGACTAATCTTGTGTCGTTGCATAGCTTAGGTGCATTTAAATTTCGAGCAAAATGATAGGTGATACCGACTGCAGCGTCATCTGCCGGGGTGATTTTTGAATCTAAACCATCCATGGCGCCACCCAAAAGCATACAAAAAAAAACATTGAAATCGGTCTAGCCGTTTAGGAGGAGTTCAGTGACATACACACGTACAGTAGAATTATGTATATAAAGAAGATATTTCCCAGAGTATTGTTCCAAGCCAACGCCATCTTTGATTTCGCTTTTCGGTTCTCTTTTCCGTATGAATAGGCTAGTGTCAGAGGAAAGGCGTGTCACTGCAACTGTCACCAAAAACACATATATTCGCGTTGCCAACAGAAACGTTTATTCATGCCAACTTCGTATTTATTTGGAAATGCAAGTAGGAGTTCGTTGGGCCAACGGACGTATGAATCAGCGTTACCAAAATACGAAGTATAATAAAGTCGCAGGAAAAAGTGGCCGAGAGTTTAAAAAGGGTGCTATACAAAAAAAATAATAATAATAAAAATAACAAAGCAAACCAGAAATCAGAAATAAAAATATTACTTTGAGATAAATAAAAAAGCCCCTGAAATGTTTAAAAAGTGTTCAAATGGCGACTAATGTCCATCGGTAACAGTGGTATACGAATACTTTTCAAATATGAAATTTAAAGTACAAGGTTGTTCCGTCAAAGTGTCTATAATAAGGAGTCTTCTTAATTTGACAAAACGTCCATGCTGATTGGATCAATTGAGTCAACTTAAAGTCAACGAGAAGAGAACAAAAATAGCCAAAAGTCATTTAACAAACCTAGGTTCAATTTTGTGTCATTTCTGTCAATTTTGTGCATGCTTACTGACGTCTGCTATAGCCAACTAGCTTGTGCACATTTATTTATTTATTCAGAGTATACCCACACTCAGAAAAAATCATCGTACTGCCAACAATTTTCGTTGGTTAAAATTAACCCAAATGTAAACATTTTCAATTTATTAATGAAATTGTTGGCAAGGCCGTAAGAAAATAGTTACGAAGAGCATATTTTTTTTCTTACTCAGATTTCTTGATTCTTGAAAACTTAAAAACAAGTTCTTATTTTCAAAAATAATTGTTGAAACAAGAACTTATAGCTTAGAATTTTTAAAAATCTCAAAATTCTTCGCTCAAAAACCTTTTTTTTTTTTTCTGAGTGTACGCAAAAACAATGACAATTGGCAGTTCAGTGCCCTTTCTAATGCCAGCCAACCACAACTTCTAAGGTTAAGTCCAATGTCTATATCTAGCCTCTTTGCAAAATACTTTAAGAGTCTGCAGTTATTTTTATTTTTTTTTTTTTTTTTTCATTTTAAATTCATTTTTATTTAACTCTTTCTTTAACTTGCAGAGAGCCTGCAGTCTAAAAATAAAAGTATCTAACTCATATAATAAACTTCCAAAAGCGAGTCAATATCCGCCAATCCCGTAGAGTTCTTACCAAAACCTCATTAGACGCACCCAAACTATACCTACGGTCATGACTCCAATTCCGCTTCTATACTTCTGCGTCAAATACCTGGTATTTCAATTTAGACCCACCTCCAAAATGTTTCCTCCTATACTCACATGTCTAACAGTAGCTAACCACTGAAACCCCCAAGCGATGGCAGGAATTTTAAAATAAAAATGTCCCCTCCCGCAACCTCGCTCAATAACTCATTCGCGTTGATTAATGCAATTGCCCGGCTACAACAGGCAGGCGTCGTAATTACCTGACTACACGTATAAATGAAGTGTCAAGAAGTGACTTAATTTTTATTGGAAAATTTGAGCTCCACTCTGTGAACACACCCACTGTCAATGTTTGCTCTCTGGGTATGGATGTAGCCCTTTGGCGTTTTTTGAAGTAACCCTTACCTCGCCCGACAAATGCAAAGCCCCCCCATCTGTCATTTCGATTCGAATATGGAATAAATTCATATTTCCTCATAATCTCGAAATGTGACACTTCAATGAGTGGTAAGTGCCGAGTTTAACTAACCCACTTGTGGCTTTTGTTGTAAGCTGTGCTGATTCAGCAACACAACATGGAAAGGTAGCTGCACTCTGCAGCGCCACAGTAGCCCATGTTGTAGATCTCTGACATAATGAAAGGTTTAATTAACTGAACTGTCAAAATAGCTGTCAATTGTGTCCACCCTAGCGTATTCAGATATAGTTGAACTGTCCACATGTGTTGCGGCGGTGTAGTTGGACTTGTACACCGCGGCCACTGTGGTATCGGGGTTAATCCAGATAAGAGTTGCACATTTATGGCGACCACATCGAGTGATGATCGACTCTAGCGGAGAGTCGTCGTCGTCGTCGTCGGTCGTCGGCCGTCGCCGTTTCTATTAATCCACTAATGGCAGTTCGTTAATTAACTTTGCTGTTGCTGGCTGTTTATGTTCGTTTGGGGGGTTAACAAGAAAAATAATTGCATTGTTCCGATCGAGTCCGAAAAGGTTATTTATGGATTTTCTCTTTCTTTGGCAATTAATTAATCTAACCAGTAACCAATTTCAGTGTGTGCTATGTTAATTATGGAACATGACATACACCAACAGATCGAGATTATTAATCTGTGTGAGGGGGTCAGGCAATGGAAAAGGATTTCGCTTTCATTGCGGATGGAAAAACCCAATGATACATGTAGTAAATAGATAGAGATAGGCGAGTGACAACGGTGGGAAAGCCTTGGAAATTTGAATCAAGTGGGGGGCACTTATTTACTTATATCCGCGTTATAATTCAAATTACCAGTACGAGAATGACGATTGAGGGATACAATCATTTCACAGTTTATGCAAACTCGCTATCCTATTGGTAAACTGTCCGTAGAATGCACTCTTGGATAAAATCAGCGTGTCGTAGCTTATTATTATTCCAGAGAATTAAAATAGAAGTCACTAAGGTTGGCATTACGACAAGTTTGCTGTTGGGCTCCTTTGCTTTCACTTAAAGTATGCGTTTGTACTGTAAGCATGACACGAGATTGAGAGAATCAAAAAACGTTAACGAAGAGAGAACGGAGAAGAAGAAGATAACAATTAAAATGCATTGGTAACTCTTCTGTTGTATTGTATTCAAGAATTGGTGGCCTTGTTCTTATTACTCTGCTGCCAAAAGTCAAAGTTGTAGTCTCTTATGAAATTGAAGGCGATAGGCGAATCGGGATGAAAATTCACTGTCAAGCGAAAAACAGTAATATCTTTCCGATGGGAATACAGAGAGTTGTAGGTTGTAGCGGACATCTTGCGTCATTTCCAAAATCGAATGTCAACGAAAAGTACTAATATCAATGCACTTACTACGAAGTAATATCACTGAACGCATACGTTCAGCACACTTCCCACTGCGAGTGCAGACTTTAAGAATACGTCCGAAAAGTCAATGCAGTTCAGTAGGCTAGAGCAGCGATGCCAGATGTGTGGATTTTACGTTTTACCCCAATTTGGGGAATTTTTCACTGAATGGGGAAAAGGGGGAAAAGTGCCCTTAAAATGGGAAAAACGACATACACCCATGTTTATTAATTTTGCATTATCTATATCTATATCTATATATTATGTATATAAAAAGAAAGCCTTAAAAATGTGTTCGTTTGTCGCCGATTCACGCCTTAACGCATTTACCGATTTGAACCAAACTTTCACACATATTTGCTATTGGTCAATATATGATTTTTGTGAAGTTTTGTCGAGAAAACAAAACTTTGAGGGGATGAAAGAGGTTATGAAAGTTTGTATGGGGAAGTGCAGTTTGAAAAAAAAAAAAAAAAAAAAAAAAACTGGATAGAAATCGAGTTGTTGTTCTATTAAATTATGTTTACTATGTTACCTACATTATAAGTAACATTTTGAAATGGAAAAGATACTTTGATATTTGTTTGATGGTGTTTGAATGAATTATTTTCAGGATCCTTGAATTAGTATGAGTGAGTAAGTTGAAAAGTAGGAGTGATTGAGATGACGTGGACAATGATGTTGTTAAGCGTTTTGAGTTTTCACGTAGGGGTTGTTACGAAAAATGAGCGAGTAACAATCATGGTACTCTGCTCGTTCGTGAGTAGGGTTATGGCAGCTACAACAACATTAACCAATTTTTTCGACACTTGCCGAAGCCACGAGTTTGAACGAACACTTACTTATTGCGAAATGCCTCGATATTGGAATGCGTCTTCGAAGAAGTTCCAGCGGCGGAAACAAGGTGAAGTAGTTCCCGTATTCCGTGGTGTTTATGCAAGTGATGCAATTGGTAGAATATACACAGTTCACCCGTAAAACGACGAATGCTTCTATTTGAGAATGCTTTTGGTCAATATTTGTGGCCCTACTTCGTTTGAAGCGCTGCGGACTGTTGACGGTGTTTTGTGTGCTATGGGCGACGATATTTTGCATTGAATTCGCACAGTGACATCGGACAATGAACTGGAGATGTCGGATGAAAAGCGCAGCAAAACTTTGATTTTGATCGAGGATATGTGTTTGCTCTGCTCATGAGTGGCAATTTGTTGGCTCCCGGAAATTACGCCAGAGGAAATTACGCCAGAATTTTTTTTTGGAAAAAATGCCAGAAAATGTTTATTTAGTCAAAATTGGAAAAAGCACCAGAACATTGTTTGGAAAATACGCCAGAAACGTTGGAAATTAGGCCAGACAAGTGTGGAAAAAGAGCCAGAAAGTAAAATGGAAATTAGGCCAGAAAATAAATATATTCTGGCCTAATTTCCAAATTCTTTTTGGAAAAAAGACCAGAAATTGCTTTATTTTATTTTTTAACAAGATAGTTTGTGAGTGATAAGGTAAATAAACAAGAAATCTTGGGGAATCATCGTGCCGGCGGGGGGGGGGGGGGTTGCGCGCTGCGACGCAAACGGCCGGCGCGGGGCGACGCCTTACGACGCGCCGCGACGCGAACGGCCGGCGCGGTACGCCCGCGCCGCGACGCGAACGGCCGGCGCGGTACGCCCGCGCCGCGCTAGCGCCGGGCCTGCGCGTGAGGCGGGCGTGTATTATTTGATTACCTAATTACTTTATTACTCACAAACTGTAATGTTTAAAATAATTTGTTACAACAACTACAGTTTTCTGGCTCTTTTTCCAAAACAAGAAGTTGAAAAAACGCTCAAAATTTGTCTGGCTTTTTTTCCAAACAGATTTCTTCCAAAAAGTTTTCTGGCGTTTTTTCCATTTTTAGAAATTTTTAGAAATGGAAAAAACGCCAGAAAACTTTTTGGAAAAAATGCCTGAAATTGTGGAAAGATTGCCAGAAAAGTCAGGCCTTTTTTCCTAGGAAAGAAAGCCAGACTTTTGTATGCAAAATTTTCTGGCATTTTTTCCAAAAAAAATTCTGGCGTAATTTCCTCTGGCGTAATTTCCGGGAGCCCAATTTGTTGTCCAAAATGATGACACAAAGATATTTTCAGGAAATCTAGTTGTTTTTGGCGTTCATCAAGATTATATGGCCTTTTATAGCGATTTAACGTCTCAAGATATCGTTCGGGAGGTTAAAAACTAAGAGTTGGAAGATTTTGACAATTTTTTTTTACAAAAAACGGTGCAAAAAAAATTTGTTTCTACTGTAAAATAGGTTTTTTTTTTAATGATTTTTATAATTGTTGTTTTGTCAAAATCCTTTTTTTTCGAATTTTCAGTCGGTTTTATTTAAAATTTTCCCAACTTTTTTAAAAAGTGGAGTTGTGCAATTCCTACGCTGGTACCTTCAATTTATTTTCAAGATTGAAGATAAAATAAATTTATACTTATAATTTCACTAGCTGACCCGGCGAACTTTGTTTCGCCCATATTCGTTAATGAAATGTAAATAATAATACCGACGATGCACAATGCACATGTCCTTTACGATACACCATGTACATATAAAGCGGAAGTTCATACATTTGACTTTAAGAGAAACATGGGAATTCAAGATTGATTCCACAAAATTCCAGCGATAGTCCTTGAGACTTATTAATTGTCATAGCGAAACGGGAAATTGATACGCTTAAATACGAATGGCAAATATTTCTGAATAAGCGGAATCCGCGGAATTCGAATGTTTTCCTTTGGCATTTGATTTGAGATTCTTCACAATCAAATCAAACGCGATCAGTTACAAATTTTCGGTGGATTGAGGGTGCGCAACAAAATTATAGCTGAGCCGGCTTTCAATTTCAAATTGTGAAGCGGTAACCACGGCACATCAAAATAATTCAAAAATTAATCATTTTAACTAATTTTTGTTGTATTGGAAGTGACACTACCCGTATTTCTATTCAATCAAAAATTCAATAACTTTTATTTTCACGACAAAAATTAGTATATGTCCTTCCTTGGGTCAATACGAATCCACCAAGCACGATCCATTCCCGAGCTATGAGTGCACATACAGACGTCAGTCTCTTTTACATATAGCCGTACCCACCATACCAAAATAGTTTCCTATCTATCCAACTGTACGAACCATACAATAAATAGTCCTATCTTTCAAACTGTAACCAATCATACACAGTCACAAAATTTAACTGAAATCGGTTGAGTGGTTTAGGATATCGACAACAGCGCCACCGAAAAAAAAACAAAATTTAATCAAGTTCATGTTTCTTTCACGCACGCATAATACTCACATAAGTATTTCGATTTCAACCAAAATTCACAAAAACCATATATAGACCAATAGCAAAGTTTGGTTCAAATCGGTAAATGCGTTAAGGCGTGGATCGGCGACAAACGAACACAATTTTAAGGCTCAATTTTTTATATACCTATATATAGATTAAAAATTCATATTTACTTTTCTTCAATGAATCGAAATGTGGGAAAAAAATTAGGGAAAAACAGATATGAAATATGACTTTTTATAAAAATTTTCCCCAAAATGGGGATTTTCGGCAAAAAAAAAAAAAAAAAAAATCAGGCAACGCTGGGCTGGAGTTAAAAAAAGAAAAAGGCATTCAAAAGTTACTGGCGCCACTTATACATGGATATGGGACCCCACTTAAATGTAGGACCTCCGGTTAAATAGTATAAATCCCCTTACGTGGTACCTTAGGTGCCTCAAGCTCAGTTGAAAGAAGATCAACGACAACTTGACGTCTTCAACTTCAGGTAGGTGTTTATAGAACAGCAAATGACTTTTCCATTGTTTGTACTCTTTTCCAACACCTCGTACCGAAATAAAGACGTGCTAGACTCATCGCACGCCTCCACTCGATCACCAGGTCATTTATTCTCGTGATTGGCTAATTGCAAAACTTCTCGTGGCTGTTCAAGTATAGCCATCTCTCGGTTAATTATCCAATTCACTTTCAATTTGTGTTCACTGACGTTTTATTTATTAACACACTTACTTCGATTAATATTGCCATCTGTTCACCAGAGCAGCAGTTGACCTAATGGAGAAACCATGTTAATACCATCCCCCCGTTTGACTTGTTGCAACTTTAAACCGATTGTCACACCAGCGTCAGCAGTGTATCCCATATAGCACCACTTTATCCAGGATGAAGAGAAACCCAAGAGACAAACGCAACAAGTCACCAAAGAAAGCGAAACACACACAACAAGTAGAGGGAGGTGCTGCCAGACCGAAAGACAACAAAATCCTAAACACTTTTATGACCCAACTATATGGTAGCCATAACGATCAATAAATTGCGGTTTAATTGCTTTACGAGCTGACGATGAACACACCGCAAGGAGTTCACCATGATAATGGCAAAGTCGTCGCACATTTGGCCCGCTCAACACACCATAATATAGCCACCACCACCATCACCATCAGCACCAGCACCAGCACCAGCGACCGTGTCGACCTTCTTCGACCACATCGCACATCGCACATACGACACACTCGATACTCGTACCATTTGGTTCTGTTCTATTTATTGCCGAACAAAAAAGCCAAACATCGATTGCAACACGCAAATCCTCGGCGCACAGCAGCTCCGCATATATAGTGGCGCATAGCGCATAGTGCATACTCCCGCGTTCCCATGGCATGGCCGCGCACCATCCGCCGCAATGACATCATGTGTGTGTCGCTGCATATGCCGCGCATGCTTGCCAAATGGAAATCCTTTAATTTTTGTTTTTATTGTCGCGGTGTGTTAATTTCTTTGCATACCTATTAAGCTAACCGCACCGTTTTCCAATTGTCTTGTGATATCTGCATTGATACCGAGCAGTAGGTTGTGCGCCGACTCGCAGGTCTGCTCTACAGGTAGGCGACCGACGCGACGCAAGCGTGAGAGACTGCTGCTGGTGGATACTCGTATTTCGTATACCGAGCACACCGTTTAAGTAGGTGAATTTATGACTTGTTACACTTGATAAAGGTTTAAGTTTAGTTCGGTTTTTTTTTCTTGCGTAAATTTGTTCGCGCGAGTGCGACTGCGCGACCACGGATACCTATGGAAATTGATTTTCCATACGCCATTCACTTGGCTGAGCTCTATTTATTGATTTTGGCCAGTGTGGTGGTGGAGCGGTTGGCGTGTGGTGGAAGGAGCGATAATTAATTACCTTTACACCGGTGGATATATGTTGGATCGGATAATCGGTGCCGATAGGTCAATGTCGGTGATTCGGGTGGTTGGTAGCTGCACAGATAGCGCATTAGAATGGTTATGAGGTTGTGGGTTCGTAGGTACTCGTACAATGGGGCCTGCTGACAGATATCTGATTTGGTTGACATCGAAAAAATTGAGGTCACATATCTGTGCCGAGAAGTATAAATGGAAGGCGTGTTGACGAGGTGTTCATGAACTCAAGCGATCGCAGGTTGTCCATAAATTAAACTTGTAAGTCACACGAAGATTGTGAAGTGCAGATAAATCTGCCGGCGCACAGCGCTCCGTGCGGCTGTAAAATGAGTTATGTGGTTGTGACGGTAGATATATTTCTGTATTGGCGGTTGGTCTGATTCTGTGGGAGAAAGGAGCGTAACAAAAAAAAATAATTAAATAAATAAAACAAAAGAGTTGCACTCCGAACTGGAGTTTTCTGGGCATTCAGTTTTGGACTGTGGCGCTAAATGAAATCGATGGGGCCAGTTGCGTGCTTTTAATTCACAAGACAAATATTCAAACTCATTATGAAGGGAAAATAACTGTTCTAATTAAGAACAAAGTCGCTCTACATACCCGAGGCGGCTAAGACGAGTGATGTGAAGCTTTAACTTACAAGCTTGGTCTACCTAATTGACACCAAGAATCCCAAAAAGAATTTTGCATTAAAAATGCATAAGGATACATCCATCGCTTATGCATATATTTCTGCGCCGTTTAGTAGCACTGGAGTCATTAGGTTTTTATATAGGGAGCCCCATTAGTGTTTACAGCTTATGTCGCTGGAACAAAAATTCGCCTTTCAGCGACCTGTATAAATAACTAAGTTCTGACCGTTGCTTGTAACGTGATGTTTTCATTTGTGGAACCATTTTTAGTTACGGTACATATGTATACTTTGAATGGGAAATGAAACTATCCTTTTAAAGGAAGTCAAAGTCCTAAAAATCGATGTCTTGTCTCAGTTAGTGCCGGACCGATTTCCTTTTTCGATTGTTTCATTAGATTTGCGCCAGCAAATTGTATGGGATGTGCAGTTTACTAAAGGCCAAGGGCCCTTGGTAATCGTTGTTATTATGGCGATATCTTTTCGCATTTTACTTATAGAAGCTGGGTTGTTTATATCTTCCTGGATATTATACAATTCGCTCGCTTCCTACATTTGAGGTTAGCGAGTGTTGGTAACTCGTGGGAGATTTACCTTTTCTTGGGAGTTTCGATGGTAAGAAACCGTCTCTTGAGAAAAAGTATGAATTTGGTACGATTTTGTGGGAAATTTGGTTAAATTACAAAAAAAAATTTCCATCAAACTTCAACCTAATACTTATTCATGTCGATTACAGAATCCACAAAAATGTATTCCCGGGGAGTTGACTCGATCCACAGCCTATTCACATCCGCGATTATCAAATCCGCCGGAAGAACAACATTGCCGATCCGTAACACTTACTTATCATTTTCGAACTATCTTATCGATGCTGTTAGTTTTTGGCATTTACGGTGGTATTCATCGACCAATATTAAACTAAGAGCTTCGTATTCACTGGTTAAATTTTAAATTAAAACATTCGAAATTTGCGTCCCGATTGATTTTTAAATATTTATACATAAATAATTCACACAAATAGATTCACCCGATGCAATGCCTCTCTTTGCTTTAGAACAAATTCACGAAAACTAAACGCCCTCCACCAGTTGTCGAACTCAAGCGCACTTGTATTGGTAAATCTGAGAAAAGATCTACATTCGCAAAAGTGCTCTGAAATCTGAAAAAAAAAAATTTGTACCAAACGAACATAAAAACTGCTCTAAGAGCGAAAAAAAGTGTTCTGAGAGCGCCCAATCGAATACCACATAATAATCGATTTAAGACCGCTTGATAAATACCGCCCTTAATGCCAAAAAAAAAAAATTTAAACAACTTAGAATAATTCTAAGTTGTTAACAAAATACAGCAAAAGGGTATTAAAGTAAATACAATTTTAAACGAAATAAGAAAAAGAAAAATAATGGATTCAATTTCCTTTCACTTAGTTACTCGAGAGCATTTTTGTGGTGGAACGGGTGATGGGACAATGTTCGGGTTTTCATTTTCGGCATCGAATTCATCCAAAATGTCTATTTCAATAGTTTCATGTTCGTTTAACACATCTCCAGAACAGGCGGGTGCAGAAGAGTCAGAGGTAGCTATTGTTGTTGCTTCGCGTTTTCTTTTTTTTTTTTTTTTGCGATTCCGAAATCTAATGTTTGAGAACGTCATGAACAGCATCTCTTAAACCAACCAATCTTCTTCCAGTGGACTAAAAAATTGCTCTTCGCTGGCTGTACCACACGTCGCGTAGAGCGATCGCTTGTTGTTGGTTAAATTATTTTATTAACCTATAAAGTCTAACCAAACATATCGAAATTTAAAGAATCAATCAATTTATTTTAGTATACTTGTAATTTTTTTTTTTAAACTTCCTTTTTTCCATTCCGGACTTCTTTAAACGGAAAGAAACCCAAAGAATTCAAAATTTTCACAATAACCGGCTCTCTTTTCATTGCCTCACCCACCTTCTCAAATTGCACCTTGCATGAAACTAAAAACTACATTCAAAAACTTAAATGTATGTGAATTGACGTACTTTTTGGTGCTTTTCATTTTTTGTTTATGTTGCATCCGCAATGATTTTGGTGCGGATTTAAAACGTTCAAAGTTATATGGAGTGCGGATGGGCTGCGTATTTTCATAATCTGAACAAAACCAAACTACGTAACCGACATCCGTTCACTTTTTACAGCGGATTCTATATTAGCAAAAACTGAAAAAAGTTGTCGGAAGCCATCCGCAGACCATTCATCGGATTCTGTAATAGGGGTGATTATATTTCTACTACGTTATTCTGTGTTCACAAAACTAGCCTATCTAAATGGCTTGTTATGAAATAAATCTACTACAAATTACAAAACGCGTAAGAGGCTCGGATTTTAAGTTAGATTTGCCAGCAAAAATTTGAGATCTTTGATCAAAATCTGAAAAGCCAAATCGAAAACAATATAAGAGTATCACAGTTTTGTTTTCTCTTTCATACACATTTTGAATTTCTCCTTCTAACTTCCGCCTGTATTTTCATTGCTTAAGTTTTGAACTGAGTTCATATTTTTGTTTTGTCGCTGCGCTGTAAGCTGGGAAAACTTTTGATTTTGATTTTGACGTCGGTGCGTATTCGTGAAATTGAATTTTAATTAGTTGTCTCTAGAATATAAAATGTGTTGTTTTAGATGTCCGAGAATAAAAGAGGGAAAACAAACTTTTCAGTATTCCTAGCTTAAAATAAAGAAATTCAATACATAGTTATCTCCCGTGTAATCAGACGATTCAAAGGCATTCTGGAAAAAGTGAAATTGAGAAGCATAGTAAAGGCACAAAGCATCTAGTAATGAAATGACTGTTTATCTTGTTCTTCCAATTCAATTCCTGAATATAGAATATCCTTTGCCCTTTTTTATTTTTCGTTAATAAAAATATTAAAAATTAAACTTTTTTTTTTTTAATTAACCAAGTGGGACATTTGTGGAAATTTTGACTAGAAATGAAAAAAAAAAACTAGCTGTCGGGGGGAAAAACCTTCTCAATGATATACCAACACAGCGCTTTAATAGGAATTCTGAGGAGATTTTCGAGAATTGGGAAATGTGAATAGGTGAGCCTCGAAGTCAGTCCGTCCGCTTTCCATAATTGACCTGGAACGCAAATTACGGTAACCTTGAACTGATCAAGCGATCATTTAGTATAGTTCAGTTTATTGGTTAGATTTATAACAGCTTTCACAACCGAATAAAAACAAAGTTGCGTCCGTAAGAACGCCCAACACTTGAGAACGGATCGTCCGATTTGAGCTATATTTTCCTTGTTTTGGCTGTCTAGGGCAAGGAAGGTTCATACGAGGAGAAAATTTGGAAAATTTTAAAAGAAAATTCAAAAATTCATAAAAATTAAATTTCCGTAAATTTTTTACTGGGATTTTTTTTTTTAAATCTTAATCGTAGGTAAAATATACAGTGAAATCGGGTTCGTCAAAAATAATTCTACATGGATTTATTTATTTAGTCGATTTTCTTTAAGGAAACTATTTTTTGGCTTTGAAACATCTATAGGATCGACTTGGGAGTAAAATCGACTCGACCGAGACGGAAATTCGCCATCATTACGTCGGGCGCCGCTGTCGAATCTGATAAGCTTGTAATTTGAAAGATAGTTTTGGGCCCGATAGGTGGCGCTGTTGTCGATTTTCTAAAGCACTCACACGATTTCAATGAGATTTTGTAGGTGTGTATGGTTGGTTTCAACTTGGAAGATATGATAGTTTTGGACCCGACTGGAGGTGCTGTTGTCGATGTCCGAAACTACTCAACTGCTTTCAATAACATTTTATGGATGTTCAGTTCATATATCTATAGTTGGTTGTAGTTTGAAAGATAGGATATAAACATTTTTTCAATTGATTCAAAGACTTATTTGGCACGCTGGAACTGAGGAGTGAACGGATAAAGCTATGTCTTACACAGACACTAGACTGCTGAATAAGTTGATTAAATTAAATCTAAATTTAAACCAAACACTCTAAAAATAGAAAACGTTGGATTGGATGGCGCTATGAAAAAGAATACATTTATCTACTGCGCTGTATTAAAATTATAAAGATGCAGTCTTAAAATTAAATGCCTTAGTACAATTTAACTATGTACAACACAATTCAATATAACATCCTCATTAGAACGAGAGAAGTTTCACATCAAGTGTGTGGTCTTAAGCACACTTTCTGTTTTTTTGATGTGTAAACATCTGAGCGCGCGTTGTTGGAATCTGGTGGAGTAATTCCACACATTTAACTCGCGGGGACGGAAATGCGTCACACATTTTTTGGAATCTGGTGGAGTAATTCCACACATTTAACTTGCGGGGACGGAAATGCGTCACTGTGTTTTATCATTGCATACATTTTATCATTGCATACATTTATGAGCTGGTGCATATTAGTTTCAGCTTTTTGTTGATGTGAAATAAAATTTCTCCATTTCGTCCTTGCACCGTGCTCAGAATAAATTTCAAGAATTCTGCAGGGAGATTATCATCTTTTATCAATGATCATAAGCGGAGACTTCAATATCAATTTTGCAACTCCAGAAGCTCAACCATTTATCGATTTTATGCAAGATAAATTTAATCTTCAAATGAACTCCAACCGGAAAATTTCAACAACACGATATGGAACAACCTTCGATGCTGTCTTCCAGCGTAATCTAGATAGATTACAGTCTCGAATGTACATATATTACTTCAGCTACCACAAACCGATTGTATCTATTCTACCGAAACTAGCACAGAACGAATATATTATTGTTATTTCGTAATATATCAAGAATACGGTTATTTCAATTCCCTCTTTTCTCAATGACGTGTATCAAGCCACACACATACCGCACGCACGGTGTTTACACATACACATATTTCGGGACTGTTGAATACAGTCGCACCAAATTTTTTTGTTGTATCACACTTTATTTTTGCCTCTGAGTTATAAGTCTTTCAATTTTGAGTTCAATTATTTCTGTTGATCTAGCTATTGCACTGTTCGTTTTTATGCTAATACATATATAGATATCCTTATAACCTGGTATGAGGTCCCGTGAGTTCGTCTTAGGCCAAACTGTTCATATCGATAAACATTTTTATTTTCAACGATTCGAACAGTGTTTTCTTTTAAAATATTTAAGGCTTATGTTCTGTATAATTCTGCAGGATTGGAATTGCTTTTCCTAATTTCAGTTTCAGCTCATCAGGAAAGTATTGCATTTTCGTACGTACCCCAGTCTATACCTTTGCCCGTTCAGCCCGCACTTTAATGTCAAATATTTATATACTTCTCTCTATACTTGAAACCATAAATATACTGACCAACACCTTACAACAATTTTTCTTTTGAATTTTCAGGAAGACCTCCTCATCCATGGCGACTCTGTTTACGACATCATTGACAAGCAGGATCACGGACCAATTCAAGCCGAGCTCAATCGAAACGTCCCGCAGCAGCCCGGTCAGCAGCATAACTCAGCAATGTCCAGTCTGGAGGGTGAACATCGCATGTTCCT
Source organism: Cheilosia urbana (assembly GCA_946477585.1). Lineage (NCBI taxonomy): Eukaryota > Metazoa > Arthropoda > Insecta > Diptera > Syrphidae > Cheilosia > Cheilosia urbana. The sequence goes on along the minus strand of OX297853.1, from coordinate 18,433,125 downwards.
CTGTCGCATGAATGTCAGTCGAAACGCTAGAAGACAAATGAGATTCGGTGACCAGAAGGTGAGTTAATAATATGACAGATCCAATCTGTGTGTGTGCTCCATAAAGTATTCGACTTGGACCCATTCCCCATTCATTCGCTCGTTCCACTTGACTTGGTGTGGAAGGACACAACAGGCATACGGTATACGGTACACCACAACGCCTTCTCTTTCTCCTGCTGCTGCTGCAGTCGTCGCTCGTCGCCATCGTCGTCGTCGTCATCAGGTCTTCAGGTAGGCTCGCTGTATACGCTGCTCGTTGGAGGTTTGCTTTTATTATGAGGAAATGTCAGCCCAAAGATTAAGATAATGTCGCCAGTGAATGTCTTCACTTTTGCCCACAACAGAGCCGCGGCGAACGAGCTACGACTGCAGTCAGCAATCCTCATCATTATCATCATCATTCGTATACAGTGCTGCACACAGTGAACCATATGGAATCAAATTGATGATGCCACGGACGTGGGCGGACACACACTGTGTGGTGGAATGGAGTTGACTGTAGATTAGTTTGGACGCGCGCGCGCTCACTCCAACTGCCAAGTGGAGGCAATGCAACAAAAAAAAAAATATAAAAAAAAAATCTTTTGGTTTACATTTTCACCCAATTATTTTCACTCCCACCAGGTTCGCGCCGCGCCGTGGTACTGACTGGCTTCGATATGAGGGAATTGTCCCTTGTGTTGGTTTCAGTGATACCTTTTTTTTTGCCCTGAAGTTGTAAGAGATTAAGATATCCGCGAAGCATCCACTATCCACATCCACGAGAAGGTCTTTGCTCTCACTCTTACTGTCTTTGGGGATCTCTCCCTAGCCAGAAGAACATGTAATGTTAATTGGTTCTGGTTAAGAAGCTTGTCACTGTTACATTATCGATGCGATGATGATGCCAGACTGGGAGATAGGTTTCCAATGATTGTCAGCTACTTCCTTTGGGTTAGTTGTATAATTAAATTTGGTTTGTTGCGTTTCGCCTACTGATGTACAGAGGTAGGTGATGTTGTTTTGAGAGGTGGGTCATTCGCATGGGGTTGCACCGATCTTTGAAAATTCCACTCAAGTGGAGGAAAATCTAATAAAATTTTTGTCAAAGACACAATGAGACTACAACGCACGCGAAGCAGTCGCTTTTAGCGGATAATAATATGAATCCTTCAACCCCGGGTGGGACATAGGGTGGCAACAAATTTCTTCCTTCTGTCTCGATCTGCGGCCACATACTTTATCTGTGCCCACGGTTTTCGCTGTGTTGCAGCTCCGGCCAAGACTGTTGATTTCCATGTAGTTCTTGATCTACCAACTCGCCGTGCATCTTGAGGATTCCATTCGAAGGACTGCTTTGCGATGTTGTCGTTTGGTCTCCTCAACGTGTGGCCAATCCAGTGCCACTTCCGCTGCCTAATTTCATCATTCAACCTTTTATGATCCGTTATATGCCACAATTCTTGGTTGGATATAATTTGCGGCCATCGGATCTTAAGAATGTGTCGCAGGCAGCGGTTTGCGTATGCCTGCAGTCTTCTCGTGATGGAGGTAGAGAAATTTGACTAGTTCCATACTGAGGACAGTATTCCAAAGGCGCTGCGGGCTTTACTTATTCTGCTGTTAACATCCAGATCCGTTCCTCCGTTGTACGAAACAAGACTGCCTAGATAGTTAAACTGCTCGACCTCCTCAATGGGCGTCTGTCTCAGAATAATCCGCTGATGTGTTGAGCGGCCAGTATACGTGCATTATTTTTGTCTTGTTGCAATTGATCCTAAGACCAGCCATCTCTCCATTCACTTGCAGTGGTTTACACATCTCGTTCAACCCGCTTTTGGTACTTACCAGAAAACAGATATCGTCCTCATAATCCAAGTGGTTTAGCCTGTCAAACGGTCTCCATTGGATATAATGTCTCTCAGATGTACCTACGGTGGCAGTCAGTACATCATCTATCGCCAGCAAAAAGAGTATAGGCGACAAAATATCTGCTTGTCTCAATCCCTGTCGCACTTCAAAAGAGTCGGAAAGCTGTCAATTATGAAGAACGAAGTGATAGGACTCCTTTATAACAGCAACAATCTTCGGGAAAATTCCTCTCCTATCTATAGATTTCCAGATCCACTCGCGGTTCTCAAAGACTACGAACATAAGGTAGAGTCGTAACCTAAACTCGGTTGACTGTTCGAGAATTATACGCAGGGTGGTGATGTGATCAACACAAGACCGACCACTACGAAAGCCCGCTTGATGCCTCTTGACGAGCGTATTCTCGATTCTGTCCTTTGTCCGTTCAAGAATGATATAATTGCCATTATTTTTGGGAAAACAGACAAAACGGTAATACCACACCAGTAATTGCAATTCTTAAGATTTCCTTTTTTTTTTGTATCTTAACAATAACTGCATCCTTCCAGCCCCTGGGGTATTTCTCATTATCCCAAATAGCCTGTATAAGTGTTGGCAGGATACAGGCCGTTGCGTCGGGATCTGCTTCCAGAAACTCGGCTGGTATACCATCCAGTCCAGCTGCTTTGTTGACTTTTAGGAGGTTGATCGCAGTTTTGGTTTCAGCTGTAGGGTTCCAGTGTCAATATCCTTGAAAGATCGTCGCATTTCTTGCTCTTGGAAGCTCATCCTTGCACACAGCTCATTTGAGCCCTCATTTAGCAGGGCGCAAAAATGATCCCTCCATCTACGCAATTCATTCTCGATTGTTACCAAAAATGTACCATCCACATCCAAAAGAGGATGTTGCTTTTACGGCCAATAATGACAATTTTGCACAGATCTCCCTTATCTTCCCTTCTCGCAGCGCCTTCCGCTTTTTCCGCAAGTTCGTCCATTCTTCTGTTACGCCTCACACAGCGCTGTACTGTCTTATGAGCTACTCGGTACTCGGTACGTAGAACCACTTTACTTTGAAAGCCGCTTTTAACGGATGCAATGTCCTTTTTGTAGGTTTTCGGACCCCCAGCTACGTTTCTTTATAAACATACTCAACGATCGAAAAATAGTTCTCGTCGCTGAAGAAGTTTCTGTTTCAGAGATTAACTGGTTGTGCGCCGAGCACCCAATCGCATGGTCGGCTTCAGTTAATGCGAGTTGAGCGTTGAAAGCATGAAACTTAGTGCAAAATGTGACTTGGTAGAGAGCATAAAACAACTCGTCTCCAAGATTTGGTCGGGTAAAGTATTCCTGATGAATGGAACCTCACCATCGTTTGCCCGATCCACAAGAAAGGTGACCCTCTAAACTCCGCCAACTATAGAAGTATCAGTCTTCTTAGCATGGAATACAAGATCAAGTATGTCATACTGTGTGAACGCCTGAAAACTTTCGTCAACGATCTGGTTGGTCCCTTCCAGTGCGGTTTTAAGCCCTGTAAATCCACAAACGACCAAATATTCACAATACGGCAGATCCTGGAGAAAACCCAAGAAGTCCAGATCGATACTCTGCCGCATACGACAGCATTTATAGAGACCATCTATACAGAGCCATGTTTAGTTTCGACAACCAAACTTGTCAGACTGTGCAGAATCACGATGGAGAATCTCACCGAGACCTTTGATGTCAAAAAAGGGCTTAATCAATGTGACTTCTTCCACATAATATTTGAAAAAAATTTCAAAACGTCTGCGCAATTAGGTAATTGCATACGCTGACGACATTGACATTATTGGCAGAACAAAGAGAGCTGTCAGTGGTGCGTTTGCAACTATTAGTACAGAAGCGGAAAAAATTGGTTTAGTAGTGACTAGTGAATGAGGGCAAAACAAAATAAATGCTGTCAACAAGAAGGAACCCACAACATCCACGAATCGGACAGAACGTCACGACAGTTATAATTTTGACGTATTTAGGGACTTTGTCTACCTCGGCTCCGCTATAAATTCTGACAACGAATTCACATCAGATATCAAGCGAAGATTTACACTTGCCAATTGCTGTTTCTTTGGCCTAAGAAGGCAATTGAAAAGTAAGGTCTTGTCAAGAAAAACTAAGGAGACTATAAGACCCTCATCATCCCAGTCCTACTCTTCCTCACGATCCTTAATTTCTTCTCCGATAAAGACTATCAAACTTTGAATTTAACCACAACAAGGTAGAGCCTATAAAAGTAACCCCAAAAAGGGGTGCATGATGAGGACAGAATAAGCCCAGGGTCGGCTGACATATTTCGAAACGTGTGCTCTTCGCAATTTTATATTCGTTGCTAGATTCTTACAACAAACATACATCCTAGCACTTGCAATCTATAGAAGCCGATTCCAACCACAGTATATCCGCGATCGCTGTAATATTAACCTAAAGGGAGCCACACTACATCGTCTATAAGGTTAAACAGGGTATAAGGACTTCCATAACAGATTAGGCGCCCAAGCGGGCCTATCTCGATCTGATCTAATAGAACTGGTGTCTAAAAGGTCCTGAACATCGGCATATTTCAGATACCTGCTGTCGAGCAAAATGGGTAGTCCTGATAAATCTCTTACGGAGCTTATCAGTACCAATATTTTTTAGCTCGCAAGCAAATGCAGTTTCTTGACACAAATGGAACCTTAAGCTTTATAGTGCATCCAAAAATGTAAAATTGACTAGCCGAACTGAGCTCTTAGGAGGTTTTTTTTTGTGTTTTTCCCCTTGAGGTAAGATAGTTAAATAACAGTGATTCTTCTGGGTATCGAACCCTAAAAATATCGATATGATGAATTTTGTAACTTTATAGTGATGGAAGTATTTTTATTATGGGGTTAGTTAGGTCGAAAGCTATGGGAACACTGAGCAAGTATCATTAAACAAAATGGGTGGAGGATTATACTATTTAAAAACCCACAGACAGTTAAATGATCTACTGTCATCTTTGGGAGCCTTATATTTCGTGAGTCAATTCAATTTCAATTCAACTTATTCTTTTTTCAACATGTACAAAAATATGAAAAATGAATTTACAAAATAATATAACAACAAAGTGCATACATAAAGTTGACGTTGGTTTCTGACACATTCCATCGTCATACTCATATTCGTTGACTTAATCGAAGACACAAATTATCAAAAGCAACACACAGAAAAATTACATATTTAAAATCAACCAACTTTCAGTTAAAAACTACCAAGTACTACTGTTAATAGCTACTACCGATTTAATGCATTAAAAACAACGAAGTCAACTTGTTTGTTTGTTTTTGTTGGAAATTCGGTTAAAATACTGGATTTATAAAATAAAAAAAAATTGGCTTGATATTCGAATTTTGAAACTTTTGGTTGATACCAAATGATTAAGTGCACTTGTTCGTGTTGTTCACGAGGTAATGTAAAAAGGATATCGTTCGGGTTCTAAATTCAACAATTTTTATTTCAATAAAATATTAGCTTCTGTACCTATATATAATTCTTTCGGGGTGAAACTGAATGATGTTATAACTCGATAACCCCTGGGACGATTTTCATGATTCTTTTTTGGTTTTGTTCTTATTGCTTTATATCAGGTTTAGGAAGACGGAAAATTCCGGAAAATCGCCGACCGGTCCTGGTTTGGCATCCAATAATTCTTCCTATTAAATATTTAGTTTGACTTTTCTATCTCAAAAATTAATAAGAAAACTACGTACTTGTGCTGATTTTTTTCAAAAAGTAGATTGATAAAATAACCACTGGGCCAATTTGTATGCTTCTTCTTTTTCTTTTTTTTTAGTCGTATTGTTGTATTTCAGGTTTAGGCAATCTTAAACGACAGGATAATTTTGGACACGATAGGTGGTGCTGTTGTCGATCTCCGAAAACAAACAACCGATTGTAATGAAGATTTGTGGATGTGTATTGGTCGTTCCCGCTTGAAGGATAGAATACTTTTCGATCCGATAGGTGGCGCTGACGCCGATGGTTGGTTCCAGTTTGAAAGACGGGATAGTTTTGGACCCTATAGGTGGTACTTTGCAAAACATAACCGGGATAGGAAAACTGGTTGTTGCACCTCCCATTCAAAAATAGAATCAAACGCTATTTCTAAAGTTGTATAATTAAAATTATTAATGGACACTGTCCAAATAAAGAACTCTGGGAAATGGGAGTAGGACTTAATACTAAAGGTACGGGCAAAGCCGGTGGCTACTTATAAAGACTGATGTTCGTACGTGCACTCATAACTCGGGAACGGATCGTTCGATTTTTCTGATTTTTGGCCTAAATTCGCATTGGTCCAATTAAGGACATGTGCTACTTTCTGTCGTGAAAAGAAAACTTTATAGGTATTATATTGGGGATAGAAATTTGTATAGACAATCGCATTTTGCAAAAAAAAAAAGGATGGAAAACTTACTTCCACAATAACAAAAATTATTTATAACTTTTAGTTTTTGAATTCTTTGGCTGTTGCGGGCTTACCGCTACACAATTTGAAATTTAAACGGTTTAGTTAGAATTATTATGTTGCGCAATCTCAATGCACCGAAACTTTGTCTCTCAAATGAGAAGAAAATTGAAAGGCAATAGTTCTCATTCCGCGGGTTTCGATTATTCAGAACGATTTGCCTATTTAGGCGCCTTGAATTTCCCGTGCTACTCGCTTTCGCTATTCCAATCGCTGGAAATTGGTGTCATAAATCTTGAATTCCCATGTTTTTCACATCGTCAATTGTTGTGGCGTGGCAACGTGTAAGTAAACCTTCCGTCGTGTGCGTTGTGAACCATAAATAGAGGATTTTAGTGAAAAAGCGGAAGGTTGGTCGACACGTCAATCATTGCGGTTTGAATGAAACACATCGACATTGCTATAGCTACATACTTCAAATATTTCTATTAAAAATAATAAGTTGTGAATAACGAATTTGAATTGACCGCACGTGCATTTTGCATACTCGAAATTATTATTTTCATTGCTTTAACGAATTTGGGCGGAACAAAGTTCGCTCGGTCAGCTAGTATTCTAATAAATACAATTGTACTAGATTCGTATTTGAACTTTGGATCCTTTTGGGAGGTGACCACGAGTACGTTCGACTTCTTCGGATGATAATGATGAAGGAAGAGAGCGATTGCTATAAGATGTCACCAGAAAATGCAGAAAAAAAACTTCCTATCTTTCATATGTCCAGCGGTCCCCAAACTGCAGTCAGTAGTGCCGCCCGTTGTGGGCTCTTGCACCCTGGTCACAATGATTTAAGGCTGAACGGCATTTAAATTTTTATCTCTACAGTTTTTAATAGCGAATACTAATTTAGTTAGTTTTTCAACAGAGATTTGGTTAAATTTAACCCATTTTGTTTTTAGCCGAGCAAAAATCGCCGAAATTTGTAGGCGTCAATATTTTTGATTTAGTTGCATCTTCTCATCTTCATCAGCCCTAAAACAAAATTGGTACAAGAAGTAATGGCCAAAGCATCCCGATTTCAAAACCATCAGCCGCCCATGTGTATATGAATAAAGCATAGGGATCCAAACTGCCGCTGAAAATACGCCCAAGTGAAAATGTGAAAATCCCCAGACATAACCCATAAATCAAACCGCGCAACTATGTATTGCATACGTTTGTACGAACAATCGAATCATAGCATCCAAATCCAAGTCGTGTTGCTATTACATTTAATGTTCTTCAATTTTTGTTCCCAAAAAGTTATTACACTGTTCAGTTGTTCGCATGCACTGATGGCAGGGAGAAATTCAAATTTACTTGTGGCGCCAGTACCGTAATAGCCGACGACCAACGTTCAACGGTCATCGGTGGCCTATGCCACCGTGATCATCACGTCTCTGGCAGAACGTTTTGCTCCAGAACGACCAAAAGGGGCAAAAGCCAATCGAAATAACCAAACGAAACGAAAACACACACAAAAAAGCAAAAAAAAAAAGTCCTTTACATGGACACATTTTAATTGGATAATGGACAATTATTTTGCATTTTGTCTCGTGGAAGTCCATCGTGGACTTTCCGTTGCATTCTCTCGTTCATCTCGCGCGTATAGTTCGTAGAGAGCCCATCCTCTCTGCATGAATTCAAAAGCTGGACACACCACGCCACCACTGATCTGTGTACTGTGTCTCTGGACGGAATTGTTGTTTGTGGTGGCTTTGGTTATTGTATGGGTCTTCGAATCGAGTTGGCATCTGCAGATAAGCCAACAGCAGCCGCGGTGGCAGATTTCCACAGAATGCAGGTATATATGGCCAATATGGCCCATAGCCCTCCTTTTGTTGAGATCTTAATAAATGAGAAATTCACATAACCAAATTGGAATGGAAATTTCTACGCCTCTATATCCGTTGGCCGATGCGATAGGGAGGTGGAAATAGCGCACAGAGAGAACAATCAGCAACATTGGGCTTGGCCCCTCGGAACCATTGTCATAGGTATAGGCGAATGGGCGAGTGTAATAAATCGATTTAGCGATGTCCTGCACCAGCCGTTTGGTCTTTGGTGTACCTATATCCGTCTGTCCTTTCTTGGGGCGATGTGACTATTTTTGGCTATAAAGTGGTGTTCGTGTCGCGATGACGTACAAGGGCCGCAAGTTGAAGAGGTTAGTGAGTTAATTATTCAAACCGCATGCGAAGAGAATCGGTTTGGTGCGCCGGTTGTTCGTTTTTCGAACTGGGGTGGCCGTGGCATTCCAGCAGGCTGTAGGCATGTATGAGTCATCGTCTTGAGCGGTCGTAGTGATGCGTTGTTCCATCAGTCTGTCTCAGAATATAGCAAATTTGTCTATGAGGAGGTTGTGGCAAGTCCTTTTTACTTAGATCCCCGGTTTCACAGTTCCCTTCGAATAAAGGTGCGGGTAAGAACAGTTTTTACAAAACAGGTGACGCCCAACGTTGGATTTTGGTCGGATTGCAGTTTAGCGCATGTTATTTAAATGGGGGAAGCTTTCATGACACAGCTCTTACTTACTTGCCCAGGTGGTCTGTGGAGGACCTTAACCACTACGCCTTTCCTGTCTTTAACAAACTGCCCCCAATTCCGTACTTCAAGTACTTCACTTGTGCGCGCCATCTTTGAACGGCTTTCTCTACAGCAATGTTCTACTGGGTTATAGAAGAAGGCCCTACAACTTGGAGCATTTGCATCCTACAGCTAAAACTGCTTGCCACCTTAGACAACTGATGCGCAATTTTTTTTGACGAGGCCTTAGTCACTATACAGCTCGTCTCTATACGAGATTCAATTACGAACTTATTAGATCTCGTCCTTCAAGGCCCGTCAACGCAAACGAGACGGAAAGCTTTGTAAATAACCTTTCTCACCAAGCGACCTTGGACATCCTTATCCGCATTAGTTAGAGTTTAAGCTTCAGCGCAATAACGCAGGGAAGTTGTTTGGGATATTGACGTCTGATTTTTAGACGGGCAGCTAGGAACCAACTTCGCGTGGAGTCCAATGTAGGCAAAAGTTACACATTTTCGCCGTCAATAAACGTGAGCGTTGATCCCCTTTTCAATAGCAATCCATAGGCTAGTAGGTATACCAGTAAAGAGATTACAGCCTCACATTGGGCGCCAACCGTGTAACGAAATTTGGTTCCAGCTTTTGAATGTGAACTTCTCTTCACATTTGCCTTTGGTATATAAAAGAAGGGACTTATAATAGCTTTCGGAATGGCCGGTGAAAGTTTTGGCTCTCACTACCCAATGCGTACTTTGTTGGTAAGAAACTATGGGAAATGTTCGCGAAGGAGGTGCTAACAGATTCAATATTAGGACTGCAGCGTAGATGGACACAAATCTTTCAAGTTGCAAGCAGCCATACACACCCACAAAATTTCATTGAAATCGGTTGAGTGGTTTAGCAGATCAGCAACAGCGCCACCTATCGCGAATATCTGACAAGTATTCGAGAGTATAACTGTCATAAAAGAGATTCTCAATTGGACTCTTGGTTCTTGGACTCGGCATAAAATTGTAGACCCCTTCCCTTCGTTCTACAAATTAAAAACTCACCCAACGCGAATAGCTGTCAGAAGCTAAGCCAAGGGTCCCTTAAGGACTTTATTGCTCCAACTATTTATTTATTTATTTATTTCATGTCGCAAATCATGAAGATTATTAAAACTTATCTAAGCAAATCGTTTCCTGTCGCTAGCAAACTCCTTCATCCAAGGGCTGAGCAGGCACGAGAAAGTTTCCTAATTCATTCAAAATAAAATTGTAGGTCCGTTTTCCTTCGTCCCGAAAATGATGACTCATATGAGCAATTGTTGGTAAGATTATAAGTCTCCCATTTATTTTACTCAGCAAGTGCTCCGTCGACATGAAAAAAAAAAAAAAAAAAAAAACGAAAAAGTTGATCCGCGAACTGCGTTTCTATGACAAAAATATTTTTTTCTCTTCAAACCCGATCACCGGATTAGAAATTTTGCTGCATGGTCTGTCGTTTAATAATGTAATACAAATGAGAAATATAATTACTTTCTACTTGTGACTGATTTAGTGGTCGTGAGCTGGAACCTAAAAGGTACCTTAAACGTTGAACTCACATTTTCAAAGATCTTAAATGATGCACACTGCAAACAAATTATCTGCATATAGCAAATGAATTGTCATAACAAGTCCTTGAAAAGTAGTGTTTTAAAGGAAAGGAAGAGCACATACAGTAATTGACTCATACACTCTAGACGTCTAGTTCTATCGCAAACCTTGAATTAGCTCCAACACCTATCACGCTTTTACCTTTACCAACCTTAAGATTGAGACCCTCCTATCCGCAGCACTTGTCGATCAGAATTTATTACCCAAAGCTTGAACTTAACCACCGCAACTGCCTTTATGACTGTGTCAGTTCAAGTCACAGCAATAAAACACTAGCCACGCATGTTTTGTAACGTGTCCACCTGTTTGGTATATGACCCCCCTTTCCCCCAGCATATCTATGAATGAATGCTGCAGTTTCGAAAGCCACCACGACCCCACACAGGTAGGTGCATGCTAAGCTAGCGCGCAGCTGGAAGCTCATGAATTATTGACAAAGCTCCCTCGGTGTTGTCAGAGCCCCTTCCCTGCCGATGTTTTAAGCCTTTTTATTTTTTCCACTTTTGCATTTGTTAAACAATTTATCCGGTGATTGTGTGTATCTGTAAAATTTATGAGACTCTAATATTCTGTATCTATCCATTTTTCTAGGTTGTATTAGTTCAAGGCCATTACCTGTCGTTTCTGCCGCTATGCAGTCGCAATGAGCCGGTCTTTTTGGCCACATGCACGCCAATTGCCATGCCCGAGACCAGGGAGTGTGTCGTACAAGGTGCTACGAATGTGTTCACAACCATCCACTCTATGGATATGAAAATCGCGCACATAGACAAGAAGTGAGTTCGCAACCATAGTCTTGAGATTTGAGCCGCAGTTCAAAAATGTTAACTTTTACTTTTCTATTTGTCTTGCATTTCGTTTCTGTGTGCAGCGGAGAGTTTCACCTGGGCTATGGCAAGAGTGAGATCCAGGGACTGTCGTGGTATCACCTCATACATTCGGACAATCTGCGCGAGGCTCAGAACAAGCATCGGCTGAGTAAGTATTTTGACAGGTTCTCTCTGTAATCAGAATATTGACAATTTTTTAATTGACACATTTCAGTTACCCAATCGGAGCAGGACCGGTCGTGTATACTTCTGGTGCGAATGCAGCGGCGGCAGGGCGAGTTCATGTGGGTGCACGTGGTGCTCCAGGTGCGCGATAGTCAGGATAGTAGCAATCAGCAGCCGGTGATAGTTTGCACCAATCAAGTGCTAAAGTGAGTACCAAACTTGCATATACACATAACCCTAAAAAACCTAAGCGAGAGGGAGTGATCCACTCCACACAACGACAACGATAAGAATAATTGCATAGCGGCGCAGCAAAGTGAATCAATTTAGCAGCGCGAATCTGCCCGGCACAGTGCGATCATCATGATGATGGTGATCGTCGAGGATCGTTACATAAATTTACGCGCGCGCTTGTGCGTCCATTCGCGGGTTTTCTCTCGGCGTAAAATCGCATCATTTAAACATGACATTTGACAAAGTGACATCAAGTTCGAGTCTGTTTTATGTGCCGTCGCATAGTCGTCGTCGTGTTGTCGGCTGGTTGCTTGGCGAACGCTTCATGCGGTGTTCATTCATCAGTGCGCGCAGTGGAGCCTCTGGTTCGCACTCATTGGCACACACAGACGAGCAAGGTAAACAATTGTGACTACGAATTGACGGATAGACAAACAGAGCGCGCGGCACAGACGTGAAATTAATGCCGAGGAAGAGTAGATGGGATGCGATTTTCAGATCATCTGAACAGTGCTGTGATATCGCCTGTGCGCGCATTGACAATGACCACTGCGCAATGGAGATAGATGGAGTGAAGATGGCAAGCTGTGACTGTGAGTTTGTGGCTTTTTTTTTTTTCTTTTTTTTCTCCGCGCACACAATGTTGATGGGGAATCCTTGATCTCCATCCACTTTTGATTGTGCAAGCGATGATGATGATGATGATGATGCTGCTGCCTGATGGGGTATCATCGACATTCTCATTATTTTTTAGCTAAGAACAGTGGGGTCGAAAAGTTTGTGTCTAATTGGAAAAAAGTATAAGAGTCCCATTTGAATTTGCTTTGTGCACAAAATTTGTGACAGAAAGATGTTGAAACTAGCTAAATGATGAGGACGCTCAATATCAAATTGAGTAGGCATAAGGTGAAGGTTTTTCAAAATGGCTTCCCTTGACGGTGTTTATAAAACGACGAATTCAAGGTCTCGTACATTTGTTTCTGTCCGCAAAAATAGGTCTTGCTCAGTAGGATTTCCAATCCGTGGTCGTGTTTAAAACTTTGTTTAAGAACTCATTCTTTTGCGCCATTACTTTGCGAGCATCTGTCCTTACTAATAATCATATCTAAACTGAACTGAATATTTTATAGGTTACAATATGCGATTTTGTATGGAAAATTTCGCCATTGTTTGAAAAATGTTGCGTGGACACTAAAAATGATTATTAATATCGCGGATTGTCTTTTAAACCTCTTGCTCTGCCATCTTTCATAGTCGACGTGTGAAATTCAGAGCATCTGTTGCTTTTTTGACAGTATATCTTCCTTGTGGGAATGTTGACAATAAACGTTCTGCCCTCCGCAATAAGGGGGACCGGTGAGATATTTAAAAAAAAAGTGCTCACTGCCAAATGATCAAATCACCAACTTATTTCAAACTAATCACATCATTTACTAACGAATATTATTGTGAATGAACCTTAATTAAAATGTCTGTAGATAAAGGCAAGAATTAAGCTCAAAATACGTGCGGGTTGATAGCCACATGTGCAGAAAGCCATTGAACCCATTGGGGCTTACCAATAAACATTTTTAGTTTCGACTCTAAATTTTAGTAGTTCACAGTGGCTTTATTTTCTATACAAATTTCGCAATTGTGAGCTTCCGTAAATTTTTTATTTTTTTTTTTTTTTTTTGTGGGGGTTCGCATCGGAATACATTGCAGAGCTAGAACGCGAGGGATGCTTCTGCAATAGTGAGGGACTTTAACCCATCTAAGAAACCTCCCTGGGGGACTGAGACTGACTTTCGTCATCCCGAATTTGATTGCACCTAGTCGTTCAACAAATGGCAATTTATTTTGGAATAATTTGAAAAGTTCCGTAAATTTGAAGTCGAGAGTAAAATTTGTTATTGGGCGAATAGAAGCTGTAGCTGAACCGCTATGGAACTGATTTATGAGCTTTGAAAATGTCTAATTATTTGTTTAAAAAATATGTAAAAAAAACTGAATTACAGAACTTCAAATTGGCTTTATTTGAAAGATCACTTTTCATTATTATTGTCATTATCTAAGAATAGGGGGAGATGGGGTACATTGATCCATGGGGAACATAGATACAATCGGAATTATTTGAAAACAAGGCGCACCCAGGCCACTTAACGAAGCACACAGCGTAAAATGTCTATCAACGTGAAAACATATCTGGTTGACATCACTGTTCAGTCATCGCTTTGCAACTAACATGCACAAACGTGTTTCGCAAATCTGCAAGTCATTTTTTGTCGTTTTTTTTTTACGAGTGGGTTTTTGATGTGTAAACATCTAAGCGCGCGTTATTGGAATCTTGTGGAGTAATTCCACACATTTAACTTGCGGGGACGGAAATGCGTCACTGTGTTTTATCATTGCATATATTTTATCATTGCATACGTTTTTATCATTGCATACATTAATGAGCTGGGGCATATTAATTTCAGCTTTTTGTTGATGTGAAATAAAGCATGTTTTTCATATATGATGGATGGTCTCATATTTCTTCTCTGTGACGGATATCTCGAGGAAATTCAGTGCCAAATCTTTCGTGAATTACCAGGCACGCAGAAATCACAGCTGGACAACAACTAACAAAAATGTCGTTGACCAGCACCTCTACAATATGCAATGCAAGCCGAATGAAATTCCAATGACACTTTCACTTACTGTGTAACAGTTGATGTCATTTAACTTGCGGGGATGGAAATGCAAACGGGTATTTGTTATTTCATAATATATCAAGAACACGGTTATTACCCTCTTTTCTCAATACGTGTATCAAGCCACACACGTACCGCACGCACGGTGTTTACACATACACATGTTTCGGGACTGTTGGATACAGTCGCACCAATTTTTTTTGTGTTAAAAGTTTCATATGAATATATTTGGTGAATATATGTCCTTCATAATGTAATATTTACTAAAAATGTTGCTATAAAACATGCTGTAACTGCATTTAAATTTTATTTTCTTTGAGGTAAGTTGGGGCACATTGATACATACGAACCCGGGGTATGTACAGAACAGTTTTCCTAGTTAATTTTAAAATATATGTTTGTCCTTATAACAAAAGGACTTTAAATACGAAGTTCCTGGTTTTGAGGTCTTTTGCTTACGTTATTTATGTAAAAACCTTATGAAAGTTTAAACTTTTTTAACATGAATTATCAAATGCCAAAACATTGTTTGTATTGTTCTGTATTATTGAAATACTAAAAAAAATTCTAATAATTGAAGTTTTTCATATTTATTTTCATAAATACTTATTAAATTACTGTGAATCAAAGTGACACTGATATGATCCAATAAACCCCGTGAGTGGGGTAGTTTGATACAAATTCCCTTTTTTAATAAATAGGTCCTAATATTTTTTTTGAATGGATCTGAGAGTAAATTCGTCTGATATAAGCTAGGTAGAAAGAGACTGAACCCATCAAACATTTTTTTTTTTTTCGTTAATACCAAACAAAATCGTATCAATGTACCCCTACTCCCCCTATAGCTCAATTTGGAAGTCTAATTTGTGACTACTTTTCCAAGTAGTTGGGGTCTTGTGTCGTAAGTCGGCTCATGATGGATTGGCAAACTAAAGTTTACTGATTGTCAAACGAGAGAAACAAAACTGATCACAAATCAGACGAGTTTTTCTGGTAAAACTGGCTTCCCTTAAATTTGCTAGACAAGGTCCCAACATCTCAATAAAAACTTAAGAAAATTTAGGTTCTGTAAATCCTGCGGAATATTTCCTCTTCCAACTGTCATTGTCGTGGGCGCTAATCACGTAGTTTTTGAGACGACTTTCGTCCAAAACTAGCACCTGAGTTCAAAAATTATGAGTTCCAGAGTCTCTCTAGTTCATTCTCCACAGATGTATTGAAAACTTAGGTAATCAAAAATATAAATCGGCCGGAAAAAACCTCAGCGTGTCCATGAAAATGTCAAAAAGGATATCGGTGAGACGATCATCGCCTTCTGTCCCCTACTCTCAGGAGCGGATCTTGATGAATGCTGGTATTCTGGGTTTCATTCAACAGTTTCTGCAGAGTACAGACCTGTAATTTGTTGAATATGTTCATAATCAAAGTGACAGAACGTCATATGCCAGAAAAGGTTTGTTTTCCTAAAACCGTTGACGTTCATCGCCATCTCTCAGCAGTATAGATTTGTTCACCTTTTTTTAAGGATTTTTTCTAAATGTAATTGTGACTCAGAAAGGAGGCCCTAAAAATGCACAAAATACTCGCTAATTCATTCAAAATGATTTTCCAAAACTATTGTAAAACTTTTTGCGCCCACTGTACCTGCTTCGTGTCATGACGTCTGCAGTGAAAATATAAAATTCCATTCGCAGTAGCACAACGAGCGCGCTCACCGCCTGTGCACTCGCAAATACGTAGGTACTTATGACGAGCATCGTTAAAAGTTATGCAGGCGTGAACTTTGCTCCCATTTGAAGTGGTTCTTCTGTAAAACGACTCACAGTTCAAATGGAAACGTTCAACGCCAGCGCTCGACTGATGGCGTGCCATTGCACAAGTAGTACATCTAAAGGCTGAAATATACAACTTCAACTCCACTTTGATCTTATTTCGGAAGTGCAAAGCGTTTTTTTCGCACAGACAGAGACTGCGCTACGACGTAAAACGCTCTTCGCGTCCAACAGCCAACACTGGCCATCATCAACCATCGGTGAGCGGGACAGTCCAAAGAATTGGTTAATTTTTGATTGCATCTGGACGAACATAATTTTTCCGCAAAAGTCGAATTAGTCGACATGCAATCTGATTAGAAGAGTCTCTCTCTGGCCCACGGAGTCGGAGTGTTGGCCGGCATTTGGCGCGCAGAAGATCAGAACAGTCTTTGGTGGCTCGGTGTGTCGGTGCTTGGTGGTGCTGTGGGGATATCGAAGTTTTTGCCCGTGCTGGCCGCAGTGAGAGGATTTGGAAATCTTCGGAAATCGAAAATAGTCCAATGGCAATAAAATTGCTGCAGATACGAGTACGAGTACACACTCGAGCAGTAACACTTTTCTCGCTCTTTCTCTTTGGTAGGGGAAGTGTTTTGTTTTTGTGCGAGTTTTGTGCTGCTTCTTGTGGCCATCAGGACCGCGCCGAATGATTTGTAGCAATAACCGCATCTGAGAGGAACACAATCAGACAAACCAGCCAAATGGACAGTGTTTTGAAGTTTTATCAGTTGATGGTAACACCATACACCAGACACAGGGCCCCTCTGATGATGACGGTATAGAGGTGGCATAGCGGACTGGTTGCTCCTTCGAGTGGAGGAAGACTTTTTGGTGCCAATGATGTTGGACGTTGTGTTCGTCGATCCAGCCGTCAATATGAAGTTTTGGAAATGGCAGCTGTTGCGGGATTGCACTTGGCAAATTTACGCACATGCAATGGAATTGGGAGGTGTTTTTTATATAGCAAATGAGATATTTTGTCGCAGGAAGAGTCCAACGTTGTTAATCATTGGTCTAAGGTAGCATACTTGCATAAACACTCAGTAAATCGGTGCTTACCTAAGTAAGTAAGTTAAGAAAGCTAAATTTTCATTCGTCAATCTCCGCATGCACTTTTTTGTACTTATTTTACTTACTTAACGGGCTCCCGACCCGTGGAGAGTCTCTCCCTGACACACTGCAGCCTTCCATCTTCTACGATCGCGGGCACGCTGCTTTCAGTTTTCCAGACCAATCGGTCTAGCGTCCGCGATGGCTTGGTCCTTGAAAAGGAGGTTCGGTCTTCCTTGACTTCTGGAACCTGGGGGCTGGGATTCGAAGTTCCTCTTAGCTGATGAGTTATTGTCCATTCGCTCGATGTGGCCGAGCCAATGTAGTCGACCTATTTTGGCTTTTTTGACTACATCCATATTTTGTTACAGCTCATAAAGTTCCCGGTTGTATCTTCTCCTCCATTCGCACTCGGGACCAAAAATCCGCCGAAGAATTTTTCTTCCGAAGGAGCCCAGTATTAGCTCTCCGTTTCTGCTTATCGTCAAGCACTCGGCTCCATAAAGCAGAACTGTCAAGATAAGGGTTTCGAGTTAGGAGTTTTGAACCCAATTGTTTTGCCAAATTGAAGTAGCACCGGTTTCCTAGGAAAATTCTCCGACGGATCTCCAAGAGGCTGTCATTCGGTGAGTTCATGTTTGCTCCGAGGTAGATGAACTCCTTAACTACCTTGTTTGTTTATAGCATGTACTTAGTCTTGTCCTCATTTACTTCAAGGCCAACACATTTCGCCTGTTCTTCAATCGGCGTAAAAGCCTCTATCACGGCATACGGGAGCTACCGATATCACTCGATATCGTCCGCATACCCCAGAACGGATCTGTTGAAGATAGTGCCTTCCGTATTGACTCCTGCCCTACGCACTATCAGCTTCAGCACGACATTGAGGAAGTCACATGATGGCGCATCTCCTTGCCGAAATCCGGTGCATGTTTGAAATAGTTCGGATGAGCTACTTCCAAATTGCACGTAGCAGCGCGTGTTTTCCAGTGTCACGCGACACAGCTGGATCAGTTTTGCCGGGATTCCGAATTCAGCCATCGTTATATAGAGGTCCTGACGACGAATGCTATCATATGCGGCGGTCCTTCGCAAATATTTGTTCGTATATAGTCTTTTGAATTACAAGTGAACCGATTTCGATGAAAACTTAATAGGTTGTTCCTCTAAGGGGAGGGCATGTTTATAGGAAGGTTTGGATAAAATCCGATAGGTGGCGCTGCTGTTTATATAGTCTCTACCATTTATTGAGTTTATATTTATAATGGCAGTAATGATGAGAGCCGCAAAAAAAACTTTATGACCTGCTTTGGAGGATTTTATATTTATCTGCACCTTGAAAACTGCTCTATAACTAATAGGGACTAAGCTTTCCAGGACTTGGTCATAGAAAGACGATTCAAATCCGTCATGAAAACCTGATAGAACAGCCTAATCCGACAATAGCTTATTGGATTTAAAATTCAGAAAAGTTTATAGAGAAGTTATAGCTGATTCATTTGAGGCATGAAATCACCCTTCTGTGTTGGTCACCGCCATGTCACTTATATATAGTGTTATAGTCTTATAGTGGTTAAGTTTTCGCATGAAACTTACGGCCTTATCGGGTCTGGAGAACTATCCTTGAATTGGTCCAAAAGGGTGATCCTCTCAGTTTTATATCATTGGCTATAAAAGACCGCCATCCGCAACAGCAGGCTGCATGACCACGACCTGGTTTCCATCCTCTTCAGAGACGGGAGAGGGACCGTCCGACCCGGCATCCAGGCTGAGGTTGTTCAGTGTGGATACCACCCCCAGACAAAAGTCTCTCTTCCTACTCCTGGACTCTTATGACAAGTTCGTCCATACCAAAGGAGAACTTGTAGCCCCTCCTGCTAAGCAGGTCTAAAGATTCCTTATTCATAAGGAATGAGACCAGCCTGCCTCTCTCTTCCGGTTCACCGGCTTTAATGATCTTCCAGCGTCAGCGTCCGTTGATGGTTCTGGGCAGCCAGACACGTCCTTTTGGGCGAACTGGTATATCGCTCCAGTGTATCACTTGAAGCTCTGCGTTGTTCCACAGTGAGTTTATATTCGGGACCGTTATAAAAGTCTAACGCACTATTGTTCTTGCATTTCACAAGGATTACAACGCTTGAGAACCAGCCTCCATCCACGAAATACGGCGGTTCTGTCGAAGGACTTTCGTCCAAGAATCTTAGGACTTCTCCAGCTAGGATTGTTTTGAGCGATAGCCAGTTGTCCCCGCTCATTTTTCCTTTGTCATTGCCTTGTCGTATACACCGTAGAGCATGATATTTTTCACGACCTTATTGAAGGGTCTGTGCGCCATATCAGCATTCTTCGTCTTTTTTGAGGTCGCGGAGGTTTCCTCGCAAGATCTGGGTCGTTTGGTCGTTAAGACCTTTTTGGCAGGAACTACTGAAGCACTGAAGGGCTTCCCGAGGCAGAAAGATTTTTCAGGTTACCGCAAACAGTAATGGGTGCTCCTGAAGCAGGAGTTGACGTTATTGTAAGTCCTTCCCTGCGAAGGGGTCTCTTTTAAGGGTTGGACATATTTGGGTCGTTTGGAGGTAAGGACGGTTGTGTGTGGCGCTGCTTGTGGAGGGATGCTGTATACCGGCAGCAGGTTGAATTACGTCCCCCTTCAGCACCTCGCCAGCCCAATGAATCCTGTTCCTGTCCTTTTGATGCCAGGAAATATCTGGTTTCGCGAGAACTGCGGCTAGTTTGTGTTTTGCAGCGCGTATCGGCTTATGTTTGACTGCACTCGGAGAGGTTTTCTTAGCACGCCAACCATACGCCGACCGATGCAACTTTCTGTTGCCTAAACTCCGCATCCGAGACAGATGCGTCAAAGGATCTTAAATCCGAGTCAGACGGAATTGTGGAATCATCTTCTTTCTTTTGTCAGAAGTCAGTTTCCTGTAATTTTTAATAAAGGGTCTTTCAACAGGGACTCTACAAAAGTGCGACAGGGACAGCAAACGAGGCCGAATTTCTTCAGTAAGGCTTGCCATTTCATGATGGAAAGATATACGAGCCAACAACGAGTCGAAATTATTAAAATTTACTACCGAAATTCGGAGTCAGTGGCCTCAACGTTAAGAGCGCTACGTCCAATTTATTGTCGTCATAATCATCCTAGCAGATCAACAATTGAGCGTCTAGTGGAAAAATTTGAATCCACAGGCACAGTACAAAATGTTTCCGTGCCAGTGAGATAAAGAATTGCCCGTAGTGTCGGTTACGTCAAGTCTATGGTCTATGCCAACAAGCCAGCGACGATTGATGAACTTCGTACGAATATCGAACGTGAAATTGCAGTATTGGGCGATTTATGCTTGAAAACCGTCGAAAATTGGGTTCAGCGTCTGGACTTCTGCAAGCGCTCTTATTGAAAAACCCTTTAGTTATCGGTTCGTTGTCCTTGTTCTTAGCTTGAAAATAGATTTTGTTTTCGTTTTTGTTTGGTATTGAACGTCCATATGATACCCGCGAGTAAGCCGGTGAAGAAAGGTCCGCTCCAACATGGCCGGTTCTGCTGGGGTAATTCACTTAGATACGACAGGAACCTGCCAAGGTTCGTATTCGATTGATGGAAACCCTCAGCCTTTCATCCCTGGGCACGGTTTGAATAAAACGCTCACACCACCACTAGAATTGCGTTGACTATATTTCAGCTTCGGAAAACCTTCCTCCGGAGACCCTGCTGCAATTGCCCTCAAGAGAAACCAAGAGAAGAAACCTACTAAGCATCCACACCACGGTAAGGTAAATAGTCAAAGACGGATGCTTGAGAGATGGATGGATGGAGGATATTCAAAGTTCCTTTAATAAAAATTCGAATTTTGCGCGAATTTTTTACCATTATTTTCTTCAACAGATAGTTGATAGCCTATTCGAATTTTTACTACTATTTTCTAAACTATGTTTCTATTAACTTTCTGTTGAAGAAAATAATAGTTAAAAATTCGTTGTCGCTTTGATTGTCTACAGATTGACTAATCAGAACAGTAAAATAACTTGAAAGTGACAAAAGGCCACATGTTTGAATATGGCCTAATGTCGCTTTGTGAAAGTGTCATAAGGCCACATTTCCAAATTTCCAAATATGGCCATATGTCGCATTTCCTTATGTCACGGCACCCACTCATCTCCTTCTTGTGCGGCCATGCAACACCTCTATAATAGACTTGGAAAAACTGTTTTGGAAACTTTCGCAACCAGCCTCCTCCTAACTACAAAGTTGAGCCATACACACCACACCTTGCTATACCTCTCCAACTAACAAGTCAAAAAGAAAAAGAGAAACGGGCAAAAAAAAAACTGCACTCCCATACTCCGCTGCCAAACCAAATCGGAGTGAGCGCGCGCGTTATCACTCATCTTAAACGTTCCTTTCTCATTTTACAAATTGAACAAAATTATGTGGATACTGATTAAGTGTTCAATTTATTGCCATTTATTCGCCCATATTGCGATCTGTTGCACACAAGTCCCTCCGACAACACCTTGGCATTCCGAATGCGAAACCAGTCCCGCAACAAGTGCGAGACACCCCACCATATCGCCTTCACAATGACCCGAACCCATACTTTGGGAGGTTTCGAGCGTTTCCATGTTTTCTGTCCAAGCCTTCAACTGATGAAATATTTCATCGTCCGAATAGATAAGGCCACGTTTACGACTAAATATAGAGCGCGCGCAACTTTTAGCACGCCAATGGTGGGGCCACAACGCCCCTCTTTAACTGCAAATGACGAACCATCATCGATATGATTAGCAACTGCGAAGTGAGACTAATTTATTATAAATAATAACAGGCTCTGGTACTTAGTACTTATGGCCACAACGATCCTTTAATGATGATTGCCTTCTTATTTATTATATTGCGTGATGTTTGTACTTCTTGTGGTGTTGGTATTGGTGGAAATATATACCCTCTCGTCTGTCACTGACCTGTGAACTATGGATTTGGCGTCAGATTTCGTCAGACAGAGCAGCCACGATCTTCCTGTATGGGCCAAGAACAATGGAACGCGACTTGTTGGGCGCTTGCATAACCTTCACTCGGTGCACATGTGTACATGTTTCACATATTGGCTGAGACGGACCCGATTATAACAATGACAACGACAACGACAACGACGACGACGCTGAAGACAATTTCGACAAACAATGGCCGCTTTATAAATCAGTTTTGTTTCAGACGCGCGCGCCTGCTCCTTCATTGACAATATTTATTTCGCAAAAAAACGAGTACGGTGGACCTATATATAGTTTGAGCTCATGTTGACCACCGCACCATCTGCCGAGAGGATTAGTGCGGTACACTTCTTTCTGCGCCAAACATTTGGGTAATACAATAAGTCTCAAGGATTTTTTTTTTTTTTTTTTAATTTTTGGTGCCCTTTGGTAAGGTTAGCTGAACAGTTTCCACTTGGGAGAGGGTACACTTTGAGAGCTGGAACGATTTATTGTTGCAACTTACCGGGGTGGGATTTGTCGTACCCGCCATCAGTGGAGGAAGTTCAAAGGTTTTCGGGGGGATATGACGATGGCAAAGCTTGGTAACATTAAGTAGGGTTTTTTATACACGGAATTGGACTGCTGAGGAACAGCTTCTGTGTTTAAACTATACGTCGTGTCTATTTTCCATTGCCCCACCTGTAGCTAAAGGAATTATGTCAGAGATTTACCTACTCTTCACACTATCCGATGGAGCACTCAGGCACAACTACTGGTCCATTGTACTGCCAAAAAGACACCTTACATTTATAAACTTAGTTTTCCCGTATTTCGAAGAAAGATGAGAAGGAGCTTCAGAGATGAAGAGCTTAGATGTTCGGCACTCACCACGTCAGCCCCAAAAATCCTCCACCTGATGCGAGCAAAGGCAGGACAGCTATACAGAGGAAGTGCTCCGATGTATCATCGTCCTCTCCACAAGCAGAACAGACGGTGGAGACGCTCAAGCCCAAAACATTTAAATGTTTGGCAAAAGCTGATGCCCCGAAAGGACCCCCACAAGCAGTCTACAGTCGATTCTCCTGAGAGACAGAAGGAAAGCCGCCGACCTTTTGCAGATGTCCGGACGCAGCCGTTTGATCTGTCCAAGAAGTTCGCGAGAAACCCAAGTATCAATGGATGAGCTAACCACCGAGGTCATAAGAATTCTTCCTCTGAACCCAGCCTGGCAAGCTCATCAGCGATCTCATTTCCCTGGATACCAGTGTGACCTAGGACCCAAACAAGATACACTGTATTTAGCCTTCCGACCAAGTTAAGAGAAAGCTTGAGTACGAGCACTAATTAAGACGAGGCAAGAGGGCAGTCCTTTTAATGCAGCTTGGGTATCACTACAAACGCATAGCCCTCCACTTTTTTGTCACAATATAGCGCATAGCAATAAGGATAGCTACACTGAAAAAAAAGTCGGCGTCGTATTTATGAATGGCGTTCATCAACATGATATTCATGGATATGACGTACTTTTCATAAATATGATGAACAAATTCATGAAAACTTTTTGACAATTGATGAATCGTTTTTCAATATGATGCAAGTGAATTCATCAATTTTTTCAACAGGATTCTGAAGAGAACTTAGCGTATGTTCTTATGAACTACGTTCATTATTTCATCAAAACATTTCATCAATATGACGAAAACACTTATTTTGATGAATTTAGTCATTTCTCCATCCAGTTGATGATTTATTCGTCTTATTGATGAATGGAATCATCATCAAGTTTTGATTTTTTA
The DNA here is from genome assembly GCA_946477585.1 of Cheilosia urbana. Taxonomy (NCBI): domain Eukaryota; kingdom Metazoa; phylum Arthropoda; class Insecta; order Diptera; family Syrphidae; genus Cheilosia; species Cheilosia urbana. The sequence goes on along the minus strand of OX297853.1, from coordinate 18,409,042 downwards.
TCATATTGATACGCGTTCATCGTTTTGATGACGGCTCTTATTATATTGATGATCGCGTTCGTCAAAAAACAGACATTCATTTTTATTGAACGTTGATGTAAGCCTTCATCATATAGATGAACTAATTCGTTATATTGATGAAAAAAAATTAATGCACCGTTATATTCATCATATTGATGAATGGAATCATCATATTGTAAGCGTTTTGTGTGTGGAAAAATGCGTAGGGGATCCGTCGTTTAACACCATGCTTGGACCAAAGAAGTTTTCTATCGAGAATTACTCCCAGATATTTGACTTCATCGGTGATCGAAATATTGAAACCTTTTAACACAAGTTGAGTCAGACAAGTGACCTTCCTCCTTCTCGTGAAGAGAGCAACCGTAGTTTTAAGAGGATTCACTGAAAGTCCATTTCTTGTGCACCAGCTATCGATCAAGATCAAGGATCTCTGAGCCCGAGAGCAGACAGTCCCTAGGTCCGAACCGACAGACAGAACGGCGACATCATCAGCGTATGCTTGTGTAGAAGAAGAATTTTGAGATTTTTTTCAAAAATTGTAAGCTAAAAGTTCTTGAGACTTTCCGTAGTAATTACAAAACCTCGTATAACAGCTCTACAGGACCCGTGGCTGTACAACAAATCCATCTGGGAGGTGTGATAGAGGAATCGCTAGAGATACCGTAGTACAGGATTCCAATAAGGACGGGTCCATGTTGAATTGGAATAAAACAAGCCGTGTGTGAGGTATTAACAAAATTATTTCTTTATTTGAAAGGCCCATGTATGCCATTGCTACTGAAATATAACTTTGTTGAAATGCGCGGCTTCTCACTGTGACAGGGATCTAGGTGATCCTAGTGTTAATAAGTCCGGCGCATCAGCATTAGCTGAATTTGAACGATGGTATTGGTTATGTTGGCTTTGAGAGCAGGCATTATTCATTGGTTGTCTAAAATTGGGATTCATTCCAGACAGTTGTAAAATAGCGAGGATTGTCTTCATGTCCAAAGCTAAAAAAAACAGTACCAGTAAAGCTCCAAAATTTATTTGGGCAATCTTTTTAGATATGAATGTGGTTGCCTACTAGAATCGCTACTGAATCTACAACCCATCGAGTTTCATACTATGGACGTGGCAGCCAAAGGTGCTCTGAGACTAAGAGAGAGCTAAATTTTGAAGCCCGAATCATTCGATCAATCGCGCATGCTTGCCATCTTTGATCAGAGCGGGCTTGCCACTCACGGAAACACAAGAAACCAAAATATGACATTGACAAGAAACTGTCTCTATACAGGGCAGGCAGGCAGGAATGGCTCTCCTCGAGTGCTGTCATAAAAGGTAAACCCATCTTCCAAGATGGCTCAAAGACAGAGTATGGAACGGCAGCAGGAATCTTCCCAGAAGAACTGAGTTTCAGCTAGTCATAGTGACTGGCAAATCACTGCAGCGTTTTCCAGGCAGAGATCTTCGAGGTTAAGAAAGCGACTCAAACTGTCTTAGCAAGGGAACTACTTACCAGCAACAGAAATTTCACTCTGCGTGTACAGCCAGCAACACTTAACACGATCAACTCCAATCTGGTGAAGGGTAAACTACGAATTTATAAGTTCGTGCCTTTCGGCATTAAAAGCGATAATTCATCAAACACACATCCGCTAAACTTCCATCCAACTCTCTTTTCCTTCCAGTAAATTTCCAGTATATCTGGAAGTTTTGCTGGTTGTTGCAATTTACAACGCCGACGCAGGTGTGCACAGTGCGAGTTGAGGCGCCACTGCTTTTTTTTCAACCCAGAAAGTGTTCTTCTTTAAATACAGTCTCATTAAAAGCAAAAAACCGTTGGTGTAGGACGGAACGAGGCAGCGGGTAAACTGACCAGACGGGGCTCTGAAATGGACATACCTACTATTACCTTTCAGACAACTACTACCAGCATTCAACGCAGCTAAGAGATTTATTGCTAATGTCACATTAAATTCTTGCATAAGAACGATGGAACAACAACTATACGGTTGCATCGTAACTCGTTGTCTTTGGCCCAAAATTGGGACTAAAAGTTCAAAGAACCTAACATCTCTTGATAGAAACCAAATCCGAGTGCTCGGTGGGGTGATAACCGAGAACTGCATCATTGGAAACTGGATGGATATCTTTAGAAATGACTTCTGCAAAAGTTGCAGAGACGAAGAGGAAGTAGAATCTGTGGAAGATTTCCTGTGTCACTGTTCAGCCTTCCAAGATCGCGCTACTCTTGTATTGGAGCACGGTTCATCAAAAGACTTGGAATAATACCTCGATCAGTTCTAAAGAAGATTCATCAACAGATCCGAATGGTTTTGTTAGTTGCAATTCCTACCTTGTACTACAAGGGTATAGTGACAACGTTCCTCAATGGCTTCTGGGTGTAAGTTGCCCCTCTAACCTAACCTAACCAATAGTTACACCTGACTTTGAAAAGTGTCCTTTGAGTATCGCCATTCCCATAGCCACCAATTGCCAATTTAACGCCATTCAATGTCGCTATTGCATATTATACTGCTGCCTTTGATATATATCTTCAGCCTTCACCCATAATTTCCATCTCCTCTATCATAGTTATAACCCGCCATTTTCTTCCTTTATTTACAGCGAGCGCGAAGCCTCAGTAATGGTTGCGAATTCCTGGCTGTACCACTTCTATTCGGTGCAATCGAAGATCCAGTTCGGACTACCATTCGAAGGACCTACCCGTGTGCCACCCACAACACCTGCGTACTATCATCATCATCCCACCCATCCGCATCATCATCAGCTGCACCATCATCATCATTCGCCGACACTACCTGCGAATCTGGCCCATGGTTATCCGCCACCACCGCCGCCGCCGCCATCATCCTCACATGTGCCATATGGATACCATTCGCCCGTGGGCATGGGATCAGCCGGCCATCATCATCATCATCATCTATCGGTTTTGCAGCAATCACCTACGTCACATCATGTGATGGGCAGCAGCAACGGCAATGTTGATGGCAGCCACCACCTCAACCACAACCAACAGCACCAGCATCACAATGGTACGACGGATGGTCATGGCACGGTCATGACGACAGCATCGGAAAACGCAACGACAACATACGCCTCTGCCTATCGCATAGAGACCCAACCCGTGGATTATAGTCAAGTGCCGCCACCTCAGACGACATCGACGTCAGCCGCATCACCGAGTGCGCAGGTGGAAATGCGCTGCAGCAGTGCCAACAGTTCGGTGTCCAGTTCAAATTACAATGGCACGCGATTGGGATCACCACCGGCCGCGAAGAAGCGTCTAATTGGCAAGCTCGAACCGTTGTATGTCGTCGACAATCATTCGCCCGAGTCAATTACCGACCTCGACACTCACTACGGCAGTATGGATCTGCATCATCACCATCATCATCATCATCATAGTAGTTCGGTGGTTTTTGCCACTGTAGTGCCGACGAGGCCACGTTTGCTGACCAAAGCCTTGCCCAGTGATCCGCCCGACTTTATTGATCAGTGGAATCCAAGTCCGCCATGGTCAGAAACGGCTCAGAAGTTAACAGATGCTGCGCAACAAGAGCTGAGTCCTTGCATAACAACAACGCCTCCGACGCCCACGAGTGCGCCGCCAGTTCAGACGTTAGGACCTGCATTCTCATTCGAATGGATGTCCGATCAATTTGTGCCTATAATGGACCCGTCCTGTGGTCCGTGTGTGTCATGTTTCACACCCGAGGGCATTCCCGTACAAGTGCCCGTGCATCAAATGTCACTGACGCATCATCATCATTGGTCACCGGTGGTGGCACCAGCAGTTCAGGTCTCTGCCGAGCATCACCATCATCATAGACTGTTGCTGCAGAATGGGATTGTGGGTTCGCCGACCGAGGACAACATCAACGCGGAACATGTGACAGTTATTACAAAGGGCGAGATCCTCGATGACACCGATGTTAAGGGTGAGTACTTGTCGTAGTAAAATTTGTGAAAAGTTCTTAAGCTCACCAAGGAAAGTGCGAGTTGGATCTAGGTAGTCACGAGCATTACTGAAATGAACGCCAAATGTTCAATAATGTCGAATGTCCCCTGTTTAAAATATTTATTTAAAACAGACAGAAAGGCTAAAAAAAAAAGCTATAAAAAGTGATAACAATTTGACAGGGAAAGAACCAAAAGTGTGTTTCTCCCTGAACAGAGGATTTAGCTGTCAAAATCTTCAAACTTTCGCTTGATTATATTCGATGTTTGCCACTGAGAGGTTGTGAATGGGGACGTTCAAGAATCTAGTTTAGTAAGTCTGACAGCTGACGATTGGCTTAGATAGGTCAAATGAACAGCTGTTTCAGTTGACGTCTATTTGAGGGGTAGCCGAAGATCCTAGTCAAGAAATTTGTGACTAAGTACTAATTTGAATTTGACAGTTCGCATATGTGGCCAACGTAGGAAAAAATACGTTCCCTCCCGATAAATCTAGTTTTTGCGTTCAGGTTACATCTGGACCAGACCAATCTAGTCGACTTAAGATAACTAGATTTTTGAATGTGCCAATGCCTTTGGCTACCTTATGTCAAAATCTACTTTCAGAGCAAGGACTTTATATTATTTTCGCAACTGATTATTGTATATTGTTGATCTATATTTTGGCAATTTATGAATTAAAAAAAATGTGTTCTTCTATTCCAGATTCGCGAAGTTGAAACTTGACTCGAAAAACATAAAATCAAAAAAATAAAAAAAAAATATTGTCTCCGTCCTGATCCAGGCGAATTGAAAAAAGTCATCACACAACAAATTCTTTGGCTGGTTAGTGCAATTTCCAAAATGGTAAATTATTACAATCTATTGTTAAACCTAGGGAGTTAAGGTTGGCACTTGATCAGTCGTTTGATCAGTTGATCAGTAAAGACCTGTGGTGAGTTCACGACTGCGACTTAAAATACAAAAATTGGTAATGGTATGGTGTAAAAAAAAACAACATTCATTCCGAGTATGCTCTTGAGGACAGTTTTTTTTTTAAAAAAGATGAACTCACTAAGGGGAACGGGGAACCAACAAAATGAAGAAAGCTTTAAGTTCAAGCTTAGATGCAGTATTGCCAGTTTGAGGAAAATTCGCCTTTTTTCAGACAAAAATTTGATGAAAAGGAAATCCTCCCTCTTCTCAAACGAAATTTGGGGAAAATAAAAAATATAATAAAATGTCAATACTTAACTCAACACTCAAGTATTCCGTTTAAAACGGAACCCAAATTTGTCGCGCACACCCCAGCACACGTCACTTTATGACTCTTTAAAAAATACTTCATTAACAGATGATGTTATCAGGAGCTCGACAATTTTAATAAAAGGGCTCTGAAATTGCGCCAAAAAATGTTTTGGAAAACAGACCAAAATAATTAGGGCGTAATAATTTTGGCAAAAACGCCAAAAACTAAAGACGAAAATTCGCCAGAATGTCAGGGAATTAGGCCATGCTTTGGAAAAATTGCCAAAAAATAAAATGGAAATAATGCCAAACAAAGTTTATTCTTTTGGCATAATTTCCAAAATTGATTTGGAAATAAGACCAAAAAAACTTTTTAAATTGCGGCAGGCTGCAACATAAAAAGTAAGCTAAACTTATTGATGCTTTTTATTAAAAAAAAAACTCTAGAGTATTTTTGGCGTATTTTATTTTTTAATTTGGAAAAAAAAACAAAAACTTTTTTCTTTTTTTTTTTTTTTTGCTTTTTCCCATTTCCAAAAATCCAAATTTCGCGGCATTTGCGCCAAAAAAAAAATGTTTGGCCGTTTTTTCCTTTTTTGGGCTTTATTTCCTTTGGCGTAATTTCAGGGACCCGTACTTGATTTTGGACGTTATAGGACTCAAACGAAAGTGCCCTCGAATACGAATCATTTGATACCAAAATCTACTCTATCTCTCTCTCCCTCTCTCCTGAAAAATGGGAGAAAGTGCAAATAAATTGCGGAAATGTAAATGACAAGAAGTGGGTTTGTTCGCAGATATTGTAAAGGTGGAAGTTCACAGTCCGCTTAAAATGTTGAAGCTTTCTTCGTCGACCATTTATTAGAAATAATCGGTTCCTTATAACCAGAAAGTTTCTCCATTTAAACAGGTTCGTTACTAGCGAAGATTCATTTCCCGTTTTCTATACAGCTTTGGAATTGATCGAAATGGTTCGCTGTTACCCAAAGTCCGCCTTAAGCTGTCACCACTGTACTAAACAGTCAGTCGTTCTCGTTAGAGATCATCGCAAAAAAAAAAAACTTACAACTTAAAACTTGTGTCAACTTACCTCCCAACGTTTATCAGTTTTATAATTATTTCCCATTAGTATTCTTAGTAGCTATTTATTTAACAGAAAATATGTATTTAAATTTAATATAGTTTTATTTTTTGCAATATTCTTTGTAGATATAGTGTAGCAACTTACATGTAAAGCAATTAAATTGTTTAACAGTGTACAGACACCGCTCTGGTTTTATTTTTCTACTGAATTTCCCATTTAGCTGATAAGTAGGTAAAATGCAATTACAAACACACACACACCCAGACACAAAAAATGGCCAATAACTGTATGTATAAGAGAAGTAAAACTTGACAATAGTTTTTGTACTTATTTTTCACTTTTAATATATTTTCTTTGTATTTTTTTTATTTTTTATTTTTTTATTTTTATGTTTATATTTAAGTACTCTGTTATCATTTAGTGCAATTGAAAGAGTTAATTGGATTTCAAATTCATACACTCGTATGCGTATGTGTAAATAGTTGGATACGTTTTCAATTTAAGTATTATTAGCAATACCATATAAATTGTAATTAAATATAATTGACAAGAAATGATTATGAAATAATTAATAAAATGAAAATTGAAAACTTAAGTGAATATATGCGTTTTAATAATAAAGAGGAAGATTGGGTAATGGGTACCCTGGTTTCTGGCCTAGACCTCGCTGTAGTTGGACTCACACTGTGCGTTCGATATGCGAGTTAAATGGAACAAAATTAGTTCATCGATATCTATACAGACCGCATAAAGGAACGCAATTCGATTACATGCGAAGATAATCATAAAATGGCAACAATTCTGTCATTAATGTGAATTATTTGACAAGCTGCCTTAATTTAGCGCCACAATTTGATTATTTTCCAATTTGAAAATTGATTTTTCCTCTTTGCGCCGCTGTGTGGCACAGGCAATGCGGCCGCCAAACATTATCGCATCGATATCATCACCATCACCATCGCCACCATCATCAGGATCAGGATGCTCGATCGATGGTGCTCGCTCTCTATCGCCATCGCCAACGTCGTCATCGTCGTCGTCGTTGCGGCTGTTGGAGTCATCTTCATCTGCGTCGATCGAATCGCTTGGCACCCTGGGGGTGCCAGATGAGATTCAAGATCGGCGCAGTAATAATTGGGCAGTTTTGCTTTTGTTTTTACAGCATTGGCCGTGTTGGTAGGTGAATATGTAAGTATGGATATGACTCCGGACTGTGTATTTATGCAGCGTGTGTGTGCACATGCGAAATGGGGGAGCACGCACTTCGATTTACAGCTTATAGCGGGGGACCTAAGGTGCGCATTTGAATGGTGAGTCGTTCTGGGAGAGTAGTTCCTTTCTATGCGACAAATGTCATAATTTTAATGGAGCACTGAAGAGCCAATTGATTTTAACTAGGTCCCTAAATGGCAAGTTTTGTTTTCGGGAAAAATGTTTATCTAGGGGTTTTAATCAGAAGATACGTAACAAACACAGAGGAGCTCAAAAAAGCGGGTCTGGTTGATTCAAAAATAATACCAGCATTTAAATAAATGTAAAATAATGAAGCTAAACCTGGTTTTAGGGCGTTTTGACGTCTCTTTGTATAGGGCTTTGCAAATTTAAGTACAGACTTGACATACTTCGCTTCCGATGAACCTAGCCTCATATGCCGAAGTTAGTTGCTTGGTTACAAAAATATGGGAAACGTTCTGAGAATCTTTTCAAAATACTGATGAGTTTTTGAAGCTCCTTAAATGCCCTTAAAAGGGTATAGGCTATAGCTACTTAAAAGAGTTTTTTTTTTTGGAAACAGAGCCAACAACGAACGACTATTTTCACCAAGTCCACCATACTCAGGGAAATCCAATTGCAAGGACAGTGCGTCCCAGACTCGAGGATCTTTCTATATATTCATCCCAGCTATGCTGTCGTCACAGTTCCCTTCAGAAAGAAAAGAAGCATTAACTTAGGGAAAAAAAATCAAACAATGCAGTTGAGTAATCTAACGACGCCGACGTCAGCTTTCGAAGAGTAATCATACAGAAAAGGTTGAATTGGAACTTCCGTATTAACAACAAAGCCAAGCCTAGCTGCAGAAGGCTTTTATAAACTGGAGATCTCTCCAAAGATCGCATAAAGTGGATCTACACAGTGAAGATCAGGCCCATCATAGCATTCTTTAGCATGGTGGCGTAATACTACCCAAAAGACGGTCATTTTAAAGCTCAAAGAGTTACAAGATCTCGTCTGGGTCTTTATGGAGCCAAGCGGACCTGTTCTGTGGCGGCTAAAGAAGCTTAAATATGACGAACAAAGAAAGGTGGCAACTGGACGAAAAAGGTAAGCATCCGTAAACATCCAGAACTAATGACTCTCTGAGCTTTTGCAACTTGACATAATTTGCGCAGTTATACAGACTGCCTCTCAAACTTTGTGCTTCAAAAAAAGAAGATACTTAACGGCTGTCTGTAATAGATAAGCATGGGTAACTAAAAACCCATCAAACTATATCAAACCCGATTTGAAGGGTCATTTATATGCGGTAGGTCTTAAAATGGGCTCGATTGTGGGAGCTGTCATCGACGAACCAAATCCAAATAGCACAGTTTTAATGGGAGGAAGCCACAGGTTGTGGTCCAGTGGGACTCAGTGCAGTAAGTGTGCTGGGCCACTAAACGAGGGGTTACATGTTCGATCCCCGGAAAACGCGCCTCTTCTGACAGACATCTAAAGTTTAGTACGTTGGTCGAGCTAAATTAGATTGTATCTGCTATGTAATTTTAAACTCTAACACAACAACATATTGATAGAGTAGTCTTATTCACGATTCTGTATTTTGTTTAACTATTAACACCCGAAAAGTCTCCTTTAGTAAAATAAAAGCTTCCTGTAGCATAAAACCTCAGAGCAATTAACAACTGCATCATAGGTGGAACGAACCCATTGGTTTCTAAAACAAATAAAAGTGTGGACTTCATAAGAATCAAAACAGTTCTAGTTCTTACATATTTATAACTAACCTTTCTGTTTTGTGTACGATTTTGTTTTTTTATCATGGAAAGTATGTACCGGCAAGTATCTTTTTGGAGCCTGAATCTTCGTTTGAAATATGCATAAGGAATAGGTCTCTTCTCACTTCTCTTTGTTTCCTTGTTGGGTTGAAGTACTTGTTTGCTAATTCGTCTTCTTCAATAATAATATCGTTAACACTGTCGAGCAATTCCATTTTTACAATATGAATATATTTCCCCAAACAAAACTTTGTAAAGTAGAATTTTCAAATTTGACAGTTCGCTTACTTTAACTAGAGATTTATATTTTATCCGTCTCAGAAATGGTCAGATATCTTTATGAGACAGTGAGCTGTTATATTCTTCGAATAGCTGCTATTTGACTGTTAAAAAATGCATTTATGTCTTATCTGACAGTTAACCCCTATCTGATTGGCTATCTGACTATTGAAAAATCGGCTCTAAATAGTGGACAGTCATGTCGATCTGTATTAAGAATAACCTTCAACATTTCTAAATTAAAATATCAATCAGACATCCGATTAATTTTGTTATTATTTTCTAAATGTCGAATAATTTTATACTCCTGGAAATGTCTCAAAAGTACTTAGAAAGTAGAACTATATACCTACCCTGAATAAAAGCTAAGACTCTAAAATTATTTTTAAACCTAGAAACTGATTTCTTGTATGTGTTCTTTAACCGTCAGAAACTAAATTTTATTTTTTTATAGATATTAATACTGTAACGACCCGTTACAACAAGAGAGTTTAACGGATCACCGTCGCTGGACGATGGACGACCATCCGCCGGTACCCTGAACCACCAACCGCCACAAAGGAAACCTAACACCAACAACCGACAGCCGAAACAACAACAACGCACACGGCAGATTTTAATAGTTTTTACAAGTCACACTTGCTCCGCGCTATGAAAAGCATGAGTACCCACGGGCAAAAGTGGTTCGGGAGGACAGTACACTCCGTGCAATACATCTGGCACTGCCACTGCACTGACCCTGTTCTCTAGAGACTTGCACAGATCGCTAAATTTTTGAAGGCCACATTCTGCTAGCAGAATAGAATTAGTACATAATAGGAAGCTGGTATTGTGAGTTATTCCAATCCATTCCGCCTTCTATCATTTCCCCTGTGGACCGTGTATTGTGAGCCGTTCCAATTTGCCACAGCCTTCTATCCTTTCCCCTGTGGACGTGTATTGTGACTGTGAGTCGTTCCAATCTGCCAAAGCCTACTATCCTTTCTCTGTGGACCGTGTATTTTGAGTTGTTCCAATCTGCCACGGCTTTCAGTCCTACCACACCACGTAGTTAGCATTTACGTATAAACTGGTTGTTAAGGTCGTTTAAGTATAATTAAGATTAAGATTACTGAATTTGAATTGTTTTAAAGATAAGAATAAAAGTAAAATTGTACAACGCTCCAAAGTTCGTGTTTCTTTGGGGGCAACCCTGGACCCGACGAGTTATACCCCGGGCGCAGATAAAAAATACATCACACTACACCGGGATTTGAAGACATAAAATTAAGTTTAATAGAAATTTTCTTTAACTTATTTTAATATCAAATCCCTCGAGCGATCCAATAAGAAACCATAGAAGTAAAATTAAATTTATGTTTGACACTCTAAGCTATAGACGAAATAAACTAAATGTTTGAAGGAAATTCAAAAAGTGACAATTAAACAGTCAAAAAATGTTTTTGTCATTCCCGTTTCTTACTTTCCAATAGGGCTCTGAATTCTTGCGTGGCTAAGGGCCCCGGCATGGCCTAGGACGGCCTTGCATTCTGTGATACGCCGTGTTCATCCATGGTCCTTGTTTAGTCTGCAATAGTTTGCAATTCACCAGTTCCATATCATAATAAAGATATATCAGCATTATATGGAAATGGTAATTGTTCGTATCATTATGCTAATTAAGCAATATTGAATTTGGGTTACTTTAGGTTAATTAGGCAATATTGATTTTGAGGTACTTTTGTTAATTAAGCACTATTGATATTTTATTGTTAATTAAGCATTATGGATCGATTGTTAAATAGTATAAAAAGAGTAAGTTGTGGAAATAAAGTTGTTAGTTAGTATCAGAACAACCATCAAGACATTTCTTATATTACCTCAAGTGAGTCTGCTTGAGGACCCATACAACGTATAATCGATACAGGTATCGACTTGTACACTCATCGCTGTCTAGGTTTATGTACCTACGACAATCCTCAAGGTTGGATAAAAGAATCCAATCTCAACATTTGGCGACCGTGACAGGACTTTTGGTGTCCAATATCGCAATTTTCAACAGTGGTACCAGGTTAACCACAGTACAACGGTTTGTGTGCGTACACTGGGCCATAACACAGTGTTTATAAAATTCATTCGCGGTTGGGCGTGAACTGGGCCATAACACAGTTCATCATCAATTCAAATTCGAGCGCTGATTGATTATTCTCTTCGTTGGATTACAAGAAGGTGGAATAAACAGCAAGATGGATGTGGACAGCATAACCCAGAATCAAGATGAAGTTGGGCAGAATATCTGCAAGTTATGGAGGAACTTTAAGAAGGATTCTCCAGAACGGAAAACAATTGTGTACTTGAATGATCGATTGCATCAATTAACTTCACTGTGGGAGGAGTTCGATGAAATTGACTCCAAAATCAGGGAGATAGCGGAGGTTGACCTGAGTCACCCCTACTTCAGCAGTGATTATTATGCAGAGATAAAGAAGATACAAGAATCATTCCTGGACGACATCCAGGAGAAATTAAGGCTGGCAAACGCGGAGACACCAGGTAAAGCAGCTCCCGGTCCAGCAAAGAGGGATGAAATGGAGATGGTAGCTAAGGGAGCAATACCAAAACGCGTCCAAGAGCAACCAGCAATTCCAAAACGTAAGGAAGAGCGCACTCCAACCCTAGAAGACCCGCCCGTCAGTTCCCTAAAGCAACGATACCATCTGGTCATAGGGATCATAAGGGGGTCAATGGATAAGATGGCATTGCAGCCAAATAAAAGCAAGGCCTTTTGCCAAATCAAAATTCGGACGTTGGAACAAAACTGGGAAGAGTTAACTACCATGTATCGAAAAATGGAGAATCAGTTAACTCAGGAAGACATACACGGCTACTTTGAGTTACAGGATCAAGTAGCAGAAATACTACAAGAACTCTATGGGGCAATGGAATCACCATTAGCCCAAGGATTGGAACAACGGCCAACAACGATGAAAATGCCCAAGGTTGAGTTACCAAAGTTTGATGGTAACTACCTCCAGTGGCAGCAATTCCACGATCTTTATACGGAAATGATCCATAATCAACGGCTGTCGGATGGACAAAAAATGTGGTTCCTGAAATCAAGCCTGACAGGAGAAGCCGAAAAATTAGTGCGGCATCTGACAGTGTCAGGTGCCAACTATAGCGCAGCATGGAGGATAATAACAGGTCGCTACGACAACCCTAGATTGCTGATATCATCCTGGTTATCAAAAATGTTGTCCCATCCGACTATACAAATTGGAAGTGCCAGGTCGATTCGAAGTCTACACGACACCATACAAGAGTGTATACTAGGGCTGGAAGGACTAGAGGTGGATACCAAGGCATGGGACCCGATCTTGCTTCACCTATTTCTGAAGAAATTGGACAAGGATACTCACACTCTATATGAACAGTCCTTGGTGCAACCAAGGCAACTTCCTTCATTCCAGAAGTTTCTCGAGTTCCTGGAAAATCGTTTTCAAGCTCTCGAGGCCTTGGGAAATAAGGATAGGTCAGAAGAAGGCAAACATCAAAAACAAGGTGCCAAAACACTCTCGGCAATCGCGTCTCAGCAATTAGGTTGTCCGATCTGCAAACACAATCATCCTATTTATAAATGCAAACAGTTCTTGGAGTTTGCATCATCAAAACGATTAAGCATCGTGAAACAGAATAATCTTTGCATCAATTGCTTGCGAGCCGGACACTTTGCCTCAACCTGCAGTTCCAGTAACTGTTCGAAGTGTCACAAGAAGCATAACACTCTGCTACATTTGGATATGAACATCAAGCGTACATCGAAACCCCCAATGATCATCAAGAACGAGGAACCTTCAACAAGTCAAACAGCTGCGACATCAAGAGACCCAGATAAAGTTGTAAGTGCATTACTTAACAACAATAACAACGCATTTGTGCTGTTAGGGACTGCAAGAGTAACACTAATTGGACCTAATGGAAAGACCTGGGAATGTCGTGCGCTACTGGATTCGGGTTCACAGATAAATATCATAAGCCAGCGCATAGTGGATAATCTTGGTCTGAAAACCATGGCAGAGGCATTGTCAATTGAAGGAATTGGCCAAGGAAAGCAATTATCCAACCAACGAGTCAGCATAGAGCTACAATCTCGAATCAATGCATATTCATCCAGGATCGAAGCTTTCGTGTTACCAAAAATAACATCATACCAGCCAGCTCAGCCCTTGGATACATCTGCATGGAATATTCCCAACAATATTCCATTGGCCGATCCTAAATTCAACCGTCCAGACAGAATCGACGTTTTGATAGGAGCGGAATTTTATCATCAACTGTTGGTAGTCGGTCAAATTCGATTGGCAGGAGATCTACCAATACTCCAGAACACTGTATTTGGTTGGGTCATAGCGGGCAAGGTAAGCAGAGTAATGGCCACAGCGGTAACTTGCGCAATTGGAACCGAAGAGGAGTCCCTCAATAATATCATCGACAAATTTTGGCGGCTGGAAGATATCGCTGAAGGTGCCAGCAGCAGTACTATAGCAGAGCAAAAATGTGAAGGGCACTTTGAAAAGACATTTCAACGCGACAAAACCGATGGGAGGTTCATAGTAAGCTTGCCTTTCTCATGCCAACCTTCAGAATTAGGGGAATCCAGAGAGATAGCCCTGCGAAGATTTTTGGCTATGGAGAGAAGACTAAACAAAGACCCCGAGCTCAGAGATCTTTATTGCAACTTTATGCAAGAATATATCGATCTAGGGCATATGAGCGAGGTGAACGAACGTTCTATAAGGTCACCACACTACTTTCTACCCCATCATGGAGTGCTTAAGCCCGATAGTACCACGACCAAGCTCAGGGTAGTGTTCGACGCATCGATGAAAACATCATCAAATATTTCATTAAATGACGTGCTGCTAGCGGGGCCCACAATACAAGATGACATCTTCTCAATACTGTTACGCTTCAGAACGCCGCGCTTTGTGTTTACGGCTGATATTGAGAAAATGTACAGACAAATCACAGTGAGAAAGGAGGATCGGGTCTACCAGCTCATATTTTGGCGGAATGGCTCAGATCAAGAGTTGAAATGCTACCAGCTTAACACAGTGACGTATGGTACGACATCAGCACCCTATCTGGCAACACGATGTCTCCAACAACTGGCCAGGGACAATTTACATATGTTTCCCTTAGGAGCCAAGGTCTTGGCTAACGACCTGTACATGGATGACGTTATGTCCGGATCGAACAGCCTATCGGAAGCCATCGCCATGCAAAAACAACTAATTCAAATTTTGCAATCAGCCCAATTCAATCTTCGAAAATGGTGCAGCAACATACCACAGCTGCTTAGACACATACCGCCAAAGGACCAAGCCATACAATCTGATGTAAAGGATAAGGACTCACAGACATTGAAAACCTTGGGACTCACTTGGAATCCGCGATCGGATGAATTCCTAATCAATTCGGCAATACAAGTAAGCAACCGAATTACAAAAAGAACAGCCTTATCGGAAATCGCGCATATATTCGATCCACTAGGTATCGTAAATCCAATCACGATCACAGCAAAGATTTTCATTCAGCAGTTATGGAAGCTAAAATTTGATTGGGATGCTGCCTTACCTATGGAGCTCCACACTCAGTGGGACAATTTTCGGAAGGATCTCGGGGCAATAAGGGATATCAAAATTCCCAGACACCTGTTTTCAAACTCAGAGATCCGGACAATTCAGCTACACGCGTTTGCAGATGCATCAGGCAAGGCGTTCGGTGCGGCGATATATATAAGGTCAACTAACAGCGAAGGGACAGTAACAACCCGGTTAGTGTGCTCAAAATCCAGAGTTGCACCAATAAAATCTGGATGTGACGAACAACACATTTCTGCCACCACTATACCACGGTTAGAACTATGTGCAGCGAAATTGGCAACGGAGCTAATGCGTCGGGTAGTAAGGGATTTGAAACTAGGAGAAGTAAAGGAGTTCTTCTGGACCGATTCTGAAATCGTACTTGCTTGGATAAATTCAGAAGCGGCTAACTATCATAGCTTCACTGCCAATCGAGTAAGGACCATCAGGAGCACTACCTCGCCTCAGCAGTGGCGACACGTGCCTACAAAGCAAAATCCGGCGGACATAGTATCCCGAGGGATTTCGGCTTCAAAATTAAAAGACTGTACCCTGTGGTTTTACGGACCCTTATATTTATATGGACCAGAAAATACTTGGCCAGGCAAGTTCGAAGCCAAACCCACCGATTATGAGAAGAAAAAATCTAGGATCACACTTGCAGCAACACTCGAGTCGTCAGCAGGGATTATCGACATAATTGAACATCATAATTCCTTCCGGCGCCTGCAAAGGATTGTTGCATATATCAACCGATTCATAAATAACTGCAAAACAAACGATCGATGCCAACGGCTACATGACCATCTCTCCCTGTCTGAGCTAGAGAATGCCAACGATATCATAATAAGAGAAGTTCAAGATCAAGCATTTAAGGAAGATTTGAATCAACTAGCAAAGGGAAACTATGTTAGCGCTCACAGCCCAATGAGCAGTTTGTCTCCATTTTTGGACGGAGATGGAATTCTTCGCGTAGGAGGACGTCTAGAAGCAGCAGCATTGAGTTACGACGCCAAGCATCCAATATTGTTACCCTACAACCATAAGGTCAGCAAATTATTAATGCAAGAGATCCATCTCAAATACCTACACATTGGACCACAGGGTCTGCTGGCAGCAATACGCCAAAAATACTGGCCCATTAAGGGAAAAACGATGGCACGGTCCGTGGTACAAAAATGTGTTCGATGCTCTAGGGCAAAGCCTAAACTGATGACGCAGGTAATGGGAAATTTACCAGCAGCACGGGTCCAACCTGCCAGACCTTTCGTCAACTCCGGAGTAGACTTCCTCGGACCGGTGTGGATCCATTTTAAGGTACGAGGGAAGCAACCTCGAAAGGCCTATGTAGCTGTCTTTTGTTGTTTCGCAACCAAAGCGGTACACTTGGAAGTCGTAGGAGATTTAACGACCGAAGCATTCATCGGGGCACTCAAGCGTTTTATAGGAAGAAGAGGAAACTGCCTTAACCTTTATTGCGATAATGCGACCAACTTCGTCGGAGCAGGAAATCAACTTATGGAAATTGAATCATCAATATACGCAGCGGCGTCGAAAGAAAAAATAACTTCATTTTGCATGACTAGAAGTATGGAATTCCATTTTATCCCACCTCGAGCACCTCATTTTGGCGGGCTATGGGAAGCGGCTGTAAAATCAGCCAAACATTTTTTGAAACGCAATCTCCTTTCAGCCAACTTGACGTATGAAGAACTAGAAACGCTACTGATCGAGATAGAAGCCATACTTAACTCCAGACCCTTAGTCCCAGGGTCATCTGATCCCAACGATCTTACTGCCCTGACACCAGGGCATTTTTTAATCGGAGAGCCACTAACATCGAACATTGACGGACGAGCAGAACCTACAGTTGGTAGGTTAGGAAATAGGTGGAAGACAATCACTGCAATAAAAACACAATTTTGGCAACGATGGTCACATGAATACCTCAACGAGCTACAACACCGTTACAAATGGAAGCAAGCGAACAACACAATCATTCCGGGTATGCTGGTGATCATAAAGGACGACAATTTACCGCCTATGCAATGGCAGCTAGGAAGAATTGCAAAATGCATAAGAGGAAGCGACAGCTTAGTGCGAGTGGCGGAAGTGAAAACGAGCCATGGTGTGTTCAAACGACCCATACATAACCTTGCGCCTTTACCAGTAGATGAAGGTCCACAACAGCCAGAAGATCTGGAGCAACCTTCAAGGATTCAAGAAGCAACAAAACCATCGATTACCAATGAAGGATCACCGACAAAAAAAATAAGGCGATCTTTAGGTTCCACAATCGCAACAATCCTTTTGGTTTTATTGACACTGCCACTGAATGAGGGACTTCCAGTCGAGCTGATGCCATTCGATTCGCAACCAGGGATCTACTTCGAGAATATGGGAGCCGCCAGTATATTAGCAAGTGAATGGAAAATTATTGCTTATTACGATATGGAGATTTACGCGAAAGAACTTCAATTACTAACGAATACGACGTCATCCTTGAAACATCTATGTCAGCTGATTAATTCTGGCACTCTATGCGAAAAAATAATCATACAGATACAAAATCTGGAGGGAGAACTCCTAAGAACCAATGGACTATTGATACCACCGTCTAAAGGTAATAGGAGGAAACGAGGTGCTCTCAACCTTGTAGGAAACGTAGCCAACACATTGTTCGGCGTCTTGGATTCAGATTACGCGGACCAAATGTCAAGGACAATTGAGGGCATCAAGACAAATGCAGAATTACTAAGGAACCACATTAGGAATCAAACATCATTTCTTGCAGCCACCATAAATATAATGAATCGCGATCAGGAAACCATAGCAACACAATTTGAGACCTTGTCAGCCCACATTGCTGAGATAACATACAAGACCAATAACATCTCCAGGGATCTATATCAAGAAGATTTAGCACAAACCTTTATGTCATTGGCGATTCAAATACTCACCACTATCTCAAATTTTCAACGTATCCAAGGCTCTCTGCTAGATGTGGTGACACACAGTCAACATGGAAAAATAAGCCCACTATTAATGCCACCCACACAGCTGCAACAAGAGCTACGCTCTATAAAGGAGCATTTACCATCATCGTTAAAATTGCCTGCAGCTTATATGGATTTAACAACTCTTCTCAACCTGATGACCATTGAAGGAAAAATTTTGCCGAAGCATGCGATTTTTGAGATCACAATACCCTTGATATCATCGGAGGATTTTGAGATATATCACGTAATACCAGTACCTGTTCTGGTAAATGGATCATTTACCACCATTCAGCCATCTTCACCATACATTATAATAAACCTTCATCGAGATCTATACTACGCAGTTTCCGAAGGAGATATGAAGAGCTGTTTGTCAATCAATAATGAAATGTACTTATGCAAGCAAGGTGGACCTCTACATCATAAGGGTTCACTGACACACGCCTGCGAGATCTCATTCTTTAATCACCAACCTGCGTATGATAAATGTCGAATTCAAAGGGTTGGGGATGGGCCTCACTGGATTCAGCTCCGCAACCCAAACGAATGGATTTACGCCCTACAACAAGAAACTATAGTAAACGTGGTATGTGGTCAAAACACAACATCTCTAACTATCAGAGGATCGGGTGTCGCTAAGCTTCAAGGGGAATGTCTAATGAAGCAACATTTCCTAACAATTCGAGGACATAACGTTTATCCCTCAACCACTAGACTATCATATAATCCGCTAAGTAACCTCACGGATGCCATAATTCCAAGTGCCGGGACGGCCCTAATCACGCCACAAGATCTATACCAGCGGCACATGTCGGAAGTCAAGATGCTGAAACAAAGTATCGAAGAATTCATCAAATCAGGGCCACAAGAATTGCCGAATCACGATGTCCACCACAACATTGGATACGCTGGGGTATTATTAGCGCTTTTAATAATCATCTTCTTGGTCACTAAATGGTACATTAGAGCCAGAAGGAGCAAGCAGTGCATTCAACCAACTCCGAAACCAAGACATATACGACGACAACAAGAAACACAGGAAGATAGGTTTAATGTAAATATTGATGTTTAAGTTAATCTGTTGTATAATATATGAATTGAATAAAGATAATATCTTATTATTGAACCTTCTGTTCAACGCGGGCAGAATGTTTAGTCTGCAATAGTTTGCAATTCACCAGTTCCATATCATAATAAAGATATATCAGCATTATATGGAAATGGTAATTGTTCGTATCATTATGCTAATTAAGCAATATTGAATTTGGGTTACTTTAGGTTAATTAGGCAATATTGATTTTGAGGTACTTTTGTTAATTAAGCACTATTGATATTTTATTGTTAATTAAGCATTATGGATCGATTGTTAAATAGTATAAAAAGAGTAAGTTGTGGAAATAAAGTTGTTAGTTAGTATCAGAACAACCATCAAGACATTTCTTATATTACCTCAAGTGAGTCTGCTTGAGGACCCATACAACGTATAATCGATACAGGTATCGACTTGTACACTCATCGCTGTCTAGGTTTATGTACCTACGACAATCCTCAAGGTTGGATAAAAGAATCCAATCTCAACAGTCCTTGAGGGTATCTACTACTTTAAGGCCCGTTGGCTGATACTTCTCTTAGCAATTTAAGTTCTACTTAAATACCTTATGGGCTACTTTTTTCTGTGTTATAAACTGTCTTATAAGATTTTAAGTGGAACTTAACTTGCTATGAGTAGTATCAGCAAACGGGCCTAATTGCATTAGACCACTTTCCCTATATCTGAATCAACTACTCCATCTTAGGGCTATTAGGGACACTTTAGTTTTTCTGTTCAGTTACAGTGTTGTTCAATAAGTCAACGGGTGTGTAGAATCGGCCATGGCCTCAATTTTTGACCTAACTTTTGAACATTAGTTTCCCCAATTCTACTGTGGACGTTTTATCTAGGTGCTACCACCTGATGGCGTTAGAAGAGGGGTTATGTTATATCTCCGCTCTTCCGAAGAGTACAGGGGGGGGGGGCAAATACAAGTTTCTCTTTCAAAATGCAATAAAATTAACTAAATTAAGTTTTTTACATGTATTATGGAACACAACGTCGTTCAAGTGGCGGCTTCGGATGGCTTCGCAGTAGCGCATTCTGTCACTCCAATTTTCCAAGACCTTGTTGATGGTTTCGGGCTGTAGCTCATGGATTGCTTGGATTATATTGGCCTTAAGTGCTTAAATCGTTTCCGGATTGTTGGCATAATATCGGTCTTTCACGGTTCCCTTGAAAAAAAAAAGTCCAAATAGGTCAAATCCCAGCTCCGAAGCGGCCAATTGACATCGCCAAGACGGCTAATAACACGGTTATGGAATTTGGTGCGCAAATTATCGATTTTGACATAGGCTATGTGGCATGGCGCGGCATCCTGCATGAACCAGAGGTCGTCCAAATCCATGTCTTCAATTTCAGTAAAAAAAAAAAAAAAGAAAGTCGGTTACCATGAGCCTGTAGCACCCACCGTTGACCGAAACGTTGTTCCAAGCCTCGTTTTCGATGAAGAAATTGAGTCTCACACTCTCGGCCACATTTTCGTCTGTCTGCACCGTATAACGACGGGGACCATGGGTGTTGTCCACTAGCCTACCAGTCTCACTAACTAGGGTTTTCCAATAGGAGGTGTTCTTTTGGTATTCAAAGAAAAATGTATTTTTTTCAGATAAATGATCGGATGTTTATTTCATAGTAAAGAAGAAGCAATGCCGTTAATAATGAAAAACAACATCAGTCAAATGGCCACCACGAGCACGCATACAGGACCATATCCTTTTCATGAAATTTTCCATAACCCAATCACAAAGTGGCTGCCCTTTATCCTCGAGAGCCTCGCGAATTTTATCCTTGAGGTCTTGAATCGACGCTGGGCTGTTGGCGTAGACCTTATCTTTCACGTGGCCCCAAAGGAAGAAGTCGCAAGGTGTTAAATCACAAGATCTCGGTGGCCAATTGTGATCACCTCTTCGAGAGATAACACAGTCCGGAAACTTTTCCCGTAAAAGATCAATGGTTTCGTTGCTTGTGTGGCACGTAGCGCCATCTTGTTGAAAGTAAACGTTGTCCAGATCAATACCATTCAACTCCGACCATAAAAAATCATTAATCATCTCTCTATAGCGCAATCCATTCACCGTAACTGTTGATCCAACCTCATTTTCGAAAAAGTAAGGTCCATTGACCCCGCCGGACCATAAACCGCACCAAACAGTCACACGTTGAGGATGAAGAGGCTTCTCATCAATAACTCTTGGGTTTTCCGAGCCCCAGATGCAACAATTTTGCTTGTTGACGTAGCCACCGAGGTGGAAATGGGCCTCATCAGTCAAGATGATTTTTCGATGGAATTCCGGATCATTTTCATGCATTTCAAGGACGCAATCAGCAAAGACACGACGTTTTTGATGATCGGCCGACTTGAGTTCTTATGTTAACTGAACTTTATAAGCCTTAAGACCCAAGTCTTTATGCAAAATACGGTGTAATGACATTTGTGGAATGCCCAATTCCAAAGAACGACGAGGAATGGACAAACCTGGGTTTTCTTCAACACTTTGGGCTACTACAGCAGCAATATTCGCAGTTGCTCTTGAGCGACGTGCACGGGTTTTATTCTTCAAATCACTAACTTGTCCCAACAGCTCGAATTTTTCCACCAATTTCTGTATTGCGGTCCGACAAGGTGCTTCACGACGACCAAGAAATGCTGTAGTTTTGCGAACTGTGACTGCAAGATTTTCACCATTTTTGTAGTGAATTTTAATAATTTAACTGCGTTGTTGAAGCGTGTATCGTTCCATTTTTAGTAAGGGCGTAGTTTCTACTTGTCAAATGTTAAAGAATAAAGCTTCAAACGTGACAGCTACCGAAATAGTGGGTCATTCACAATAACACCTCTTATTGGAAAACTCTTTTTGCAAAATCCCAGAAAAATCATTACGAAATTAATTAATTAATCAAATAATTCATTCAGTTTATAAACACAAAAAAGTTCAAATGAATATAGTGGCAGGAAATTCAGAAATGCATGCAGCAAATTTGATGATATTTGCACAAAATTGCGGACACCAGGCGTGGTGAGTGCTTCATTTAGGCCAAAACTTCTTTTCAAAAAACGCACCGTTTGGGCTACACAGCTCTCACTTTGAAAATAAGTTTTTAAATATTTCCAACGTTGTTCGAGCGTAAAACGACTCATTTCGTTCCGCCGACGTATGATACAATACTGACTTTCTGTCAAGATTTCGAGCGGGAAATAGTTGTCAGTGTCAAAATAAAAAGAAACCACTAGATGGTCCACCATATATAGATATATAGTTTAAAAAGTACAAGTCTATTATATATTATTCATTTATACATGCTACGTAGCTCAGACCTCAGTTCTCTTCAGAGCTATAGTCACTTGAATAATTCCTTCGAATGATAAAATGTCTATTTTTGTATATCCGCTTAGATTCTCCAGATTCGCTTCAAAATAAACCACCGATGATGTGCTGACTTTGATTTACAGAATTTGCTGACAACCCGCCATGGCATTTCCTCTCTTACACGTAAAACCTACACCGCAACAACACCTGCTGTCGGCATCCTCCACTTAGGATTTTCCATCTGACATCAACCCCAATATAGGTCAGCCCACGACCATGATGATGTTTTCTCAAACCGCACCAACACTATCAATCAGCCAAGTCTGTGCACATTTTCCAAGAAAAACGCTCTCGAACACAACTATCGCATTAGCGACAGCTCCGCACAGCTACTAAATTAGTAGATAAATTCACATAAATATATCTCGGCTCAACACTCAATAAATATGCGGATAATGAATTCGTAGAGCTTACATAAATATATAGATACCCTCGAATCGAATCGGCAATTCAATCAGATAAATGGCTGTAAGGTTCGGCTTGGCTGTGTGTTTTTAATGCTTTTAATTGCCCCCAGAGCCGCAGTCGTCACTCGCTGGAACTATTGTTATCCCCAGTCCGCATCTGTCCACCACCCACCCCGGCGCCTCGTCAGCGAGTGCAATCACATGCGATGTCAATCCGCAAACAAATGACATTGAATATTAATAGCAATGGCAAACACAAAACGCAGATACAAGCGCGAGATACAGATACGTTTGCGAGCAATTAGAATTGCAAAACAAACGACAGGGATAGTGGAATTAATTTATCTATGCCCTCCGATTGAGTTCACAGAACGCAAGATATCGCATACTTTGTACGTGTGCAGAGGTACATGCCAAGTCCCAGGCGGGTATCGTCAAAATGGCGCAAGTAACTCATCATATCTGCGGCACAGCGAATGCGGAATTGAATAGTTTCCATGTGGGGAGGCTGGGGTATATTTCAACAACATAAAAATTAACCCATGTCCCGCGAGGAGATGGTGTATATGGAGAGGCCGCCACGCGCAACGGGCACCTCCACCGAACGTTCTCGTTTAAAAGCGGTCACTCACAGGAGGGTGCCTTCTCCATGCCATTATGCAGCTTAGGGGCATCATCGGTGTTCCTGTAGTCAGTCCCTCAGTCGCACCGTGGTGGGACTGCGCATACGTCCAGGTTCTGTATGGGGTGCCTTATGGATACCTCTGCAACGTCATTTGAGACTTAACGCCTCGAGACTGAATGTAATGACCGTGCTATTATTTGGGGACAGGCAACGTATTAAATGCGTGGACATTATGATTGACATTAAGCACTTGGCCCAAGGGCCAATGCGCATATATCCACAATCCACATGTACCAGTACTCGGTGACATGGTGCTCGCACTCAGTCTGTCTTGTTTGAGCGTGGAAGTGAAAATCTATCTGCGTGCGTCGATACGAAAGCGTCGACATTTGTCCCGCGCACAATTATGACTCCAACACTAAACGGACAATTAATAGGTGCCATCAATGGATTTTCTCAGCGTCTGAGAGTTGGCTACAGAGCATAACGTACCAGAGGATGGCAGATTGTAGATGTGGGAAGGTCAGGGCCGGCCTGAGGGTGCATATTTCCTGAGGATGCATTTTGTAGAATGAGGAATTGTCATTTGAAGACGGTTCTGTAACCGAACCAGTTGTCTTTCTACACCTAACCTTAAAGGATCGTACAATCAGTGCAACGTTAAGCTGAACTTAGTCGATTTTTCACGATTTAGTTGTGAGAGATCCGCTTCCCTTTATGGGGAAGGTCATTTTGAATTGAGTACTAGTAGTAGCGCTTCTTTTGCGTTCATACTTTTGTTCACTCTCTCCATTGCTCGGCCAAACAATTATCCGCCGCGGGCGTTTCCGTCGAATGCTACATTTTAGGTTGTAAAAATCATGGTTAGGTATGGTTTCATGGTTAGGTACATGCGTTAGGACTTCGTGAAAACAACTGAAGAGACGAAACTTTTTTTAAAAATCGTTCTCAATACTTCGAGGAAGCTATATGCCATTCATTGACATGCCAAAATGTTTTTTTTTTTTTTTTTCTGACTTTATTGCCAATTTACAACTTCAGCTCCGAGAAATAAGATTTCAAATGATTTTTTTTTTTTTTTTTTTTTTTTTTGAGGTTAAAACCCTCTTTTTGTACCAAAAATCCAAAGTTAAAGCTGTAAATAATTTTGCTGTAGACCACTGAAACATTTGTTTATTAAATGTTTCCGATTTGCTTTCGAAACATTTCATAAATATTTATTTAACTAGACGTTTAAATGTTTCCTTCAATCTGGAAACATTTTTAAAAAATTTTTAATTTTTTTATCCATTTTTGAACTTCAAAATGATCAACTCTAAAGCGGTGGGTTTATTAGCAGCGTGCTTCAGTATCATACAAAAAAAAAAAAAGAAGACTAAAAATAATAAATGAATAGCCGCCAAAACCTTTGCCGACCGCGTCTCCCTGAACCTCTCAGCAAGCCTATCCTCAGCTGCACCAGCAATAAGTACAGAAGTACAGAGGACCAGTGGGAACACTGCCAACGTGCCATCAGCGGAGCCGCTACCGAAGTTCTGGGTTTCAATAGGTCTATCAATTAATGCTGCAGACAAGAACCAGAGCGACTGAGAGAGCTGCCCGCGAGCTCTACGGGCAAAAAATAAGTTAGGAACACCGACTTCTCAGAAGGAAAAAGAAAGAGCATGAGAAGCGAGCGGTCGAATCTACGGTCGAATCTACTACAGAGGCAATGTTCGAAAGTTCTACCAAACATTAACCATCCACCCAAGGATACAAGGTCCGAAAAGAAGCCTGCAGAGATGAGCATGGGAATACAGTAGTAGATTCACAGTGGCTGCTAAGGATTTGGAAAGAACACTTCTGCAGACTGTTAAACGGCGACAGCCAACATCTCGCTGTCAGGCAGAATGAACTGTTCAGCTTGGATGATGATAGCCAAAACTTCCGTCCACCCGACCTACACGAAGTGAGGATAGCGACATCCCAACTTAAGTGCAACAAATCTGCTGGATCGGATGGCCTTCCGGCCGAGCTTTTCAAAGCAGCGGAAGATGGCTTGGTAAGGAGCATACACCAACTCATCTGTAAAATTTGGTCGGATGAAAGCATGCCCGATGAATGGAACCTCAGCATCATGTGCCCCATCCACAAGAAAGGAACTGCGCCAACTACAGAGGAATAAGTCTCCTGAACGTCGCGTATAAGATCTTGTTTTGTGTAAACGCCTAAAACCTTTCGCCAACAATCTGATCGGCCCATATCAATGTGGTTTTAGGCCAGGAAAGTCAACCATTGACCAAAATTTCACACTCCGACAGATCTTGGAAGAAACCCAGGAATTCCAGATCGATACACACCATATATTTATCGACTTTTAAGTCGCCTATGAAAGCTTATAATGGGACGAATTATATACAAAGCCATGTCAAGTTTTGCCATCCCCTCCAAACTCGTCCGTTTGTGCTGGATGACGATGGAGAAATCTCGCTGCTCCATCAAAGTCAGCAGGAACACCACGGAGCCATTTGATGTCGAAAAAGGTTTGAGACAAGGCGACGCGCTATCATGTACGTTCTTTAACATCGTTCTTGAAGCAATTGTACGAAACTCACAAGCCAACACCAGAGGTACAATTTTTCAAAAGTCCGTTCAACTACTTGCCTACGCTGATGATATTGACATTATTGGGAGAACGCGGCGAGCTGTCAGTGGCGCATTTGCAAGCATCGAAACGGAGGCGGCGAAAATGGGTTTGGCTGTTAATGAGGACAAAACGAGGTATATGCTGTCAACGAGAAAGGACTCTCATCGGCGTCTCGGACAAAACGTCACGATGGACAGATACAACTTCGAAGTAGTAAAAGACTTTGTATACCTGGGATCCACTATCACTTCGCAAAATGACATCGGCGCAGAGATCAAGCGAAGAATCACTCTTGCCAATCGCTGTTTCTTCTTCGGGCTAAGAAGGCATCTAAGAAGTAAAGCCCTTTCTCATAGAACCAAGGAGATATTGTATAAGACCTTAATAATCCCGATCCTACTTTATGGTGCAGAAGCATATGTACCCTGTCAAAAGCGGATGAAAACCTTCTGGGATGCTTTGAGAGAAAGATTCTTCGAGTGATATTCGGTCATTTTGACGTTACTACAAATTAGCCACAACACATGAAATGTAAATTTCGTACGCAGCCACGAAAGTCTTACCGAGATTTGTGTGCTACCCCTCCTTAAACGTTAATTATAAAATTAAGTTCGTTTACTTTTCTAGTAAGAATGGAAAAGACTGTCAAAATGATTGTGGGGAAGTGTTGCCAGATTGGGCGCTTTGTCGTAATTTGGACTACCTCTTAAAAAAACGATAGAACTGAAAAAATTAGTGCCCAACACAGTTTAAGGCTTAATATATATAAAAATTTTACAAATTTTTGTGTTAATTTTGTTCGTTTTATTCCTTTACAAAACTAAAAAAAAAAACGAAATATTTTCGAACAAACACACACTTTTAAAACTTGACAGTACTCTTGCAGTGAAGTGACATCGAATAGTCGTTCAACATGCACGCACACCAATTTATTTTGCAGACCTTTTGATTTGACACAAGCCACAAAAGCCAATTGCAGAAAATAGAAGTTGAATCAAATCCGCGGTGGGCATAAGTGAGATGGGTAAGTTGGAAAAATACCAACATTTTCCACGAGTTTTTGGGTTTCTTTCTGGTCAACGATGTTGTGCTACATTTTTTTAAGGTTTGGACGCTCTAAGAAAACCAAATTATGGCAACCCTGCTGTGATAACCTGGCCCCTGAGTGCAGTGTTGCCATAAAGATATTTTTACAAATTTGCAATTATGACAAAAAAAAATTTGCAATGCAGATTTCTATAAAAAAAATCGTACTTCACTATTTTATTTTTTATTTATGTAACGATAAAAAAAAAACAAAATCTGAATACGAAAATGACAGCATACAGTGAAATCGAGTGTGCAACAAATGTTAAGATTTGTTAAAACGAAGAAAATATATTACTGCGCATGCAGAAATGAGAAGAATGAGGCGCAGATTTCTGTTTTTTTTTTTAAGTCTGTAGCTAGGTTGAAAATCTGCAAAATTCAGACAAATCTGCACTTATGGCAACGCTGCCTGGGTGAGATAAATTCTCTCTCAGAGAGGGAAACATACAAAAAGGTTAGCGAAGGGAAAACTTTTGTAGTAATCTATATTAGCAATTGATTCATCTAGAGATAAAAGTAATTCGAAACTAATCAAACTTCTTCTTTCTTCTGGATCCGAGTATGTGGAAGAGTTTATACTGATTGCACTACAAGCATTCGAGAAGAGGAAAAAGCAACTCTACGTTAAAACGACACGAAAGAGATTGTTCTTTCAAAGCAAGACTCTCTTTTAAATAATAAATTTGCAATGCACTCGATTGGCCATTCGTAAAACCCTTAAATCGAAAAGCTTAATTTTTAGTAAAAAGAAAATTCCTTAGCCAGATATAAATATACAGCATATTAAAATCACGTTTAAGATAACAAAGCTACGCTTGTTTAAAATCAAAATTTCATTATAGGTTGCCACTACTGTATTCCTTACGCTAGTACAAAAATGTGACAGTTCTATGAATCAGAAATTGTTTGCGGTGAAATAACAACTAAATATTATGTTTGGCCCTGTTTGTCTGAGAAACTCGTATGGAATGGGTGAGTAGTCTTTCTTCGAGTTAAAATTCACATTCAAATAGACAAACTTGACAATTTAATGACGCATAAAGATGAATGTCGTCGGAGTGTATTTTTCTTAAGAAAAAGACATTGTAATAGATTTATTTGTGGTTGATAGTTTCATCTAGAGACAAACGGGCAAAACGTCTAATATTTGTCACGATACACAATTCTTTTCGAAGCGCCACTGGCTCAAGATGGATTACCTCTATAATAAAATGTTGGTTCATCCTGAACTAGGCAAAGCTTATTGCTTGCTATTTGTAAGGCCCATTATTCGAGTCAAACCGCACTTTTCCAGGTGTGAGATTTGTAAAAAAAGAAGTCATTTGCAGCTCTACTGTGATGAGGCATTATGACAGCACGTTCAAGCCATATTTGCCCTGAACAGCCCAACAAAGTCATCTCACTGTATATAAAATCACTTTAAACAGAATCATATGGCTAACTGGCGCCCCTTCTAAAGTTCACCTAAATCCACCCCTGTATACAGTATACCCAGCTACAGACCCAGAGTCCTTAAGCTTACTCTAATAGAATCGCCATTCCCGCAGGGACTAAATGAGTGAGCGCGCGCGCTCTTTGCTCCTCCTTTACAACGCCAGGAAATTGATTACACCACACTTCTGCTGGGCTTCGTCGCGCGCTGTTGCTGCTCCTTCTCCTTCTCCAAATGCGCAGAGCCATTCAAAGTCAAATCCAAGTCATGGATTCAAATTCATCGCAGTCGATTGATTCGACATTATTATTAATTTTTCATAACTTCTGCGAGCGCCGTAGTGTTTTAAGAGATCCGTAGCTGCGATCGGGTCTTCTTCGTTGTTCTTGTAGTTATTTTTTTTTTTTTTTTTTTTTTTTTTTCGTTTCGGTTTAGGCGGTCGTTCTTGGTCTCCTGCGCCTGCCCGTATCCATGTGAAACTAATCGATTAAAAATTATAACAGCGGATCCTTTTGATATTGGCCGACAAAGCGCGAATGTCCTCTTTAATGCTGCTGCGCTCAGTTGCCGATTCTCTGAGGAGTTCTCTCCATTGGCAATTGACAGTGGTGTGCACTATGATCATTTGGAATGAACAGAGGATATCGTCTATGGACTCGTCATTTGCAATGTTGCACTGTAGGGGTTTTGAGTGCACGTTGACTGTCGTCGAGATTTTAAATTGAGCTCATTATGCGAGCATATAAATGTGGTAATTTGAGATGTAATGAGTTTCGATGAATAACGACAAACTCCCTTGGAATCGATTGATTTTGCTGTCAGTGGTCGGAGGGGGATCATCAACTATACGATATCAGGGTGAGGTATTCTATTACCTCGGCTATTGTTTAATCGACAGTCTTTGAACGTTTTTAGCCATGGATAGAGCTGGAATAGAAGTTTTTGCACAAACGGTTTTGGGCGATGCAAAATTAATTTATAAGTAACTTTGCTTGGCAATTAAAATTGATACTAATTAGGTTCCACACAGCTTAAATCCTCTGCCAAACGGTTTTATCTTTTCTATGTAGCAATACGAACTGCCGTTTCCTAATAATGATAGGTGCGACAGTAAATTTCCTAAAAGAAGGTCGTAAAATACAGGGTTGACCGGGTGTTATTCAACCCAACCTATATCGAGAAGCATACGCAGCTTCAAGTTTGTTCGCAAAAATCTTTGAGAGACGCTGCAAGTTCTGTGCTAGATTATAGCTGACTTCTGCCGAAAAAGCCTTTGGCTGACGAAAATCAAAGAGTTACGACGAACGGTAAAAAGGTTCGATCGGAATTTTTTTTTTCCTCTTTTTCCATTTTCTTTATTTCTATCTTTCTATCTATTCTCAATAAAGATGGCCGTTAGAGCGGCAAATTCAAATTTTATACCAATAATGATGATCTTTGATTCTGTTTTGACGAAATGAATGTGGATAAGCTGTGCTTTTGCAAGCGGTATGTCATCCGTAGGCGCAGTGGCTTAGTGGTTAGTGTGTTGGATTACTAAGCGAGGGGTCCGAGGTTCGAATCCCGCAAAAACCCAAATTCCAACTTAGGGTTTTTTCCACTGCGCCACCTTTCGCGATCGTCTGACAAACATCCGAGAGTATAACTGTCTTGAAAGAGCTTCTCAATTAGTCGTTTGGAGTTGGCATAAAATTGTAGATCCCTTCCATTCGTTCCAATGAATGAAAATGAACTCACACAAAACATTCTTAAAATAATCGCGAATTATTATTGAAACAAGTCGCTTAAGGTTACTAAAAACAATCTCAAATTTAGATTTTTGCTCTTGTTTAACGAATTTTCTACTCATTTTAAGTTGGATTCATTCTCATTCCCGGCGTTTTCGAGCTTAATTTAAGTAAACAATGGTCCAAAACGTAGCTTTTGTATTCTTAAAATAAACTTGTTCCAGGCATAATCTAAGAACCACAGTCTTAAAATAATAGCAAAATAGTATTGAGGTAGAAATGTTAAGTTAATAAAAAATGAGCTTAAAATTCGATTTTTGTACTTGGGTTAAGATTTTTCGAGTGGCTTAAACAGCGCCCCGAGATGCCTGCAGATGTATGTTTGTTCTGCACTTAAATTGCTGCAAATTGTAGTCTTCTGGAAATATATCCCCAGAAGCGAGTTCCAAATTTAGCTTGTCCTGTAACAGAAGGAGTTTTGGAAAGTTGATGTCCTCGCGGTTGTCAAGTGTACTGTATGGTCATGAGCATTAGCAGCCTGTCTTGTTGGGCGCCCAGAAGTTGCATTTCGAGGGATAATGTCTTTGAATTCCTCAGAACATCTACCATGGAAGTACCTATAGAACAAGCATAGGTCAGCGACTTGTCTTCTGTGCACCAATGGTTGTAGATTCGATGTGAGTGTAGGGTGTCCAATGAGTCGAACTGCTCGTCTCTGTATGCTATCAAGCAGGTTAAGGGAATGTTTTGGGGCCGAGCTCCATATATGGGAACACTATTCCAAGCCTGGTCTTACCTGTGCTTTGTAGAGAAGGAGAAGTTGCTTGGGGCTAAAGTACCTCTTTGCTCTAAATAGGTAGCTCAACTTTGCGGACGCCGATT
The DNA here is from genome assembly GCA_946477585.1 of Cheilosia urbana. Classification (NCBI taxonomy): domain Eukaryota; kingdom Metazoa; phylum Arthropoda; class Insecta; order Diptera; family Syrphidae; genus Cheilosia; species Cheilosia urbana. The sequence continues at coordinate 18,377,603 of OX297853.1, read as the reverse complement.
TTGCGATATAGGATATATGGTCCTGCCATGTGATTCCTGAATTGACTGTGACTCCTAGAAGGTGCATTGAGTCCTTGTGATGGATTGGATGTTAATCCATTTGGATCTGAGGAACTGTTGATGCATTTTTTCTGGAAAATGTTGTTAGCTGTGTCTTGTTTGCATTAAATACAACCAAGTTGTCCTTTCCCCACTTCAAGATTTTGTCCAGATCATCATTTAGAGAATTAATTTGTTCACATCTCTGATTGTGTGATGTAGCCGTATTCACAGGCAAATTGTTCGAGATGGAGGATATAAGAGTGCTGTCATCTGCAAAGCTGTTGATATTATTATTTGTCGATCCAAGCAAATCGTTGATGTGGCTTATTAAAGAAGGAAACGTCTTCTGGGAGTACGACATGCTAAACAGCTTACAGAGTACAGGTGCAAGTTCTGGTGCACAGTTCTTGAGTACTATAGCCGGGATTCCATCGGGTCCCGTTGCCTTATTGCAATCTAGTTCTTTTAGGATGCGTTTAATTATTCGAGGCCGAAATTTCACTTCTGCCATCGATGATTGCATCCTCGGGATATTTGGTGGCTCTAGCTGTGCAGAATCTAGGGTGGAATTCTCTGAAAACATGCTAGCGAAAAGATCTGCCTTTTCTTTAGGTGTTGTTGCTAGCGTGCCGTCTTCTTTTACTAGAGTTGGAAAAGAAGAGCAACTAAAGTTATTACTGATTGCCTTTGCCATGGACCAGAATGCGCGTGAGCCGCTAGGACATCCAATCACTTTGTTAGTGACTCTTTCGCTGTAAGTTGTCTTCGCCGATTCAATAATTAGGTTGCATCTATTTCGAAGAATTGTAAATTCAGATCTTTTTAGTTCTGAAGGGTTTGACCGCCATTCACGGAAAGCCTTGTTTTTCGCTGCGGTAGCTCGCTTGCGTTTTGTTAAACCACGGTTTATTTGAAGCTAATTTTTTGATGCAATGTGGAATATAAAGTTCCATACCGAGTAAAATAATTTCGGTTACGGCTTCTGCGCACATATTGACATCAGTATCTCTAAAGCACATATCAGCCCATGGCAACGAAGCGAAGAAATTACGCAGCTCGTCCCAGTTAGATTTGCTAATTCCAAATCGAACGATAACGATCCTTTTTCGCTCCTATTGGTATCGGTATAGAGAGGACTTTCGTCAACGAATAGAAAAATATCACTGATATTCTTGATTTTAGCTCGTCTTTTTTCTGAGTGACCGTCGACCAAAATTCACACTGCGGTAGATCTTGGAGAAAACCCAGGAAGTCCAAATCGATACCAACCACCTTTTCCTCGATTTTTAGGCCACCGACGACAGCATTTATAGAGACGAGCTATACAGAGCAATGTCTATTTTCGACATCCCTCCCAAACTCGTCCGTTTGTGCAGGATGACAATGGAGAATGCACGCTGCTCCATCAAGGTCGGTAAAGAACTCACCGAGACTTTCGATGTCAAAAAAGGATTTAGACAAGGCGATGCGCTGTCATGCGACTTCTTCAACATCGTTCTTGAAAGATTAGTGCAAAACTCAAATGCTAACACCAGAGGCACTTCTATCTTCCAAAACTCCGTCCACCTACTCGCCTACGCCGACGACATCGATGGCTTGGTGTGAATAGGGTGTAAGCCACTCTATGGCTAGAGCGATGTGTGACTGTTCTTGCAATCTTCACAAAAGTAAGAAAACTTTGAAACCTGCTGACGGTAGAAGAAAGACAGCTCAGTTCCAAACGTCAATAGAACGAGTTCAAATTGACGCTTCGAGCGCATTTACAGATATAATCACTTCCTGACCGAGCATCAAATGATTTAGAAAGTATCGAATCCATTTCCGAAACCGGGCAATGCATCATTACACGTATGGCGTTACCGCATCAACATCGCGTGCACTCTTCTATAGCTCGGTGACCAATTGAAATCAGTGAACCCTAGTGGTCTCTGTTGCCTCCTCTAACTGCCATCCGTCCTAATGTTCACAGCGCCGAAACACACGGATTAATTCGAATTAATGCAACCGAATGGTGTTGGGCATACTGAGTTATTGTAATGAGACGTCTTGTAGCCGACCTATGCAAATAAGCCCATCCCTCCCCCACCCCACAGGATCAGTCTGCATCTCCTTTCATATATATGATTCATACAGTGCATGCAGCAGTTGCTCCATGCTCCATCGTGCCGAGTGTACAGAAAACCAGTCCGATGCCAGCGAGAATTTCCATGAGTTCATAGTGCACAAATTTTCCATAATGTCATCGAGTCTCTATGGCATTTGAGTGCCCTCCGTCTGCACACCCCGCTCACTCTGTCCGAGTGTGTACGTAGTTTGCACACCCGGAGGGAAAACGAAACCATAGCCTGGGCGACAAAATGTATGCGCGCTGCATTTATATCGCTGTTCGCTGCACTTGGATTTGCGCGCCGTTTACATTTTTTGGTTTTATTCTAGTACTAAAAGGCAGAGAAGCCAATCTCATCGCTGATGCCTGGCTGCGTTTGATTTTTCATACGCGAAGCGTAATACAGAGTCTCCTACTGCTGCTGGTGCTGATGCTGACTGTGACTGCTGAGACCTGAGACTCCGCAACAATAGTATGGTGACCATAGCCCATGGACCAGGCCGAGTGTGATGATACCAAACATTCCCAGAAATATTGGTGTAGGTCACAATAAGATTACATGCTGTGCATCGCATTGTATGCAAAGCAGGACATGGGGTTGCGCTGCTATATTTTCGTTTGTTTTTCCTGCTCTCTTGTTCTGTAGGGTATTTCAAATCCTTTTTTTTAAATTTCGTTGTGACTCCTTCTACTCGCACAAAAATATGCAAAAGAAAGGGAATGGGAACCGCTTGCTGCAAGGTCTGGCCAAAAAAAATAAAAAAAAAATAAGAGTAGAACCCCGAGACAGAGAGATACACGTTGTTTTCTGCTAAAACGCATTCATGGCGGAGACACGAAATTTTTCACTGTGCTGCCCTGGGATCCGCGAGAGATGCCACATATCTTGAATGGAATTGTATTCTGGGATCGTTTTGGTTTTGTTCCTGTTGTGGCTTTTATATGTGCGCTGATAAGTGCAGGAGCAATCGATGATACGGTCTCTCGGCCGCGCGCACGTACAGAACGAGATATGGCAACGTGTAGTGCATTTGTTGTGTCCTGTGTCCTCCCATCGCGCAGGATGGGAGCAGAGCAGGTGCTAAAATGTTTCAAATAAACGCGGACAATGGTGGAGATGCTTTGTCAAATGTACTAACTTGTTAAGCAAATACACGCAGATTGTGATTATGCCGTAGATATGCCACATATATGCAGTTGGGGACGTTATGAGAAAATGTTTATAAATTGCTACTTGAGCGGGGGCCATCTTGACTCAATCAGCCATCAGGCTAATGTGTTTCGATTTCTATGAAATTGGTTACACATTTTCTCCATCACAAGTGCAGTAAGACTATCGGCATTTTTTTTTTTTCCTGGAGCGTTATATGAGTGATTATGACTATTCAGCAATAATAAGCCGGTCATACTTCAAGTTATACCAATAGCTTTTGACGCTGATGCTTATCATTCATGACTTTTCGACAAAGAAACTGAAACTTCCAAAGAGTTTGTCGGCCAAAAAAGTTACACTCAGCTTATACCGAGGGTTGTCTGACAAGTTTCCGTCCCAATAATAATACAAAACTTTTTTTCCCAATTTTTTATTTATCTAAAAGTCTCTTTGTAACACTACACAATCCGAACATCAAGGATTATGTGTACCAAATTGATAGTTACAAATTGTTTCGTAATGATAGAATCACCAATACTACTGGAGGAGGTGTTGCAATTTACTACAAATCTTGGCTTAACGCTAAGGTGGTGGCGAAATCGTTAAACACAGGAATTGAATATTTGATCCTGGAAATTTTTGATGCCAGTGCAAAGTGTTTAGTTGCGTGTGGCTATAACCCACAGCGAGCTATCTCACCAGAGCCATTTTTCTCACCTCTTGCTGAATATTCACCTTTATATAATAATTTTTTGGTCTGCGGGGACTTTAACCGTAATTTACTACTTAATGATACGTATTCTCGACAAATTGATGATCTTATATGGTCTGGTGGACTTTCAATAACTCTAACCCGACCTGCTTTAAACCAAATGAATGGCCAAGTGTAATAGACCTCGTCATTGTATCCGACCTACTGTCTGTTCTTTTGTATGATCAGATATTTTTGGATGGTATTTCCGAACATGATCTTCTTTTTTGTACCTTGAATACATATAGCCTTCTCCGGAGTAGTCTCTCCTTATTTTTTTGAATACAAGGACATATCTTCTGTAGATCTGGGTGCCCTTCAAACTGCATCGAATTTAGCGTCCTGGGAGCTTTGCAGACTGAGTGCTGATCCAAATGATAAACTGAATTGCTTACAGACGCTTATTGGGAACCTTTGTAATGAATATGTGCCTACAAAAACTGTATTAATTCGCAATAAAGCCTGTCCGTGGTACACTGATAACGTAATAAACGCTATCAAGATAAGAAACAAACTGTATAGTAAGTGGAAGCGAAACAATTCTTCCACCAACTGGAGCAGATACAAAGCAGCACGAAATAATGCAACAACTGCTGTTCGTATTTCAAAGCGAAACTTTTACTCATCAAAGCTAAGTACTTCCCTGCCCTCCAAAATTTTGTGGAAAAATATACGCCAAATAGGGATGATTGACAAAACTGATATTAGCTGTACGCTTGACCTAAATGATCTGAATCTCTCTTTTTTGTTCAAAGAAATTACGCCCAACAGATTTGACTATAATGCTATCCCATCCACAGTTTTTGATCATCTAGCCGATTTTGAGACTACCACGGAGACTGAAATCACTAATATTACAATGGCCCTACAATCGAATGCTGTTGGAGAAGACGGAATACCGCTTCAGTTCATAAAAATGTTGTTGCCACATATTTTAAGCCATGTGACGAACGTGATAAATTCATGTATCATGATTTCAACATTTCCCTTGTGCTGGAAAATTGCTAAAGTTATACCAATAGCTAAGAAACCTAATGCTACCATAGCCAATGATTATCGACCGTTCGGTATTCTCCCATGTCTGTCTAAGGTCTTCGAGAGAGTTTTGGAGAGACAAATAAAAAACCATCTGTCCGTAAACTCCCTGCTAAGCCCACTACAATCGGGGCTTAGAGCAGGTCATAGCTGGTCGTCTGCAATGGTGCATGTCTTAGATGACATACGACAAGAGTTTGACAAGGGATTCATTACCTTCCTTTGCCTTCTCGACTTCTCAAAGGCCTTCCATACTCTGTTGGAAGCTTCGTTATAATTTTGGTTTTAGCGACAGGACCATTAGACTCATTGGTAGCTTTCTTAGTGATAGGCTGCAAAGAGTTGCTGTTGGTGGCTGTTGGGGTGAATAGTGTCCCCTGCTGGTGTGCTCCCGATTTTTGCCCAAGAACAGAAAAAAAATGATGATTTTCTTTGATGAGGTACAAATTTTATTTCTCTCTCTCGAGCGTGTCTTACCTCGGCGAGGTCTGAATCAAGAAGACTTGAAGATGGAAGATAAGATATATGGCTGAGCGGTTTCCGATCTCAAACAGCGACCTCTGATTCTTCGAACGAAAAACAAACTGCTAGAATAACCTTGCAGGTTGCGTTCAACTATATCTGGCGTGAACATTGCCGGCCGCCTTGCAGCATTGGCTGCAAAAGCATCTAGTAAAAGCTTAGAAGCTATTTGAACATCGAAAATCGCTTAGACCATTGGAAGATACATTCAAAAAAAAATAGTTTTAAAATTAACAATACTAATATTTCTTAAATACGTAGATATCTACAGTAGCGAGCAATATTTTATATAGATCAGTGCAATATCTTAAGATTTTCTAATCCAAAGTAGGGGTTAAAGGTTATAAGGTATACTTCAAAGGTTATTATGCATTGTATGAAAATGGACGAATTCAGTGGAATAGTATTGGATTTTAATTAGTAGAAGAGTGAGTTATTATGCACAATTTAGTTATTGGTCGCGTTACGACTCCATTCTGAGTCCGAATATCGACGACGCGGACTCGATTGTCCGAACCCGGGTAAACCTTTATAATGCGACCGAGTCGCCAATCATTTGGGGGGAGGTTTTCATCTTTTATTACGACCAAATCATCGACAGTCACATCTCTCTGAGGGAACTTCCACTTAGATCTTTTGTTAAGCTCTCTGAGATACTCATCCTTCCATCTGCGACAAAATTGGTGATGCAGGATCTTAACCCTTTCCCATCTTTTGACACAATTAATGGATTGATTATCCAGAGCAGGCTCAAGAGGACTTAACAACGGGCCACCTCGCAAAAAGTGACCTGGTGTCAATGGAATAAGATCGCCAGGATTTTCGGAAATCGGGGATATGGGACGCGAGTTAAGGCAAGCCTCAATTTTTGCCAGAAGAGTGGCAAACTCCTCAAATGTAAATTTATTGGCTCCTACGACTTTCCGAAAATGGAGTTTAAAGCTCTTAACTGCGGCTTCCCAGAGTCCACCCATATGAGGTGCGCCCGGAGGAATGAACTTCCACGCCAAATTCTGATCCACATATCTCTTGGATACTTCATGGGAGATACTTTTCATAAACTGCTTAAAATCGTTTGCAATAACTTTACTGGCCCCGACAAAGTTGGTCCCATTGTCCGAGAATATGGTTTTCGGGATACCACGTCGGGCCATGAACCGGCTTAAAGCTGCTAAAAATGACTGCGTAGATAAGTCGCTTGTTGCCTCTAGATGAATAGCCCGGGTGGCAAAACATACAAATATACAGGCATAGGCCTTCGTCAGTCGACAGTTTCGTGTCAATGAGCTTCGGATAATAAAAGGACCCGCAAAGTCGACGCCTGTATTCACAAACGGTGATGAGATTTGCGTCCTCTCTAACGGTAAAGCTCCCATTATCTGGGTTTGTATTTTCTTCCTTTGAATAATACATGTTTTACATGACCGAATGTGTTTTTTTACTAGGTTTTTCAATTTTGGTATCCAAAATTCGCTCCGAACTAAGCGAATTACCAATTGGTTACCGCCATGAATAGAGATTTCATGGACAAATTTTACCAACAGAGCAGATATGTTCGCTTCATAAGGAAGGATAATTGGATATCTTTCATTAAAAGATAGAGTGGAGCAGGTGAGTCTTCCATTTGACCGAAGAACTTGATTGTGGTCTAAAATAGGATTTAAATTTACCAATGGGCTTTTCTTGGAAACGGGTTCATTTTTCAAAATAGCGGAGTAGTCATTCTGAAAATAGAATGTCTGCGTCAGCCGAATAATCAAGTTCTTAGCGTTAGAGATTTCATTTTGAGTAACTAGCCTGTCTGGGAAATAAAACCACGTCTTATGGCGTGGATGGGTTCTATGGTAAAACCGCAAAATATAACACGTCACATGTAACACTCTAGACCAGGAAGAAAATCGTTTTACTATCGTATCAACATTAGGCGACATTGTACATAGATTAGCCTTAATGGGTTTTATTTCTAGATCTGCCGCATCAGGCTCCTTTAACATAGATTCAGGCCATAAAGATTGAGGGTAGCAAAGCCAAGCAGGGCCGTGCCACCATAAGTTGGTTGCCTGAAGGTCTGTAGGGGAAATACCTCTTGTCGCTAAATCTGCCGGATTTTCCGCTGATCTGACATGATTCCATTTCGTATTTGGCACATATGACTGTATCTGTGAGACCCTGTTAGCTACAAACGTTTTCCACGAGCTAGATGGCTTATTCAACCAGGCCAAGACTATTGAGCTATCGCTCCACAGAAAGAGTTCGTAATTCGGGCAGTTAAGCTCTGCTACAATGTTGCGAAAAAGTTTCGCCAGCAAAACAGCGCCACAGAGTTCCAATCTGGGTAACGGAACCTGCTTGACTGGAGCTACTTTGCTTTTGGCGCATAAAAGGTTAGAGGACCAACTGCTCCCGCTGTGTTGAATGCGCAAATAAAAGGCTGCAGCATATGCTTGCTCGGAAGCATCACAAAATCCATGGATTTGTATAAAATCATTGGGACTGTAACGAATCCATCGAGGAATATGAACCTTCTGTAGATCTGGAAGCGCAGCCAAAAAGTACTCCAGCGGTGACACGTACGGGGCACAAGAGGTGTGTCCCATGACGTCCCATCACGCCAGATTTGTTGCATTATGATCTTGGCAGTGATTAGTACAGGGGCCAACCATCCTGCTGGATCAAAGAGTCTTGCAATCACTGAAAGTACGGCTCTTTTAGTTAGGAGCTGATCTTTCTTTAGTATTGAAAAAAAGAAGTGAAAACTATCTGATTTTGCATTCCACTGAATCCCAAGCGTTTTGGAGATGCTTTTATCATCTAATTTAAGAAAATCTTGATTGTAGACATCTGAAGGTGGAAAATGTTCAAGTAAGTCAATGACATTGGAGGTCCATTTTCTTAAAGAAAACCCTCCTGAGCTTACGGCCTCTATGAGTTCCTTTTGTGCCTTGAGTGCTGTCTCCAGATCATGGGCTCCAGAGAGCACGTCGTCGACATAAAAGTCATTTTTAATAATTGACGAAGCAAGAGGAAAAGTAGATTTGACATCATCCGCGAGACGTAACAATGTACGTATGGCTAGATATGGAGCACAATTAACTCCAAAGGTCACCGTCTTTAACTCATAGTCCTGAAAGGGACTTTCGCTACGATCAGATGTCCAAAATAAAATGCGTTGAAAAGTCGAATCTTCAGGATGAACAATTATCTGCCGATACATCTTTTCGACGTCAGCATTAAAGACGTACCGATAGAAACGCCATTTTAAAATCAGCGTAGTTAAGTCGGTTTGTAAAACCGGACCTGTATACAAAATATCATTTAAACTCCTGCCGTTGCTTGAGGGACAAGAGGCATTAAAAACTACGCGCACCTTCGTGGTTGTACTATCTGGTTTTATAACCGCATGATGCGGCATATAATAAGTGCATAACTGATAAGTTTTACTTGGGTCTTCAGATGAAACGGCCTTCATATGTCCCAGTTTGATATATTCTTGAAGCACATTCTTGTATTCTGACTGAAGGTCAGGATTTCTTGCCAAAGATTTTTCCATACGAGTCAGCTGGTTTAGAGCCCGGTTTCTTGAATGTCCCAATGAAAGACCGGGGTTTCTGAATGGAAGACGAACTATGTAACGACCGTTGGCGTTTCGAGTAGTGGTATTGGAAAAGTTGCTCACAGTAAAGATCTTCGGAAGATGGTGAACTCCGATCCACTATCTCCTCAACCTCCCAAAATTTAGCAAGTTGTTGATCAACCGAACTCTCACAAAAAAAGGACAATAGTGTCGAAAAGGAGTTAACTCGGTTCTGTGGAAGAGGTCCTGAGAGTACCCATCCAAATATGGTATTTTGGGCTATAAGGGATCCCAAAACATTGGGCTTGAGTCCTTCAAGGACAATGGAGGGATATAAGTCGGAACCAATCACCATATCTATCTTCGAACTTTCATAGAAATGGGGATCGGCGAGTTCGAAGTCCATCGGTGATGAAACTTCCCTTCTCTCTATCATACATGATGGTAAGTCACCAGTTAGGCGTTTAAGCACGATTGCGTTGGCGAAGATTGTAAAAGTAGGAACATACTTGGAACCTATACACAAGGAACACAACTTTGATGCAGTAGCAGTTACGATGGCGCTCATGCCAGATATCTGAGCTTGGATTGGCTTCACGGGTAATTTTAATCTTCTTTGTGCATCTTCAGATATAAAAGTAACTTCTGAGCCTGTATCCACAAGTGCACGCAATGTAAACTTACTTCCTAAATGGTGAATATCAATCAACGCGGTTGCTAAAAGAATCCGCTTGTTGTTACGGGAGAAGTAAGATTGGTATTGATATAGATTTGCATTTTCAGTGGACTGTATAGTTTCAGAGTGGGGAATATTCTGTAGTTGATTTCCTGTCCCCGAAGTGGAAGGCATATCCTGTGATGCATGTGAAGGGGTCGAATGCAAAAGTGTATGGTGCTTTTGTTTACACTGCATGCACGTGTGAACACTTCGGCAATCCTGATGCGAATGAGTGGAGGAAAGGCAATTTTTGCAATAGCCTAAAGCATTAACTTTGGAAATTCGATCCGTAGTGTTCATTTGCAGAAATGTTTGGCATTGCCGAAGAGAATGGGAACCACTACAAAGTTTGCACATGTATTTGTTTGCTTTCAAATGAAAAGCTTTATGGTTTTCCTTATTTGGATAGGGTACATGATTTTTAAAATTAGCTTTCGACTTAAAAGGAACTTTAATATCAGATACTGTTTCAAGTATACGGTAACGGTTAGTTAAGAATGAATCCATTTCCTTCCAAGACGGAATCTCGCGTGGTTTCTGAATGGATTGTTCCCACAACGCTAGAGTATTTTCCGGTAGACGGTTAGAGCACAAGAAAATAAGTATGGGATCCCAAGCGGTTGTAGACACCTTATGGGCTTCGAGAATCGATAAGCAATCATTGATCTCCCTCTGCAAATCCTTAATACTTTTGCCCGATTCGATGGCAACCGCAGTCAAATTAAAAAGCTTTTTTAATTGCTTGTTCACTAAAATTCGCTTATTGTCGTACTGATCGGACAGTGCTTTCCACGCTAAATCGAAACTATCTGCAGTAAGGGCAAATCTCGTTACAATATCATTTGCCTCGTTTTTTGTCTTTGAACGAAGGTGAAATAACTTTTGAACTGAACACAGTTTCGGGTGATTTATGTATACCGCGGTAAACATATCTCTAAACGATGGCCAAGAGAGATAATCACCGTGAAATGTATCAGTGTCACATGGTGGAACCTTTATGCACTGCTCTTGGCTTAAATTGGGGCTAGATATGTTTGAGTCAAGACTCGAAACTTTTGGACGCGCGTCTTCTTTAATAATTTTCAGCTTATTCGAAAGATCAATAATTTCACTCAAGCAATTAATGTAGGTATTAGAGGAGAACCGATATTTAGATTTGATTGCATCTAAATCGTCATCCGTCTCCGAACGCAAGTGAAGATGATAAGACTTTTTAATATCGGACCACAGTTCTTGCAACTCGATTTTACGTGCTTCTAGAGAGCTAAGTGAATGATCTACCGTAGGTATCTCTTGAAAATTTGACTGAAATTCTATCAGCTCATCTGCCGCAGAAATAAACATTTCAAGCTCACTCATAGCGATGACAGAAATTAAGAAAAACCTCCCCTCAAAGAACTTGAATAGACGTAAAAATGTTCGTTATTACAGCCGAAACCAAATTCGCAACAGTAAATAACTCTTCACTACAGATTTCAGTAAAAAAATTATATCTAATATGTTCACATTCACGTACAATGCAGTTTATCAAATTAAGTTTTGTTAACCCAAATATTTTGCTCTATTTATGTTCACTATTGCACTAATCATAAAAAATATGCACGCACCTGTTTACAAATGGATTTATTTTCTGCTTTTCCTTCTTCCTTCTGTTGTGTTGGTAGGCTTTTGGCGATGATTTGCAGCTTAACTTCCTTCACGTTGCGCTTAGTAGTTCTTCTTCTTTTTTTTTTGATAAGCGATAAGAATGCTAGCACTGCGACAATGTTAACAGCACGAGGAGTTGGTTGGTTTCTTCTGATGCAATGTATGATGGTGAGCGCACAAGATCTTCTAGTGGATTGTGTGCAATTGGTCCGATGGATGATGAACTGGCTTCTGGCGGTGAGTATTAGGGAGAGCAAACGGTATGTCCGCTGGGTAGATAAGCTTCGACGGTCGGTTTGTGATACGACTGAATGTGATGGCTTGTGCTTTGGACAGAATCTCCTCTGTGGACTTTTGAACCTCAGTTTGACGATATACCGACTTTGCCTTTTGCCTGATGATCGTTGATCGTGCGGGGCAAGATGGGGGCTTTGCAGCTCGGAGAGTTCTTCTGGTGATGGTGAGACGGTGTTTGGAAAATGCGGGAATTTTGGGTATTCGCCGCACAATTTATGGATCTTCGACAATTATTATGTATGCCTTGATGATTGCTCGAAGAGAATATAGTGTACACATTTGATGACCGATGTATGTATGTAACGTGTTTGCACGAATCTTTAAGCGGTGCAATAAATGTGTGACTTCACTTTTTTCATGCAAATTTGATGCTTTGCGAATGAAAGGTTGATTATTTTACGAAATACGAAATACTATTCGGCTTGATGGACCAAATGTTGGGGTGAATAGTGTCCCCTGCTGGTGTGCTCCCGATTTTTGCCCAAGAACAGAAAAAAAATGATGATTTTCTTTGATGAGGTACAAATTTTATTTCTCTCTCTCGAGCGTGTCTTACCTCGGCGAGGTCTGAATCAAGAAGACTTGAAGATGGAAGATAAGATATATGGCTGAGCGGTTTCCGATCTCAAACAGCGACCTCTGATTCTTCGAACGAAAAACAAACTGCTAGAATAACCTTGCAGGTTGCGTTCAACTATATCTGGCGTGAACAGTGGCAAATGCTCCGATTTTATGTCACTTGTGCAAGGTGTTCCCCAGGGCTCAATTCTTGGCCCCATTCTGTTTTGTCAATATATCAATGACCTACCATCAGTCTGCAGCCATGCATCGATTCATCTATACGCTGATGATGTACAACTTTATTACTCAAAACCCGCTAGTAGATTAGATGAACTCACTTCGTGCTTAAATGAAGATTTATCTTCAATTGATAAATGGGCTTTGGTAAATGGATTAGTCCTAAGTCCAACTAAATGCCAAGTCATTCCAATTTCAAATGGGATCTACGAGCTTTCCTCTATGCCTGACATCTTATTATCTGGTGCGAAGATGAAGTTAGTCGAAGTTGCTACTAGCCTCGGTTTTGTAATAAACCGTAACCCATCATGCTACAATCACATCAACGTTGTAATAGGAAGAATATATGGTTGCCTGAGAAAGTTATGGATTTCAGCTAGTCTTACACCGCTTGAAACACGGCGTCGACTAGTACTTACGCTTATTTTGCCTATAATTGACTACTCTGAGGTCGTTTATAGTAATCTGGATTCACTCTCATACCACAAATTGCAAGTGGCTTTTAATGATGCTGTTAGATACATTTACCAGATGGCAGACACCAGAGAATATCTTTGTATGTAAAGAGCGTCTTAGGTTGTACCTTACAGCAGCACCGAAATATTAGGAACTGTATGTTTCTTCACAAAATTATTAGAACCCAGTCACCGTCTTACCTCTACTCCAAGCTCCAATTCACCCGCTCCATTAGAACCCTCAACATGGTTACTTATTCATACAACTATTTAAATTCGTCCCGGATATTTCTCATCCATGCAATTCAATTGTGGAATTCCTTGCCTTCCACACATTAAACGTATATTAAATATTAACAACTTCAAAACTTCACTTTTAAATTATTACGCATTGCAACAATAGTTAGTTTCTTTCTGTTCTTTCTCTCTTCTTTTTCTCTTATCATCTATTTTTCTATAGTCTAAATATTGGTACATATAATTTAATTTTGTTTTTTTCTTCCGGGCCGGAGCATTCGTGTCCTCTACATGACCCAGCCACCTCAGTCGTTGGACCTTCACTCTTCTAACTAGGTCAATGTACAGCCCGTATGGTTCGTCGTTGAATCCTCTCCTCCATTCACCGTCAATGCAAACGGGACCAAAAATCACTCGAAGAATTTTCCTCTCGAAACAACCTAGAGTTGCCTCATCCGCTTTTGATAGAGTCCATGCCTCTGCACCATAAAGTAGGACTGGGATGATCAAGGTCTTATAAAGGGTCACTTTAGTTATTCGAGAGAGGGCCTTGCTACTCAATTGCTTTCTTAGCCCAACGAAACAGCGGTTGACAAGACTTATTCTTCGTTTAATCTTAGCGATGGTGTCATTGTCTGAGTTCATAGCGGAGCCTAGGTAGACAGAGTCCTTTATACCACCTCAAAGTTATATCTGTCTATTGTGACGTTCTGTCCGAGCCGTCGGTGTTGGGTGTCCTTTTTAGCTGACAGCATATACTTCGTCTTGCCCTCACTAACCGCCAAATCCATCTTCGCAGCCTCAGTCTCAATACTCACAAACGCGCCATTTACATCACGCTGCGTTCTGCCAATTATGTCAATGTCACCTGCGTACGCGAGTAGGTGGACGGACTTTTGAAATATCGTGCCTCTGGTGTTGGCGTTTGAGTTTTGCACTATTCTTTCAAGAACGATGTTAAAAAAGTCACATGACAGCGCATCGCCTTGTCTAAATCCTTTTTTGAAGGGGCACATACCGTTCTCTCCGAAATAGGAAGATACGTGACACATTGACGACATAAATGAGAACCCTTAAGCTCAACTTTGCAGTGTATTGAGGCATCGCGCAGAATTGCATTCCTTAAACCCACCCACACTTGGAAAAATGTTCACCAAAGTAGGTCCCCCGATGAGTTGAAAAGGATCACCGAAGTTCCTGCCACAAAAAAAGAAATTAAACGATTGCAGCTCTATTTTCCAAGAGCATATTTTCCAAGAGCATATAATACCTAGAACGCATGAAAATAAATTTCGAGCCAAACTCCTTCGCCTCCTGGTTAGTCCAGCAATCAAGCACAACTCAGTGGAAACGTATCGCTCACAAACTGCTGCCAGCAATCTCCCTAACAACCATATTACGATCCATATCGTAATTCTCTTATTTAAAAAGCATAAACTTCTCACCGATGGATAAAGTTACGCTGAATGATGACTTCGTCCATGTACAGCATCGACAAAGAATCATAACTTCGGCCACCGCCTAAGCACCTAATTGGACACGGTCTGCGCTATACATCTCTGTACAGTGTACACTCGCTCGCTGCCAATGGGCTTGGGCATATTATGGTCATGGACGCAATATGGCATGACTCTCCCGCGCTCAGCATTTTGATCGATTCCAATTAGTCTCAGGTGGAAATTCAATTGCCAATCATATTAAGACAAACAGTCACCCTTCATGGTCCTAGACGGTATTGAAAGTCCAGAATTCAAGGCGCACCGTACATCTAGATGCTGTATCTGCACACGGGGTAATTGCGGAGAGTGCATCGGCCAACCCATAGACCATTAGTCATAGTGCAAACATTAGCTCGAATTTCAGAAGGACGCGGCAAGCGGTAGAAAGCGTATCAGTGTAGCGCTAAAACCCCAGCATGGCACACACCACATCAGCCGGCAAAGTGAATCTGCTGCACTCTAACCAGTCGCTTATTTTGCTGGGGCGCAGTGATAGTGGCAGTTGAATGCACATTACATGCCATCATGCGAGTACACCACACACACACTGGAAGGAGAAGGAGAAGCAGAAGACGAACCGCAACGATGTGCCGCACTGCGCAGGCGAAACGCGAAACGCGGTTTAAGATTTAGAGCGACATTAGAGGAGTCAATCCATCATGGTAGAACATTACCATAAATTACAGAAATAATTGATTATTATTGCCGCACTGTTGCCAGGACGCTGAAGCGTCAGTGCACACACATGGTGGAGCGGGCGCGCACGCGCACACACAGTCGATTTGTCCGGAACATCCTCCTGAAGAGCGCGAGGGGCAGCAGCATACCGCATCAAGGGTTAAAAAACCAGAGCAAGACCGAAATCAATTTTGTGTTAAATGAGCGTCGGAGCGTCGCGTCGCGCGCACAGGTCCACGTTCCACGAGCACCATGGGAACCATTAGTGGCGCGCGGTTATGCACCCATATGTAAACTGATATCGACCATAAACGGCGAGGTTGATAAAAATAGCTCGGTGGGGAATTCGTTGGTCGAGCGTCATTGACATGTGTATGACATCAAGTTGCTGCGGGATGTTCCGAATTTCTTCAATGGATCAACATTAGTAGCGCGAATGACGACCGACACGGACGTGAGGAAATTGTCTCGATGTTACCCCTGATGCTACATCAGCCAAAGTCGAGTTCGGCGCTAATCGACGAAGATGATGTTGGCCTAATGATTTGTTGGCATTTAATGCCTGCCT
Organism: Cheilosia urbana; assembly: GCA_946477585.1. NCBI lineage: Eukaryota > Metazoa > Arthropoda > Insecta > Diptera > Syrphidae > Cheilosia > Cheilosia urbana. Next base: position 18,361,522 of record OX297853.1, on the reverse strand, counting down.
CTGCCTCATATCTGGCGGAGAGTTGTTGGAGGCGTTCTCTCGCAGATAGCCAGGCAGGAGTAAATCTAAAATGAAATATACCAGCGATTAACAGTTGTTTTTCGTAAGTGAAACTTAAGTAGAATGAACGTCATTTAGTTTGGAGCTGAGCGAGTGTCCACCACACCACCCCTTGGCCCCTGATGCATCGCGCCAGTTTTCAGTGTTTATCCTGGGCAATTTGCGCAAATCGATCCAGGTGGTAGGATGCATGGTGGTATACAGCATGAGTGATGTGCGCTGGAAATTGTTACTAATGGCGTTGTAAACAGATGTGGACACACTTAACTGAATGAAGCCAGGAACTCGAGTTTCCAGCTCACCGATGGTGGGTTGTGTAATTTTCCCGCAGAAACAAACAGGAATTCGTCGAGATGGGATTTTCAAAAGTCACTCACTTTTTGTGTAGTCGTATATTGGGGATGTGAAATATTAGTGGGTAACTCTAGAAAGATATTAAGAGGGAACAAACTTTTCTCACAGCAATATCGGCTGACTCACTCACAGGTAGAAGGTGTGGCACTTTAAGATTTAGAAGTTTTAAAAAATAACCTGCCTACAATTCCAGCTCTCAGTATACCTTGGCTCTAGTTTACACCGATGTTACTGCTGTTCCCGGAAAGCTTTTATTCATCTCCCAAAAACCGTTTCGACTGACAAAATAGAGTGTCCCGATTTTTTATTTCATTTTTCCGATGAGTTGAAAAACTTGAAGAAGCTAATTTCAATTGCTCTTTCTTTAAAAACACGTTTTGTGAAGGAGTTTTCAGTTTATTGAACGATCTATAACTACCTATACTGAAGAACGAAACCGAATAGCGTTTGACTCAATGAAGGAGGACTCATTAATTCGGTAACATTTCTATAAAAATTGACTTAGTTTCGAATCATTTTTAAATTTAACTCGTAAATTCGGTAAAAGCAAACAATAAATGTGACAATAATCATCTACAAGAAGCACTCATAAAAAATGTATATGGATTGACTTTGTAAAAGACAACAATAGGGTTTGTTTTAGTTTGGCAAAAGTATTTTTTAACCTGGTTTAAAAAAACCGTCGGTCAATGTAAATTTGTAACTGAAAAGAAATGTGAATTTAATTTGTTTCCGTTTTCTTTTTAATTCCCCATTATTTTTTAAGATGCTGTTGTTATTTAAATATGTATTTAAATGGTGGTTAAGTTTTAAGGGCCGATGTTGATTTTGAATAAAACTCGGCGGCACACCTCCATCCGATGGTCCAAATTTTCGATGACGCTGAGGCATAATTGAGGTTCTATGCCGTTAATGTGCCGAATTATCTCATCCTTTAGCTCTTGAATTGTTGCTGACTTATCGACGGACACCTTGTCTTTCAAATAACTCCAAAGAAAGAAGTCCAATGGTGTCAAACCACATGATCTTGGCGGCCAATTGACATCGCCACCACGTGAGATAACACGGCCATTGAAGAGTCATTGTTTCTTTAGCTGTGTGGCAAGTGGCACCGTCCTGTTGAAACCACATATCGTCCACATCCATATCTTCCAATTCGGGCCATAAAAAGTTCGTTATCATCTCACGATAGCGAACACCATTCACAGTAACTAAAAAATACGGCCCGATGATGATGCCGCCAGCCCATAAACCGCACCAAACAGTCCCTCTTTGTGGGTGCATTGGTTTTTCGACAATCACTCTTGGACTATCATTCGCCCAAGTGCGGCAATTCTGCTTATTGATGAATCCACTGAGGTGAAAATGGACGATTAAATTGACCGACAAAAATCACGAAGTGCACGATATGCATTTTGATTTGAATGCCCATTTTCGCATAATAAGCCTGAATAACTTTAACGCGTTGCTCGATTGTGTATCTTTCCATGGTTCAAATTGAATTAGTTTGAAATTGAGAAATGTCAAATGAAATGCAGAAAAAAACTTGACGTTTAGGTGTGGTTCACATTCAACATCGGCCCTTAAAATTTAACCCAACACCCTTTAGATATGTATTTTTATTTAGATAATAGGGTAGGTAAACGATACAAAAAACAAATTAAAATGTCCAGACGAGTCCCGGAATATCAATATAAATTCCAGATATGATTTTCATTTCAAGTTGGCAACCCTACTTGTAAGTTGTGCTCAGAACTAAAATTGGTAAGCCTTGTTTTTAATGTTATTAGAAACAGCTGAATAATTTCAAAAAGGAGACTTAAACGGGGTCCGAGCCGAAAAAAAGGGGGCCTCCCCTAATACTAATATACCACAAAAACAAAAAAAAAACAAAAACAGTAACAAATATCTACTTTTATTTTTACAAAAAAAAAACCAATGTTTTTCACTTCGAAACACTTCCCTTCATACGTTTGCAGTCTTTTTCATTGGGGTCCTGATGCTCAAAAAGGGTACAAACGGCAACGCTGCCCGAAATATCGAATAAAATTTTTCTTTTAAGCCAACTCAACTCAGTCGTCGAGTTGATACCACAGTTTTTTTAGTAATGGTAAAAACAGTGTGTGGTGAACACAAACATGAGGTTTGCAACAACTGTATATAACTGATTATGTTATAATTCATAAGTTAGCAAAACAAAATTATATAAGTAAATGTCAATCATTATTGAATTTGCTTTTTCTTGAAAAATGACTTTTTTTGCAGCATTGTGCTAAAAACCATTTTTTAAAACCTGGATTTAGAAAATTTCTAATGTTCACAATAATTTCTTATCATGAATAAGAGTAAACTGATATTGAATTCACAATGTTTCATTTAAATACCAAAAATCTCTAACTTTGTGTTCGTTTTTGTTATTGACTTATAAGTCCAATTTTGCTTAGGAAAATAACCTCGCAGGCGCATGTTTATCTTTTCAGTACCTACTAAAAAAATAAGATTTTCTTTCTGGGGTTAATGGCGACATACGGCGACGTAAAATTTATCAAAACCACAGCTGTATTTTACATGAAATTTTCTTGAGATAAAATCTAACAAAGAAGAAAATTGAAAATTGAACTGAACTATTGTAACAGGTATCCTGGGATCAAGTCACCGTAATTAGGCATTTATCCCTTATAAAACCGTGTTTTCGTCGAAAACTCGTCGTTGCATTCACACCGAACAGCAACTAGTTTTCGTTTTGACGTTTCAATCAGCTGTGAGACACTAGTCGTGAAACTTCTGTGTAAACTATTTTGGTTACAAATTTCGATCGCTTTAATGAAATTAAATTAATTCAGAGTAGGTAGCTATTTTAAAAATGATATTAACTCATCGATTAAGCGTGGAAAATTATTTTAAGTTTTGAGTTTTGACATTTGTTCAGCCAGCTCTTCTGCTGAATTTGCTGAATATATCAAAAGGTGTGTTTGTTTCAACAATTCAACGATTGGAAGTCGTTATCGTGGTATTTTCGACGACTCGTTTTGAAAACTGAAATATCTATGGGAAAACTTCTGTGTTCGATGAAGTTGTCGCTAAAACCCGGTTTTCGGCTCTGTGTGAAAAGTGTATTAGCTTCGTTGTTTTTATACCAATTAAAGTAAGTTTGTGTGTTTTTAGCTTCTATCTCAGCAAAGCAAAGCAAAATATAATGTGACGCACGCAATTAAATCAATTATATCCTCTTTGACATTTTTCAGACTCACACTTTACCTACGTATTTATCCCAAGTGGAAGTGTTTTGACAGCAGCAGTTTATGTTGCGACCTTTCTGGTGATGCAGGTGGAAATCGCTAGTAAACTGCAAACTAAAAGTCGAGACACACAACATTTTATATCTTTTATACAACTCAAGCACCAAGGTGTCTGGTACCGTTTCTTTGCGCATTCGTCTCCTGTATATTAGGTAAATACTGTCCGTTCGGTTTAAATCAATCGCAAGTCATTATGGCTGATGAAGAGGAGAGTCCGTCGACAAAGTTAACCCTTACTGAGCAATATGGAGCTTCTTTGACCACTAATATGTACTGCTTACCTTAAATTAAAGGCCTCACCCTTCAGCTCGGGATCGGCGGGAACGAGCAGTGGAACATTGGGACCACTTGATTATGTTTATCGTCGCATCGAAGTTCGATATGGAGTAACATTGAGAAACGACGAAGTTTCAGTGGCCCGTCTCCCCAGCTTACAGAAACTAACTCAGTTCTTAAACAAGTAAGACAAGTGCGAGTCGGACTCGCTCATGAAGGGTTCCGAAACATCAAGTAACATAACTTTAAAGTTCTTGTAGTTCGTTGTAACTTTGATCGATGTTTTAATAATAGCATATTTTTATATCATTTATTATTAGGAAATAATGGTTCAGCGTTTATGTATAAGGTATATTTTTATGAAATTAAATGTTTTTTTTTTTTTTTTGAGTTGGTTGTATTAAAGGTAAATTTTGAGGTTTACGATTTATGACGTATACAAAAAAAACTACTCGCTAGATCTCGTTCAAAAAATTATCGTTTGAAGTTTACATGGTAATGTACATCATATATTTTTTTTAGTTTTATCGTTCTCTTATTATGGAAGTTAGGGGGGGGGGGACCAACATTTTACCACTTTGGAAGTGTCTCTCGCGCAAACTATTAACTTTAGAAAAAAATGATATAAGAAACCTTAATATCATTTTTGAAGACCTATCCATAGATACCCCACACGTATGGGTTTGATGAAAAAAAAATTTTTGAGTTTCAGTTCTATGTATGGGGACCCCCAAAATTTACTGTTTTTTTTTTTTATTTTTGTGTAAAATCTTAATGCGGTTCACAGAATACATCTACTTACCAAGTTTCAACGGTATAGCTCTTATAGTTTCGGAGAAAAGTGGCTGTGACATACGGACGGACAGACAGACAGACAGACATGACGAATCTAATAGGGTTCCGATTTTTGCCATTTGGCTACGGAACCCTAAAAAGTAAGACAAGTGCGAGTCGGACTCGCTCATGAAGGGTTCCGAAACAGCAAGTAACATAACATAAAAGTTCTTGTAGTTCGTTGTAACTTTGATCGATATTTTAAAAACTACTCCCTAGATCTCGTTCAAAAAATTATCGTTTGTAGTTTACATGGTAATGTATATCATATATTTTTTTAAGTTTTATCGTTCGCTTATTTTAGAAGTTAGGGGGGGGGGGGGGGGGGACCAACATTTTACCACTTTGGAAGTGTCTCTCGCGCAAACTATTAACTTTAGAAAAAAATGATATTAGAAACCTAAATATCATTTTTGAAGACCTATCCATAGATACCCCACACGTATGGGTTTGATGAAAAAAAATTTTTTGAGTTTCAGTTCTATGTATGGGGACCCCCAAAATTTACCGTTTTTTTTTATTTTTGTGTAAAATCTTAATGCGGTTCACAAAATACATCTACTTACCAAGTTTCAACGGTATAGCTCTTATAGTTTCGGAGAAAAGTGGCTGTGACATACGGACGGACAGACAGACAGACAGACAGACATGACGAATCTAATAGGGTTCCGATTTTTGCCATTTGGCTACGGAACCCTAAAAAGAGAGCGCAATATTTTTTATACGGTAAACTAATCGATTCTATTCCGATTCCTCTACAAAAACTGATATATTTAAAACTAATGAAACCAGTCTTAGTAGATTTTTCCAGGCTTCCCCAAAACTTACGAAAGCTCTAAATTTAACGACAGGGTCTTGGACATTTTCGACAGCAGGGTGACAGAGTGATAGAGGCGCTAATACAGCCTTCAAGAGTACTAGAGCATTTTCAAGTTACATATGACCTATCTTCTATTAAAAAGTCTTCTTATACGTAAATTTCGGGACACCCTTTGGCGCATAACATTTTTTCACGGTCACGGATCAAAACAACGTCCATTTCACTTCAACCTATTATTTACTGTCGTCTTTGATGCTGCTAACCCTTCTTTCAGAAGTTTTCTTTAATAATAAGGCTCTCAAAGCTCTTGACTCATCTGTCATCAAATCCAAACTCGTCTTAGAGACATTCGCAACCATCTATGAACTTTCTAAGAAAAACAAAGTCATCCTCCATCGGAGCAACCACTCCACTCATCGGACCTGAACCCTTCTGCGGAGTCACCAGAAACCATTTCAGGAACTACAACAAGAACCAATCTCATATCGAGTCTAACGAGATCTGGCACAATACAGCTGGGCAGAATTGCACCAGAAAATTTGTTCCCAAATTCTCCTTCAGAAAATCACTCTTCCTGAATAATGTGGACAAAAATAACCTGAGAATCCTAACAGGAATAATCAGCGGCCACGGTCGCTTGAGGAAACATCTTCACCCCATTGGCGTCTCACCGGATCCTATCTAGAGACTCTGTCTTGAGAGTGACGAATCCTCTCTTCACATAATCACAGACTGTCTGGCTCTCAGGAAAAACATCCTTGGTGATGAAATCGTAGATTCAGAAACTCTTGCGGATATACAGCCAGAGAAGATTCTTGTCTTCCTGACAGTCTCTGGAGTGAAACAATGGCTTTATGAATTTACAAGGGAGGGCACAATAATATGTTCTTTTAAGAAGCCGCAGTGCCAGAGCCCCTTGAAGGCTCTCCCGCCTTACAAATTAATCTAATCTAAGGCTACATCCGTTACCGTTTTTGATTTTTCGACGTCACTGTCTTTCCCACATACCTACTTTTTGTATCAAAGCATATATACCCTTTGTAGCTGAAGACAAGCACTTCAATGCAAGTCCGTTTTAACTCTCACCCCGGCCGTCCCATTATGCTGCAAAAAGCCTCACACACGCCAATCCTGGTCATCGATCATAATCGCATACCAATCATAAGCAACGTGCGGGATGGAAAACAAATATTAGAAACTTTCCCAGCCTTGGCTTTCCGGCAAGAGCCGTGTAAAATTTCACTAGTACAAATCAAGACCGTATATGTCAAGCTAGTTTCCGTCTCAAAGCCGCAACAACTTTGTCAACAAATGCAATAAATAATAATGAGGTCCTACAAGCTTCCAGTGGCTATATTCTAAGTAATTCAAGGTTTCCACTCACTGCCAGTGCGGCCGGTCACTAATCGTCGGCCACCATTGACTGCGATTAAATTGTAATACTAGCGTGTGGCATTTCCCAACCACTGCCAGTCGCGCTGTCATTGCCATAAAATTGTTGTCGCTCCGGCTCACAGTAACAACACAACGGACGCAGAAAATGTCGCCAACAATAACTACAAGTGCAAGCAAAACGTTTGCCTATAGCGTGCCGGTGCAGCGCTCCAGCTGGTCAGAAAAGTTAATTTTTGTATGTCTCATGTGAGCATGCTCGCGCGTCACGTCTGTCGGTTCTGTTTGTTTGTCATCGATCACCAATGCCGCACCAATGATGAGTTGTGTGTGAACTTATCGACGGCAGGTCTGCGACTTTTGCGACGCGTTGCACCTGCAGACAATCAGAATCGGCATCAAGACTGCTCGTGGCTGAAGTTGGTTCCAATGCCAATGTCAAATGGCACTAGAGTCATGACATTTCATACACGTAGTGTGTGTGTGTGTGTGTGTGTGTGAGTGGGGGAGTTGAAATTAATTAAAATACCATCCAAATTAATTATGGACGTCGACTGATCCAAATAGTCTGAGAAGAGTTGAAAGCGAATACCTCAGCTGCATCCCCATTAAGCGTTGGACTTTTTTGGCTGTGACTGTGAGTCTATGAATTTTAATTACATCCAGCACACGGGGGTCCTGCTTTGGCTATGGCAATTGTTTTGGTTACACGAGCCAGCCAATAAATTCCTGCATCTGTTGCAATCATAAAATTTTGCATCGTAGTCCGCCGCTTATGGGCCTGAATTTAAATCTGAACGACGAGACAGAGGGGAAAAAAATAAAATCGCAGAGCGGCGGTGCGACGAGTGCAGTTGGAGTTTTTGTTCTCATTGTTCGGCTGAGTTTGGCAAGAGATATTTTAATGAGGATGAGATGGAAGCCAAGTTGAGTCTGGAAGGTATCGCACCGAATGCGGTCTTGGATGCAGTATAAAAACCATTTAACGGAAAAGATTCGCACTGAAAAATTCCCCACTATATACACAGGACTGTGGGGTCAATCTGTTGATAGACTGGAAAGAAGCGTCTGGAAAGGACTCGATTATTTAGAAACATGTTGCGCTAGGAGATGCGCTTTTATATGACTTGTTAAAGGTTGTTGTGGAACAGATAGTGTGAAGGGCAGAGATCTAAACACCGATTGAAGTACACCTGCCTATTTTAACATTTTCGTTCAGTTGGGGACGGAATGAGGAATTGCCGAAATTGGTTGGTATCGTGGAAGGACTGAAGACATGCTATCAAAAAAGATCTACTCATCCACCTTCTGGGACTAAATGTCACTTTTTCTCTCTTAAAACCTCGAAATTGCTGTTAAACTTCAAGGTTTTTAGAGACTAAATTCATCGACATCGCAGTAAACGTCAACTGAACGAATGAAACTATAGTATGGAGATCCATCGAACAATAACCCTGGGCAACTTCTGCTACTTCGGTTTGGCTTATCAGATTGGTTTAAATCTCCGAAGTCGAAGGACAAAGCGTACTGAAAAATATCACTCAGCCTATTCAGGAAGGGTGGGTTGATAATGAGATCATTTGAAAACTAAATACCTATTCGAAGGATTTTTTTGTGCGAGGAGCGAATATAGAGAAGACGATAAAACAGCGAACTCAACTCTATGAGCGGCACGAAGATGGTTCAATTCTGTATCTGTGAGTGAATCAAATGAATAGTTTTCACATTCGCTTTCTTTTTAATTTGTTCGATTCACTCAGTACTAAAAAGCGATTCTTGTTCAATAAGCAAAACTACCGTGGAGAGTTCAATTTCATACACAGTGGTGTACGATATTAGTTCTCAATTTGCAAACTTTCGCTAAAAACATTTCCTTGCAAATGAGGATGTGAAAACAGATTATTCATATGAAAACTTTTTATGTTTTAAAGGGTGAAAACATTTTCTTTTCACTTTTTCACAGAACCAGAATTGATCCCCTGCTATCTAACTGAAACCTCTTTATTCCTTAATGTAAAAAATATTTTTAGAAAAGTCGATGTCTGCTGTCATTTGACTACTTCAACATCAAACTTGAGAAAATTGTGCGAAGCCTGTAAGTCAATACTACCGAAACAGTTTCCCAAAAGTCTTATCGAACAATTTGTATACACGGCTGACATTCGGATTATTGACAAAAGATCTATCACATTTGGCGTCTTTTGGTAGAATGAAGCGCAATCTGGAAGTCTTGTTTTCGACTTGACTTCCAGATTGCGGTTTGAGAAGCTGTATTCATATTTCTAGAATGATGGAAAAATAGCAAACGTACATGAGTCTACTCATTGATGAATGGCAAATCAAACTGAGCACAAATCAACTGCAAACTGTCAAATTGGTTGACACTGGAAAAAGTGTTGCCACTTTGAAAAACAGATCTATAAAATAAAACACCATTTTCATAAATAAGAAGGGATACAGAGACACAACATCAGCGAATTGCACAGAAAGTAATAAAAGATTGCTATAATTTTAAGACAATTATAAAAACTAGTCTCGCTAGTAGTCGAAAATCGACCATTCCTTTTTTAAGTATGTAACTTAATCATTAAATAAGTATTAGTTTCATTCCCTTTAGTACCTATAACGAAAGAACTTTTTAATATGCAAGGTCTTAAAAAGCTCTTTCTCGAAGTTCAGCTCTGGCAATTAACTTTTACAATTACATCACATCAGAAATGGAGCGAGTTACTACGCATTTGCCAACAGCTTCCATTTGCAAAGTAATAGAATAGAACCAGGTGTCAGAAATACAGAAATACAGTTTTGTTTACCAATAAAAGAGACATAATATAATGAAAAATTTGACGTCTGGCAAGTAACAGAAATGTTTGAAATTTAAATGTAAATCGACTGGAAAATTAAAAATCGTGTTTTTAAAATGACATCTGTGTTACTTCTAGGTGAATATTGATTTGTCATACAAATGACGACTATAGCCATCTGACAGCTGAAACGAATAGAGAGCCATTGTCAACTTCTTCAAGCAGTTTTACTCTTTCTTTGTACATCCATAATTCTGGATTCAAAATAGATACCTTAATAAAATATCTACTTCCTAAATCCTATACAATGATTTTAAAAACAGAAAATTTCTCGAAAAACACACTTTTTTCTAACATGCTTTAGTTTAAATCTATACTTATAATAAAACTGTAGGCAATTTTGTTGTTACCTAATGGCGTGAAAACTACTGCACAGATTTCGATGAAACTTTTTTTGAAATGATCCTTAAGATTTTGTGCAACACATAGGCAATTCCCTTTCATTGCCATGCCTATTTTTTGGAGCGTTTTTGACCAAAATGTGTTTTTTTTTTCTGACTTTACTGCCTTTAACTCGCCATTACTCAAATAATTCTTTAATCAATGCAAACAAAACAAAATACTTAGGAGAGCCAACACTTTTATAGTTATTTCAAGCCATCAATCAGCTTTCTATGTCCTCTAGAAGCTGAGCTACAGCCTAAAATCTTGTTGTTCTGCTTTGGTGGTTTGGTGGCGCACATCGCACAAGCACGTTCATATGAAAAAAAAAAAAAAAAACAGGGACAATGTGCTTCTGAGGAAATGCGCAGATGGCTGATGACGTGTGGTTTGGTGATGGACGTATGGTGAAGGTGGTGTATATAGAAATTGAGTTCATGGTTTTTGTTTTAATGGTTGTTATAGTACCTACGTTGATACCTACAGTAAGGAAGTGAGACTTTAGTACTTACGCTGTTGAATTTAATTTTCTTAAATTGGTGTTTTAGGTAAATAAATTTGTTTGATTTATTGTTTCACATTGACAATGTTCACCGCTTTTTTTTTTAGCTAGACTGTTGATTTTAAGCAAATATGCCGTTGAGAAAACGGTCAAATCTCCACCTAAGGCGAGGTCTTCCTCTACTGCGTTGTCTTGACACAAAAGTCAAACGACGGTAATAGCCGTCATTTGTTTTTATAGCGTGAACGTGTAAGGAAGAGCAAGCATGTTGCTCTCTATTAATTTATGCAAGCTAAATTGTAATCTCGGAAAATTTCTAGGTCTGTTCCTTTACTTTTGTAGTAAGAATGGAAAAGACTGTCAAAATAGCAGTGGTGGGGATAAATTCTCTCACAGAGAGAGACACTTACGAAAAAGTTAGGGAACGCTTTGGAAGTAATCTTTAAAGACGACAGATACATATTTCAAATTTTCAAAAAATGGTACGAAAAGTCGTTAAAATGTCTGACAAACTCGAGGAATTTGTTAATTTACTAAGAAAATTCATTTATTTTGAACTTTATTTTGATTAATCCGAGTATGTGGAAGAGGAAAAGCGACACTGCATGAAGAATTCCATGGAGGAGATTATTCCCTGTTCCAGCGAAGAAGAATTTCGTCGCCACTTTCGAAAGAATCTCGAGGAGAACATTAAATTTTTTCAAAAAATAATCCACGCATATGCCAAATGGGACAACAAAGTTCAAATCAGCTGTTAATTGTAAGGTGACTGACAGCTTTTTCACTTCTTACACCAAAAAATTTGTTCAGTAAAAATTCGTAAGATTCTCAGTGGAGGGGTAATATATTGTTCTCTCGAGGACGCTCTCTTTTACGAATTTTTCGAGTTTTGGAACGGCACTGAGTATAAATTCGTATGATTTAAAAGTAAAGGAACAGACCTTCTGAGCCTGCTCGATTATTAATTTATCGTTTTAAAAATCACTCATTTCTTCTGGAATAATTCTCTGAAAAGAGAAGAGAGAAACAGAAGAACAACCAACCTGAAGTTGGTTGTCATTTTATAATTAAAAAACAAGCCAGTCCCCCAATTAAGGAAAATGACACTTTCAATAGAAAATACACAACCAGGATCTTTCCGTAAAATAGACTAAACGCTGTCCGGTCGGAATTTCTAGTTTCTAGTTTCTATAAAAACAAATAAACAATTTTAACGCGCTGAGCCTTTCTATTTCGTAAGTGTGTTCAAACTACCATTTGACGTTTGAAAAACGTGCCCTTATAGACAGCTGTCAAATTTACAGTGCTGCCAACATCAAATGGGTGAATTTTATCACCCTTTATGTAGGATCGAGGGACGGCGCAGTAGAGAAGTCAGCGCCTCAGGTGGCGCACGCAAGTGGAAGGGGACCTTAACCAACTTAGCGTGCGAAACTGGAGGCAGCTGGCCAAAGATCGTGCTGGCTGGAGACGCTTGTTGGTTGAGGCCCAGGTCCACCCCGGACTGTAGCGCCACCTTAAGTAAGTAAGTATATAGGATCCATCATTTTATACAAACAAAAAGCGTTTATCATGTAGGTATTTTGAAAAATATAAAAAAAAACCACAGCAAATTTGTCCTTTCTACAATGTAGCCACAAGCAGTTTCCCAGCGCTCCTTCATACGGCAGGACAGAGGTCGCAAAAAGAGGTCGCACTGTTCAACTGGTATATGGTCCGCCCAGACTCATAGTCAAAACCAGAGCCCACTACACAAAGTAGCGCAGAGCAGCTGCCAATTGAATGTTAATGAACAAAAGATCAGTTCGGTGGCCATCAGATTGTTGTCCACAACGTCACAACTTTGCGCTGCCGTCGCGTCCATCGCAGCGATGTGTTCGTCCTCCTCCTCTGTGCAAAAACCATCCATATGCAGGTACTCTTCTTCAGCTCATCGTTGTCGATGAGATACGATTCATAAGATACCAAGAGTATGGCACACAACCCATTTGCGAATCACTTGCATCTACCGAACCATAATGATGCGCATGCGCAATTAGCAAGCCCAATCGCACAAGATCTCTCCTCTCTCCTGCACATGCACACAACATCACAAATCGAGAGATTTAAGATCAAAACAAAAGAAAAATATCTGTTCCTCCTGTTCGGCTGGGGCGAGGGCGAGACTGCTCCTGCTGATGGAACTGGAACCTTGTGGGTGTACCATGTACAGTACCAGATATGAAGGAGGCGTTAATGAGATAAAAATAAAATATATAAATAATGCCAAGCATCCAACATCAGTTCACGGTATCGATCAAAATTCGATAGAGTTTCCGAGACGAGGCTGCATCTTGTAGGGCGAATAACTTTATATCTTCATATCGAACGATCTAGGCGCCAACAACTGCAACAGAAGCCGCATCGTATCTCAAACAGAGACCACAGAACACAGCCTTTATGAGCCTAATTAAAAATGTTAACCTCTAAAGCATGCTGCCTGCATGGTCTGTTTTCGGTCGCACTGCCTCGCATTTGCCGGCCGATGGGAACCGCCACGCGAAGAAATAAGCTATTAAACCGATATGAGTCACCTGATACCCACCTTTTCGGTGGTGACTGGTGGTGGGTAAGTAATCCATTAAATTCTTATTTTCTTTCCAACGAGACGGGCCCGATATAGACGAACAAAAGTTCATCCTTTAATGCGTTGCGCAGACATTCGTTTGCAGCCCAAATGAAAGAAGAACTCGAAATTGGAATTCGTTGGGGTCTGTTGTGATTCCCTTTTGACACTTGCTGACACTTTAAAACGCATTTTTATTTATTCGATTTTGGGCTGTCCCTTATCAGTGGCATTTTGTCCGGCAACTTATATTACACACACATTTGGGCTTTGGGGGCCCCCATAATGACCGGTGATTAATTTTTAATCTGTCTTCGACCGGCGCGAGGTAGTAAGTGCTCTTCTTTGGTGCTGTCTAAGTGTGAGTGTGGGATATTTTTGGAATTTATCTGTCACTTTTTGGGGCCAGAGAAGGAGGGCAGAATTTACTTTACTATGGAGATAGTTTACAAAGTATCTGATGGCAGTAGGCGAAAGTGTTGCTTTTTGTTTCATCACAACGAAGATTCTTTGCACACTGATTCGACTGGACGGCAAACAACCGAGTACTGTTTTTTCTTAGTGTTAATTAAACAGCAACATTTTTTAACCCCCCAACAAGTACAGAAATAAAAACCGCGATCCTGCTTCTAAAGAATAACAAGGCAGCTGAACTGGATGGCATACCTGCCGAGTTCCTGAAAGCGGATCTAGACGCAACAGCCTGTATTTTGTTTCCACTTGTCCAGGCTGTTTGGTAGAATGAAACCTTTCCCAGGGAATGGAAGGATGGAGTTATTGTCAAGATACCAAAGAAAGGGGATCTTAAGAATTGCAATAACTGGCTTGGTATCACCGTTTTGTCCATTATCCCAAAGCTGATGGCAACTATCATTCTCGAAAGGATAAAGTCCAGGATTTAGTCGACGCTCAAGAGGCACCAAGCGGGATTTCGCAGCGGTCGATCATGTGTTGATCATATAAACATCTTGCAAATCGTCCTTGAACAATGGTCGGAGTATCAATCACCACTTTTCCTCATATTCGTCGACTTTGAACAGGCCTTCGATCGCGTAAGTCGTGATTGCATATGGATCTGGAGATCTCTTGCTATGAGAGGCATATTCCTGAAAAAATGGTTGCAATAATGAAAGAGTCGTACAACAGCGCAAGGTGTTTCGTTTTGCACAGTGGACGGCTTTTCGATGCACTTGAAGTGCGGCAAGGAGTGAGACAAGGAGATGTACTGTCGCCGATTCTGTTCTTACTTGCAATTGGTGATGTAATGACTGCCACGGTGGGTACAAACGAGAGACTTTGTATTTAATGGAACCCGTTTGATAAGCTTAGCAATTTGGACTACGCTGATGATATCTGCTTCCTGGCAAACAACATTGGTGCCCTTAATCAAATGTGTCATTCACTGCAACAGAATGGGGAGGTGGCTGGCTTAAGGATAAATGCCAACGAGACCAACAACAGCAGGTTATCTTGAGACGGGAGACCATAGAGGAGGTCACACAGTTCAACTATCTGGGTAGTTACGTGTCACTCGATGGTAGAACGGATCTGGATGTCGGAAATAGACTGAATAAATCTCGTAGTGCATTTGGCATGCTATCACCAGTGTGGAACTCAAGTACAATATCGCTTCGCACTAAGTTAAAACTGTTTGAATCCAATTCAAAGTCTGTTCTTCTTTACGCATATGAGACGTGGGAAAATGCTCCGCCAACATCTCGAGCAGGTTACAAGCTTTTGTCAATCGCTGTCTGCGTTTCATCCTAAAGATCTGGTGGCCACAAACAATTTCCAACAACGAATTGTGGCTTAGGACTGGACTAACAAAAGTGGATGTTGACATCAAGCAGAGAAAATGGCGTTGGATTAGCCTTACACGGAGGAAACCAGATGACAACATAGCGAAGCAGTGCTTCCAATTGAACCCTCAATGTGTAAGGCGAGTTGGTAGGCCAAGAAAAACATGAAAATTTGGGACACAGCCGAGGTATCAAGCTGCAAACAGAGACAGATGGAAGGACCTGGTTGTCGCCCCATACTCCAGGAGGAGTTGAAGTGCTGTTGCAACAGCAGCTTCCGGAACAAAAGAAGAAGAAGAACATTTACTATGCCTGTGACCCGAAATCAAAAAACACATCTAAAAAAAAGTCAAATACAGGATGTGGCAGCAGATTCCTTTCTTGAAAAGCCCGCACAATTCATGCTGTAGGGGTCGAATTGGGGTGGGAGTGGTCTCGTTCGACAGACGCGGTTTTAAAGTTTTATTTCCTTCCAGGTCAGGCCTCGTCTTGCGCTGGAACAGTGTGATGCCGGACCGGAAACCATTTCTGACATGGGTAGCTTTGAGGCAGTGAGAGCTTCAATCTTCGCAAGGAATTTTGTTCCCCACTTCTCGAAATAAGACCTCAGCAAATAAGGCCTCAAGAGTAAAAATGAAATAAGGGCCCGAAATTGTGATAAATTTTCATAATGAAATTATTTTCCATTTTAAAATGTAATTTAGACCCCAATGATGATGAGGCTTTTAATGTTTTTAATCGTTTTCAACGATCGTTATTTTCAGTTATTCTAGTACTCGCCTGTATGTAAAATGAAAAATGTAAGCTTCGCTTTGAAAATCACGCGATTTGTTCATCTCTTATGAATTATGTTAATAGCTGATGATTTTCAACGCGAGGCTCACAATTTAAATGCATCTCTCTATTTGTTCAGCTATTCTGTTAGTCGCTTACACTAACGTAAAATGTAATCCTCACTTTTAAAGCCATTAGCGCTGAAAAAATCGCGTTTTTTTCAACTATTCTCTTACGCACTCTCCTCAGCCTTGTGCTATTTTTTTTTAAATAAAAATTGAAATTGAAGCGCAAAAATAATATTGGGGTCTTAATTCTTTGAAATAAGTCCCCAATTGAAAAAAAATTCAATAAGATCCCAAAAAGTGAAATTGAAACCCAAATTTAGATAATTTTTGTGCGCATTTTTCGGCCCTTATTTCAAGTCTACTTTGAGGTCTTATTTCCTGGGGCATTTTTTCGCGGAACCCGTACTTGACAAATTAGACTTAGAGGACATTTGGTTCCCACAGGGCGGAGCTACGGCTCACACTTCAAGGACCTCGATTTTCGTTTTGAGGGAACACTTACCGAAGATCATGTGTAAATTCAGTAACGCATCACAGGCATCATGATGTTCATGATGCTTTGCAAAATGTTCATTAATGCAAAATTTTGGCATCACTTTCAACGTCAAGTGTTCATTATTGCAAAGTTGATCAAACTGATGCGCAAACATAACGAAAAAAAAACTTCACAGAAATACCTGATGCGCTGTTGATTCGCCGGGAAAAAAAGAAAAGAAAAAATGTCGGAAGAGAAAGAAAAGTAAGTACCTAAATAAACATTTTTATCAATAAATACTGCTTTTGAAAGGACAATTTATAGATTTTTGTGAAATTCTTTATTTTAATTTTTCTCCTCACAAACATTAAATTTTTTTTAAAGGGAGTATTTCAGCGCTGCGGAGCTCTTAATTTTCGTCTGGGAAAAAGTCAAGAGCGTTTCTGTGGGGAAGGATTCTTTCAGAAATGCAAGAAGCAGCTCCTAACTTGAAATTCAATAAAACACAAATCCATAGGAAGTTCTTAAATATTATGATTAAATATAAAAGAATAAAGAATCGAAATAAAAAAAAAGGCTAAAGGAACGCTACTTATTGGGAACATTTCGACTAACTTGATCAAGTTTACGGCACAAAGCCTGCGTGTATCTTGTCTCGGCTTCAGGTGATAATGGAAAAATTTCACGAGATTCATTGTTTGTCCCTCTCCAATCTGGGTGAATTGAATCTTTTTCTTTGTTGATAATGATCGTATGCAGCATACAACAAGACAAAACTATTTGTGTAATCTTTTCTGTTTTTCGGACGTCTATATAGTTCAATATCTGGAATTTTTTTTTAGAATTCCAAAACTTTGTTCTATAAACACTCTTGTGGAGCTTGGACAGGTGTTAAACTATTTTTGTTTTTTCAGAGGCAAGATGACCATTGTCCTTAAATGGAACCATCATATACTTTGAAACGTATTTGGGTACGCAGAGTCTCCCAATAGGTGGGCGTTTTCGGCAAACTCAATTTCTCCACTAGTCAGCGCCTTGAATATCGGACTGTTCACCCATACATTGGCGTCGTGGCAGCTTCCTAGATATCCAATAAAAACGTCGAGAAATCTAATTTTTATTGTCGCAAATTGCCTAGGAAAATAAAGTTGAGAAATCATATAAATAAAATTGGTGTAGTTCTGTTCGACTTAGAATGAATTTGACTGCCTGTCTTTAAATGCAAAAATCTTACAAACTACTGAATATATTCTGGTGCATTTTACACAGGCCTATAGAGGATACCTAGGCCCACAATCTCCACTTTGTTTTAAATCTATATCTCCACAAATTCCGGAAAAAATTGGACAAGAGTAATTTATTTTTTTGTTTCGTTTCGATTTTTGCTTTGCAACGCTTTGCGTTCGAAAATACTAGGAGCATTTAAATAAAGTAAATACCATCTTATAGAGGACATCTGCAGGTTCCAGTTAGGCTATCTATTTACACGATAACTTAAAAGGTTTTTGAATAAAAAGGCAAAATTTAAATTATTTCTTCGACTTTCACCTAGGTAAGTGGATATGCACTTCATTCTCAAATCAAACATACTAACAGCGCAATATAATGACATCTCCAGTGACGGAGATGGAGAGAGACAGAGACAGTATTTTGTTTGGTTTGCCAAGAAAAAAAGAAATGTCAAAAATGTGGGAAAGGTTTGTTTATCTTTTGCTTTAAAACAAAAAAAAAAAATATCTATGTGCGAAATGAATGCAATTATCTTAGAAACTGCTAAATATAATCTGGTGCATTTTTCACAGGCCTATAGAGGATACCTAGGCCTACAATCTCCACTTTGATTCAAGTCTATATCTCCACAAATTCCGGAAAAAATTGGACAAGAGTAATTTATTTTTTCGTTTCGCTTCGCTTTTTTCTTTGCAACGCTTTGCGTTCGAAAATACTGGGAGCATTTAAATAAAGTAAATACCACCTTATAGAGGAAATCTGCAGGTATCAGTTAGGATATCCATTAACTCGATACCTTAAAAGGTTTAAGCAAGAATTGCTTCACTCACGGGCAGTTATATGTAGCATGCTCCAGGGTAAGTAATGCAGAAAATATCACTATCGTAGCCGATAGAAACAAAACCGCTAATATAGTTTACAAAGAAGCGTTACATTAAATATTAGGTAGAAACTTATTTTCTTTTATTTTTATTGTCCAAGGAATATTAAATTATTGCCGATTAGTTCAACGACCAGGTGCAATGTCATGAAGATGAGGACAGAGTTGACTCAGTCTTCGGGAGGTTTTTTAGATCGGGTTGAAGTCCCTCACTATTGCAGAAGGTTCCCTCGCGTTATATCTCTGCAATGTCTTTCGAAGATTTTTCCTTCCAGCGGTTATCAAAAAAAAAAAAAAAAAATTGCCCCCTACAAGAAAGCAAATTTCTTAAATTCTTTTTTCCATCAAGTGTTCTGAAACCACATTTTGCACGGGCGAAGCCGGGCGGGTGCAGCTAGTATAACATATACTCTTCTTAATGAAGTAATCAAAGCTACCTGCATGCTAATCGAAAACGTTCCTTTGCGGTCGTAGTAACTACTGGGATCCTTTTTGGGAGTAGGAATGTTGAAATGAGTCCCATCGATACAGCCAACAACGAATGGAAATAGGTTTTCTCTACTGTTTGCAAAATCTTTCATTATATTTTTTTGTTGCTGAATGGACGGCCAACTTATTTCACTTTTTAAACAACAGATGAGGTTTACGGTTTTCATAAAGATGTTGTGTCCGAAAACTGACCCTTCCAAAGCGTAATGTACAAACATTTTTTTAGAGAATATCCAACGCGACCAGTATAAAAAGGTGTCCAACAAGGATTTAATGATACTCGCAAATCCTAAAAACATGGTTTGGTTTTCATTTAAAAAAGTTAAATCATTAGTGAACTTTCATCGAAAGTGGAGCGGCACATTCTAAAATGATATTGGAATACATCGTCTGGATACTCGTCTATAAATTTGAAATAGTCTCTAATTTTAGGAACTTCCTTCTTTTAAAACTGCTTATTAAAGTCCGTACGCGTTTCGACCTCTTTCTTCTTGCTTCACACATATTAAAACTAAATTTATCGTCTTTACGATCAAAGTTATCGACTAACAATTTTATTAGCCAAACTTCCATCTTAAGTGTTTGATGTAAACAATGCGTTCTAAAACTCAAACGCAATTATTCAATCAGCAATGCATCAGCACAAACTGTGCATCGCATCAGCATCGCAAATAAGCATCACTGCGCAAATGTTTGACGTTTCTGAATTTACACCATCTCTCAATAAGGGATGACTTGGAGTGGTCTGATTTGGCCGCGGGTTTTTTTTTTTTTTTTTTTTTTTAATCCCGCGTTTATGTCAATTATCGTTCAATAATCCTACAAGACCTACAGCAACATCCGGCATCCGGGACCAATTTCCAATGAGGAAAAGTGCTAAAAAAGATAGGCGCAGTGGTTAGTGTGTTGGACTACTAAGCGACGAGGCCCATGTTCGATCCTCGGGAAAAACTCAAATTAAATCCAAACGTTTTTTTTTCCACTGCGCCACCTCTTGCGAACGTCTGACAAACATCCGAAAATATAACTGTCATGAAAGAGCTTCTCAATTAGCCGATTGAACTCGGCATAACATTTTAGATCCCTTCCACCCGTCCCAAATGTGAGGAGCTAGGCCTAGGATCCTTTCGATGATCTTTGCAGTCGGTAAGAGTACCTAATATCCTATTCAGACCGCACCGAAAACCATGAAATAAGTGCAAATTAGGACTCATTTCATCAGTACGGATTTGGGACTTATTTCATCTATGTTTGGAGATAAGTCATTTGTTTTAGGATAGCATTTTGTAAGAACATTTTGCCTTCTAAATTGTATTTTTCGTTTCACAACTTTTGGACTTTTTTCATCTTTTCTTTTTGGAAATTAATTCATAATGAATTAACTCCTTAATATTTGGACTGACTTCTACTTTGGATTGGAACTTATTTCAATTGTCTTATTGCATTTATTATTAGAAGTTCTTTCGTTAGGAAATATTTACAATGATTGTATTGGAAAATTAATTAAACTAGCTCTCAATTAATTGTGTAATGTTTTTTTGTTAATTTACTATTGTCATCTTTAAGATCAATTTAATAAGAATAAGTGTGTCTAAGGAATGACAAAAAAATGAGCATTTTGCTCCTCATATTTGAGTTTTGCTGTTATTGGCTCCAAGATTTTTTAAACTTGACTTGAAGCTGGCAACAGTCTTTATTGAAAAGGAATACAATAAAGCCGAACTGCAGTGACCCACCTTCCGTTTCGGGAGATTTGATGGATATCCACATGCTAGGAACCTTTTAAGTTTCGACTCCAAATTCAAATTCCTTCAGCCTGAGTTAGTCCTTTCTGGTGAAACCTATAACACCATCTGTTGGCAATTTGTCAGGCCCGAACCAATAATTATTATTCAGTCGTCGTAAGCCTGTGCTTCGTTAGACCTCATAATGTAAAGCACTAAATGTTGCACCGCAGTATCGCATAACAGTGGCAAACAGCTTTTCGTGAACATCTCTTTCTATCTGTGTTAGCAGTTCGCCCGAAAATCCATTAAAACATTTGGCAGAGGAATGAACAACGAAAACGTGTCTTCCATTGAGTGGAATACAAATTGGCTACCGAAAAATAAACACAAATCCCGCACAATCTACCAAAACGAAAAGGTAGACCAAATCCGTCTTGACTTGGCTCGCTTGTCACTTGTTTGTCATCCCCGTCGTTGTTGTCGTCGTCAGCATTCTCCCTGTCGTGTGACATTTCAAGTTGTTACCGAATTTTCTCATGTGCGATGGCTGAATCTTAAGTGATGTCTCCCTGGAGGCGTTGGCGAAAAACCAACAACAAGCCAACCGAACGTGCGATAGACGAGCGACACTATGAGCCCAGGAAGCACAGAAAAAATGTCCCAACTGCAGTTAGATGCAAAATGGAAATTGTTTCACGTCTGCCAGTGATGTGCGGAAACGTGTGGCAGAGCAGCATTCACCATCACCATCACCATCACCATCAGTTCAAAATTACAGGCTCACCAAATTGAAAACAATTCCTAATGCTACGAGTCGCGGAGCAAGACACCTCCACATTGTGTTCGTGTACTGTTCTCGTCCGAATCTAGTTTTGTGTCTCAGCAGCAGCGGTGTGAACACAATCAAAATCAGTCGGCCATCAATCAGATGACTCGCCAGAGATACATGCAGTGAGGTACATGCTTCTGCTGCTGCGCACCGCTTTGTCAAGATTATGAGTTTGATATCAAATGCGTCGGCTACCTGTAGCCTGGCGGCAGATCAGATCACGTCGTAATTGAAAACCAACAGGACTTAATGACGAAACGGCTACTGTTGAGTGTCGAGTGGTGCGGGCGCTGCTGGTGTTCGTCGTCGGTCGTCGGTCGTCCGTCGTCCGTCCGTCGTCCGTTGGGAGTGCACAGCACACCAGAGCAGATCGCTGCGCGAGTCAATCATGAAAAATGATTTTTATTAAGGCCAAACCTCGTCGAACAGTTCGCCAATCACCTGTTGTTTGGCGCTGCAGATTTGGACATAAATTATCCTATCATCGACAGAAGGTGGAATGAGGGTAAGTGCGCTCCTGCGGCTAGCTACCAGCTACTGGAATTAAATTCAAACCAAAGGTGGCCAAATTACAAGCTTTGTGTAAATAGCAATCGAATGGAGTCGATTTTTCAATACAAAAAACATGTCCGTGGAGAATAACAGGATTTTTTCAAGGCACCTTTGCTGTGTGTATTATCGGGCGGAGTTTTAGTTATGATTTTTATCAGACTGTTTGAATATGAATGGGTGGCATTGATTCGTGTAATTTAACGAAGCTTAGCCATCTCCAAAGGGTCAAACTTGGAAGGAGTAGCAAAATGCGTGCATTTGTGGTTTTAGTGCCCATAATTTTGATCTACAAAATTTACCCACAGCATGAGTTTCAAAAAGAGAGCACCTAAATATAGATAGCAGAAATTATATGTTTCTTCGGATTTGGCAAGCCCTGTCGAGTGGAATGGAACAACAGGTAAAAAGACTGTTTGCCAGTATCAACTGTTCTTATATTAAAAACGCTTTCAAAATTCCGTAAAATAAAGAAAAGAAAAACCAATACTTCTTTAAACGTTATCAAATAATGTGTTTTATGTCGAAGTCAATGCTCTTTTATTTATAATTTGTTTAAATTATTTTGACAGTTGACATTTGACGTTTCACTATAATTTCCCTTTGAGGAAATTTCAATTAGGGTGGGTGCGTTTAGTGCACGTGCACCTGAACATTTGTTGAAGTCATCAACATTCTTCCCCACCTCCATTTTCTTTTTTGAAGCCAGACATTCAAAAAGTGCTGTCAACCAGATGCCAACAGCAATTGAAAGTGACAGAGATCGGGAATACCAGATTTAAGCTGTATTGCATGATGACCGAAGTTGAGGCGGACTCAGTGTACTTTCCCTCTGTGCAGTACCCACATAAGGCCGTAATAAAAGAAAGGCCCAGGCCATTTATTTATAAAATCCTTAAATAAATGAAGAAAACAACATCAGGAACCCGAACTACTATTACAATCCCCAAAGGTACACAATCGAAGCCTTATCAGCCAAAAACATATAAATTTAAATCGCACTCAAACAAATGTGAGGGTGATCACCACTTACATCCAGTTCAACAAATCCTAGAACTGGGAAGACAGCCTAAAACCAGGTGCTAGATTCTGTAAGGCGAAACGATCAAACGTTTTCGTGCGCACGAATGATTTGCCCACGAAAACGTTTGAACGTTTCGCCTTACAGAATCTGACCCCATGATAGATTAGATTAGATTGTGAGGCGGGAGGACCTTTAAGGGCTCTGGCACTGCGGCTTCTTAAAGGAGCCTATTGTACCTTCCCCTGTAGATTCCTAGAGTCATCTTTTCACTCCAGAGACAGTCAGAAAGATAAGGATCTTCTCTGGGTGTAAATCCGCAAGAGTTGCTGAATTTACGATTTCAGCACCAAGGATGCTTTTCCTGAGACGACAAAGAGCCGGACATTCTGTGATTATGTGACGAGAGGATTCGTCCCTCTCAAGACAGAGTCTCCAGATAGGATCCGGTGAGACGCCAATGCGGTGAAGATGTTTTCTCACGCGACCGTGGCCACTGATTATTCCTGTTAGGATTCCCAGGTTGTTTTTGTCCAGATTACTTAGGAAGAGTGATTTTCTGGAGGAGACGCCAATGCGGTGAAGATGTTTTCTCACGCGACCGTGGCCACTGATTATTCCTGTTAGGATTCTCAGGTTGTTTTTGTCCATATTAATCAGGAAGAGTGATTTTCTGAAGGAGAATTTGGGAACAAATTTTCTGTTGCAATTCTGCCCAGCTGTATTGTGCCAGATCTCGTTAGACTCGATACGAGATTGGTTCTTCTTGTAGTTCTTGAAATGGTTTCTGCTGACTCCGCAGAAGGGTTCAGGTCCGATGAGTGGAGTGGTTGCTCCGATTTTAGCCAGTGAGTCAGCCGATTCGTTATTCTCAAATCCTCTATGGGCTGGAATCCAATCCAGGAGGATGACTAGGTTTTTCTTAGAAAGTTCATAGATGGTTGAACTTATTTATTTCTTATAAATGATTGATGAATTGTTGGTTTAGTTTACAATTAATGATCTCATTTCACATGTTTTAAATCGGAAACAGAAATGTTTCAAAGTGATTGCGGATATGCGGAAATGTTTGTCGCCTTAACTTGTGTTTATTTCCGCTTTACGTATTTATAATTGTGGATAGAATATTGCTCATTGTTCATTGCATTGACTGCGGTCAAACGGATCTCTCTGTCCCGTCTCGTGCAAAAATGCCCGTTACACCATCGTAAATGCAGTTTATAGATGATCAGATTTATTTAATAAAAAACTACGCCTATCTTCTTTTTGACATTTGAGAATTACTTGACGTTCCTATTGACAGTTTATAACGACAACATTATAACGAAAGGTGTAGGTAATGTGTAGTTTGTGGAAATGGTTTTCCAGTTGGTCATATAGGCGTTTGAATGAAACTACATTAGTTCATTGTTTTTTCCCGACGTTTCGGCAGGGATTGCTGCCTTCTTTAGGGTTTATTATTATTATTATTGTTTATTAACAGGTAATTAAAATTACATGGTAACATAAAATATTATAGAGCCTAGCTGCAGAGACTATTGGCTCTTATCTAATAAAATATTTATATAGTTAATTTAAGGATTTCAATAAATTTATTTATATTTTCAATGTTTGTATAGTTTGGATTTTTTAATACATCATAGATTGGTTTGTTTTGAAAGATAGATTCTATAATGGGTTTTGAGGCTAGGCAATTTTCTAGGAGGTGGGGGATATTTAATGTTGTGTTACAGGCGGTGCATAGCGGCGGGTTGTTTTTGGTGAGGAGGTGTTGGTGGGTTGTTTAGGTGTGACCGAGTCTTAGGCGAACAAAGTTTGAAATTTTGTGTTTTGATTGGTTTGTGGGATATCTTGGTCTTTATTAGGAAACATACAAAAATGGAGATATCATGTGACTTACAATATTTTGAAAAGTCAAACAAAAGTCGAACTCCATTTCCTTTGCATGGCCACCACGGGCACGCTTGCAGAAGTCCAGACGCTGAACCCAATTTTCGACGGTTTTCAAGCAGAAATCGGCCGATACTGCTGCAATTTCACGTTCAATATTCGTACGAAGTTCATCAATCGTCGCTGGCTTGTTGGCATAGACCATAGACTTGACGTAGCCCAACAGGAAATAGTCTAACGTGGTCAAATCGCACGACCGAGGCGGCCAAGCGACAGGACCACGACACGTTCTCCAAACTTGGTTTCCAATAAATTTATTGTGACATTCGCTGTGTGGCTTGTGGCGCCGTCCTGTTGGAACCACATGTCCTCCAAGTCCATATTATCCAATTGGGGTCAAAAATATTAGGTTATCATTGAACGGTAGCGATTCCCATTCACAGTAACGTGCCGGTCTTGATCATCACGGAAGAAGTACGGCCCAATGACGCCGCCGGCCCATAAACCACACCAAACCGTAATTTTTTTGGGATGCAATGATGACTCATGGAGTACGTGTGGATTGCTGCCTGACCAATACCGCATATTTTGTTTATTGACGAAGCCATTCAGCCAGAAATGAGCCTCATCGCTGAAGATGATTTTTCGATGAAAATCCGAATCATTTTCAAGTTGTTGCTCAGCCCAATTCACGAACATACGACGCTTCTGGTGGTCAAGCGGCTTTAGTTCTTGCGTCAATTTAATCTTGTTAGGATGTAGGCTAAGATCTTTTCGCAAAATTCGCCACATCGACGTCACAGAGATGCCTAACGCTTGAGAACGACGTGTGAGGGACACATTTGGGCTTTCTTCAACTGAAGCCTCAGCGGCAGCAATGTTCTCGACATTACGGGCACTTCTTTGTCTCACTGGCAAGGGAACATTTTGTACTGTGCCTGTGGATTCAAATTTTTCCACTAGACGCTCAATTGTTGATCTGCTAGGACGATTATGACGACCATAACTTGGACGTAGCACTCTTAACGTTGAGGCCACTGACTCCGAATTTCGGTAGTAAATTTTAATAATTTCGACTCGTTGTTGGCTCGTATATCTTTCCATCATGAAATGGCAAACCTTACTGAAGAGAAATGTCAAAAGAGCGGCAAGAAATTCGGCGTCGTTTGTTGTCCCTGTCGCTCTACTTTTGCAGCGTCCCTTTTTAAAAACACTTTAAAACAAAAGAAAAAATAAACAAAATGAAGACACCTTGAGTGTAACACTTCAATTAAAGTTTAGTCTAATATTAAGTTATTCTGTCAACTAAAGAGCTATATATAGCAGACATATTTAGGGTGTGGGGTGTCCTGTTTACGGTTTATGTTGCTCCGTTTCGAGGTATGTCTCTCCGCCTGAAGCACAGTTGCGTTGCCAAAGTCTGGGTTGCGGTTCGTTTGAATGGAGTGGTTGGCCAGTGTTGTTTTGAACCCGTCTTTTGATTTGATGTCCGACCGGTGATTGAACATTCTTTTGGACAGGAACTGTTTTGTTGTACCGATATAGCAAAGGTTACAGCTTTCAGTGTTGTTACCGATACAGTTGATTCTGTACACGACGTCAGTACGATTTTGCTTATCAGCGGTTTGAGTTTGGAGAACGAGGATGCAAGAGTCTAATTAGACATAAACGCAATATGAAGATCCTTGGAACTGCTAATGATCATCTGTTTAAAGTTTTCGACAAGTCTGGGAACATAGACAACACTTCTATAAACACGAATTGGTTTTTCTGTTTCCTTATCACGTGGAACCTTGTGTTTTTGATGTTGGATTATGTTACGTATGAAACCATCCGGTTAACTGTTGTCTTTCAGGATTTTAGAGACTTTTCGTTCATTGGTGACATGGAACTTCTCATCAGTCAACATAAAAATCTTCTTAACAAGATTCCAAGCAGTATTTGTTATGATGTGCTTTGCTTGGTTGGACTTATAGTAAATAAGTCTTTTTGATGCCAGTTGAATGAAAGCCGATGCTGGTCGCGATGGATTAGAACATCCAACAACGCTATGGAGCTATTTTTTTGTCATCTCAACAGCAAATTGGATTTTTGCAGGCCCTTCCCTCAGCTATGACAGCCCCAGTCCCGCATACCCTTTTTCTCTACGTGAACTTTATAATAAGTAAACCACTCTATAATTTAATATATTGTAGAGATTCAATAATAAACAACTGCTTACTCTAACGTCCAGTATTCAAGTGATTTTATTTTCAGTACATATTTTTCATTTTATATAGTGTGACTGTATTTTCAATGTTTTATATTTTATATATTATATCGGCACAGTGCCGATACTACATATACTTTCTTAATTTTTATTATTATTATTATTATTTTTTTTTTTTTTTTTATAGTTTGAAATTATCGAATCGAGTGGGAAATGTGCGCTTCCTTGTTGAGGCTCGTGGACCATCCGTCGGTAATGTTAAAGTTGATATTGCGTTTTGTGCTAATGACGTTTCTGTTGTATGGGCGCCGGTTGTTGTTGTATCCATCGATGTGCTTTTATCGCCGTCGTTGCCTTTTGAGAAATGATTAGTCGATGCCGTTGAATCATACTGCAAATCGTCAATTGCAATTCTTTTCGTGTGCGACACATTTCGTCGATATCGTTTCCCATTTTCAGTTGACTCTATGGTTAATTCAGAACCATTTCTTTTTATTACCCGATAAACGGTATACTCAAATGTTGATGTCAGTTTGCCAATCATTCCTTGTTTCTTTACCAGTACCATATTTCCTACTTCAATTTCGATTGGTTTTGCCCGCCGTTTTTCATCACTGTACTCTTTTCCTTTTTCCTTCATTTTTTTGTCACGATCGCGTACTTCTTCGTCATTTTCCAATGGTTGGTAAATGCTTGGTAGCTTATCGCGAATGTTACGGCCAAATAACATTTCTGCTGGTGTCTTTAGTGTCGTAGAATGTGGTGTCGATCGATACATCAACAAATAATTATTCAAATCATCGATCCAATCTTTGCCGCTGCTTTGGCTGATTTTCAATCTCTTCAGAATGGATCGGTTTTGACGCTCAACTTCGCCGTTCTGTTGTGGCCAATACGGTGTAGTGCTTATTATTTTTATGTTGTGAGCGTCGCAAAATTTCCGAAATTCGTCACAATCGAACTGTGGCCCATTGTCAGTTGTAAGCGTTAGTGGTAAACCAAATCTTGCAAAAATGACACGCAATCTTTTGATCATTTCGAAGGCGTCGATCTTTTTCATAATTTCGATTTCAATGAAACGGCTGTAGTAATCAACAACCACAAGCAAATTATGGCCAGATGGCAGTGGTCCCAAAAAATCGAGTGCCAAATGCTGAAGCAAAACAGGTACTTCGAGTTTTTTTTTTTTTTTCTCTACTGCATTTAAGCAAAACAGATACTTCGAGCTTCATTTCCGTGTTTTTTTTTTTTTTTTTTAATTTTCTTTCTTACCTTGTAGTTCGTTTGAGTTTTCCATCGTCGCCAATTGTAGAGATTCAATAATAAACAACTGCTTACTCTAACGTCCAGTATTCAAGTGATTTTATTTTCAGTACATATTTTTCATTTTATATAGTGTGACTGTATTTTCAATGTTTTATATTTTATATATTATATCGGCACAGTGCCGATACTACATATATTACCCTTTTAACTGGACCCAATCGGGTTTCGATATAGAACATTCCAAATGAATCATAAAATCAATTGCCTATACCTTTTGGTGACCTCAGTTGATATGAAAGTTCTAACTTCTCCTCTAACCAGTGAAACGCGCACTCAAGTCAATAAACCTTCGCTAGCCTCCGGACACGAATAGATCTCTCTGCGCGCATTTCGCTGGATTAATTTCATTGATCCACCCAATTCACAACGCGCAGAGTGAGTCTCCCTCTCCCAGGTCCCAGACACCTCGAGGGCACCCACTGCAACTGCAAGAATTACAATTTCCATCTCCCAGGAGTTGTGTGTGTACTCTACTCTTTCAAACCGCGCATCCAGCGGACAGCACCGTATGCAATCACAGAGTTAGAGGTCAGGTATTAAATCTGTGCTATTCGCAAGGACTGTCGCCTGCGAGCACGTGCTGTGAATTTTATTAAGATATTTTAATTATATCCAAGCCGAGGCACTAAAATTCATCCGGAAAGTCGCAGAACCACCTCCCAGGCACCGCGCGCTCGCAACTCTTCCTCAATGGGGCGGATTATTTTACCAAATGCGGCATGGACCACGGATGGGACTCGAATTCGAATATCGATGCCAATTGCCGGGTACCTAGGCTAAGTAATAAATTGCGCGCGCGCGCGCGAGTTACGTCTCACCAAACAAAATCACACATTTATACATGTATATATATTTGACCTAGTTTTAAGTCTAGTTGTTAAGATTACTGTATTTTGTCAATGACTTAAAATGGAAACGGAACAACATCATTCGATGTTGTTAGTACATAGGTAGTTTTAAGATGAGAAATAAAACATTCACTGAGTTCAGTTTGGGCTTGGCTTTTCTATTACAAGGACGTATTTTTATTTTCGCTTCCTAAACACAAAACTGGCGCAGTCGGAAAACTGGTAGTAGATATCGCGATAAGACTTGATCATACATATATACATAAATAAAGTAGTTAATATCGAATTTAAAAAGTACCAGATGAATTCAAGCTTAATGCCAACATGTCTTGGAAATTATTGGCTCTTAAACACAAAAACTTTGATGCTATTTTAGGAATAAATATTTTAATACCACTGAAAGCCAAAATAGATTTTGAAAACTATTTTGTTGAAATTAACGGAGAAAGAATTGGTTTCAAGGGACTTGATTGCCCCTATCCTTATGAGGATATCAATACCTTAGAACCATTACCACTTCAGGATAGTTTACTTGAAAGACTAAATATTTCAAAATTAAATAAAGAAGAATTTGAAAATTTAAAAAAAATATTAAAACAAAATAGTGATTTATTTTTTATTGAGGGTCAACATTTGACAAGTGTTAACGGAGTAAAGCACCAAATTATAACCACCTCAAATGAACCAATTTATTCTAGAACATACAGATTTCCTCCAGTACACGAAGAAGAAGTAGAAAGGCAAGTTAAGGAAATGTTAGATCAGGGTATTATCAAAGAAAGCAATTCTCCCTACAACAGCCCGATCTGGATAGTTCCAAAGAAAATTGATAACTCTTGTCAACAGAAATGGAGACTAGTTATCGACTATCGGAAGCTAAACGATATCACTGTAAGCGACAAATTCCCAATTCCGAATATTGATAATATATTCGACAAATTGGGAAAAGCGCAATATTTTACTACATTAGATCTTGCGAAGGGTTTCCACCAAATTTTGGTCGACGAAGCAGATCAATTAAAAACTGCCTTCTCTACACCACAGGGACATTATGAGTACGTTAGAATGCCCTTTGGTCTAAAAAATGCCCCTGCATCATTCCAGAGGATGATGAATCAAATACTTAGGGGGCTTATTAATAGAATCTGCGTGGTTTATATGGACGATATACTTGTATTTAGTACCAGTTTAGAAGAACATAAGCAAAGTTTAGATTGCATTTTTAAAAAGCTAAGAGAAAACAATTTAAAAATTCAGGTGGATAAATGCCACTTCTTTGCCAAAGAGACTGATTACTTAGGTCATATCCTTACAGACACAGGCATAAAGCCAAACCCCAATAAAACAAAAATTATAAAAAACCTAAAATTACCCACTACTACGAAGCAAATTAAGAGTTTCTTAGGAGTTACCGGTTACTATCGGAAGTTCATTCGCGACTATGCGAAAGTAGCCCAACCTCTCATAAAATATTTGAAAAAAAATGCAAA
The DNA here is from genome assembly GCA_946477585.1 of Cheilosia urbana. Classification (NCBI taxonomy): domain Eukaryota; kingdom Metazoa; phylum Arthropoda; class Insecta; order Diptera; family Syrphidae; genus Cheilosia; species Cheilosia urbana. The sequence goes on along the minus strand of OX297853.1, from coordinate 18,330,531 downwards.
AATCAACGTTTCGGACACATCGTTCATAAATGCATTTGATAAATTGAAAGAATTAATAACGAACCCTCCCGTTTTGCATTACCCCAATTTTGAGAAAAGATTCAATTTAACAACGGATGCGAGCAATTTTGCAATAGGTGCTGTACTTAGCCAAGAAAATCACCCTGTCTGTTTTGCAAGCAGAACCCTTAACAAACATGAAACTATGTACAGCACAATCGAAAAAGAACTATTGGCAATTGTCTGGTCAATTCATCACTTCAGGCCATACCTTTATGGGGTCGAATTCGATGTGTATACTGACCATCAACCCCTAAAATGGTTACAAATAAAAAAGGAGTGTAGAGACATAAGTCCTAGATTGCAAAGGTGGATCTTAAGATTGGGGGAGTACACATTTAAAACAGAATTTATAAAGGGTAAAGATAACAATGTGGCAGACTTTCTTAGCAGGATTAATGCCGACAAAAATGAAATTAATAAAGTTAATTTAATAGAACATGCATTTGCAAATATAATAGATACGGATGAAGTTCCTGAAATTGAAAGTTTGGAGGTAGAGACAATTCATAGCCAGGAAGAAAATATGGATGACCATATTTCTATAGTAGAAACAATAGTTAATAAATTCAAAATGCAAATTATATTGGTTGAACAGAAAACTAAAGAAACTGAAGTTACGAACAAAAATAGAAAAATATACGTATCGAGACACGACATAGAGAGAGGGAATTTAAATGACATTTTTAGAAGAATTAGAATGAAAGGAACTATAGGAATATACACCGAATTGGATGATTCATTGTATAATCAAGTGCAGCTAAAGCTTATTGAGTTATTTAGTAGGGACAGAAATGTGAAATTCCGAAGATGTACATATTTAGCAGAGGATCTAAAGGATGAAAATGAAACTATAAGATACATAAAAAATGTTCACGAAAAGGAATCGAATCACCGTGGAGTCAATGAAAATTATGAACTACTCAAAAACAAAATATATTACCCAAAATTAAAAAAATTAATACATAGGTTTATCAATAATTGCGATATTTGCCAATTAGCTAAATACGACAGAAGTCCAATTAAGTTAAAATTTAGGTTGACGCAAACTCCTCCTGACCAAAACGAAATTGTAAACATTGATACCTGGACTATAAAAGGACAACGATTTTTGACAAGTATTGACCGTTTTTCAAAACACGCTATGATTTTCGATTTGAATGATCGAAATTTGGTAACTATAAGAGAAGCTTTAAGAAAACGGCATTCTGTTTTAGGGAAACCAAAAATGTATATATGCGACAACGAATTTGACGGATTAATATTAAAGGAATTCTTAAATCAGGAAAGTATAATATTACATTTAACTAAGCCTAATAGCCACACTGGAAGTGCGGATATTGAAAGACTTCACAATACTCTTAACGAACAGATAAGAATCATGAATGTTGTCCCAGAATTAAAAGACATGAATATTAAGGATAAGTGTTTTAAAGCAATAGAAATCTACAATAATTCAGTTCACTCTACCACTAAAGAAAAACCGTTTAATTTTGTATTAGGGCGTCTAAAGTCAGACAGAAACTCAATAAAAGAAAAATTGGACAGAGAAAAAATAAAAAAAATAAATAAAATTAATATTGGTAGACAAAATGATCCAAATAGGAATGAAGAAAAAGTTTTGATAAAAAATTATAAAGCATTAAGGCACAAATATGAACCTAAATATAAATATCATGATAATATCAATATACATCCTACGAATATTAAAAGGAAATATAAGCAAATAGAAATTTAATTTAAACATGTTTGTACCTACTATGTATTAAAGTTTATTAGAACAAAATGTATATTAGACTTTAAGTTATTTTAAAATTAGCTTATTCTATATAAATTACTATCTCATAAGGTCATGATAGTATGGTAAAAATGTAAAATATGTATTTCCTTGTATTCTGAAATCCTAAACTCGAATTCGGGGAATTCGAATCTTGGGGAGGGAGAAGTTACGTCTCACCAAACAAAATCACACATTTATACATGTATATATATTTGACCTAGTTTTAAGTCTAGTTGTTAAGATTACTGTATTTTGTCAATGACTTAAAATGGAAACGGAACAACATCATTCGATGTTGTTAGTACATAGGTAGTTTTAAGATGAGAAATAAAACATTCACTGAGTTCAGTTTGGGCTTGGCTTTTCTATTACAAGGACGTATTTTTATTTTCGCTTCCTAAACACAAAACTCGCGCGCTCTCTTTGCAATGGTGAGTGTGGAATTTTTAATTGCTTAGCGTACATAACGAGTGTGTAGGCGGGGAGATGAGTAACGCGGCAGACCCCAACCGCAGGATCCAATCAAGTCGAAGTCGCTTCCACTGAGCTATTGTCGTCAATCTCAATCAACCGAGAGTCAATTAAAAATCAATCAATCTTCGCATCATCATCGTCGTCGTCGTCGTCGTTGTTGTCGTCATTCCGCCACACAGCGCAGTGTCACCGAGGAGAGGAGACAACATCGATCCTGATGACATAATCAATAAAATTGAATAAAGCGAATAAATCCTTGCAACGCTGGCATACTGTAGCAGCTAGGAGCTAGAGAGCCGTCACAGAGAGAATCGTCTCAGTCACCAGGGACAGTAATAATAATGACTCCATGTTCTCATATTCAATTTATGCATGGGGCGGCCGTGCCTGTGACAGCACATTATCGTCACTTGTGATCTGGTGCCCCATCATCATCATCATCGTCATCTCCATTGGCGTCCTCGTTCGCGTCGTTCTCATTCTCCTTGTCGTCGTTGGAGATTCGCCCGAGGACAAGTCCAGATCGAAGACAGCGGGAACTCTGCTGTTGTTGTCGTAGTCCTCACATCTTGTTCCCTGAAGCGGGCTGCTCCATCTGTCAAACCCATCTGTCGTCAATATTTCCATTAGAAGCCCCGAGAGGAGGATCGATTGAGTTCCATTGTTTTGCCAAATCCCTAAAATATCGCCCCGCAGGAAAGACGACCTACCTTTCGATGACGATGACGCTGACTCAGGGGGCCCTAAGGAACACCGATTGACAGAGGAGTGGAGTTATTAATTCGAGGCAGATTGATTGACTGACAAAACGGACATAAAGTGGTCTGCGGTGACAATCGATCTCGAACCGATGAATTTAATTGCTCCCTTAATTAGCGGGATGAAGCCGCAACATAGGGGGAGCCACAGAGAATTCCCACGGCGCGACGCAGCCAGCTTTGGTGGGCCAATCTCATGGCCAAATGATAAATGATTGAGTTCAGGTGATATTCAATAAAAGTCCAGCCCGCATCGTCTTACCCACGGGTGTAGATATACACGTTCGAGTGTGAAATTAACGCGAACCGCACCGCGGGTTGTGGCGGTGAGAGGCGATTTACATACGCGCAGCGAATCTTGTTTATCGATCATTACTCTCGGCGGGGTGCCATTGGGGCGCTTCGCGCTTCATTGCGGTCCGGCATCTTGTGCTCTTTTATACGCGAGCGCAAACTTGGACGTTGTGTGTTGATTTATGTTTTCGACGTGGAATTAAGATGAATGGATTAAATGGCGCGCAGTATTTTGGTAATGAGGAGGCCAAGTCGAAAGTCGACGCAGTGATGGAGTTGATAATTCTATTAGCTGGTGATTGGACATACACGCGTATATGGGAATAGGGATTCGCGAGGAGACGTGGTTTATTTGAATTTGAATCTGTGGGGTTTTAGAACGCAGCTTTGAAACAAATGACAGGCTTCTCTCTGGGCCCTTGTTGGGTGTATGCATGTCTGCATCAGTGTCGAAGGGTATTGTGATCAATAAAAGGGACCTAACATTTTATAGTGAGGGCTTCATCATACAAAAAATGTCTACAAAGATATAACTAAACGATGTAATTTCGCAAAGCAGTATTCTAGTCGCACGCTAAATTCATAACATCATATAGATGAGCAAGTCTGCATCTGGTACATTAAATCGAAGATAAATTTTGACATAAAAAAGGGAGGACGCAAAGTTTTGATGAATTTTTGCATTGAATATAGTACCGTAAAGCTAGGTGTACAAAAAGTTGGTGGCATGGACCATGGATGACCTTTTTGATGAGCAGGATGCCTCAGTAAATTGTAATACATTGTTTTGCTCAACATAAGCATACAGATCTTAAAGCGGCGGTCAGATCTATTATATAAAACTAACTGGCCCGGCGAACTTCGTACCGCCTAACGGTCAATGAATTTAATGATACCTTTTAACTAAATTTAATTTATTATTTTAATTAAGTTTAATAGTTAATTAGGAAATACAAATTCAATAAAAGTACAAAAATCAGGTATTTCAATGGCATGTCCGAAAGACAATAAGTATAGTTGGTTGCCAATAGATTTGAATGAATGAAGATTACCTATCAAAGATCTGATCCTGAATTGGAAAGTTTAAGTCAAGCACATTTTTATTCTTAGCCTCTAAAATTGCTCGCTTTCGCTTACTCAACCATTTGTTATTTGTGTGTCTAGCAATGGGGTAGGTACAAATCAATCTTTCTTTTTTTCGATTCGGATCACTTTTTGCAGATATCGATATTTTTTCAAATTAACACATACTACCACGATACCACTGTACTTTGCACAGCTGGTTTTACGTCATTTTATGAAAATGGCTTTCAAGATAAATGCGCAAAGTTTCGTGAAAACCAAAATAACGAAATACATAAATAGCTAAGATATGATTTCGTAGGAATTATTATCTTCATTGTCTTCCTCGTCATCTGAAGGCAGGGGAAACATTTTAACATTTTTCAAGTCTTTTTCCATTTGTGATTTTTCCAAAAACGAATGCAATTTGAACAGCTGATGTTGTAGTCAACGAACTAATCCATTTACAAAAGCAGATCAATTTCTTTGCAGCGTAAAATCTGAGATCGGAAAAAAGATTTCTGGTGCTCCCAATGCAAAACGACTTTAGAAACATGGGAATTCAAGATTGAAAAAACATCAAGATCATACTTATCAAGAGCCTGAATCTCGAACACCGCCATATCACACTGCCTTAAGTGCAGCGATGCCAGATGTGGGGATTTTTCCGCATTTTGGGGAATTTTTCACTGAATGGGGAAAATGGGGAAAAGTGTTCTTAAAATGGTGAAAAACGATATACACGAATGTTTATTAATTTTGCATTATTTAAAAATAAATCCCGAACATAAAAACATCACCGCGTTTATAGAAGCTAAGCGATTTAGCTCTAAACGTATTTCGAACTTAACTTTACTCAAATGTGTCATTTTCACATTCAGTTCATTAACTTCAACCTCTTTACAAATTCAATATCTGATGTGAAGTTCGATTATTTAATTGCACCGCACTTCTGTATGAATCCGTAATACGATTGCGTGATGTTTGAGTTTCAATCCTCATTGTTGCAAGTCGTTCAATTCGGTGTGCATCACTTAATAATGCACGGGTGGTTGCATTGCGCAATTGTGTGTCCTCTCTTGCCGTTTCTTCTTGTTGTGGTGTTAACTTCTTTTTTTTTTTTTTGCTTTTGCGATTTTGTCGGTAACTACGACCAATATTCAAACTTTAATTTGTATGCTAGAAAAGAACATTTTCTTTGGTTATGTTATTTGTGCCGGAAATCGAATGGAAATTTTATTTACCTATTTAAAATTGATTAAAAACTAATTTGGATTTTTCGTCAAATAATTGTACAGCTAAATGAAATATGAATTACTAAAATGTCAAATTCAAAAAAGTATAGACAACCACCGCCAACTATAATAGGTCTGTTCCCCAACGATTATGCATTCGCATACATTCGCCAAATTTAGTCAAACTTCGTTCCCTTACGCAAAAGCTGAAGGGAGCCAAAAAGAGAGAGCACATCATTTTCCCTCCATAAAAAACCTGCAAATATAAGCCCAATAATTTCTTTGAGTTAGTGGTTTATTGCTGACAGATGGTTGTCAAATCGTTCAAATTCTAATTTGTAACTGACTTTTTATTTAATTTCAATTATATTTAGTGCTTGTAAAGCATTAAAATCGATATAAGAAACAAAGGAATTGTACTTTTTAGTTTCGGCAATAAAAGCAATTCAAATCCTGGTCTTAAATATAAGTTTGTGCCTAGAAAAAATTCACATTTTTCAAATTTGTGGTTCAACGCGTTCCTTTTCTTTTTGGTTATAATTAATTTCAGTGAGCATATTCTCTCTCAATGAGAGAAATGTGACATATTGCCAAAAGTAAACCAGAAAGTAAGGGAACAGACCTAATGTTACGATATTAAATTTAATGTTGTTGATACAAAATTGATTTTTTTTATTAAGTGTTATATGGTCTTAATTTGGGTCAAATCGGTCCATAAATAAGAATTTTGGAAAAAGCGACCCCAGCGCCCCCTATAGGGTCTAAAATAAACATAAACCATCCGGAGCACCACACAAACATATGGTGAGAATATAAGGGGGATATAGCTTCAGTGGTTCAGCAGTGATGGTCGGTCATACATACGCACGAATGTTTTTATGTATTACAAGACAAGATATAGAGATTAACAGTGCATGGAAATACTTTTTTTTTTCAAAGATCCGTGGATTCATCTTGAGGCACTCTGCTAATCAAAAATGTCATCAATGCCACCAAATTCTTTACGTTTGTAATGATGTTACAAGTTCAAAAAACGTTGTATATTCTCTTAAAGAAACATCTAAAATTTGAATAAATTTCTAAACCGCCTTCCTCCGAATCGTTTTCATGTTGAAATGTCAAAAATTGAATCCGAAGGACAATAAAAACCAAGTGAAATATCTGTGGAGAGATTTTACCATCGCCGAAAATTGATTTTGACATTTCTCGGTGAAAAATTTGTATTAAAAACTGGATTTCACGTGAACTGCGTACTAGCCTTAAGAGAGCGAACGTCAAATTTTAAATTATTTTTGATTTTATAGGTAACATAAGATCTTCTTGAACTTCCACAAAAAAAAAAAAAAACATTTTTTTGACCTCATCCCGCTTAACTTTCTCCACGAAATTGTCCAAACAAATATTTCACTTTTTATTTCACACTTTCACAGCACTTTTTGGAGAGGAGGGAAATTTTCACTTCACTCGAACAGCGTACCAGCCTCAAAATGTTAAGGTTCTTATTCAAATAAATCAAAGCGCAATTTTGAATGAGAATTATAATTTGTTGTAATATGTAAGTAAGAGTGAATCTCTCTTTATGTTTTAAGCTATTTTTAGGCATAAAAACATTTTCTTTCGTAAAATAATTACAAAATTCATTTTTGAGTACAAACAAACGCGAAACACTAAATGTTCCCTTTTATATACGAACTCTTCTAATTTTCTGGGCAGCAAAACTGTCTATGGAAATCTAATTTCCTCATGAAAGGGACTTCCATAAAAATATTAGGTATAGCATTTCCTAAATTACGATCTTGTGAAGAGCACGAGTGATGAACATTTCATATTCTTGCAAGGATGCTAAAGGAAAGTTCAGCACAAGCTACATTGACACTGACAGATATGGTGCAAAATACACGCAGAGCAACACAAACATTGGGAAAAATCTTATCCCAAATCTGAGAGGAAATTGCATTCAGCAAACTGAATGGAAAGAGTTCAATGTTGGCTGCGTAGATATGTTTCAGATGGATTAAGTCTTCAAACGTGTGTAGAATCTTAAGTTCGAACAATCCAAGTTGAATTGACCAAACTACAATTACTACTACGAGCTCGCTTAATAACGTCGGCACAAAAGTTGACTCCATGCAGAGAAGTAGCTCAAGGTGATGTCAAAATTCCATTTAACTTAAGACCTCTGACAAGCTGGACCTCCCATTAGACTCTTGAATTTTATTGGAAGCACCCACCACACCAGCTTGCACAGCAACTCCACCACACACGCACCAAACCAGTGCATACCAAACCAAATTGAGAGCATAAACAAGTGGCGTGCAATTGGAAAACACATTAAAACCCGAAGATAATTATTATTAAGTGATAATTTGTGATTAATTTTTCACCATCATAAGTTGTAATTTCCAAGTTGCGCACCACCATTCCGGCTAACGATCGACCTGGTGCAAGTCCTCGGGTTAGCGCGCTCCTTTATGAAAAGAATCCAATTTGCGCTTCAGTCAGGCGCGAACATGGTCCGCGATTGAGGCGCGTTCAACGCAACTGTCAAGCCCAATTTAAAACACATTATTAAGTCCGCACAATGTCTGCAGCATAGTGGGCTGTGTTCCGTCGCCTATATGGAACGCGCGCCGCTGCAGCCGCCACAAAAACTGCGACGCGACGTGCAAACCCCAGCATAGTTATTAAATTGAAACTGATACCAGTAATTAAAATTTGCCATGCAACAAGGCAATTGCCTTCACGCCTTTTGCATAGGACGCGGCCAAAGCGAGGACGAGCAGAAAAAGCGCAACAGGAATGCGCAGCGCGCCTTTGCGTCTGATCAAATGGAAGCGCAACCGCGCAGTGTAATGGATAAGTTCATTCGGTGCAAGCAAGTGTCATAATCGTGTTAAACGGGTTAATCATGGGTGCCGTAGTCGGCGACGGGAGGGGTACTTTTTTTTTGACAGACGCCTGACAGACAGTTGGTCGATCATTGATTCAGGTGACGTTTCCTTTTAGGGACAGAGTGGATTCGTGTCTGGGTCGGCGGCAGTAGTCGCGTCCCTTTGTCGGGCCGATTTCGAATGCCCGCATCGAGTGGACGTCAATTACAAGGTTCTTTTTTTTTTCATGTCATCCGGTTGTTTCGGGAGTTTATTTGATTTTCGACTGCAAGCAGCCACTTCTGTGGCACGAGTCATTGCTGGGCGGATAAAAGCCGAAGAGTGCGTGTGCGCATGTTCGTAAATCGTAATGCACACCAGCATTCTTAATTACGCTGGTGGGTCGTGTGTGTGTCGCATGCACTGTGTCAACAATTAAGTTTACCATAAAATTAATTAAAGCCATTTAACTTTACGAGTACATTGCCAGATGGGGAGAAGTGGATATCGACGAGGAGATGGAATACCAAGTAGTTAAACGAATCGTGGCGAATAGAACTCTCGTGTGGATCATGTTTCTGTGAAGTGTCGGTGAGAAATTCCACAGGAGAATGAAACGAATTGGTTTTCCGTTCCATCTGATAATGGAGTTAGAACTAAAAAGCACGATAACTTTGCTGAGGTCCGAAAGTCTTTTGGAAGTTAAACGGTTGACGACTGAAGAAGCGTCAATATAAAAGTGTTGATGATTTTGTAAACTGGCAAAATAACACGGACTGCCACAATTAGAAATTTTGACAAGCATTATATTCTATTTCAGGTTGGGCCAAGAGATGAGAAGGTTCCATTAGTTTTTTGTACTTTTTTAAAATCGGTAGGTAGGTATATGGGGAACCTGTTAAACTCAGAGGTGGTAAAAACGTTCTTTTGCTTTCGTACGGACAAATTTATGATGAATCACTTATCAAGTCACCAAACATCTTTCTAACGTTTTTTCTTGTCCAGGTGGGCACCACATAACCTTAAATGCCTTTTTTGGCACCAGCCGTATATAAAGTCTGCTTTGCTTTCCTACAAGTTTTCTAGCTGTCACTTAGATTTTTTTTTCTACTTGTTTGATACCGACGTTATTGGAACTACTCTAGAGTAATTGGGGACGTTCAAGTAGTTAGTTCCTATGAACACGAATTGTGAATTTAGTTAAAGGTATTTATGAATTGAAAATTAATATTTGTTTTACCACAAAAGCATTTTATTTAGCTTTTAACATCTCATTTAAAAAGATAAATTTAAAATTACAGCAATTATCACGCGAATTAAAAATTCTTGCAGCGAGCTGTCACACTTTTTTCACAATCCACATAAAACGGTCACGATCCACAAACCAACGAATGAAAAATTCGTTGGAACTTAGCCTTTAACAACAAGTCTGATCCTTTGCTTTTAAATTTTATGAATTTTAACTAATGTCGTTTTCCATTGGGACAAATTCAGATCAGTTTTCTGCTCTCGAAATCAGCTGGCTGTCAGATTTCATGTTCCTTTGGCCGCAAAAAAAGCACTTTTTTTAAGAGTCAGACCAATTTTGCGAATCTCGATATCTGAGCAAGATTTACACCTATTTGCACCAAAACCAAAGCATTTGTCATTTGTCATTTGTCAAACTTTAAAGTGTGTTTACGTTTTTAGACGAGAAGTCTGTGAAAAATAGAGAAAAATTGGGGCTGTAAATTTAGGGTGTTATTTCATAATGAAATAACACCCCAATTTCAAATATGAAATAAGGCCCCACTGCGATGAAATAAGGCCCCAAAATAAAAAGAAATAATGCCCCAAATTTGTGGTTTCTTTCATAATGAAATTAAAAATAATGAATACTACTTTTCATTTAATATTGTTGATATTGGATAAACTAGTTTAGATTAAAGGAACTTTTTATATACTCAACCTCGCACCCACCCCGCAATCTAACAGTAAACCCAAGCAGGAGGCTTGCAGGGGGATAGCATGCCCCCCATACGCATTCCATATCGGAAGGGTAACAATTAATAATAAAAAAATAATTTTGGGGACTTATTTTATTTCTTCTTTTGGGGTCTTATTTCATAATGAAATAAGACCCCAATTTTCATTAAAAAATAATGCCCCAAAAAAGGAAATAACACCCCAAATTCTATTAAAAATCGTTGTTGTTGTTTCCTGTATAATTTTTAGGGCCTTATTTCATTTTTCTTTTGGGGCCTTATTTCGCAGAGCCAAAAATTGACATTCGGCCGCTGCAATGGATATCAACATAACTTGAATGGATTCTTATAAACACAAATTACAATTTAAAAACAGCTGACTTTTAAAAAACGCACCACCACACCATAAATGCAAAAATCTAAAAATCTGAGAGCAAAATCTGAAAATCCCAATGAGAAACGACATAAATCTTGCGAGTTTTTGTGAATTATTACTCAACGCTATTCCTTAGCTCAAAAAATTCGTAAAAGAGAGCGTCATCGTAAGAGCAAGACACTGAGAATCTTATGAATTTTATCTCAATAAATTTCTTTGTGTCATAATTGAAAAAGCTGTCAGTCACTTGATTATTGACAGATGATATGAAATTTTTTGTGCATACGGGTGCATATATGATATTTTCTGATGCGTATTAAAATATCTACAGTAAAACCCGGATAACTACCTCTTCACAATTTAGGTACTTAAGCGGGTGAGTTACCTAGTTAGCTAGCTAACTAACTTGTGTACATTTTTTTATTAATAAGGGGGTTAATTTCTTAGTCCAACACATATCTCGTGCACATATTTGTTACTAAGACGCAAAGATGCATATCCATTATTTCATCAGAACCACTGATCAAGATTAACTCTCCCCTTTTGTGAAATACAAGCTTGCTGGATTTCGTTCTAATATCTATAAAGTCAAATAACTGTATTATAACATAATGTTAACTATTATTACTTACACCGTTAAAAAAAAAAGTTATCAAAAAAAAAATTGTTTAACTTTTTGCACCAAAAAAACACATTTTCACTTCTAACAGCCAAAGTCAATTGACAATTTAGAATTATTTGTGCGTGGAAGTAAAGGATCAAGCTCTGCGACATTTGAGTTTACCGTTGGAGGGTTTGAGTGGAATTTGAGTGAATTATTGAGAGTGGTTCAAGTCTCCCATATGTTCAAGTTTCCCGCTTTCCCCCTACTTACCCGCGTAAATGTAATGTAAAATGGTACTTGAGCGTGAAGTACTTATCCGGGTTTTACTGTACCATCAAAAGGTGGCCAAATAAAATTGAATGTTCTCCTTAAGATTCTTTTCGAAAATGTTAGAAGAAATTCTTTCTCGCTATATAAGAAGTGCCACTTTTTCCTCTTCTTGAATGATTTCAGTTCAGCCAGTAGGTACAAACTCTTCCACATACTCGGATTCGTCAAAAAGGAGTTCGATTAATAGCTAAGTAAATGAGTCAACTATTGTTATTCTTATTAGTGTTGCAATGACAATGAGAGAATGATTGAACTAAGCGGTCATTCTCTCATTGTCATTGATTCGATAGGAACTGTTTTATTTCTCTGAAGTAAGTACCTACTAAAATATTGTAACGTATATTACGTAATATTTACTTAGAATTTAATTAGAAAGAACAAAAAAAAAATTTGCAAGCAAACATTATTATTTAAAAGCATTATATAAACTTTTTCTTTTAACAGTTAGTAAATTAGAAAATTCTTTGAGTTTATCAGACATTTTAACCACTTTTTATGATTTTTTTAATTATGAATTTGTCATTTTTCACAGATTGCTATAAAATCGTTCCCTATCTTCTTTGTAAGTACCTATCCACTGCCATTTGGACAGTCTTTACATTCTTAATACAAAAGTAAAGGAACTAACGAAACTGATTCACTGATGATATGTGCGACTAAAAAAACTTTTCATGTAAATGAAATGTTAGAAACTACGGTTGGTCGCATTTCGCAATTTGCTCTCATATGAAAAATCCTTTATGTCTCATTTGTGATCGCGCGAAAAGCTTTTTTAGTTGATATCTACCGAGGGGTAGCCGACGAACCTAGTCAAGAATTTCATTACTGAGTACTATAAGTTGACAGTTCGTATTTAATGTGATTAAAGTACGAAAAGTGACGTTTCCGACCAATCTATGGTTATTGCGTTTTGATTGCATCTATAGTCCAGAGCAATCTAGTCGACTTAATATAACTATTTGCCCATTTATTTATTTAATCTCTTTCTCATTACCTCAACATTTCCACCAATAAAGTTGTTGAAAAAATGCTTGATTTAAAGACACTAATTTTTGTAGTAAATTTCCTTATGTAAATTTAGAATTATTTATTATAAGAAAATAAGGCTCAAAAATTTTAGTGACTTCAGGTTGCTTTTTTTTACGAATGAATTGAAAATTAGAATTTTGTAGAAATAAATAAAAATGTAGTTACTAAGTTATAGTTTATAAATATTTCCTTTAAGTAAAGTATTAAATTCCGACAGTGATTTCTTCTGATGATTTCTTAACAAAAGTGCTCTCATAATTTATAAAAACTGTCACTAAATTAGCGAGTAAAACTTCTATGCGGCCTTTGTGCAGCTTTCCTTTCTCTTGCTTCAAAAACTGTTGATATATGTAAATTTCCATCGTTTGCGACAAAACAATACATGCAAAATCTAGGATCTAGGACAATTCACCTTTCATTTAGTTCATTTTTCATAGGGATCGGTTTTGAAATAACGCGGTATTCGGTACCACAAAGAAACGAGTAGCTGTATTTTCAGCAATATATCGCCACTGTGCCCTGTAATCGAATAAGAAGTCGGCCATTTTGGAATTATCAGGTCTTATTGTCATTATATCGAGTCGGGTATCCATATAGCACACTCATAACCTCACATTCCTTTGTCATTGTCTCATTTCCTTCATTAGTGGATTCTAGGCTAAGGGGCCGTTTAACTCTGCCTTTGCCGCACTACATCCTCTCATGCATGCTTCCAGGCAAAAGGATTCCCATTTACCATCCAGTACAGTTCTCTCATAATACAGCAAGTGCAGCCATTTCTCTTCGATGTTCGATCACCACAAAGCCTGGCAAGAGTTTAATATCCCACATGGCCCATTCGCCTTTGCCTTTCATGCCACAGATAACTGATATGTATATGCGGTTGGCAACTGGCCAGCCTTTCAACTCTCGCTCCAATGCACCGAATTCTCGCTGTCTTCATCTGCTGGCCTGACTGATAAACCGCTGTTATTTAACTGAAATTTATTGGTGCAATATGAATTATTGTGCAATTTTGTTGGCGGCACAAGACAAGGTAAAACGAGCGCCTTTTAACTGGAACCACATCCATCGTCCCGGTACATCCATTATGGATGTATATAGGTACTCGTATTTGTCCTTCCCGTGCATCAGGTGTGTTGTATGTATGCAATGTACACACCGCGATGTTCGTACATCACTTTACGCACTGTCGAACATATAACTGCGCGCATCTCGTCCTCATCGTCTACCGAATGGGAGATTTATTTGCGCCATCATAATGATCGCCCAGTTTGAATGCGAATTATCTCCGCTGGTCCGTGCATATATAGGTCCAGCGATTCGTTCCCATATTTAGATTAACTTGTTTGTTTTTCTGCGGCTCCGGCTGTCCCCTGATATGGTTGCCCATCTGTGTGCGGAGCTACACGCCAGCCACTCGATATTTCACAATTTGATGCATTGATTGCTCCAGATGAGAGAAGGCTCTCTGGATGTCTGGAGTCTGGACTCTGGACACGCGGAATGAATCGAGATCTCGATGGTTCAAACCTTGTGAAATCTGAAATTAGTATCCGGACGACAGTGGACAATTTATGACGAGTCTTCATCGAAACTCACATCAATTTGATTTAGGGACATCACTTGCTTAAGTGGCTGGCGAAGGTCATTTGCCTCGATGCGAACGGAGCGCGTTGTAATCGTCGGGGCGCATGCCCCCAGCATGACGCACAACTAAAACGTGATAATTTGTGTGGCAACTGTGGCAGTGAACACAACCCACAGGCGGATTTTATGTCGTCTGGAAGGATATCCTCACCTATTCGGGATCTGCGCATTTTGTTGGAGGTATTTCAGGTATTCCCAGCTCATGTAGGGTTTTTGCCCTCTTTGACACGAGCTCCTCGTATGCCGATCCTGTGTGGGTTTGCTTTTTTGTTTTTAGTGACACATGGGTTGAGAAGTTTATTTAAATATCTAGTCTCGCACCTCGTGCAACAGGTGGAAACAATCCTTGAAATGCGCAAAGCCTGTGTACTTTTAACTGATGCTTTGTTTGGCTTGGTGCCAATTGGATGGCAGGAATCTCTGTTGGATATCGACTTCAGCGTGTGCGAAGCACGTATCGAAAAGTAGATTATCCAACTGACAGTGCTTACATGGTGCTTTTGACGGAGTAGAGGAATGGTGGCGGAGGGAGTGGGATGTTCAATTGGTGTGGTGTTTTTATTTTGACGTTTCCATATGTATCATATCATAGTAATTTTTGAATTAAAATTTGAGGGGTGGTAGAGCTTTTCCAAAGACGCAGTCAGTTTAATTTCCACAAACACAAATATAGGCCTGTAGAAGTTACACGAAATCACACAAAGTCTACACACATTCTCATCAAAAATGACAGAAAAAGAGAAAATTAGCAAAATAACGAGTAACGAGCTCGAAACAGCTCAAAGACAGCATGATAAAAGTTGGCAAGGAATAAATTCAAAATCCGTCTTAAATGCAATTGCACTTTGCACACAAAAAATGTGTCAAAACAAAGAACATTTGGTGGTGGTAATTTGTCTGTTTACACTTTTTTGAAGGCACATCCTACATATCTGCTGTTTCATTTTCGACGCAGCTGCCAAAGAAGTAAGTAGCTCAAAGTAGCTCGAAGTCTTTATACGTACGGAAATATATTTCCCGCTGTGACAGTGTTTCGTGCATTTTTTGAGTTCGACAGATTTTTAATATTTGGCTCGGAAAGTTATGCGAATAGACTTAGTGATTGTCAAGAACAATTCTTAGCTTGATATCAGAACTGTTGTTATTACTGGAGTTTAACACAGAGCATTCTAGCCAAAGTCGTTAACTACCTTAAAGTTGTACCCGTTCATTGTGACTGCCAGACCTATATCTCTGCTGCAATTTGACTTAAGGCTAGGTAACAAATGGTGGTGAATAGATAATAGGTATTTAAAGGTATTGGCTCAACAACAGGGGCCCAACGGTATACAATGTTTGTTTTCTTAAATCTATTTCACATATATTGTGTTTGTCTTGTCGCAGGGTGCTCAAGTCCGGGTGTTGATGTTCTTGTGTTTTGAAATGGTTGGTCATCTTGGTATTATCCTCGATGGTGGGTTGTCTCTGTCGATTCGTAGAAGGGCAGGACTGTCCTGTCTGTGTCGCTCGGGAATAACTCTTCGTTAAGCACAGCCAGTACATGAAGGTACCGATGCTCTGGGATGTGTGGCAGGTCCGCAATTCTTCGCGGTAGAGGTTTGGATGATTAGAGGTATTCCTGAGTACTTTCTGGAAAAGTGTGATCTTATATACTTTTCCAGCGGTTTGATTTTGGCTTCTTTGTAGAGTGTTGAACTTCGGATGTTTTTCTTCCGGATTGGATCGTAGTGCAGTCCTGTGCATATCCGCAGGAGTTTTCTTTCAATTACTCCCAGCTTCCTCATGTATGCCTTGGAGACGGTATACCAAATGGGGAATCCGTAGGTTAGCAGTTTAGTACTTCTTCTACTTAGCCCATTTTGCTTCTTCATCAACGGCTAGTCTCGGTGAAATGCAAGTGATGCCTTCCTGAGAACAGCGTTCAGGTGTGGGTTGAATCTAAGTCCCTCGTTGAAGTTGACTCCAAGATACTTTATGTTGTTTGTGGTTGAGAGTGATGATCCGTCAGGCAGATTAATTTTGATGTTGGTCGGACGTGAAAATGTTGAAAAGCAGTGGTCCCAGCTTCGAACCTTGGGCGACATCAGCTCTGATGCTTTTCACTTGTGATTGTCGGTCTTCTATCTGCACTAAAAAGGACCTGGAATGCAGAAAACTAAAAACAATATTAATGAGAGCGTTAGGAAAACTTAGCTGTTTTAATTTGTGGACAAGTCCTTGAATCCAAACTGAGTCGAATGCCTTCTCCACGTCTAGGAAGCATGCGACTGTAACCTGATGGTTATTGAGAGCCATTGTGACATCATGGTGAAACGGGTGTAATGTGGAGTGTTTTTCGCGGAATCCAAATTGATTGTCCGGTATAATGTTGAGTTGGCTGCATACATATTTTACTCGACGCAGAATCAGCTCTTCCAGGATTTTGATCACACTACATAGGAGCGATATTGGCCTGTATCCAATAACGTTGCTACGGTCGCCTTTCTTTGGTATTGCTATTATCTTAGCAGTCTTCCATTTTCCTGGAAACTAGCAGTGCAGTGTTGATGCAGTTATTCATCATTATAGTGAGCAGGATCATAATGACATGTGGCAATTTCTTTAGGACGAAATTTTAAATGTTGTCCGGTCCGGTTGATTTCTTGGAGTGACTGCCATAAATTATTTCAGGCCGTTGAAAAGCTGCTTTCTTCCTGGGGGTCATCTGCTGGATTAGTTTCGCTGAATGAGGTGCTTGCGGGCCTCAGTTCAGCGATACATCTGACCGTGGCATCAACTTCTGCGAGAAATATTGGGTCGTCGGGAGGTGACGGTTTGAAGTTTCCTTCGAAGTAGTCCGCCAATGCTTCTGCCTTTTCGTCTGCTGAGGTGGCGGTTCCTGAATTTGTGTTGAGAACGTCCGGCATTTTTGGGCCTTTACCAATAATTCTGTTGATTTTTTTTTAAGGTATCGGGGCCAGTCTGATGTCTTGCAGCCGCTTTTGCAGTTGAACATCGTTGAAGTGCTTTACTGTGTTCCTGAACATGAGGTTGGTGCAGTTTTGTTCGCTTGGCACTGCCTGATAATCGCTGTTGACCGTATTCCATTCCCGGTTGCGAATTCTTTGTAGTCGTTTCCTAAGGCGTTGTCTATGGTGGACCTTACCCCCGGAGCTGACTTGTGATTAAATAGCTTTGTACAATTTTTTTCAGTGTATGATGTTGAAAACAACACTCGATAAATAGAGCGTCACACTATTTAAAATCTTTTCTGTCATCAAAAGGAGAAGTTCTTACCAAACTTTTTGAAGTAGCGAGAATTCCTTAACATTAAATTGAAATTGAAAACTCGCATCTGTGAAATAAGTGGAGTAACTTTCCAGTGGGCTAATTCTAGTACCAGCCGAAGCAACCGGAATTAAGCTAGAAATTTCTCGTTAGGGTGGTGGCGGAACGGATAAGAAAAGCAGATTTGAGAACAGGGTTTCTGTTTCGAATTAATTTCCAATGGATATTTAATTGCTATAAAGATACTCCGAAAAAGTTGTAATAGCCGCCACATGAACAATGGAGAATATGCGAAAAGCTTTCGACGTTATAAAAAGTAATGAAACGCGTTATCTTAAAGCAAGTAAAATATTTAACGTTCCAAAAACTACACTTTTGAATGGTTTTCAAGTTGTTCGAGCTAGAAAAGAGATTACTTTTGATCACTTGCTTATGAGATGAACGAAACAAATAACTTGTCGAATTCCCTTGACAAAGAGAATAGAATGGCTGGATAAGAATGGCCTTACCATTTTCAAAAAAGGCATTCTGAAATTGTTCTTAGAAACCCGGAACGGACACCTTAAGCCCGAGTAAAAGCTGTTCATACGCGATTTGTTTCAGCTTACTTTGAGCTTCTAACAGAAATTTTTTACGCCTCCTA
Organism: Cheilosia urbana; assembly: GCA_946477585.1. Classification (NCBI taxonomy): domain Eukaryota; kingdom Metazoa; phylum Arthropoda; class Insecta; order Diptera; family Syrphidae; genus Cheilosia; species Cheilosia urbana. The sequence goes on along the minus strand of OX297853.1, from coordinate 18,312,135 downwards.
TTTGTCGGTCCAATCCATTGCAAGATGCAGCTCTCTTTCGTAGCGTTGACATCGCAATCTACAACCTTCATTATTCCCGTCAGTATAATATGCTTACTCGTGGCCTAAGGGATCTATGGACGCGTTGCATCATTGCCCTTAATTAATTTTTGTAAGACAATACTCATTCAATGAAATCAATCTTATTCCTGGCTGTTTTTTTGTTACAGCATTTGTTTTCTTTCGTAAAGGCTTTTGAGGTGAGGAACTTAAATTTTAAAATCGTTCAGTAGTTAAACTGACACACGACATCGACGAATCGGGCAGAACGTCACGATAGACAGCTATAACTTTGAGGTAGTTAGGGACTTTGTCTACCTCGGCTCCGCTATAAACTCTGATAACGACATCACATCAGAAATCAAACGAAGAATCACACTTGCCAACCGCTGTTTCTTTGGCCTAAGACGGCAACTGATAAGTAAGGCCTTGTCGAGAAATACTAAGGAAACTCTGTATAAGACCCTCATCATCCCAGTCCTGCTTTATGGTGCAGAAGCATGGGCGCTATCAAAGGCGGATGAAGATCTCCTTGGTCGTTTCGAACGCAAAATTCTTCGAGTGATTTTTGGTCCCGTTTGCGTTGACGGGTTTTGGAGGAGAAGATTTAACAGCGAACTCTACGAGCTGTACAGCGACATCGACCTAGTCAGAAAAGTACGCATCAGTCGTCTAAGATGGCTGGGACATGTAGAGCGAATGGACACCAACGCTCCGGCCCGAAGAGTCTTCGATTCTAACCCGGAGGGACAACGCAGTAGAGGAAGACCTCGCCTTAGGTGGCGCGCGCAAGTGGAAGGGGACCTCAACCAACTTGGAGTGCGCAACTGGAGGCAGTTAGCCAAAGATCGCGCTAACTGGAGAGGCGTATTGGTTGAGGCCCAGGTCCACCCCGGACTGTAGCGCCACCTAAGTAAGTAAGTAAGTAGTTAAACTGCACCTTCTCTTTTTGTTAAAGAAAGTGCTGTCACTTTCAAATTATCATTGAAAAAGAAATGAGTGTCATCAGTGCATGTCCGATTTGGTAAAATATGTTTAGTATAAAATGGTGGACGACGATTCGCCAAAGCACACGCGGAAGAACACAAAGTTAATATCTGGAGTGCTTCTGGTTGTAAAAATATATAATTGTAGTAGAACATTTTCGACATTTATTTTCATACTTTTTTTCAAATACTCAAACTCCTGCAGCCTGTACGACGATAAATACAGCTTTTCGGACTGTCAAAAAATGTCACCATGAGCTTTGCAAATGGACGTCAGATGATCTGTTCGATAATCGTGCTTCTTTGTGTTACACTCTTTCGTTTAATTTTCTGACAAAATTTAACAATGTTTGCCATGTATGTGCATTTATCCAGAACAATGTATTCGCCCAGTCGTTCGCTGGGAAATTTGCACGCAAGTGTCTGACTGTTAACGCTTTTGATATGGAATCCACTTTTACGTCGTGTGTTCTTTAAAACTTATTTACGCGTAATTGCGGTAGTTGTGGACATGCAAATTTATAATTTTTATTTTCTGGTAAGGAAAACTGGGAGATTCCCTGTCTCACTTTTCCACTAGTCCGATCACAGTGATGAGAAGCAACTTTCGCAAACCTGTGTTTGGAGGTTAGAACATTGCAAATGTTTGTTGGCTTCTTTGAATCTAGAGACAGCTGACTAGAGATCGTGCTGGCTGGAGATGGAGACGGTTGTTGGCTGAGAGCCCCAGGTCCACCCCGGACTGTAGTGCCACCTTAAGTTAATTGTGATATCAGTTGCTTCTATAACTTGACAACTTGTTCATGAGAGTGTCCTGATAACACTGCATACGGATGCAGCAATTTCCCTGGTGACTTTTGATCATCATCGACCCACGTAACTCCAATTCATACAAACTCATGTATGACGCATGTGCATTCACTTTTGCCTGCAATTCAGCCATCACACATGCAGTCACCACGAGGCCTTTTATCGCACTCGTTTGCATTGGTTTCATAAAGATCTCCAAGTCATATTTCTGTGCCACTTTCTCTATTCATCCAAATCAAAGTCAAAGCGCACAACTTTCAAGCTCATTGGCCTGGGAAAAAGGAAAACAGTATAGCGCTCCATCTCCGAACCATATCGACTAGCGCGCATCTCCATACACCCATCCCGGTCTCCGACGAGGCGACGGTTTTTATTCGCAGCCAAACATCACAGCATAAATCAAAGCACCAGCGTATTAAATCATCTTGCATATTTTTTTGTGCACTGAAGCCATCACCATCAGCATCATCTGGGATCATGGATGGAGCCAGGCATTGTCTAAGCTCGACCGTATTTTTTATTTGTTATTTGTACGCCTACGCCAGAACAAGCACACGGCAAGCTCTGGCGCACATTTAGGCCATCACCGTACAGACGAGCAGGATTGGTTCCTCTTGTCTAATACCTCGTGTCGTTGCTGGCTGCTGCTGTATAGCTACTCTTGTTGTGGCACAGTCGCTGCGCCTAGACTGGGTATATATTGCGAGTGTTTTTTCATGGTCTTCTCACCTCCGTGCGAAAACAGCGCGACGCCTCTGCCGCCGCACCACCACCATACCCCGACCACAAAGATGAGCTGTGCAGGCTGCGCTTCGGTTCGCGTTCCGATTAAACCGAAAAAAAATGGTATCTTGTCGAGATCATCTTGGAAATCTATGGCCCGGTGTTGTGTCGCCTCCTTGGGAGGACACAAGGCGAACAAATCTCAGTAAGAGCGCGCTGTGTTAAGTTAACAATAGTTGAGCGTTTGGACGCCAGGGAACAACAGACACAGCGACGTGGTGTGTGCGCGCTCTTGTTTGTATATTCACGGGAGCTGGAAAACGTCAAAAGAATCTAATAGCAGCCCGGAACATTGTTGGACTGGGCCGAGACTTGAGAGCAGCACACAGAACAGAACGTCTGTATATAATTTGTCTTTGATACGAGTAGCACATTCATTTTGTAGCAACAGCAGGAGTAGCAGAAATAGCTGGAGCAGCTGTGAGGAGCTTTTTTTTATGCTGCCCTTGGTGGTGGAGTGTCGTGGCTTTTGTCTATGGTGGCAATGATGATGATGATGACGACACGGTAATGGTATGGCGGCCTAGACAGGGTCCCTTGTGTTTTGTGTATAAATGCTCGCGTATTGTTGTGATGGCGCGGAGACTATGGCGGCTGTGTTGTTTTGGTGGCTGCCAGCTATTTAGCTCTTAACAATGCCAATGGCGCCTCTTACACTGCTTACAAAAGAAATGAAATCCACAAACTACAAATCACTTTGATGCCAGGACGCTATTTTGTTGGTTGGGGCTGTTAATTCTGGATTCCTCGAGATAAATTGCTCCCAGTTTCTCAGAATTTCCGTTTTTTTTTTTTTTTTTTTTTTATTATTTGTTTGTTTGTTTTTCTGGTGGAGTTTATTGTGTGGAGAGGTCCTTGCAAATATGATTTGGCTTCCAATGTTTATAATAATCTTCATACAAAGTTTAAGATTTTCTTACTAACAGTGAGTGAACGATTTTGGAAGCAATTAGTATTGAACAGGGGTAAATCATTTCCCTGGAGAAATAGAAGTGCAACTGAAGGTTTGACAGCTAAAACTGTATATCCCATTCAGTTAGTTAGTTTCAGGTACCTGTACCTAATCCATTTTAAGTGCAGCTTCTTTTTTCGTTTTATGTCCTGTTTCGCTGTCGTTTCTTTAGTTTCTTTACAAGTTCTCTACAATTCTTTTCAGTTGCCAGTGTTCCCCATCAACAGTATTGGATTGAAAATTACATGAGTAGGTACAACCTTGACGGAGCATCGCAGAGCAGTTCATCTGTATTTAAATAAAAATCGACAAGGAAGGGATAATAACACAGGACGCAGCACACACACATAGATGTGGTTCTGTTTCTTTCAAATTGGTAAAATGGAACTTCTTAGGGCTAAAACTGGGATGAAACGAAAAAGCGACAGAAAAGAAAAAGAGGCAGAAATCAGAAGGTGGTATTGCCCGTGGGGAATCCAGCTCGTTAGGAATCTATTGCTTGTTGGACAGCAATTCCAAACTCCTTACTTACTTAAGGTGGCCCTACAGTCCGGGGTGGACCTGGGCCTCAACCAATACGCCTCTCCAGTTAGCGCGATCTTTGGCTAACTGCCTCCAGTTTTGCACACCAAGTTGGTTGAGGTCCCCTTCCACTTGAGCGCGCCACCTAAGGCGAGGTCTTCCTCTACTGCGTTGTCCCTCCGGGTTGGAATCGAAGACTCTCCGGGCCGGAGCGTTGGTGTCCATTCGCTCTACATGTCCTAACCATCTTAGACGACTAATGCGTACTTTTCTGACCAGGTCGATGTCGCTGTACAGCTCGTAGAGTTCGCTGTTAAATCTTCTCCTCCAAATCCCGTCAACGCAAACGGAACCAAAAATCACTCGAAGAATTTTGCGTTCGAAGCGACCAAGAAGATCCTCATCCGTTTTTGCTAGGGTCCATGCTTCTGCGCCATAGAGCAGGACAGGGATGATGAGAGTCTTATATAGAATCTCCTTAGTGCTTCTTGACAAGGCCTTACTAATCAATTGCCGTCTTAGGCCAAAGAAACAGCGGTTGGCAAGTGTGATTCTTCGCTTGATTTCTGATGTGATGTCATTATCAGAGTTTATAGCGGAGCCGAGGTAGACAAAGTCCCTAACTACCTCAAAGTTATAGCTGTCTATCGTGACGTTCTGTCCGATTCTTCGATGTTGTGTGTCCCTTCTTATTGACAGCATTTATTTTGTTTTACCCTCATTCACCACTAAACCCATTTTTGCCGCTTCTGTACTAATACTTGCAAACGCACCAGTGACAGCTCGCTTCCAAACTCCGTTGAAACGAAAAAGCGACAGAGTTCGATGGGACAAACTCTGTTGAAACAAAAAAGAGACAAGAAAGAGGAGGTGCTAGCGCCCGTGGCAGCGTTGTGAGGCAGCTGATTCGGAATTTATGGCTCGTTGTACAGCAAACAACAATAGGGCTGTTTTTTTGAGCTTCGATCTCAGCAAAGCAAAGTAAAGTAGGATTTTCAGCTCTTAATTACAACAACTACGCTCTACTTGACACTTTGAGGAATCACAGTAGTTGTAATTGCGTGCTGAAAATCCTACTTTACTTTACTTTGCTTTGCTGAGAGCGAAGCTCAAAAAAACACGCCTAATGTCAATCTGCGATGAAACGAAAAAGCGACAGGTCATTGGACAGTATGTAGTTCCAAACTCCCAAAAAAAACAAAAACAAAATTACTTTAGGCGTAGATGTTATAAATATACCGACTGATTTCTCGGTGTAACGAAAAAGCGACAAGAAATGTGATGGGCGTCTTAACACAGCCTGAGCCGAAAGAAAAAAAACATAGCTAATGTTAGTGGTGAGGGTAGCATACTAACTACGATAAGCCATAAGCGGTTAAGGCGACGTTTTCCATCTCATGTCCACAATATGGACCGGGGTATTGACACATGGATTCTTGGCTGACTTTAAAAGGCAAGTTTTCGAGTTTAAAGACGTATAATAAGTCCAACTCAAAGGTCTTTCTTGTAAACAACCTAAAATTGAATTCACTTTAAATGCTTAAATAACTACTAAAGGTACGAATGATCTGTCTCATTCAACGGCGCGATCAAATCTAAAATCTTCTCCCTACCGAGTAGTCTGCTCTCTGCCCGGCCCCTTGCTGTTCTGCCGTCTCTAACGTCGTCTCTGTCATTCATTACACGAGTTAAGTTTTTAAATTCCTCCTCGTGGAATTACCTATATTTGTCGGAGAGTAACAAAGCAATAGTGTCATTCCTTGTGCTTCGTTTGTATAGCATCCCATAAAATGATCTTGACTGTAAGCAGAGACTTTCCCAAAGACACTGTCGCGCAGACTTTAACTTCCAATGGTCCTACCAAAAATTGTTCTCAAATAAGAAGAACCCATTCCAATATTGAAAATCATTACAGAAAAAAAAATGCATATATCCTTTTATACATATTTTGCGCATTCTTCCCCATCGAGCTCGCATAATCCACCCCCATAAATGCGCAAATTGCTCGCTTGCAAACTATCTGTGTATGGTTTCTCCATATATATTTGCATTTTGTATTATTGTGCGTTTCTTGCCGATTCTTCTTGCAGCTTTCGCCGCAACGTCAACCATACCACAAGAAACATGTACCGCCTGGTACTCTCATATGAACTCGCCGGCGAACGAAATCTTCCACTCGAAGCGAATGAAATGCGAAGTGACGGGTTCACTAGGGACTAGCATTTCAATCGAAGTCCTTATTTATAATGTTGCCATATACCCTCTTCACACCGAGCCGAAAGCCTGGCTCTCGCGAAAGTAATCGAAAACTTGATCGAAAACAGAGGTTTTCCCATATGTCAGTTTTCAGAACGAGTCATTTTAAGTCATTTTCCACGAAATCCACTTCCGATCGTTGGGTTGTTGAAAAAAAAACACACATTTTGGTATTCAGCAAATTCAGCAGAACAGCTGACCAAACAAATGTCACAACCAGGGTTCGGATAAATCAAAATTGAATATATTTACATATTTTCGTTTCTTATTGTATTTTTATGCCCATTGCAAATAATCAGTTACTGGAAGCATTGTTTATTGATTCTGCAATCTATTACAATATATTTTAAAAGAAAATTTGCATGCCATCTCGTTTTCACTGCATATTTGCCTTGCATGAATTGATACTGAAGTTGAAGTCAGGTCTCAAGTGTGTCTTTCTCTTTCTCTGTTTCTAAATTTATTGTTGTTGTTGCTGTTTTTAAAAAAAAAAAAATATTTTAGAACTTAATTTTTATCACATTTTTTCTAAATTCAAAATCTACTGCAAAAAAAAGTGAATCTACTGCACTTTTTTTTAAGATCTACTGCAAAACTGAAGTCCGAACCCTGGTCACAACTCACAACTTAAAATTATTTTCCATCACACTTCATTGATGGGCTAATATTATTTTTAAATGCTCTGAATTCATTTTATTTGTTAATTAATGCCATCGAAATTTGTAACCAAAATTGTTTACACAGAAGTTTCACGACAAGTGGCTCACAGCTGATTGAAACGTCAAACGAAAATTAGTTGCTGTTCACTGTAAATGCATCTTCGAGTTTTCGGGGCGGTGTGAATAGGTTACATTCATTTTATGGGATGCATTTACAACATTCCATGTTCCTAACAGCTAACACGGAAGATTAAAGGGACGCCTTATACTCAATAGCCGTCTGACTGAAAGGGACAGCACTACCTAACACGCAAAATACGTGACACTTATTTTAGTCGGCGCAGTGGCCTAGTGGTTAGTGTGTTGGACTACTAAGTGAGGGGTCGAGGTTCAAATCCCGCAAAAACTCAAATTCCAACTTGGGGTTTTTTCCACTGCGTCGCCTCTCGCGAACGTCTGCTAAACATCCGAGAGTATAAAACCGCATTTACACTATCACGCACGCGCATTTTTGCACGAGACGGGACAGAGAGATCCGTTTGTCCGCAGTCAATGCTATTAAAGGCGAAGGAATGAGATCACAAATCAGACGCCTAAGGTGTCATGGATGCTCTACCCATAATTATAGATACGTAAAGCGGAAGTTCCGGCAACCAACATTTCTGCAATCACATGAAAACATTTCTATTTCCGATTTAATATATGTGAAATGAGAGTGTTAATTAGTTTCAGTAAATTAAACCAACAATTCATAAATCATTTATACGAAATAAATAAATAATTGTACGTTCATCCCTTCCGGAAGCCATTTTGCTTTATAGGAAAACGAAAATTCGTAAGCCATCGCTATAAAAATATCAACATGCATAGCTTTCCCATAATTCCTATCACGCAAACAAGATGGCCGACCAAAAAACGTATCACGTTTTTTTGCGTGTTAGGTAATGCTGTCCCTCTCAGTCAGACGGCTGTTTAGTATTGGGCATCCCTTTAATTTTCCGTGATAGGAATGTGTGACCGTGTAAATGCCCCATAACTGTCTTTCTCAATTAGCCGTTTGGAGTCGGCATAAAATTGTAGATCCCTTCCATTCGTTCCAAAAATGAAAAACTCACATAAAACGAATGCTTGTGAGAAGTTGGCGTGGGTCCCTCCGGACCTATTGCGCCAACTATTTTTTTTTTTTTTTATCTTGTTTACGTGGTATGAATTATGGGAAAGCCAGTATGTTGATATTTTTATAGCAATTTTACTAAGGTTTAATATATACTGGGATTACTCAGAAAAATAAAGATTTTTATTTCGGGTTCTCTTACTCGTGTCTTTTACATTTGACAAAACAAAATGAAGAGAACGAGTGACAGTTCTACTTCCTCCTCCTACATTACTTTTTAGTGATGCCAAGTCACTGTTACAATTTGGTTATTAGGATCGTTTTCGTACTAAAATGGCTTCCGGAAGTGATGAACGGACAATTACTTTTTTAATTCGTATAATTGATTTATTAATAAATTGCTGGTTTAATTTAATGACACTAATTACCACTCTCGTTTGACATGTTTTAAATCAGAAATGGAAACATTTTCAAGTGGAAAAAAAGCAATAATGTTGGTCGCCGAATCTTGTGTTTATTTCCGTATTACATAGGTATTTTAATTTATGAGCAGATCATCCATGATACTTTTAGGCTCTTTGTGAGCGCAAAAATGCGTGTGCGTGATGTGACTTGACTTTATACGGGAAACACGTTCATACTGTTACATCTGGGAACACCGGACTTTCTCTGAGATTGGGAAATCTGGCAGCACCCGACTTTACTATAGTGCAATAATATTATTATAGTCTCTAAAAGGCTTTCTCAATTCCCCTCTTTTAACCAAATAGCATATACCTATCTCTATAGATAAGTTTGGAGTTCACACCTTATAATTGTATGCACTGCACATCCTTAGGTCATTCATAACCCATAACCCCAACATGTTTTGTTCTCTGTAGCTACATACAACAGGTAAGAGAGAAGAGGATTATATTTTGACCAACAGTAGCGCACAATGTTAACGGTGGCATAAGCCACTACTACAACACCACTTCGGACATGGTATCATTGAATTCAGGGTATCATGTGTCGCCAACGGCGGGCTCTCCGTCTCCATACAAATATTGCCCGTTTGGATGCGCGGATTATTTTAGGTGCCGTGTTTTCGGCACAGCCGTGATTTATTGTAGTCCCAATCGTTTTGTGTTATATGCAGTCTTACGTGTTCCATGGCGGGGTATTTTTGACCCTTTTTTGGCGCACTTTGTTCGCGTGGTTTAGCTTACACTATCCGCAAAAGGTCAGAAACCCTTCCTTGTTGTTTTTTTTGCAATCTCTGTATTCCTTTTTTGCGTTATTTGCAACCAGAAGCAAGGACATTCGCCGGGCCCCCATGACATCGTAAATTATTATTCCGATCGAAATGAAGACATGCTGAGGCGTCGTAAATAAAAACCATTCATATAGTATTTCGTGCCGAGTTAGTCAATGTGGGGATTATTTATCATTTCGTACCGCTTGGGTCAGTGCGCGGCGATGACAGCCAACCCATGCCTTATGTCTGATATGGGTGATCTGTTTGTCTGGGGCATATTCAACGTGTGTGCAATGTGCATATAGTGCTGCGCGGCCATCGGTAGCTGCTGCGCAGACAATTATAAATCAATCAATCACTTTTTATAGATACCTTAAGACGTCCGTCATCCGCGGATTTGCCAGACAACCATCTGTCATTCATCGTCATTGGATGCTCGAGGTGCAGAGTGTTTGAGGGAATGGCCTCACGGCCAGAGCCTGACATACCTACCTACTGTTTATGAGGTGTGCTGCATATGAAGTGCGTTTTTGCATTTGCACTGGATGATGATTAATGACCCGCAAGTTGTTTAAATGCTTGCCAACAGGTGCACACGGAATCGGTCTGAAGAATTTCATTCGAAGTTTGAACAATGCGGGTGGATTTGTTGTTGTTGCGAGGTGTGACGTTTTGACATGATATCGACAAAATGATGGGTGAGGTAAATAAACTTTCTGGTTGATTTATTGAAAAGATAATTGAACATTAAGTAGGTACCTATATCGAACAAACCTAAGAAAGGATCACGGTGCTGGAGGGCGACGAAGATCAAAATCTCCGGCAAAATGAACTATTCAAGTTAGAAAACGGTTACCAAAACCAACGCAAATCTAAACGAAGCGAAGCTAGTATATAGCAGTTTTCAAGCTAAGTGCAACAAGTCTGCGAACTGCGACTCTTCTTCGGTTTCAAAACTGCCTGTGATGACTCAAGCTAATGTGGTAAATCAGGCACTTAGTGAATCAGGAACTTAGTGAATCAGACACTTAGGAATTGTGGTGAATCGGGCACCTGGTAACACTCTGTTTCCCTCCAAGTTCCACTTCCAATTGGAGACTGGAAATGTATAGTTAGTTAATTCTAGAACCATCTGGAGAAGATGTGGAGTATACATCTGGAATCTATCTACTTCTAGAATATTCGCCGATAGGTGGCAGCGCGGATATAAAAGGGGCGCGTTGACAACAGAGAGGACAGTTGATTTTTAGGCCGCGATTGTTAAGTTCGAGAGAGTAATCGGTTGTAAAGTAAATAAAGCGATTGGATTGAAACGTTTAAGAATTGATTAAAGTGATATTGTTTTGAGAGATAGATAAGTGTAAAGTAATAAAGTGAATAAAGCGATTGGATTGATATTGTTTTGGTACTATATAAGTGATTGAGTAGAAAGTGTAAATAAAGTGATTTTATTGGAACAGTTGAACAGAATAGTGTTTTATCTTTTCGAATCCCAGCCTGAATGTAACACTAAAGATAACCAAAAAAGCTAATGTGGTTTTCCATTGGGACAAAAAATCAATCTTTTTTTTGATCTAAATCACTTTTCGCGTTCCATTGGGACGAAAAATCAATCTTTTTTCGATTCGGATCACTTTTCGCAGATCTCGATATTTTTTCAGATTTACGCATACCAATATAATTTGCACAGCTGCTTAACGTCAGTTTAAGAAGTTTCATTTCGAGGCAAATGCGCAAAGTTTCGTGAAAACCAAAATAACAAAATACATAAATAGCTATGGATACGATTTCGGAGGAATTATTATCTTCATTATCTCCCTCGTCATCTGAATTATACTTCATTTGTATCTACAACAAGGAAAACATTTTTGAGGTCGATATCCATTTGCGATTTTGCCAGAAACGAATGCAATTTGAACAGCTGATATTGTTGTCAATTAACGCACTAATTCATTTACAAAAGCAGATCAATTTCGTTGCGCGTTCCATGAGCACCGTAAAATCTGAGATCTGAGAAAGATTTGTGGTGGTCCCAATGGAAAACCACTTTAGATTGCACGTGTCATTTTTCGTAGTTAATTTTGACATTTCGACGCCATTATGGCGTATACACTTGTTCCAAATGTGTCACTACGTCGTGTGATCGCCTGTCAAGCGTTAAGTCACGCGGGCTGTCGCAGCGTATTCTTACGAGAGACACGCGATGAAAATAGAAAGACCGAATTTTTGTGACGTCAGCATGTCAAAATTTGCCACGAAAAATGAAACGTGTAATCTTAGCTTAAGGAGAGTTATTTCTTTGAAAAAGGTTCCCTGGTTCTTTCGTGGTAGATCTAATGTTAATAAAGATTTCAAGAGATATTCGAATCAGACCACCATTGTCGCGTCTCTTTTCATCAATCTACCACTATAAACCTTACCCAGAGAGACTTTCTGGATTTCTCCAGAGTTCTTCCCTGGGCTCAATTCCAACGCTAGCATCTGTTTATGGGAGATCTGTTTCATCGACTGGGTCTCGACCCAATGATCTCCCAAGATCCTCATTCTTTTGCCAGCTAACGCCGGACATTGACACAGTACCTATATGTGCCTCTCTATCATCCTCTCTAAGGCCCATCTTCCTTAAGTGACACCCGAAATTACCATGCCCTGTTGACAAAGCCACCACCCATTTCAATGTTCCTCGACTCATGCTTAGAACCCTTCTTTGAGTGGAGCAGGTCGGCCACTTAATTGCCATTTTATAGCCTGTCTACACTGTTCCACGGTTGACCACCTTCTCAGGTGTTCCGCCGTGATCCATTTGTGAATGAGCTGTTCTACCATTCCTTTGCCAATTGAAGAGAATGGTTCTGGTCCCAGCAACTTTTCAGTTGACCCCTGTTTTGCAAGGGAGTCCGCCTTTTCGTTGCCTTCGATCCCTATGTGTCCTCGTACCCAAGTCAGTGTTACTTCATTTTTAGATTAACACTTATTGAGCTTAAGTACACATTCCAATGCCAATGATGTTGTGATGTTTGTTTGTTCCATGCATCTGATCACCGCCTGATTGTCCAGTGCTATAAGGATATTTCTTCCCTCCACCTGACTCTCAAGCAAGTATTCCAGCGCATGCAGCAATGCAATCATCTCAGCCTGGTATATGGAAGTGTGTTTTCCGAGACGGGCTAGTTCCAGCTTCCAGGGATCGAACGCCACGGTAGGCGACGCGACTGTCTCGGACTATCGTGTGACGTCTGTAACGATTTATATTAACTTGGCAGTTTTGGGCGAAGCTTACAAGCCGAAAAAAGAAGTTACAGGCATTCAAAAATCTATTAACTAGGTATCTTCCATTTTGCACAACCGTAAATAAAATAGAAATTTGTGGAAAATGGTTTTTGTTAGATTAGTGCACACCTAAAAGTATGCTTTTTTATTTTATTTATTTTTTCCACCACAATCATGTCTAGGAATTGTGGGTGAGTCGTGAGTGGGATATTCCCCCCTCCTAATTAGAAAATAAAAATAACTGGAATTAGAGCAAAGTTTCGCAGTAGAAGGGACCTTCACCAGGTGCAGGGAAATAACTTCGCGGGTAATAACTATCCCATGGAAAATAACTTCACCTTGAGTTGGATACCTACGATTTCACTTTTTTACATAAAATAACAATCGTGTGAAAACAACGGACATTTTCGAACATTATTTAACATATTTTTTGTTAAATTTTTGATAGCTAGGTTCCGATGTCCGATACCCACCACCTATTTATCGATTTTAAGTCTAAAAAAAAAATAGTTGGCGCAACAGGTCCGGTGGGACCCTAAACCTACCTTTTGTGTGTGAGTTTTTCATTTTTAGAACGAAACAATTCTATGCCGAATCCAAACGGCTAATTGAGAAGCTCTTTCAAGATATGTAGTTATACTCTCGGATGTTTGTCAGACGATCGCGAGAGGTGGCGCAGTGGAAAAAAAAAACCAAAGTTGGAATTTGGGTTTTGGCGGGATTCGAACCTTGACCCCTCGCTTAGTAGTCCAACACACTAAGCCACTGCGCCTGCAGATACCACACTTGGGCCGATTAAAAATAACTGTCACCAAAGCAACGCAATAGTGAGTCATCCTGCACCTAGTTAACCGATCAAGTTCCAGATACTTGCCCTAGAGAACAGATTGCAAAGCTTAAAAATGAAGGAACAAGACACCAAAGGAAGACGAACAGAATGGAAGGGAAAATGACCACCACCTAGCTACGAGAGAAAGCTGGGGGTCGGATTATGTAAGGCGAAACGTTCAAACGTGTTCGTGTGCACGAAGAAATTTGCTTGTAACATAGGGCAAATCATTCGTGCGCACGAAAACGTTCGATCGTTTCGCCTTACAGGATCTGACCCGCCGTATTGCTAGAAAGAGGACACGAAAACAATGAAATACGAAACATCAAAAGTCCTACTAAACAAAAGTCAAATAAACAGGCCAAACTCCAAAATCAGTCGTTAAGGGCGATTTAGATACACGGCCTAGCCCTTAAGTTACATACTTCACAAACGAATGAGAACAGAGAAACTAGGCCGATGGTCATTTATAGAGACATATTTCGCACATTCGTTTTAACCAACAAAACCCACAAAATCGAATTTCATCCCCACTGTTATTGTTGTGCATCATCGTCAACCTTCCGCCGAATGTGCTCAATGCTTGCACTTGTGATATTGGTATACTGTCTATCAGCTCAAGCAGGCAAAACTCCAAGAAACTGTGTAACCTGTTGACGAGGAGCATATCACATACAGTACTGTGAAACCTCGCTTATTTTGTTTGCTCATATGAAATTTGGAGGATAAAATTGGCTTGTTGCCTTGTTCGACCTAAACTTTAAATCAATCAAAAATAATACACGTATCAAATTTTTTTGGTATCACAATGGACAATTGTATCACCAATTTTATTCTATTCTAAAGAATACACTTTCAATTAGCTAATTTTCTATCACCTAGCGTCTTCCTGAACCACTCATTCAAGTACTCCTCCTGTGCACAATTGTCCATTAGCGCCTTGAAGTCATTTATCACATCATCTGTAGACTCCTTCATAAGAATTCTAAAGATTTCCTTCTTGATAAGGCCTATCAACGCCTTATCTCTCTGCTCCCGCTGCTTAACAATATTCTCTAGGCTAAACAAATGATCGTCCTCGACGCCGGGGAAAAGTTCTCTCATAGCATCAGCCAATTTAAACAAATACTCTCGATTCGACCCACTAGGTCCTGCTGACGTATATATCTGCGTGGCAATTGGCTGTAAATTATTTTCATCTCCTCCAGCAAAAGACACGTTATCATTCGTGGCAATGTACATGATGATGTCAAACGAGCTTTCCGTACCGAACTCAGTAAATTTCAGCGTACACCGCTGATAACCGTTCTTCTCTCGATAATCCAAATGGGCAATTACCTCGTCTTTTTGGTGTTTAGCTATCCGATAGGCAACGCCATAGACTCGTCCCCTGTTGTCACTTGAAGGTACTAAGGTGACTACTCTACCCGGCTTTTCAGGTGTTCCCCGATGGTCAATGCTGAGCTGGAAAAATCGCCGCTGATAGCCCTCAATGTAGCCTTGCTTCTTGGCTATGTAGGGGAAATCTGCTTTCCAAACAAGGGAGCCGTAGCCAAAAATCCAGAGGTCCTCATCAGTGCATGGAATCGATGATGATTCAGTGGCTCCAGCACGGCGGTTGGTGCAGATAACTTCCTCACAATAATGAGTAAATAGCGATTGGAAATGTTCAAGGAATAGGGTATCGACGAGTGTATCAACTTGAACCAGGCATGGTTTAGTCAAGTCGACACTGGGAAGTAAAATATCGCGCACTTTTTTCCAATTATCACAGTTTGGCTTGAGTATTCCATCCTTTCCTCCAGATGACATGGTTTGGGATTCTTCTCCTCCGTTTTGTTTTGTTGCCAGCGTGACAGAAAACAAACAGCTGATAGAAGTGAAATGACAGCGAAAATACCACCAGCCTAAAAGTATGACCGAACTTTTCTCAATCGCGTGGAAGATTGCTTTTCTACTTGGGAACGGTGGTAGATTTCAGATATGTCAGAGAGGTTGATTTAGAAGCGCAAATAGATTTGAACAAGACGTTTGAAAAGGAAAAACCTTAATAAATAATGTAGGTAACTCATTTGTAAAATCTTGTTGCGACGTATGATTGCTGAAGAAATGACTATTCGATTTGCAAAATATGTTTTTATTTATCAGTTTTAATTGTGAGCATTTTAATAGGTATATTTCGCAAATGTTGTCAGAAACGACTGCGAGGATGTCTTGTTTACTTGTTTTTCCTTATCGACTCTGAGCCTACTTAAATTAACTCCTTGCCTTAGAAGGCGCTGCGTCAGTTAAAGTGGTGTTTTGTCCTAGAAGTTTGAAACTTCCAAAATGTCTACCAAGAAAGATTTAGACCCTCCAAAAATCGTGTTGATGTCGATGAAAATGTGGAGTTTCTGGACTTGAAAATCGTTTGTTTTTTTCTATTATGTAATTCAGATCGAAAACCACACGAGATAAGTGTATCACAGGACAGTTTAAGACATTCTCTCAGTACATTATTGATTGATGAACAGATTAACCAATTAAAGTGCTGTTGAACTTGACAACTGGTGGAGTTTACGTTAAATGTTTCTATTGAAAAGAAGGGCATTGCATTGGGTGAATCTTTTTATTTGTAAATTATGTATGTATAAAGGATTATTCACATGAGAGCGAATTGCGAACATTCGTAGTTTCTGACACTTCATTCACATGAAAACTTGTTTTGGTCGCGTATTAGTTTCATTTTTAAAGGTTAAGTTCGAACGAATTTTTCATTCGTGGGTTTGTGGATCGCTAATGTTTTGTGTGGATTGTGAATAAAGAGTGAGAGTTCGCGGCAAGAATTTTCAATTCGCGGGAAGATTGCTTTAATTGTTAGTTTAGCTGCTTAAATCAATTGAGATTCATGTTTTTTTAGACTAGATGTCAGATTAATTAAATATAGTGGTTTTGTGATAGAACGAATAGCAATTTTCAATTCATATGTTGCGGACTCATGGTGTTTCCTCCTTTAACTGAGATTATTTTGTATTAGTCTGTACCTACCTATCTGTCAAACAGAATTTTTACTCGTAATGTCATTATGTCAATTTATCGATTTATTGTATTTCTGTAAGCCTAATAAGGAGGATACAAATTGTAAGTTCTCTTTCAAGAATATTTCATTTTGTTCTATTTTATTTCCCATTTATAATGTAATTTTCTTAGGAAATAAAAACGCACATAGACGAAAAATTGTGGAGTTTTTATTGCGCCCTCCTTTGCGGAATACGATCAACATCATAAATACAGTTAAATTGATTTGTACGCAATTCGCTCTCATGTGAATATTCCTTAAATATTTAGAAATCAATCGGTGCTCAAATTTCGAGTGATTTAATTTTAATTTGAAAAGTGCCGAAGGCTTTTCATAATCCAATTGCATGAATATCAACAAAAAAGGAACAAAAACGTTTATATGTTCGATTAGAAACACGAAATCCGAAATTTGAGGACGAATCTGATGAAGCAAAATCGAATAGGAACCTACCACACAAAAGTAACGAGTTCAATTTGTGTCTTTATTCGGAGGTATCTCTGAACATTCCCTGTTCATAATACATAAACCTCACACTAATTCCACAGCCCACACCAAATGTCATGTGTCAACTCAGCAAAATTGTAGTTTCCAAAATGTCTACTTTTCCCCAATAAAAATCGACTTCTTGTGTAAGTTTCGTGAAAAAAATACCTTTTTCTAGTGAATTTAAGTGTGAAATTCAAGCAATATAGATTGTATTAAATACATAAAACAACATTAATAAGCAATAAACTATTAGAAACAAAGTGAAACCGATAGAATGTGCGATTTTTAACCACTCCCTTGAAAAACTAGCAAAGGGTAAGTACTTGCCACTGACTTTAAAATTATTGAATTTTATCGTAAATCAGCGCTTAAATTCATAAAAGCGATAGTATAACTATTAGGTAATAGATCTACCTTCTAACCTAAAGATAACTGGGGACAAACTGTACATAAACGGAAAGAAAAGTGGGTCATCCATACAAAAGCTCGGGTTTCTTTATTTTTCAAGATAAAAACATTGTTCAACTGTTGTAAATAGCGGAGATATCATTTTTTGTTTATACTTAATCATTAGTTATGGTTATGCCCTACAGATGCTTGTTTGTCTTGCAAACAATGTGAAAAAATCATAAAAATAATTAACGGTCCTGGAAAGTCATTCAACGATTACAAGGATTTTAATGAATGGAATTTTACAAAAGAAGTCGTCTTCCGCAACCTACAACAAATGGTTCGGCTCTATGGCTAATTGCCAAATATTTGTTTGTGTTTGCCTCTTATTCGTGCGCTGAACAGCGGCTGCCATGCCGATTAGCACAAGCATACTCATAGGGATGACATCAGTGTAGGTGGTGGTTTTGTTTACAAAAATTCATAGAGCATGGCAGGCAACGGCAGACAGCATTCGCTTAGCGGAGTATGCCAATGCCATTGAAGATTTGTGTTTATTTTATTACCTTCGTCGTGTTGAGTTTGTCTGCCCACATTAATTTACGAGGACATATCAATGGAATAACTCACAGTTAACTTAAATGGGTTGATCGGTTATTTTCGGAAAGTTTAGGAGCAGGAGATTTTCGAAGTGAAACTGCAATAAATTCAAGGAAATCAAATTTATAGGCGGTTGTTGACAAAGACAGTATATCTCTCTAGTGTACGATTATAACCAACAGAGTTTCCCACAATATTAACTTTAACATTCCCACTTTGATCGTCTGATCTTTTAAAATAGTTCTGTGATGATCTCTTGGGTCGCTATCGTAGGGCTAAAGCTAACACCTATCTGCTTGCAAGTGCACTCAAGTGTGCAAGTGTGCACTTTTATCATAACCTCTTGTTAATTCAGGAGAAATAATTTCTTTTATGTATGCATTGAAAAGATCTGATATCCGATCTGACCTGAAAGAGCAGATATAATTTTGCTACGATTTTTAGTTTGATTTGTTACCCCCCTACATTTCGCTAATGTCTGACAAATAACGCTTCAACCACTGAGTCGTATAATCCACTCCAGAGACACGACAAAATTACCTTACCAAAAGAACCTATAAATGGAACATCGAGCAATGCAACGACTATTCGATTGTGTACCTCCACCAATGATAATCTACAGGAAACATTAATAAAATATGTAGCTTAAATGAAATAACGTAAATTCAAAGAATATACCAAAAACCAGTCAATTGTTATTGTTATATATTCATGCTCCAGTCCAGTGATAAACCAACTAAACACAAACCAACAAAGTGTCGCGTCATTTTTCATGCGTTTATTTTTGCCCAGTTTTCTGTTGCCAAATGTTTACCATATTAGGTGCGCATTATGCAATGCCAGCGAGGGGTGTGCTGTCAGTAAGAAAACCGGTTAACTTTACATGCCCCTGTAATGGTTTTTTGAAGTTGGCATTGAAAAATACTCCTACAGCTGCACTTAGCATCGTTTGAGATCTGTTTTTATACGGTTGTGTATTTAAATTGATTGATTGGATGTTGTGTCAATTTGGCGATGTTCAGAGTCTTAAGACATCAAAAGTGATACCTTCCAGTAGCCGTCATTGACTATTTGTCCTAATGGAATGGAATTGCTGAAGTTCTAAGTACTGGTAGGTTGATCGGGTGCAAAATATCAACATTGTTATGATCTATCGGGAGTGAGTGGCTGCAAGAGTCTCAGAGGTCTAACTGAGCTCCTAAAAAAGCTTGGAGAAATATTTAACGAGACTTACTTCGACATATTTGGACCTGAGTAAGAATTTTTAATGCAATGTAAGTTAGTGTAACCTGGGTGCTGTCTGCTGGAGAGGTTTTTTTTTTTTGCATTGATTTGAGATTGGTTATATGGCCTGCGGCTCTGTGGAGGCTCTACAAGAAACGCAAGAAACGCAGGCTCTTCGGAACAGCGAAGGAAATTTAGTCACCGAAGCGCAGGGAATAGTAAATGTTCTTAAGCAGCACTTCCAGCAGCTGCTAAATGGGCATCATGTAGAGAGAGTGAGAGGGGAATAACAGAACACACATCCAGTCAATGAAGAACCAGTTCCACCACCCAGTATACAGGAAGTTGGCTTAGCTATAAAAATGCTTAAGAACAACAAGGCCGCAGGCTCTGATGGTTTACCAGCGGAGCTCTTTAAATACGGTGGTGACGTTTTTGTAGGGCGCATGCACCAAATCATCAACCAAGTATGGGTGGAAGAAAGCATGCTCGGTGACTGGTCTATCAGCTTCATATGCCCCATCTACAAAAAGGCGATCCTATGCCTTGCAAGAATCATCGAGGCATATCCCTGCTTAGTGTCGCATACAAGATCCCATCCACCGTACTGTGTGAACGCCTTAAACCCTTCTGCAACACAATAATCGGCACGTATCAGTGTGGTTTCCGGCAGATTGACCATAAACCAAATTTTCACATTGAGGCAAATCCTGGAAAAGATCAATGAATTTCAAGTTGAGACTCGCCACCTTTTTATCGACTTCAAAGTCGCATATGATAGCATTCGTCGTCAGGACAAGCGTCTGTTCACCGCCTAGGACAAAACGTCACTATTGATAGCAACAACTTCGAGGTAGTTAAGGAGTTCATCTACCTCGGAGCAAACATGAAATCCATGAATGACACCCTAGTGGAGATCCCACGGAGAATTACCCTAGGAAACCGCTGCTACTTCGGTTTGGCAAAACAATTGGGTTCAAAGCTCCTAATTCGAATGACGATATTTATGCTTTACAAAACCCTTATCCTGCCAGTTCTGCTTTATGGAGCCGAGTGCTAGGCGATAAGCAGGAAGGGAAAGCTATTACTGGGCTCCTTCGAAAGAAAAATTCTTCGGCAGATTTTTGGTCCTTGTGCGAGGAGGGCGATGTGGATGTAGTCCAAAAAGCCAAAATACGTCGACTACATTGGCTCGGCCACATCGAGCGAATGGACAAAAACGCTTCAGCTAAGAGGATCTTCAAATCCCAGGCACCAGGTTCCAGAAGACAAGGTAGACCGAACCTCCGTTTCAAGGACCAAGCCATCGCGGACGCTAGAGCGCTTGATCTGGATAACTGGAAGCAGCGTGCGCGGGATCGTCTCAGGCAGAGACTCTCGACGGGTCGGGAGCCCGCTAACACTTTGACTGTCAAAGCAATTTTGGAGCTGGAACTATTCCGCCGTCTTTAGCTAATAAGTCAGCCGTTTCGTTACCATCAAAACCGCTGTGGGCTGGGATCCAGTGAAGATCAACAAAACCTAACCTAACCTAGACCTCGTTTTCTCCAATCTACATAAAAGGAGATCTTTTTACTGCGATGGTTTCCTTAACATAGCGTACTGGGTTCGTTCTGTCGTAAATTAATTGGGCCCTGTGCTAGTTTGGGACCTGTAATCTGGCAGTGAATGCGTTTTTTTTTTGTCAAAGTAGGTTCCTGAGTCGTTTGTACAGTAAATAGATACAAGTTTCCAAAATTCTGTCACAATCTCTAATTAGGGAACTAATTTGGCTGTGTGATGGGTGTCCCATCGAGGGCACATTATTTACTTCGGTGGCGCTAAACAGTCCGTGGTCTACAATCAACATCACCTTACACGAGAGCCCAGCGAAGCTCAACAGCTGAATTTGCTTAATCCAGTGAGTAGAGAAATGTAACCAGCAAGAGCAAACACCAGAAGCGGTCACTCAGCGGTGCTCAGCAATTCAACATATTCTATTTCGATATGTGATATTTTGTAAAAAGCACAATTAAGCAGTGCTTTCAAAACGACCGAGGAGATCTTCATCCGCCTTTGAGCGTCCATGTTTCTGCGCCATAGAGTAGGACTGTGACGATGAGGATCTTATACAAAGTCTCCTTAGTATTTCCTGACAAGGCCTTACAAATCAACTGCTTTCTTAGACCGAAGTCACAGAGGTTGGCAAGTGTGATTCTTCGCTTGACTTCTGAGGTGATGTAATTTTCAGAGTTTATAGCAGAACAGAGGTAGAGAAAGTCACGAACTACCTCAAAGTTATAGCTGTCTATCCTGACGTTCTGTCCAATTCGTCGATTTTGTATGTCCCTTCTTGTTGACAGCATATATTTCGTTTTTCCATCATTCATGATGTTGAAGAAGTCACATGACAGCGCGTCACCTTGTCTAAATCCTTTTTTGACATCAAAGGTCTCAGCGAGATTTCCCCGTCGTCATTTTGCACATTTTGACAAATTTGGAAGGAATGCCAAAACTAGGCATGGCTCTGTGTAGCTTGTCTGTACTGTATGCATAAATTCTGGCATTTGTCGACTTGCGGCCTTAAAATCAATAAACAGGTGGTGGGTATCGATTTGGACTTCTTAGGTTTCTTTTTTCATGATCTATAGTGTGAATATATTTGGTCGGTTGTGGACTTTCCGAATTAGCACTAGTAAGCCACCATTTTTTGAATTGATTTAGAGAACCAAGACGTGCTTTGATGTCTTTCCCTCGAGTGTTCGTCTTCTTTCTTGTCACCTTTAGATTTTATGAATAAACTTCCTTTGTTGAAGGCGCTTTGGAAACAACTGAAGACCGTTTTGGAATTAAAATCTAAAAAGACTGTCAGAATTCCGGTCATTGGCTTAGAACTACTCATTCTTTCAGTCTGGCGCTGCATAATTGGTACGAAATTTAAATATTTACCCTACCAACAGTAGTTATGGAAGTGAATGGTTAAAATCGGCAACAGCGAAACCATTTTCAGCCATAGCAAGAAGCGCTTGAGCAAGGCGTCATGCTTCGCTGGTGTTTATGGTAAGTTCTCGTTGTCAACGTACGCCAACGCCAACTTCTCTCTTAACGGATTCTTAATTACTTAACAACCACGTTTAACTTGAAAAGGTGACCAGGCGACTTATACCTTAACCAAATTTATATACCCCCTGTTATTCTGTTTACGGGTTTAGCATAATCGGTTTATAATGTTGAGTACAATCATAACATTTCGCTTAAAAAAATTTCGCAGCCATTAGACAAGCCTTATGAATGAGTATGACTAAATTGTGCATGCGGTATGCCAATTTACTTTTAGCTCGTTGATGTGTTTATTATCTTACTCAACTTGAACCCGGCTGACTTTGTGCTCGATCCAATTCTGCTTCGTATGAGAGATGTTCAATAATAGATTGTAGTCATCTTCAGCCGGGTATGTACACTCAGCAGATAATGCAGATACAATTTAATATATAGGAAGAAAAAATCCACCCCAATGAGGTGAAGCTTTTATCCATTGTACGACGAGATACATGCCGATTGGGGAGAGTCGGCTGAGCTCCAAACTCCATTACAATTACAACTGCTAGCTAATCGCATCAATGAAAAGCTCAATGCGTACTAAACAGCCAAATATTATTCCAACCAGTGTTGGTATATCGTGGGATTTATCTCTTTTTGTGGGAATTTCGATGTCCGAAAAGCCTTCTGTGGGACAAAGGAAACAGCACCAAAACCGTGGGAATTTCAGGAATCTAACAAAAAGCATTCAAACTATAAATTTTTGCTGAAATTTTATCAAAACACATACCTACATTTCACCACACTAAATGTCCATAAAAAACAGGTCATGTAAATCGTCTTTTATCAACATTTTCTAGTATCAAAAAAATAATGTTTATGACCCCACACCAGATGTGAAACTTCTCTCGCTAGCTAAATGGGGATGTTAAATTGTATTGTGTCGTACTTGAATTGTATTAAGAAATTAAATTTAAAAACCAACCCCCGTATTAATAAACACTGTGTTAAAGTTATCAACTTGTTACTCAGTAGTTATATCCTATTTTTGTATGCTATCTGACGTTTGCTAGCTAACTAACTTGTGTACATTTGTTTATTAATAAGGGGGCAAATCTTTATAATATTATAATCTTAATACATCGCAGTTTTATTTTTATTTTATTTTTAATACAGCGCAGTAGATAGTACTCATTCTTTTAAAAAGTTTCCATAACGTAATCCAATCCAGCGTTTAATATTTTTAGAGTTTTTGTTTGCATTTGGATTTAATTTAATCGACTGATTCAGTAGTCTAGTAAGACCAAGCTTTATCAATTCACTCCCAAGGTCCAGCGGTGAAGAATTAAGTTGAATGAATTGAAAAAAATGTTTATCTTTTTATCTTTCCAACTAAAACCAACCATTTGCATAGTTACATCCACAAAATTTCATTGAAATCGGTAGAGTGGTTTAGGAGTCATGAGCGGCGACGTAGTGATGTCGATAGCGACAGGCCAATTTCTGCATTCGCCACGGAATTTTCGTCTCGGTCGAGTCGATTTTACTCCCAAGTCGCGCCTATAGATGTTTATCATCAAAAATAGTTTCCATAAAGAATATCTACTAAATATGTAATTCAATTCATGTAGATCTTTGACAAACACGATCTCACTGTATATTACGATTAAAATTAAAAAAAAAAAAAACAAAATCCCAGTACAAAATGTATGGAAAATTAATTTTTATGGATTTTTCAATTTTAAAATTTTCCAATTTTCTCGCCTTATAAACCTTCCTTAGGTGTAGACAGACACAACAAAGAAAAGATAGCTCAAATCGGACGATGCGTTCTCGAGTGATGGGCGTTCTTACGGATGCAACTTTGTTATATGTATATGTATTATATATATCTTCTATCTATATAAAGGGTGGTTAAGTTTTAAGGGCCGATATTCATTTTGAATAAAACACAAATTATTTAGGAAATTATTGTCATTTTTTTTTCATTATGATAATATTGGTATGGTTCAATTATGTATGGAACAAAAAATACGGCCCGATGATGGCGCCCATAAACCGCAGCAAACAGTCACTCTCTGTGGGTGCATTGGTTTTTCGACAATCACTCTTGGATTATCATTCGCCCAAATGCGGCAATTCTGCTTATTGACGAATCCACTGAGGTGAAAATGTGCCTCATCACTGAAGATGATTTTCTTCGAAAGTTGATCATCCACTGTTGCCATTTCTTGCCACCATTCTGACCATTGGCGACGCTTGAAGAGGCTTTAGTTCTTGAGTCAATTGCACCTTGTAAGTGCGTAAATGCAAGTCTTTATGCATAATGTTCATCAACGACGAGCGTGAGAGGTGCAATTGTTGGGCACGACGACGAGTTGAGGTGGACCGCTCTTCAGCCACACTATCGCGAACAGCAGCAATATTTTCTGCAGTACGAGCTGTACGAGCATGCACTGGTGTTTTCACATCTCCTACAGACCCGGTTTGCTCAAATTTTTGCACGATTTTGCCGATTGTACGCACATTTGGACGATTAAATTGACACTGACCATTTTCATAATAAGCCTGAATAACTTTAACGCGTTGCTCGATTGTGTATCTTTCCATTGTTCAAATTGAGTTAGTCTGAAATTGAGAAATGTCAAATAAAATGCAGAGAAAAACTTGACTTCACCACCCTTTATAAAGGGTTTTCCAATAAGGGGTGTTATTGTGAATGACCCGCTATTTCGGTAGCTGTCACTTTTGAAGCTTTTATGACATTTGACAAATAGAAACCATGCCATTACTAAAAATGGAACGTTACACGCTTCAACAACGCATTGAAATTAGGCATTTTTCTTTTAATACCAAAATATCTTATTGAAAAACCCTTTATAAAAATAAGTTGTATTGTGTTTGTCGCCAATGTTCTCTGTAATGCGTGAACCGATTTTGATTCTGGAAATTTCACATGAAAGGTGACGTTAATACCATGGTTCGTACGTATATACGGTCTTTGTAAGTGTATTGGTTCATGAGATATAAGATTTTTAATGTTTTTTTTTTTTTTTGTATTGTCGGTGACTCCCCTTTGTCCAATTTTGACTAGATAATCTTCACAGGTACACTCCTGGGCCAATACCTAAGATTATGTGTAAATTTGAACTCAATCGATTGGGTGGTTTTCGAAGTATAATATTTTGAATGCATTTTTTGTATGGGAGGCTCCACACCCCTATGAACTAATACTCTTACAAAGACCGTATATAAAGGGTGTTCGCGAAACAATTTTCGAATTTAAAATTAAATAATAAAAGATTCACAGGTTTTTATATAATCGTTTTTATTTTAAAATAAAACATACAAATGCGGATTTATGTTTTGAAAATAATTGAAGTTAAATGTTTACCACGGAGACGAACACACTCATTTAAACGAAACACCATATTTTTTGTGAAAACTTTTTTGCAAGTTTCTTGCGAAATTCCTCTGATTTCGTTGCGAATATCTTTTCAGTTGCAATAAATTTCGCGGTTTGTTAACGTAGACTTTAGATTTAAGAAATCCCCATAAAAAAAAAGTCCGCAGGTGTTAAGTCTGGCGATCTGGGGGGCCATGGGATATCACCATAACGACTTATGACTTTTTCGGGGAAAATGCGCATTACAATGTTCATTGATGCCTCCATCCTGTTGAAACCATGTCGATCCGTTTACCCATTCATTGTTCTCCAACTCAGGTTCCAAAAAGTTTTCCAACATAGACGAATAGGTTTGGGAATTTTTTTTCTTAGTGAAAGACGTGGATTTGCAATAACATCACGACGAACTGCTTCAATTGTTTCGTCAGTTCTCACAGTTCGCGATACACTTGGCCCGTGTCCCACTATAGGTCCTTGTTCACGAAAACTTCGCACCCACTTGCCAATAAGTTGCGTACTAGGACATTCCCGTATACGCCGAATATTGAAATGTCTTGCGAATAGCCACGGGAGAATCGTTATTTTTAAAATATGCCTCTACAGCAAACGCACGATGCTCCGCCGACCAACGATCCATGGCTACTAAAATCCGCACGACGCGTAAGTGTAATGAATACGCCTCCCCCTCCGCCGATACCCCGCTCGCCGTTTATTCAAATTCAAAGTCGAAAATTCTTTGGCGGACACCCTTTACTTACAAACAATTGTATTAACGTCACTTATATATGTTTTAGTTTTATATAAGAAAGATGTAAAGCCAAGGAAAAACATTGAATTTGAGTGTGCAAATGAATGTGGCAGCAAATATTTCTGGACATGGTAATGGATATGAAATTTCAACATGGACAGTTTTGTTGTCAGATGCCCATATGATGCTATAGGACATATGAAGATCTTGAAAATATATAATGCTTGTCAGAATATTCTGACACTTAATTGCAGAAAAAAAAATGAAAACAATCTCAGATGTTTCAAGTTTAAACAGATTAAAGAAAAAAGGGGGCGTATACGTAACATTTTTGTTAAAAATAAATCTTCTATATGGGTATATAATTCTTTCGGGTTGAAACTCGATGATGTTATAACTCGATAATCCCTGGGACGATTTTCATGATTCTTTTTTAGTTTTGTTCGTATTGCTGTATATCAGGTTTAGGAAGTGAGAAAATTCCGGAAAATTGCCGTGTGCTCCTGATTTGGCATCCAATGATTCTTCCTATATTAATAATATTTATTTTGACTTTTCTATGTCAAAAACTAATTAGAAAACTACGTATGTGCGGATTTGTTTTTTGTTGTTTGTTTTCAAGAAGTAACTTGATCGAATCGAGATAAAATTTATGTATTATACGGTGGTCAACAGTGATGGTTCGTTTTTGATTCTGTGCATCGCTCCAACAGTTTCAATGCTTTGATATAGTTGATAAGGTAAATATTGAAAAGTTAATTTCAGTGATTTTTTGAAAATGGCAAGACGAACGCGCGCATATATTGGCCGACGAACAAGGCAAGCAAAGTCAACAATAAATGTATCAAGGAAACCAAACTGAAGAAGAAAGCGAAGAATGGGATATCGCATGGCATAGACCAGATCAACAGGCAAGCAATTTGAGAGTGCAAGTAATATAATGAGAACTGCGTCAATTTTTTTGCGGGATTCGAACCTGAGACCCCTCGCTTAGTAGTCCAACACACTACCCACTAAGCCACTGCGACTAAAAGATGCAAGAACAACCCCAAAAAACAATGAAAATGCTCCCCATTCCATGCATTATTTTGGGGCGATTTTTCATTGTCTAGCATTATGAAATATTACCCCATTTTTTTGGGGCCCTTTTTCATTTTTTCATGGAGCCTGGTGAAAAGGGAAAAATGACCACGCTTCGTGGGATAAATGAAGAGAGAGTGCTAACAACACTGATTCCAACTTTTGAACCCATTTAGCAGGCCATTTCGATGCCCTAAACAAATACTTGTCGGTATGGATGACACATTCACATGAAACACAACATGCTCGCGCTCTCGTTGGCCGAACTTTGAGTATGAGCTATGAGCTTAATGCCGGCACTGGCACATGAATAAACTTTTCCTCTCTACATCGTGAAAACCAAAAAGTATCCATGTTCCATCCCCATCGACATCGACTTCGACATCCCCTTGGAGACTCCTCCACTCTTCACAAATGTCGTGTGTGTATTGTTGATGCGGCATCGGCTCCGTAACACTTTTTCCACTTTTCTTGCAAGAAAACTCGGTTAGAAAGAAGGAAAACAGAAAAGTTTTCGATAATTCGTTATTTTTTCTTTTGCATTTTGTATGCACACTCACCATTCAAACGAATGCTGCGTACATTTGTACCCCCAAAAGTTGTAGGTTGTAGCTTACTAGGGTAGTCTTGTGCTTGTCTAGTCGGTGCTTGCTGCTTGGTGGTAGCGTTGTTTTGTGTTTTCGCAGTCCCCCGGTTAATTTGTACCATCCGTTCACTCAGTGCGACTCTGGTTTCCGACAAACGACGGTGCTCGCGCAATAAACTTCATAATCGGCGTTCGGTCTTCGGTGTGTGTATTTAGAAATATCTCTTCTCGAACGCAAAGCCAGAGCAGATGTGTAAACCGTGATTTTTGGAATTTTCGTGTGAACTTGTGCGTGATGTAACGGGCTTAGAGACACGCCACTAGACCGTGAGAACCGAACAGAAAGTCACCATCCACCAACGCGATGGATAACTTTACAAAAACACCGATGTTCTTGCGGAAGGTTCTAACCGAAGCGAGAAGGTGAGCCAGAAACAAAACAAAGAAAACGATTTACATTTCCATTGGTGATGGTGTTTGAGAACACCACCTCAGCCACCTCGAGTGCGGCTTATGCAAGTAGCTTGGATTGATATCGGTTTCCAAATTGCATAATTGTCGCCCTCGGTTTGCCATCGTAAAGTAGCGTGGCTCAAACAAAAGGCGTTGATGAGCCAACCAAACACCCCAGCAACCACTTGAGTTTTTTTTTTTTCATTTTAAATGTGTGTTAAGAATCCATCCTTGATGTGACCTTTTTGATAAGAGATTCTCCTCCAAAACACAACACAGATCACAGGGACACAGGGGTGTGAATGGGAATGTAGGTGACTTGGGTTTGGGCATAGGTACATGCATTCTCTTTCATCCTTTTGTGTGTAGGTATACGTGACGACGACGAGGACTCTGGTGTTCTACTTGTTCTCCATACACAAAGCCCGTACCCGTAGTCCATTGATTCAGTTTTTTCTTGTTTAGCTTAGTTTCTGCTCTGTTCTGTTTTATTTTGCTGTATCCACTCCGGCCTTTGTGTATCTTATATGCATGAAAAAGAAAAGAGAGGAAATTGAATGAGTGATTCACTTTGCGAGATCTGTTTATGAATTATGAGGTTGCGGGCTTTTGCTGATTAATTGAATGAACAACTTTTTGTTTCTATTTTAGTTCGCACACACAATCATGACACATTCCAACATTAAACGGAATCGAATTATTGTCAAAAGAAACAGATAAAAGGCATCTTGCGAGTTGCGAATGCCTCACAATAGATTCCATGACTGGCACGAACCATTCATTCTGAGAAAATGTGAAAAGTCTTGGAACAGTTCCACGGTGCGGAGTTGGTGCTGCCAAAAATAAGAGGCGAAAATCGTTTCCCAATAAATGCAACAGAGTGCATGAATCAAATCGATTTGGGAGAAGAAAAAAATGTCTCTCCAGACCCAATGGCGCTATGTGTTCGGAACTTGGATTGGATTGGAAGTCTTGTTTCGTTCGTCGAACACGAGTTATTATGGGCTTGATTGACGGCTATTCCTATAATGAGTCGCGCAATGTGAGAGTTCTGGTGACTTCCACATTCCACTGAATGGACACTCGAGATATTTGAATAAACAATGTGCCTTGCACACGTTGGAAATGAATGCTTTCTCCCCGTTTTCTTTTTGTTTAAAAAAAAAAATCAATAAGTACTCATTTTGCGCATAATTATGGAAAATGCTCGCTTGCCTGGAGGCTGTTTCGAGGGCCTAATTGCCGGTTTGTAGTTCAAGAAGGGGGTAGGTACATTGTACACCCCTAGAAAAACATTCTATTTACGGAAAGTCAGAAATTGCTGTTAAGTAAAGTGCGCTTGAGTAATTGGAGTAGTTTTTTAATTATGCACGAATTTGTTGTTCAATTTTGTGGAGGAGGAGGTGAACCCCAACCCACATATCAGTTGGGAGAGTTGCCCACTACAAACTCGGTTTGGAAACGTATTTAAGTAGTTCAACTTAAAGTAGAAGATTCGTGGTGATTGTGTTTCGATATTCATTGTTTTTTCTTTTCTTTTTCTTTTGTCGGAGTTTGTTACTATCTGATGGAGCACTCAGACACAACTCCTGGTCCATTGTACTGCCAAAAACAGACACCTTACTTTTTTGTACTTAGTTTTCCCGTCTTTCGAAGAAAGATGAGAAGGAGCTTCAGTGATGAAGAGTTTAGATGTTCGGCACTCACCACGTCAGCCCCAAAAATCCGCCACCTGATGCGAGCAAAGGCAGGACAGCTACAGAGGAAGTGCTCCGCTGTATTGTCATCCTTTCCACAGGCAGGACAGATGGTGGAGACGCTCAAGCCCAAAACATTTAAGTGTTTGGCAAGAACTTGGTGGCCCGAAAGGACGCCTACAAGCAATCTACAGTCGAATCTCCTGAAAGACAGAAGGAAAGACGCTGAACTTTTGCAGATGTCCGGATGTAGTCGTTCGGTCTGCCAACACCCAGCGCAGCCCCGCCACCGACACTCGTTTTCCCTAAAAAAAACAAGTATCAATGGATGACTTAACCACCGATGTGGGCAGGTCCAACGCAGGTTCAGGTCCTAAGAATGCTTCTTCTGAACCCAGCCTGGCAAGCTCTTCAGCGATCTCATTTCCCTGGACACTAGTGTTACCTGGAACCCAAACAATATCCTCTGTATTTAGCCTTCCGACCTCTCTGGGTAAGATTTATAGTGGTAGAGAGACGAAAAGAGACCCGACAATGGTGGTCTGATTCGAATATCTCTCAAAATCTGTATAAATATCGAGCACTTTTAATGCAGCTTGGCTATCACTGCAAACGCATATGCTCCTAGCCCTCCACTTGTTTGTCACAATATAGCGCATAGCCATAAGGATAGCAAAAATCTCCGCTTGGAAGACAGACGCATGGTTACCTAAGGGGTAGTGAAGTCTAAAGTTCTCGCTCTCCACGAAGACTCCAGAACCAGACCCCTGTCCGGTTTTAGAGCCATCTGCGAATACATGATGGCATTCTTTCCCTGGCTCAGAGTCTGGCCGAAGCCATTCCGTTGAAGTTGACCTGACGTGGTAGTTTTACCGCAGTAGGATTTCTGGAGTCATTGCGTCAGACGGCATATCCATTAGACCGGCGTCAAAGGAAAACTCTCGCACAAGTTCTCAAAATTCCAATGCGAGTGGTACCAAAAGCCACCTCTCTTTAACCGTGAGATGGTTTTCAGCGTACACCCCATGATAAAAATATCAAAATACATTTTTATTCATTGTCGGTATTGGTATAAACCTGGAAAGATCCGACATGCGACCTTTTAAAAGGAGAAACAATCTTTTTCGTGATCAGGTGCTTGCATAAGTCAGCGACTGATCTTCTGTATGCCAGCGGTTGTAGTTGTAGTTAGCAGCTGTAGTTACTGAGACCCCCAACTTCCCGTTTCTTGCCTACAAGCTATACCTATTAGGCGTGTTTTTGTATCGCCATGATCTTTCTATATAAATCATTGAAATCAATGGTTAACAACAATAGTACGAGATCTGTTACTGTTAACCATGGAAATCAATGATCTATATAGATGTATAAACAGAGAACGTATCGGCATCCGCTTAAAAATGTTTAAAGCACCGTCTTCTAAAATTGCGTTTTTGTTTTAGACCAATTAGTGCTTGCTTGTCCTTGACATCCACATATCCACGCATGCGAAGTTTTTTAGAAAAAACTTCGCTATCCAAATCGCAGCACGCCTACTTAAAGTGGAGATCCACGTTAGGTAAGCGGGTTAGTCGGAGTACTCCGTGCACAGTCAGGTCAATATTGACCCATTGTGATGCCCATTGAGGGAAAAGGATGTCCCTTACCCATAATAACCCTGTCTATAAATACCTCACTGAGTTGTTGCATACAAACCATCCTGTGGATTTGATAATGCTCATTATTTTGTCTATATGTGTGCTGGAAAGCTCATCTAGGTCATGGAAGAAATGTCTCCCTAGGAATCTGTGCCTATTGTGTTGGAGACCTGGGGCCTATAACACAATATAACAAGTGCTTGTTAAACAAGTGAAATTCAACAACTGTTGAAAACAACTAACCAGTCTGGTTAGTACGTGTTACACAAATTTTCAACAGTCGTTGAATTTCACTTGTTTAACAAGCACTTGTTGTATTGTGTTATAGGCCCCTGGGCAGTGACATAGGAAGTAGGTTGTGTCCTCAACAGCTTCCCCATCACCGCAGCCTCTACAAAGTTCTTCTTCCGTCAAGCGTAACTTCTTTATGTGATGCCGCAGATTTCTGCCCCGTTAGGACTCCTACGAGGGTGGAAAGAGATTTTCTACCCTTTCGTATAAGA
Source organism: Cheilosia urbana (assembly GCA_946477585.1). Taxonomy (NCBI): domain Eukaryota; kingdom Metazoa; phylum Arthropoda; class Insecta; order Diptera; family Syrphidae; genus Cheilosia; species Cheilosia urbana. The sequence goes on along the minus strand of OX297853.1, from coordinate 18,279,789 downwards.
CTCTCGGTTCTGGCTTCATTGAAGGTTGGCCATAGCATTCGTGTGGTATGACAGGTTTCTAGTGCAGTCCATCTTGCGTTCGCCTCTCTTGTGGCCTGCTGCTCCCTGCTTCAAGCATGAGTGAGCAAGGCGGGATATTCACAGAGGGATCAGCTTGTTCTGATACAGCTATCGAACTTAGTCTAGCTAATTCGTCCGTCTTCTCGTTGCCAGGAATGCCTTCATGTCCCGGAACCCAGCAGAGTAACACCTTATACTGAGTGCCAAGAACCCTTAGTTCTTCGCGACAGCATTTCACAAGCTTTGATTTTATTTCTACTGCAGTTAATGCTTTTATTGCGGCATGCTGTCGATAAAGAAGGTAATACTTCAGGTGGTATTGCTCTTACCACAGGCTCACGGGCTGCTTATGTCACTGCCAGAACCTCTGCTTGGAAGACACTGCTGTGGTCAGGGAGACGTACCGATTTTGATATACCCAGCGACTCAGAGAAGACGCCTGACCCCCGGTTTCCATATTAGATCAGTCCGTAAAAACGGCTATGAATTTCGTATTAGGTATGAGTCCGTCTCTCCATTCTTCCCTGCTGGGATAGGCGGTCGAGAAAGGTCTTGTGAAATCTAAGTATGGCGTAATGTAATTTGTGTTAGGTACAAATCTAAAATATTTCTGTAGGATCAACGAATGACTCCTTTCATTAGGAAACTATAAGGAATACAGTCTAGCCTCCTTCTAGACATAGAGGGAGCTTTTAACAACACACACACTGAAGCAATTCTTGAATCTCTGATAGAGTTGGGCATAGAGGAATTCATTTGTCAATGGATAGTCTCTATGCTCAGAATAAGAACCATTCAAGCAACACTCGGCAACAGCCACTTAACCAAATTTGCCCGTAGAGGAACGCCACAGGGTGATGTCATTTCTCCCCTACTCTGGCTAATTGTTAGAAACAAAATTATTCTAAAACTTCACAGGAAACGGGTCAAAGTTGTTGAGTATGCGGATGACGTGGTGATACTAGTTTCAGGGAAGTTTTCCTCCGCTATTAGCGAAATAGGGGCCGCTCTAGAAAAGGTAAAGACCTGGGCTGCAAGTTGCAGCCTTGGCGTCAACCCGAGTTAGACTGAGCTGATGCTGTTCACTACCAAAACCAAAATACCCGATTTTACCCTCCCCCGTCTAAATAAACGGTCAACCACTCACACTATCTTCCGGCGCTGAGTATTTGGGCATCATGCTTGTTACAAAACTTAACTGGAAACAAAACATCGAAACCGGGTAAAGACAGGGGCGTGTATTGCCTTCTATACGCCTGCAGCAAAACCTTAGGAAATAAGTGGGAACTTCAACCAAAAATGGCCTTGTGGATGTACACGGCCGTAGTGCGTTCAATTCTCACCTATGGTTCACTCGTATGATTCCCTACGTTGAGTAAAGGCTACAACCTTAGAACAACCTTAGTGACGACTGCAAAGAACAGCCAATATTGGCACCTCGAATGCAGTGAGGTCGGCCTCAACGGATGCCCTTACTGTGCTCCTGCATCTTTTACCTCTTGATCTACACACCAAAGACACCGAACTATGCAGCTGCCATCAAAGCCATCAATTCGGCTACCATGTCCTCTAAGCCCCTCTTAGCCCCGTTCGTAATAGCTAGCAGAGTTGTAAAAAAATGAAATCTTTACAGTACTGCAGTCATTTGATTAAAAAGACTTATTTTGAAATCTTTTTACTTCAATTAACTACTATTACTTCAAATTTTAAATCGCAGTCTTTTTTGAAGTCTTAAGTGAAGAAATCAGTTGATGCAGTCAAACGACTTGAAGTCAAAAGATTGCATTACTTTTTGATTGCTTGAATTCTTTGAAGTCTTTTTGAAGTCTTTTCCATTCTTTGCATTCTTTTAGTCATTTGAATGCATTCAATGTATTGCAGTCTTTTGAACGCTTGAAGTCTTTTGATTGATTTGAATTATTTTTTCTTGACATAACCTATTATTGATTTGAGTTTTTAAAATTCACATTTCAGATATAAAATATAAATTTAAAAATTTAGAGGTGCACGAAACTACAAGAAAAAATAATTCAAATCAATCAAAAGACTTCAAGCGTTCAAAAGACTGCAATACATTGAATGCATTCAAATGACTAAAAGAATGCAAAGAATGGAAAAGACTTCAAAAAGACTTCAAAGAATTCAAGCAATCAAAAAGTAATGCAATCTTTTGACTTCAAGTCGTTTGACTGCATCAACTGATTTCTTCACTTAAGACTTCAAAATAGACTGCAATTTAAAATTTGAAGTAATAGTACTGCTATGAAGTATTTTTACTGAAGTTGCAATAAGCAATCAAATGACTGCGACTTCAGCGAATGCAATACTAAAGTATTGCATTCTTTTACAACTCTGATAGCTAGCCATCTTTGCAATTCTTCTTCTTTTGTTTTTGCCTCTTTCTTTTTCCTTTCAACTCAATTATAATATTTAGTTTGTCCATCATTATATCCGCCAACCATTCCTATTCAAGAGCGTATTCATAAATTACAACAAACAATTGGCACCAATAAAACACATTTTACCTGTTTTCGGCTCTACCCGTGATTTGCATTCAAGTGTGTTTGCCCGGTCGTAATGGTAGCCGATCATTAAAAGGGAATTCGCCTTCAATATGGAAATGGACAGCGAACAAGTTCTGTGTTATTTTTAATTATGGTTGTAATTCTATCAACATGTACCATGCATATCCATGCGCAACTGATAGCGTTTGACAAAGACATGATAGCATTACCACTCATGGGTTATAAAGCGTTTGTTATGCATGGCATAAACGCATTTGAACTACGACTACACTTTCACTTACACACGGCAATGTTCAAAAAGAATGTGCAGTATTGGTTATCGTTTTCAGCACGGCATTGTAATACTCAGACGCTTAGTTCGATATCCTTTTATCGCTGATTACGTTTGTGGAGATTTAATTGTCTCTGCAGCGTTTTGACAAAACATTACTCCGTTGAGCTAAAATAACATTCAATTCCGAATCTGGGCTATAATCTGTCATGCCTTTTGAGATGCTCCGCCCCTCCCAATCAACTAAATGAATCCGACCAAGTCGTGCCTCAGAAGTTACTAGTTGTTTACCGATAGTTGAGGTTGTGTACTTTCGAAATGCACTGGTCGGTTGATCAGTTAACTGGCAATCAGCCACTTGCTGTCAGAAATGAATCTCCCCTGCATATCCAACGTTCATTCATTTTCAATGATTCTATAGCTCTTGGGATCCGAGTTGGAAGCATGCGTTTAGCGTGACCAAACCAACGACGTATGGACCGCTTCGTCCGGAGAAGTAGCAGCTCGACATTCAGTTCCTCACGTATTCTGGTGTTCCTTATATGATCTCTGCGCGTCACACCAGCAATACAACGAAGGAATCTCATTTCGGCAGCTTGGATTCGCGATCTTATTCTTTCGGTCATTACCCAAATCTCATGACCATAGGTAAGAGTAGGAACAAACACCGAATTAAAGACCGACGACTTAGCTTTGACACCAAGTTTGGTCCTCCTGATAACAAAATGGCCTAGTTGTCTCAGAATTGATCCAGCCTGACCAATTCTACAGGAAAACTCAGCATTGCTCCTTCCATAACTCGAGAATAAGACAACGAGATACTTAAACTTTTTCACCTGCTTCAATGGGACTCCACTAACATGTAGAGTGCATTAAACAGGCGTTCTGGAGACCACCATTACCTCAGATTTGTTCACATTCACCTTCTCTCCAGCTTCAACACATACGGCTACAAACCTATCGAGTGCGCGCTGAAGTTCCGTCTGAGAGGCCCCAAAAATGACCAAGTCATCAGCGAAGAGCAAATGACTTATTCTTAGGTCTCCCAATTGAAATCATTCTTCGTCAAGGCTGCGCTGTAACATCCAGTCCATAAAAGTAATGAAAAGGAGAGGAGAAAAAACACACCCCTGACGAAGTCCAACGCTGGTCGGTTGTGCTTCTGCCCGGACGAAAGTCACACTGCTCATCACCCAACCGTGACTCGTCCACAGCTCTGCAACGCGACTCCAACACCTTGGCGAGCCCTCTTCCGGGGAGACTTAAAAGTGATATGTCCCTATAATTGGAACAATCCCTTTTATCCACTTTTTTTGAAAAGGGTCACAATCACTCCAGTCTGTCAATCACCGGGTGTTTCACCGCATTCCCAGGCCACTTTAATGACACGAGAGAGCCACTTAACTCCCTCTTCACCAAGAGCCTTGAGCATTTCTAGCCGGATTTCATCCACTCCTGCAGATTTGCCAGCTTTTAGCGATTTTATCGATCGCTATGTAATTAATCTAATATCTAATCTAAAAAAAACATGAATCTCAATTGATTTAAACAGCTAAATTAACAATTTAAGCAATTTGCCCGCGAATTGAAAATTCTTGCCGCGAACTGTCACACTTTATTTACAATCCACACAAAACAGTCGCGATCCACAAACCCGCGAATGAAAAAATCGTTCGAACTTAACCTCTAAAAATGAAACTGATATGCGGGTATCTGCGACCAAAAAAAAGTTTTCATGTGAATGAAGTGTCAGAAACTACGAATATTCGCGTGTTCACAGTTCGCAATTCGCTCTCATGTGAATAGTTCTTAAAGGCCTTCTTCTTCCCTCTGATGGCTTCTTGAACTCCGTAGAGAGTGCACAGTTCTTTTCTCACCACCAGCCGCCACGCCGAGCCGCTTCGCTCCGCAAACCTCTCCTGCAGAGGCAATGAGTGCTGTTGAAAACAACCGCCATTCTTCCTCTACATTCAATGTGCCTTACATTACGTGCCTTGCAAATTCTTCCCGTACCTCAGCGTTTTGTAACCCCTCACACCGTATGCGTGTAACCCTCCTTGGTTTACGCTTAAGGACTATTCACATGAGAGCGAACTGCGAATAGGCGAATTGCGAACAAATCAATTTAACTGCATTTATAAATTGAAAATTTGTATTTGTTCTATCACAAAACCATTATATTTAATTAATCTAACATCTAGTCTAAAAAAACGCGAATTGAAAATTCTTGCCGCGAACTGTCACACTTTATTTACAATCCACACAAAACAGTCGCGATCCACAAACCCACGAATGAAAAATTCGTTCCAACTTAACCTTTAAAAATGAAACTGATACGCGGGTATCTGCGACCAAAAAAAGTTTTCATGTGAATGAAGTGTCAGAAACTACGAATATTCGCGTGTTCGCAATTCGCTCTCATGTGAATATTCCTTTAGGCAGGACGGGTATTTGTTCGTTGAGATACAATTTGCACAGCACAATGTGGTGATCAGTTGACAGTGCAGCCCCTCTCAAAACGCGAACATCACAAACCATTTTTTTTAATACACGACGGTACCACAAAAAAATCTATCAGCGACTTCTTTGACGGTACTATAACCTGGTAGTGGTCCCACCTGGTTATCAAAAAAATAATACCACCAAACTCTTTACACAATAGATCACAAAATGTTATTGGTTGTACTTTTGTTTAAGTTATACAAAAATGAGTTTTAGGTTGGGGAGGATCTTCATCAACCCAGCATACTAGAAAGCCACGATGAATTTTAATTTTCTTTTTTTTTTTACTGACGTATGTCAACTCGGTTTTCATTTAGGCCCACTGAACTGCATTGATTTCAGGGCGCGCTTTGAAAGGCTGCGTTCAGTCTGTTTTTTTTAGGGAGTGCTCGGAATGACTGCGTTCAGTGCATATGATGCGATTGAGTTTTAATAAAATAATAACGCAAGATATCCACTACAGTACCATGTGTATTTGTGGACATCTTTGTGAGGAAAGAAGGTGTTCATAATGGACATGCCATTTACACAGCAAAAGTCCAACATCCTCTCTCCGTTCGCATTTTGGTCGGGGTCACCATTCCTTCCAATCACGGTGCCCCATAACGATACACCCACATGAGCGTTGAAGTCACCTATCAGGATGTAAGAATCAATATCTACAACCTTTTCAAGGGCTGCATCAACTTCATCTAATATCTAATAATCATATCCAACGTATTCTGTCTTATTCACTTTTGAAAAAGAATTCCATTTCAGTTGGCCAGGTAATGAATATTAATTTTTCTCAACTTCTTTTACAGGTCTTTTCAGCGTCAAGAGGTCGAGTCAACCGAAGTCAACGAAATGGAACTATCGCACAGTCTAACTCTAAATGAGGATGCCCTCAAACAGCTTCCGGAGCAGAAACGGCCAGTCTTCGTTTTTGAATGGTTACGATATTTGGAGAAGGTCCTGGTGACCGCACAGAAGTCCGACATAAAGTCATGTCAAAAGAAACTAGTCCAACAGTTAACAGCACACATTCAGGGCTCGCCGGGCCCACCAACGCGAAAACTGATCGCCAATTGCTTGGCCACATTGTTTTCGGTTGGCGATACATTCCTGCTGTTTGACACAGTGAATGCATGCAACGATATTTTGAAGAACAAAGATGATTCACCAAGTTATTTGCCAACCAAATTGTAAGTACACTCTGAAAAAATCGAAAAGAACCTTTAAATAAGTTGGTTTCGTCGTTTAGGGCTGCTATTTGTGTCCTCGGTTCGATGTACGAGAAACTCGGCCGAATGATGGGACGGTCGTACGAGGAAACTGTTCAAATACTCCTGCGGACTCTGCGAAGTGCCGAGTCTCAAACCAGAATTGAAATTATGATCACCATGGAGAAGGTATGGGAGATTTTTTTTTTCACATAACCTAGATTGCATTTCTCACTTGTCTTTAGGTCTGCTCTGGAATGGGCACGGCCATTTCAAATGTGCACAAGGACGTCTACAAGGCTACCAAACACTGTCTGACAGATCGGGTAATGGCGGTGCGGGTTGCAGCCGCCAAATGCATGCTCGAAATGATAAATCACGCTCCATTTTTGTATCAAACCGAATTGGAGAGTCTTGCCACACTTTGTTTCCGTTCATTTGATGGGAGCAACTATGAAGTGCGATGTGCAGTAGCCAAACTGCTTGGAACTCTACTGGCGTTCACACAGGTTCCACCCGATGGAAACAAGAAGCCACCGCCAATGTCGGCGAGTAAGAATCAGCCGAGATCGGTGTCTCTGGATGAAGCGTTTGGAATTCTCATGTCTGGCTTCCTACGTGGCGGTGTGTCATTCCTTAAGGGCACCGGCGAGATAATCAAGGGCAGCTCAGGAGTAAACCGAGAAGTCCGCGTTGGAGTGACCCACTCATATGTGGTGTTTGTGCAGCACATGGGTAGCGTGTGGCTAGAACGAAATCTGACCACATTCTTGGCGCATGTGCTGGACTTGGTTGCCAATCCAAAAGCCGCATCATCTCACGTCGATGCTGTGTATTCACGCAAGTGCATCAATTTTATTCTGCGTTCCATCATCGGCAAAATGCTCGGAGAGAAAGCCCAAACCTCGGCATGCAAGGAGCTCATTCACATCGTGGCCAAACAAATGAATTCGATTGATTTTAATCCAGAGAACGCCAAGGATTCAAACCAGGAGACGCTTTTCAGTCAGCATTTGTTGGTTTGCGCATTGCAGGAGCTGGGCAGCCTCGTTTTGGGCCTGGGAACCACAGCTCTGAATCTGCTCAGTGATCACACGCTGAATGCCATTGATGCGACCTGTGCAGTGCTAGTGCATCCATGTGCTGCAGCCCGTTTAGCCGCTGCCTGGTGCCTGCGGTGCTTCTGTGTTGCTGTCCCAAGTCACATAACGCCGCTGATTGATCGTTTTGTCGATGCCATCGAGCAAATGAGATCCTCGCCTGAGGCGATAGCTGGTTACAGCTGCGCGTTGGCTGCTATTCTGGGAAGTGTGCGATACTCCCCCCTTGGAGTGCCACACACCAAGGGAAAAGTTGTATTCAACTGTGCCGAGGAGCTGTTGCGTTCGGCAAGTCAAAACAGTCGAATGTCACTGAACCGTACGCAGGCTGGTTGGTTGCTGATCGGAGCTATTATGACGCTCGGCTCGCCCGTGGTGAAGGGTCTGCTGCCCAGAATGCTGCTTCTATGGCGAAACTCATTCCCCAGATCGAATAAGGAACTCGAATCGGAGAAAGCCAGAGGAGACTCGTTCACCTGGCAGGTGACATTGGAAGGCAGAGCTGGAGCTCTATCAGTAATGCACAGTTTTCTGCTGCATTGTCCAGATTTGGTTACAGATGACATTACCCGACGGCTGCTGACACCCATTGAGAGCGCCCTAGCTATGTTGGTTAAGTAGGTTTGATCATGTTTACTAAATGCTCTTGTTTACTAATTCGAGATCTTACAGCCTGGCACCAGTCCTGAAGAGTTATGGAACACATTTGAAAGCACCCGCTGCCATGGTCCGCCTGCGGTTGTACGAAACCCTTGCATTGCTTCCGCCAAATGCGCTCGAGTCTTCCTATACACATTTGCTGAGAATGCTCGTCTCGGAGTTCACTTTGACAGAGAATCCAGCAAATACAACCAACTCCTTGTTGAGGGCACTCTGTCACGGCGATGATTCGATCATACTGGGCACATGGTTGCAGGAGACCGACCATCGGACAATTGAAGACCAGGTAGGCTTTGTTATTTGTTAATGTTATTGTCCTCCTTCAAAGGCTGTTGGGTAGTTCAAAGTTCAATGCGTGCGTATGTATGTATAGTTATATTTCATTTTTTTGTTTTGTGTGTCATCGCATCCATTGTCGTTTACCAAGTTTCCACGTGTGGTGTTGGAGTTGTCTCTGCTCAGTAATAGCAGTAATAGCACTTAAGGATCGACAAGATCGGTACAGATATATGTTTGTTTCTATCTTCTTATACAAGCTCCGAACTATACATACATCCGCATGCGTATCTTTAAATTCATCCAACAGCTCTATGGTCAATCAATCCCATCATGCTATCAAATCCATCAGCCTCGCCTCTATTCATTTACGATATTCCACTAATTAAACAACCATTTTTTTACTAATGAAACTTAACTTTGTGCACGCGCTCTTAATTAGATGGAACCGAACAGAAGATCGGACGGCGAACATGTAAGTTTGGTGGAGTTTGCTTGAATTAATGGTCAGGAGCTTTCGTTTGGTTTTATTTTTTACTTTATCCGCTGACTTATCCGCCACTTGCCATTTTCTGTTTCGTTTTCTTTCCTTTTTGAACTTTTTGTGGTGTTTTAAGTATCCAGCTGATTGGTTTTTCTTATTTTCTTTCAGCTACAACCGAACAGTGCGGCAGGGTCTGGTGCTCTAGAGCACGACTCGTGTTGCCTCTATCGTCCGGTGGCCAAGAGCGAACAATGCCCCGGCCCACTTCCGCTCGGTGTTGCAGTAATCGACATGTCAGTACATCTGTTTGGATTGATTTTTCCCAGAGTTGCCAACAAGCATCGCCTTCAGATGTTGGATCATTTCGCCGAGTGTATTAAACAGGCAAAGAGCTCTCGCCAGGAGGCTGTGCAAATGAATATCTTTACCGCTCTGTTGAGTGGTTTGAAGGGCCTTACAGAAACGAAAAGCGGCATAGGTCAGGAGGAGGTGAAGAAGAGCGCCACCACGCTCATCATTGCAGCGTTGGTCAGTTCGAATTCAACACTTCGATGTGCTGCTGGCGAAGCTTTGGGTCGCATTGCTCAAGTCGTCGGGGACTCTCGCTTCACCGCTGAATTGGCACAAAATAGTTTCGATAAGTTGAAATCGGCCCGAGATGTCGTAACTAGAACCGGGCACTCGTTGGCGTTGGGTTGTCTCCATCGCTATGTGGGTGGCATGGGATCGTCGCAGCACTTGAATACGAGTGTATCGATTTTGTTGGCTCTGGCACAGGATACCAGTTCGCCAGTGGTACAGGTTTGGTCTCTGTACGCCCTGTCACTAATTGCAGACTCGGGTGGTCCTATGTTCCGCGGATATGTCGAGGCGACATTGTCGTTGAGCTTGAAGTTGTTGCTCTCGGTGCCGCATTCCAATGTGGACGTTCATCAGTGCATTGGTCGAGTGCTGAATGCACTCATCACCACCATGGGTCCGGAACTGCAAGGCAACATGTCCACCATTACGACAATGCGTTCGTCATTTATGTGCGCTGCAGCAGTTATGCAGGCGCACGCTGATCCCCTTGTGCAGGCAGAGGCAACCGGTTGCCTCCAGCAATTACACCTGTTCGCTCCGAAGCATGTGAATCTTTCGTCGTTGGTTCCGACTCTGGTGAAAACCTTGTCCAGCAACTACTTGATGTTGAGAAAGGCGGCCGTGTCATGCCTGAGGCAGTTGGCCCAGCGCGAAGCGAAGGAGATCTGCGAGCACGCCTTGACACTGACAGCAGACGATTGTCCCGGGCTGCTGATCACCGACTCGGGGCTTCCCGGTGTGCTCTTCGGAATGCTCGACTCTGAAACGGACAACGAAATGATCAAGAATATCCATGACACACTCACTTCCATACTGCAAATGTTGGCATCTGATAATCTAAGCTCATGGTTGAGTCTTTGCAAAAATGTGCTCACAGTAGCCGTGGAAACGTCGACTGATGAAACGCAGAAAGTTGAAAGTGCAGACAACGAGGAAAATGAGAACGATGATGACGATGTTACGGAATATCACGCCGAGGAGAATACTAGCACACATCCAGCTGTGCAGCCGCGCTGGCCAACGAGGGTGTTCGCCGCTGAGTGCGTTCGCAAGATTATTTCCACATGCGAAGCGGCTAACCCCATTCACTTTGATCTTATCCAGGCCAAGGAGATGCAAATGATTAAGAGTCGAGGTGACTATCTAATTCTACATCTTTCGGACTTGATTCGAATGTCGTTTATGGCGGCAACAAGTGACTCAGACCAACTGAGGCTCGAGGGTCTACGCACTTTGCAGGAGATCATCGATAAGTTTGCCGGCGTTCCGGAACCAGAGTTTCCAGGTCATCTGCTATTGGAGCAGTTCCAAGCTCAGGTAAGCGGTTTAATTAAACAAATCCACACCATTTGATTTGATTTGACTTTTTCTTTCCCCCAGGTTGGAGCTGCTCTTCGGCCAGCTTTTTCAGCGGACACCCCATCCCATGTGACAGCAGCTGCGTGTGAGGTGTGTTCCGCTTGGATAGGATCCGGCGTTGCAAGAGATCTCAACGATTTGCGTCGAGTGCATCAACTACTCGTTTCTAGCTTGGACAAGCTACACTCGAAGACAAACAGTACGCAGTTGTACAACGAAAGCATGGCAACTTTGGAAAAGCTCAGTATTCTCAAGGCCTGGGCTGAGGTGTACATCGTGGCGATGATCGGCAATGGTTCTGCACCGGCCAGTCTGTTGCAGAAAAAGCTATCTAGCAATGCCAGCAACATAGTCCTGATGAGCCAAACTGGCACCGAAGCGGAAGGTGGTGATTTTGGGGAGTTCGAAAGCCGCGGCGAAAGTTTGTTAAACTTGGTAAAGCCTGAGTTGGGAAATTTGTCGACACACTGGCTGGCCGCATTGAAAGACCACGCATTGTTGCTGCTTCCGTCAGAGTTCCAGAGCCAGCTGCCACACGATGGTGGAGCATTCTACACAACAGACACAATCAATTCGTCAAAGCCCCACTATCTGACCTCATGGCCTCCGATTCTTTACGCAGCAGCTCTCTGGTTGAAAGGTGGCGGATTTGATGAGCGGGACAACGCCAAGGAGGACAAGTCTAACTTTGAGAACAATAACGCCATCTCTCATGGTAGCCTGAGTGCTGATCGCTTCCATATGATCTTCGGCATTTGCATGGAGGCCCTGTGCAGTACACGCACAAGTGAAAAGCCCAAGAACGTCATCAGTTGTCTGCAAAGTCTGTACACCATCTTTGACTCACAGTGGGCCAGAAAGATGCTGGTCAAAGACAAATCCCTAACGATAGAGCTGTGCAATGTGTTACACAGGCAAATTCTCACCCGAGATGACCTGCTTGTCCAGTTGTTGTGCATGGAAATCCTTAAACAGAGCATAGCCGCAGCTAAGGAATCAATGGAGGAGAAAAGAAACGCTAAACTGGCTGAGAGCCAGAACGACAATGAAGCAAAAACGGATACGTGCAAGGATCTGGAGATTTTCGGAGAAGGAGGCGAGCAAGGTGATATTATTCCCGGTCAATCGCATGTCTATGCGGTGCTGGAAGTCTGCCTGTGTGTGTTTGTTCGGCAGATTCCATCCATGAATCCGAGTAGCAACAGCAAACTGACCACGGAACAGTTGAAGAAAGAAATGGCTTTGAGGAGTGCAACGCCAGGGGCAAGCAACTTGCCCGAGGACAATGGAATGCTCGTGGCCAGCGGTCTGCAATGCGCTGAGGCACTCACAGAACTGTGTTCGCCCAGGGGAGCTGTGTCAATTCTCCCCACCATATTATATATGACAACAAGTATTATCAAGGAAATCGCAACGAAATCCGCAAATGATCCAGCAATCCTTGCCAACACCGGACCCGTGCAATCCGCTCTGCATTGCTTGAAGTCCGTCTGCACTGACAAGTGGTCAAGCGATGAACGTTCATCCGGCGAATGGTGCAAACTCCTTCAAAGCTCTTTGGCGAGTATTCTCGACTTGACCAAGACCGGCAGTGAAGATCGAAAAGTCGATGAAGTCACAATGATGCTGGCTATCGCAGTCTTCATACTTCATACTCCGGCTAGTGTGGTTGCAGCACCATCGCTGCAGTATCCCTGCATCAATCACTTCCGTCAATGTGTCCAGAGTGAGAATCAAATTGTTCGGCTTCAGTGCATCCAGACGATTCGTTCGATCTTTTCGAAGGCCGACTTGAAGGTGGCCACTCCGTACATACATGCACTAGCTCCGCGCATCATAGAGGGTCTATACTTAGAGTCGGCGAAGACACCACGCAACGAGAACGAGCTATCCATTGTCCTGGAGAGTGTCTTGACCGTCGAGACATTGATTGAATTGGCTGAGCCACAAAATCGTAAGTACACCTAGTACCATAGTTTCATTGGAATTCAGCTGACACGATGAAATTCTTTTTCCCTCCCTTTCTCTCTCTCTCTCTCTCGCATTACCGACATTTTTTGTCTCTTCGAATTGTTTAGGGAACCTAATGCAAGGTAATAATGGGTTTTCAATCGACTCATTGAATGTAGATATTATTTGTTGTGTTGATGTTGTGTATCTGCATTTGTACATTGAATTTGACCGATCGGATTCAGATTTTTAGTCGCATTTTCATTTCAAATAATTGTTCAAGTGAGTACAATAATAATTGCTCGTCCTGTCCTCAAATTTACTTCCAAAATTGGTGTATTCAGTTGTTCTTTGTCTGTCTTATCTTTGAAACTATCAACCACATGGTGAGGGTTTGTTTGAAAGTAGTTTGCCACAGACTTTTCTATAACTCCTATGACTGAACATTACTTATTGTTAGAACAAAGGTTTTAGGAACGTATACGCTCTGCACGGCAGCACTTCTCTTGGTTTGGTTTTATTTTGTTTGCTTTTATTTGTCAACTTCGACCATAAGTGACGAACCACCAGTCTTAACGGAAAATCCTAATCTCTGAGCAGAAAGCTCATTCTTAGTATATGAGTTTTCTGTTCAGGTTAAGTCGCTATCTTCTAGGCACTAAAAACTAGTACAAATCGGTTTTAAACGTATCGTTCATTGCGTAATAAGCTCATACAAAATGTAGAACAGCAAGTGACTCGCAAAGGATTAGTAATTTTAACTCATTTCGAACAAAACAACCATCCTGTCAGATTCAACGTACAAATGCCATAGGAAACAAAAGTGATTTTGCACCAAATTCATGTATTCTCACACAAAACCATTTCCACCTCACCCTTCCTAGCGACCTCAAAGAAAACCATTTACTTACTCACTCCGTTCTGCTTTATTCAGGCATACAGATGCTCACACTCCTGGTACCGGTTCTCATCAATTATCTGTCCGAACCGTCGAAACTTCGAACTCTTCCCAAGGCCCAGCGTCAACTGCATGAGCAATCACTGCAATGGCTAATGAAAATCGGACCGAAATATCCGCAGGAATTCAAAACACTTATGGGTCAAACAGTTGAGCTGCGCCAGAAACTGGAGGTGGCCATTCGCAATAACCAGCAATCAGCGTCAATTAACAATCGTACTGCAAACAACAATGATGTCCAGAATGGCAATAAAACTGGCAGCAATGTGCAGAAGCCAACCATTAAGCTAAAGACAGACTTTAGTAATTTTGCGTAAAAGAAGACTTTGTGAGTAAGGTGTCGTCGTAGTAGCATTTTAGGGCAGAATAGGCCTTCCTATATAGACATAAAACACACACACACACACTCGTACACGTACTCCAATAGGACTGGTCAAATCTAACTTTGTGATTAACTTTTATTTTCTTTGTTTTATTATTTCGTTAAGTAGAAAAAGCATGTTTTCAGCAGAGTTTTATTTAGTCTACACAAAAATCTATATATATACATAAGTTTACTAATAATGATTACTTACTCTAAGCAAATAAAAACAAAAAACACATATTATGCATATATATACATATTACTACAGATCTATCTACATGTACTATGAAGGAGAGTAAGTTATTGAAACATTATATATATAAATATTATTAATTTTATGTTATGAAGACTATTTAAATATAAAGAAATAATATCACAAAACTAACCGAGTGTTTCAATGTGGATTCTGAATATTTTGACTGTCAATACAGTAGAGATTTAACTTGAAGAAAATAAAGTGCACGAAACGTTCTCGTTCATCTAGGACCATAAGGAATTCCTTTGTTCCTTCTGCGGAAACTCCCACCTCCTTTGGTTTTAATGCTACTGTTAGGAATTAAACGACGTGTATAAAAAGGGCTCTGTGTGGTATGAGACGATACGCACGTTATTTGCAATATGCGCCGAAAACAAAATGCACTTGCATCAGATGGACGTCACAACTGCCTATGTGCAAGGCGAATTACATGACGAGGTATACATGAACCAACCGCAGTACCCTGGAACAATAGGCCAGTATAACAAGGTATGCAAACTTAATAAACCATTATATGGCCTTAAGCAATCGGGCCGCCAATGGCATCTCAAGCTAGATGCATTTTTGAAACAACTAGGCATGAAACAGTCGACTACGGATGCTTGCCTATATGTCAAGATTGAAAACCGAAGCAGAGTCATTATTGTGGTATACGTCGATGACTTGCTGCTAGCTTCTGATGACTTATCATGCTTAAACAGAACTAAAATGTCACTAGCAGGAGAATTCGAGATGAAGGATTTGGGAACTGTTAATAACATTCTCGGGATTCATGTAGTAAGGGAAAATGCAACGGGTAAAATATGTATTCACCAGAAGCATTATATTGAAAAGCTGATTCAACAATTTGGTATGGAGGAAGCGAATCCTTCCGTTACACCGATAGATTACAACAACTTGCTGACAAAGGAATCCTGTCCAAAATCTCCAGAAGAAGGAGCTGAGATGGTGAAGTATCCTTATCGGGAACTGGTAGGGAGTCTTATATATTTAGCAAACGCAACAAGGCCCGACATAGCCTTTGCTGCGAGTACACTAAGTAAATTTTGTTCTAATCCAGGAAAGGACCATTGGACGGCAGCAAAGCGAGTCGTTAGATACCTGAAGGGAACTTTGTGCTACAAAATAACTTACGAAAAATCAAATTCACCTCTCTTTGCGTATGTGGACTCGGACTGGGGAAGTGACCGCGACGATCGAAAGTCATGCACCGGATATGTGACTATTCTGGCCAATGGTCCTGTCAGTTGGAAATCCAGAAAGCAGAAATCCGTTGCACTTTCTACTATGGAAGCCGAATATATGGCGCTCTCAGAGGTAACAAAAGAATTAATACATAGAAGACTTATGCTGATGGAAGTAGGAGACGAAAATCTCGTAAGCGGCGCCACATCAATACACTGCGACAACACAAGCGCAATCAAATTGTCTAAGGATTCCGTCCATCATGAACGATCAAAGCATGTGGACATTAGATACCATTATACAAGAAACATGCAGAAGGAAGGCAGAATCGAGGTAAACCACATACCTACAAATGAAATGGCTGCAGATATCTTAACTAAAGGTTTATCTAAGGTTAAACATGATCACTGCGTAAAACTTTTAAGATTGTAAATTTTGTAAATTGTTCTTATTTGAATACAACGTTGATAGAGGGAGTGTTAAAATGAATTATATTAAATGAATTTGGTCACTCACACATTGTTAGTGTTAAAATCAACGTGTATACAAATATATTCACACTTACATTCTTACCTATACGCTATACTTATTATCATTATATATATACTTACTTAAAAACCATTCCTTACATAACTAGTTAGTTCTTACTTAGTACTTGAATATATCAGACGTGTATAAAAAGGGCTCTGTGTTTCTTTTAAACATTCTCTTTCAGCTAAGTCTGCTTCACCGTCGTTTAATTCCTAACAGCTACAACTAAGATCAATCTCATATCTCCAAATTTAAGCAGAGGAGACGATGGTGAAACCAAGGAATTAGAAGGCTCGGCCCTCATGAAATAATTAAAGACTTAAGTAAGGACTTAGAAACCAACAGTATTAACAATATTCACGATTATCATCATTACGATATAAGCTATACACTACTGGTTGTCGTGGTTGGAATTTTCCCATTTTACTGCTATAAGAAAAGAGGCCCTACTCCCATGCCCCGACTACTATGCTCCCAGATTGCGGTTTGTCTACACCTATACTCGAGTGCGTAGAATTTACCATGGGACCAATCCACTTTCGCACTCGTACAGTCGCAAGAATACTTTACGATCTCAACATAAATAAATCCGCTGGTCCAGATCGTATCTCCCCCATCGTTCTGAAGAGGTGTTCTTTCACGCTGGCAAAACCACTGCGTAAGCTGTTTTCACCTGTTCTATTCTTCTGGACTCTTTCCAAGGAGGTGGAAAACAGCATTTGTTCAGCCCGTCCCTTAAAAAGGCGAATCTTCTTCTCCCACCAATTAACGACCCATAGCACTTACGTCCATTTTTTCTAAGGTCATAGAAACGCTGATAAACCGTCAGCTTATGAAATATCTTGAACCACGAAAACTTCTCAATGACCAGTACGGTTTTCGGGGCAACAGGTCCACTGGTGATTTGATGACTTATCTCACCGAAAAGTGGAACCAATCTCTCCACCACTCTGGTGAAACGAAGATTGTTGCGCTTCATATTTCGAAAGCATTTGACAGAGTTTGGCACCAAGCTCTTTTGTCGAAAATGCGTGCCTATGGGATCGACGCGTCTCTTCTTCAATGGATTAGAAAATACCTTTCTGGCCGTTCAATCCAAGTTATGCTGGACGGTTTCAAGTCTGCCATTCACCATATAAATGGTGGTGTTCCCCAAGGTTCTGTTTTGTCTCCGACACTCTTTCTCATATTCATCAATGATCTCTTGTCTGTTACTTCTAATCCAATACATTCTTTCGCTGATGATAGCACCCTCAGTTTTTCATATTCGTTCCCTGACTCACGTCCCTGCTCTTCGGCCGTGAAACTGGAACGGCGACGTATGCCAAACTCATTAAATTCCGATCTTGACAGCAATATAAAATGGGGTACAATCAATAGAGTGGAATTTAATGCTTCCAAAACACAATGCTGCCTTCTATCATTAAAGCGAAACCTAACCCTCACCCATTATCCATGAATGGGACTTGCATCGACGAAAACGAGAGACTTTCAATACTTGGTATATGTGTCAACGACAAACTCCGTTGGAATGACCACATATACGAAGTCGACAAAAACGCTGCGAAATGTCTAGGTTTCTTAAATCGATGTAAGAAGTACTTTACACCCTCCGACTTAGCTACAATTTACAAGGCCTTTATTCGGCCTAAGCTTGAGAACAACGCTCATATCTGGTCAGGTGCACCAAAAACTTCATTGCACCTACTAGACAGAATTCAAAAGCGCGCAATAAAACTTATAGGTAATAGAAATATAGCGGAGTCTATTGACCAGCTCGAACATCGCAAAAATGTTTCTTGCCTTTCCTTATGTTATCAATATTTTCACCACCAATGCTCTGACGAAATGGCTAACTGCATTCCGCCCCTTCAACAATTCTCTCGCAACACCCGTCACACATCGAATGCACATCAGTTCACCCTTAAACTGCATTTACACTATCACGCACGCGCATTTTTGCACGAGACGGGACAGAGAGATCCGTTTGTCCGCAGTCAATGCTAATAAAGGCGTATGAATGAGATCACAAATCAGACGCCTAAGGTGTCATGGATGTTCTACCCATAATTATAAATAGGTACGTAAAGCGGAAATAAACACAAGTTCCGGCGACCAACATTTCTTTAATCACATGAAAACATTTCTATTTTTGATTCAAAACAGGTGAAATGGGTGTGTTAATAAGTTTCAGTAAATTAAACCAACAATTCACCAATCATTTATACGAAGTAAATAAATAATTGCACGTTCATCACTTCCGTAAGCCATTTTGTTTTAAGCCGCATTTACACTATCACGCACGCGCATTTTTGCACGAGACGGGACAGAGAGAAGAAGGAGCTAAAGCTGAATGAAGTTGAACTATCGGGTTCATCCACCACGTTCAATGTCAGAGCGTTGGAAGAATGAGCTCTTTTGGCTATGATAAACAAGAACTTTGTCGGGACTAACAAAGTAACCAGTGACCATGTAGGAAGTAAGAATAAAAATGTTTTTTCAATACCACTGAAAAATATGGCCGGCAGATGAAACATCAGTTGGTCTCACTGCACTACAAAATAGGGCCACCTTTCCGGGAAGAAATATACGAGAACAAAACAATTTCCCGATGCCTCCCCCATTTCCCCCAATTTTAGTGTGAATAGTGTCAAGCAGAGACAATACTATTGTCTCTGGTGTCAAGCACACCACAGGTCTTTGCTACGGAACGTAGGTTTTTTTTTTTGTTTCCCTATAGGGCGGGCGAAGAATGCATCATGCACCGTCAAGAAATTTAAATTTTCTTGGTGTCAGGCTCTTACTGACTAAGCTCCCCCTCTCCCTTTGGATTTCTTCAACAGCCCCCTGGAACCACTATTCGTATTACTTCGGGGGGCCGTTATTTTCCTTCTACCTCATAAACTTTCCTGTTCTTCTATGAGGGTGTGCTCTGGATTTCTTTTCTCTTCTTGGTTTTGAGCACGGTTTCGATAAATGCTGATAACCGTTTCCAGCTGCGTTCGCTTGCGATCATCTTCCCAATAATATTTTCGTGGGAAATATAACCTATCTCTGATTCCAAATCCTGTCTTTCCACGGTCCACCAGCTACACGTGAAAAAGGTATGAAAAGCGTCGTCTACCAATGAGTCACCGTACTGGCATGTCGGATGGTCTACTTTCCGCATCCTATGGAGGTATGCATTAAAATATCCATTTCCGGTTAGAAACTGCGTGGTGTAATAATTAATTTCTCCGTGTTTTCGCGTTGCCCAGTCAGCGACTTCTCTGATCAGCCTAGCGGTTCATCTACCTCTTGTTTCAGAGTTCCACCTTAGTTGCCATAAATGTTTGGTGGCTTGTTTTGCTTCAGTGGTTGCTGCTTCTACTCCTACTTCCGCTCTCTTCTCATATTATAGATTTCTCTCTGCGGCTACGGAACGTAGGTTAGGTTAGATATATGGGATCTCAGTTACTCGACCTTGTCCAGCATCCTGATGTGTTTATGAACCTGTAAACATTTGATAAAGATACATCTAAAAGTTCGTGTATGTCATGGAAGTAGTATCTTCCAAGGATTCTGTTCCTCAAGTGACATAGACTTGGGCATTGACAGAGGAAGTGAGGTGTGTCCTCGTGTACCTCCGCAACCCCTGCATATATCGTCATTCTTGAGTTTCAATTTCATTGTGGTTTCTTAGGAAGTTGTGACCCGTTAGAAACGCAAGACGCAACACAGCCAAGTACGGTATGATTCCAACATACACCTAGCACTTTATTTATTTGTTTGGGGTTCTTTGAGTCGTTTGTGAGCGAAAGAACACCATCGTTCGAACATGCTGAGGCTACATTCGTAAAAGAAACAGGAAGCCCAAACTAATACTCACTACAAAATTACTACTCCTCGAAATAAAAGTAAACACCTCTCATATAAAATTTAAAAATTAACTTTATTTAAAAGCATTGCCTCATATGCATAAAAACTCATAAAAGGTTTCACCTAAAATTTGTTTACAAAAGTAATAAACAAATTCCATTGACTTTTTTCGTGTAGAAACGCTTACTCTAGTTTTTGTGCATATGACCGACATAATATTCGATAGCCTTACAATGAAAATAGTTTAATAAATTGAGTAATACATTATAAATAGGTAGAGCGGAGGAATTGCATTCCTGCACATGTCAGTAATAAATAAAAATAAAAAATAAAACGGCAGAGTCTTAAAATCTCTGCATTGCCAAGTCTACTTGCAATGTGATCAATTCCTTATTTTCTTCAAACACTTTATTTATCAGAATGTTCCTCTTATACTCGAGGAGAGCGTTTTCTTTCCTGAATTTCTCCAGTAGCTTGTCATAGTCGGCAATGTCTTCGTTAGTACTTGCCAGCTGCGTCTTTGCCTGCTCCGACTCGGATGCAATCAGCAATTTTTTAAGGCGTAACAGTTCTGCACGCTCTGCACTGATTCTTGTCTGTAACTGTGTCTTCCAGTTGTTCAGCTCCTGGTTCTCCAATTGCAAGCGAATCAAGGTATGATAGTCTGGATGGGTTTTGGGCAGCATTAACAGTCCACTCTCGTCAACATACATTCCATCTTCGACAGCGGTGTTCTCTTTAATAGGTACCTGCTCTTCAGGAATTATAGAGGGGTTGTCGGTAGTGTCCTGTGGGGTGTTTTTAGTTTCTGTATTCGTTCCAGATTCAGTTGAGGGAATGGTAACGGTTTTAATTGACTCGTCATCAGAGGTTGCCTTCGAGCAAGGAATTTGATCACGAATTTGTTGTGGCTGTTGTTGTTGTACTTGTGCTGTGACGACGACTGTACTACTGTTAATCGATGCAGAGGATTCCGTTTCGATATGCTCTTCGACGCTTTTCTCCTGTCGTTTCTCAAAGCTTCGTAGCTTCCTCTTGAGCTGTGTAATAATGCGCTGCACTTCCCAAAGTTGTTCTTCGCGTTTCTTCGAAACGAACCCTGCGTTCATTTCGGAGTGAATTTGCGCCAGCAGACTCTCTTGTTTGCACAGCTCATTTTGGATATCACCAGGAGTTTCTGGCAGTTTTGGACTTGTCGATGTAATGGGTGGGATATATCTGAAAAACAAAAGAAACACAAAATAACAATAAACTATCAATAGACGGCAGGATGAGAGCACTACTTGGTGAGAAATTTGGTTATTCCTTTGAAGCGACCTGACATAACCGGTTTGTGTGCAGATGATTTGGAGACTTTATCTATACTGTTTTGTGGAAGATTAACATTTATCTTGTGTCAGATAACGCTTCTGAGTAGAAGGAATATTAAGATAAGAATAGGCAAAAGGCATCAGACAACACTTTCGGCGAAGATAAGTTTCAGTTGTTTGCATAAATCGGAAGAATGCAAATTAAATGCTTGTGAAATTCGAAAGCGACCTACTTTAAACAAACCGGCGATAGACTTGAAGTTTGGTACGATAAGATCTTAAATATTCTGAGACACAAATGCACATACTCACTTCATTAGTTGAAAATCGGCAAACAAATTTGGACAGTGGCAAAGCAAAGTTACCAACAGTCGATGAGACATCTGCAACGGTGGACTCAGCAACATGGCAAGGCTCTGAGCATTCATCTTATTATGTTTCTCGTTTTGAATTACAGAATCAAAGTGCAAGAGAATCCACGATAGAAGCGTTTTGTTGCAATTCGGTAACTGTTGCAGAAGCGTTTTTAGCTCCTTTTCCTGTTTTGTGACTTGCGGATGGGAGGAGACTTCTTCAAATCGAGCAATAAGATCTGTAGTCAAAATTGGCTCTGGCAATTCCCTGGGAATACAAAACCATTGACTTGGTACATGTAAATTATTTCATCTTATCTGACAAACCTCAAAAATAACTTCAGCAATCCACAGGCAGTGGGAACATCCATGTCGTCGGTGCCCTGTGATTCTCGATTGTTGTACAATCGCTTGCAGTGTTGCAATCTCGTCTTAACCGGTTCAACTTTATAAATTTGATCACTTCGCAGCCCATGCTCCTGCAGGTAGTCAATGCAATCACGCACGACTAAAGGCAAATCAATCCCATCATGGCAACGATTGCGTTCGGTGGCAAGACTCACTGAGACACCAAAAACTGGTTGTACATCGCCCAACTCAAGTACTTCCTCGCTAACTGCAGTTTTTGATTTCTTATCCTTCTTCTCTTTGTCCTTGGATTTATCCTTTTTGTCTTTTTCCTTCTTGTCCTTGTCGCGTTTTTTGTCCTTGGTCTCTTTGAAATCTTTCTCCTTCTCGTCTTTTTCTTTCACATCTTTCTCGACTTTATCCTTTTCACGGGACTTTTCACGTTTCTCTTTGCTCTTGGACGAGGTGAATTTGAAAGTTTTTGATTTCTTTGAAGATTTTGATGGACTCCTAGGGGGAAAAACGTACACAAATGGGCGTATGGAATAGAAGTTTTAATTTATACATACTTGGCTTCCAAGTCTTCTTCGGGCGAACTTTCGCCTTCTAGTGCGGCATAGCCACGATCCTTTTTATCCTTCTTGTCCTTACGGCGGCCGATAAGGAGATCTTTCTTACTATGCTTATCATGGTCACCTTCGCTGACTATGGGGGAACAGAGGTTCATACAAATGACTTAAAACAGAATGTGTCGCAATTTCTTACAGTCACTTTCTTCCTTCTTTTTTCCGACTCCTGTTTCAGAGGCATAAAGGCCGGGAAAATCCTTTTCTACGTCTGGACTATCGAATTCCATATTCGACAGAGTAGGCAGGGCATGAAATTCGCCTTGGGAAAATGTTTGGAACTATAGATACCTACCGAAACAGCTGTGCAGGCACAATTTTCGCATCGCTGTCAGATGCTGACAAGAAAATGACATCCAAGACAACACACACACATGGTGGAATGAAAGTGGATTGTGGGTTGCCTTTGAGGGAACAAATGGATGGTTGACGCAGTGTCCTCAGATCGTGGGATATCTCCTTTTTGTCCGAGAAGCCTCTAGAATGAGGAAAGGCGACGAAATTGTGAAATCTGATATATGACCTATATGGCAAAAAAGCATTCAAACTATTAAATTTCACCAAAACATCTTCATTTAACCTTGACAAATTCGGGCTATCACGCATTGCTAATGCGCTTGAAGGTGGGTCTTGATCAGGATTGTACATAAGACGCTGCGTTTTAGACCTACTAACAGGCATGGCTAAGCAGAATATAGCTTGTAAATATCCAGCTGTAGAAGGGGTTAATGCAATGGCTTAGTGACTAGTGTGTTAAACTACTAAGCGAATTCAATCTTAAGGTTTTTTTTCCTCTGCGCCGACTCTCACGAAGGTCTGGCAAACGTCCGAGATTATAAATGTCATGAAATAACTTCTCAATAGGCCCCAGTTATAGCCATACGTAATACGAAACCGTAAAAATTTTCTTTTGCTTTTTTTGACCACTTAAACTTGTTGGTTGAACTCAATCTTGGTCTTAAAATGTTGCTTTTGAATTAAAAAGTTAGTTTATCAAAAAAAAATGAGCAAATTACCTTTAACTTCTCTAATATAAGAATTTATGAATTTTTCCGTACGAAAAACTTTTTCTGATCACGAAAAAATTAATAAATTCTTTTTCTAGAAAATTTAAGGATAATTTGACAGTTTTTTTTTTTTTTTTGATAAGCTAGCTAATTCATAAGCAACATTTTAAGACCAAGATTGAATTCAACCAACAAGTTTAAGAAATTATTTCGAAATGTATTGTTATAAATGAAAATAAATTGAAATGGATTCCCATTGCAAGTGAAAAAGTTTTCAATTCAATAAAAACCCATTTATTAAACGTTTGAATATCATATAATACTGTCCAACTTTCTTACCAGCTAAGTTTAAGCCTTTTTTGGTAGGTAGGTACATAAAAGTAATAAGGAAATACATTTTAGAGGCAGTTTTCTACATTTTCTTTACTTGTTTGGAATACTGCTAACGATGTAGTTGTGCAGAATTTAGTTTGACACATCATAACACACAGATTTTGCTGTCTATATAAAAATCAGTTAGCGATCTATATCCTATAGATACGCAATTTGTGAGGAAAACTTATCTGTTTAGTAACCCATCTGAGTAAACAACGACGCGACGCTTTCAGTTTACACAACACAATGTGAATGACAATGGATACAGGCAAGTTGTTCAAAGCAAGCATTTTCCACTATATTACAGACTTAACAACATGTAATTATTAACAGAAAAAATTATGTCTAATGCGATCTATTGTTTTCATTGAGCTACAAAAATCAATATTTTAAAAGGTTGTTTTAATTTTTAAATTATATAACAAAAGAAGATTGGCATCACTTGGGCAAAAAAAGCAAACAAAAAACTATCCAAACAAATGTCAGCTATCAGCTTGTCCACTGCTATAAAACCTGCCGTCATTCCACTTGTCAGTTGTGAGAGGTCGTTTCGATTTATCGGTTGTGTATTGTGTCGTTTCAAGTTTTCTAGTGACCGTATTAAATTTAAAATTATTGTAATTATTATTGTGTAAACGCAATATAAATAAACAATCACTGCGATGAAGTTGAACATTATTTTATTCGGTGCATTATTTGCATTGATTTCTTTTGTTGCGGCCGATGTCGAGACTGTAAGTTTTCATTTTTATTCAATTTAAAAAAAAAAAAAAAAAATTAAATAATATAAGAACGCACACAATGCGACACCGTTCAGAGATCATTGCAAAAATAATCAAATCATTTGTAGCTTGAATAAATTTGCCTGTAAAACACAAGAGTAGAAATGAATTTTTTTGTAGTTTTAGTATCTAACTTTTGCGTCGCAAAAAAATGGGTACGAACTTTTTCGTTTCTGATTTATATACGCAAACAAAGGCGCTATTGATTTGATTTTTCTTTTGTATATGTTGTACATAACTTAATAACAAAAACAACAAAATAATCAACAGACTTACTGACCCTAGTGTAATCAATTTCGGCAAGATAAGCTAAATAATTTTAAAATACGCACACACAGATTAGCAAGCACAATGGAAAAGAGGCCATCGGCTTGCACTTGTACAGCCATACCTATATGCATTTACATAACGTATGTTTATTTTACTTTCATTACCTAAATAACTTGTGACTAATATCCATCATACACATCATCTGATTATTGGTTTGGTTTTTATCTCGAATAGTGTCTGTCCTTGGATACCTAATTGAGGAAATGGGTGTGTAATGCAAACGCCTGGAAATGTTGTAAGAAGATAGCAGGTACAGGCTGCGTTTGAGTTCCCTTTTTATTTACTACCATCTACCACAGAGATCAATGCACAGGTAATGTGATTTTTAATCAGACGAACGATAGATAGCAGTGACATTGTTTGTTTGGTTGGCATCTCCCTACCCCTTGGGGAATCTTGTTTTTCTTGTTGTATCTTAAAAGGAAAGATAGTGTTCCCATACCTGGACGCCTTTGTTTTGTAAAGAGCAGGCGATGAACGACAAAGATGAATTTTACATTGTATGTACGTTAGTCTTCCAGGTATGTGCATTTCTTTGTTAAAAAGAATAAATTGCGAATTAAGAGTCTTTGTCCTTGACAAGGGATACCTATTGAACATTGATTAAGTTCTTAACTCCCGAGGTCAACATATTTTGCAGAATATTTGCCGCTTAATACTTAAGGGAACGCTTTGTTGTTCATTCATTTATGGGCCTGCTGCATCATACTGCTTCTGTCTGATGTTACTGATTGAGCAACACCATAAGCATACCAGAGCACAAACCTCTTTCATAAGGCACACTAGTGTTGTTCACTTAAGTCAATAATATTGGAACTCCACGAGCAGAGTCCTAGGGACTGTTGTCTTAGATTATCGTAGTATTACCATTATTGCCTTGCTTTAGATGCCTGTAACAAAACCCCAACATCCGAGGAAAGCAATGGAGACATTAGGACTTCTGTCGCGTGTACTCTAAAGCTTTTAGTGCTTCCTTTAACGCTTCTGCTATCAAACCGGATAGCTTACGTTACGTTGTCTATGTTACTCTATACTTTACGCTTACGTCTTGTGATATATAAACTCCTCCCTACAGCCGCAGTAACGTCACTTGGGTCAAATTACCGCATTCACAATCGAATATTTCGTGACGGAATTGGTTTTTGTTAAGCTCTTCAGGCCACATAATTCAGTGACATATTGCCGACTTCCAGCTTTGGCTATTCGATCCTTGCTTTCTGTTGTTGAACCGTCTTTTGGTATCCTCAGAAGGCCACCAAACAATCACCATCAAATAGTGGAGGCTGCCGGCCATCCTTCGCATTGCCGCTTGATTGTTGTTGATCGCTTGGTGGATTCTCAAGTCTGTCGATAACATACATACCTAAGCATTCCCTCCAGTGCCGTCATGGGATCTGTTTTAGCTAATATTCATATTGCCAACTTGTGTCATTCAATACAGAATATGATAACCTATTTTTTTCAACTACTCTTTGGAAAACAGTCGCGAAGGCCTCAACCTCAAACTTAAATACACTCTGGTAACTCATATATTTTTACGGGCCTACATTTTTATTTACTCAGCGAGAATATAAATTTATGAAAATTACGTTACGACATTGAACCACAAAGAACTCAAACTTACCAATCAATATTCCTAATCTTTTTAACCAGTTTTATAGCCTCATGTGTGCGAGAACCAGTCCGCTTAATTTATTTTCTACAAAAAGTTGTTTAATTATGTTCTTGTACTACATTTTACAGTTATTCTGCTTTAAAACTCGGACTTGATCGTTTATTTGCGGTCTACACCTAATTGAGTAGTGAGTCTTAGCCATAGAAAAAAAAAAAAAAAAATCTTTTGATTCGCCTGACTGAGGTGACAAATTATTAGTTCGTGTGATTCATCCAATCAATTGGAATCTTCCTCATCTCACGCACGCACAGTTATTGAATTCTTTTAATTGTTTGGCTTGGAATACAAACCGCAAATGCAGAGAAACACAAATAAAATCAATGTAGTTGCGGAATTGGCTACATTTATTTATTTTGAATATTTTTATTTAGCTAATGAACAGCTCGAGTCTTTTTGTTCCGAGTTTTGAATTTTAAATGAGCTCATTAAATCGTAAATGACTTCATGGCGATCTGGGGTTTTGGCGAGTTCATTGCAATACTGAAGACATATAAAGCATTCACCTTGAATTTGTGTAAACAAAAATGAAATACTCTTGAAAAAAGTGAATTTTAAAACGGAAGTATGAAAGGCGGCCATTTATACAAATTTCTCTCTTGATGCATATTGCTTCAAATTTGGTGAACTTACTGAACAACAACTGAACTTATTTGAACAGCAGTTTTTTGAAATGTTCAGTTTTTAAGCTTGGATACCAGTTTTTTCTGCCACAAGTTGGTTTGGATATAACGCGTACGTGAACAGGATTTAGTAAAAAATTTCAAATTTATAGAGTACGGAGGAAAAATACTTCAAGTCAAAGCCCAAATCAACGATTACCATTGAGGCCCATTTTCTGATACAACTCATAGAGATTGAGGTTAATTACCCTATGGACTACTCTTTCGTTTTTAAGTGGAACTTAGATCGCTTTGAGTAGTATCAGCAAACGGGCCTGAGAGAATTATGTCCCTGAATCGAGGGGGGGTTGGTTGATTGGTTGGTTAAAGTGGCCGTCAAAAGCACAAATAACGTATTAAATGCCGTTTTGATGTAGAGGGAGAAGGATGTTTAAGGAACTAAAAACCAGCCTGTGGAGTTGAGAAATTTGATGATGCTATTGAAAGGGATACTTTGTATGGCCGAAAGGTCATCATAGAAGGGATTACCTAGTGTATTGTGTATGGTTTTGGCTAGGGCTGGACATGGACACACGCAAAGAAGATGGAACACTGTTTTACTCTTGTCTGTGTCAGCGCAGCTAAGGCAGTGGGTAAGCTTTGCTGCGTGAGTTACTATATGCCAATGTCATGAACTAATTGCCGTCAGTCTTGCGACATCTAGGCGCGTTCTGGCTAAGAGGTTATTTGTTCTTCGTAGGTTGGCCAAATCTTCCTTGAAATTATACAGTTCATCAGGTTCACCCACCTAGTCGCCGTCCTAGAAGTGAAATGCAGGAGGATTTCTCTCTACGTATCCCATCAGCGGAGGTAATATATTAAAGACGCTGGCTTCATTTGTCTATGATTGGGAGTATTGTTTGTGACAGATAGATATCTTTACATATAAATATATATATGTATATGCAAGAATTCAGAGATTTGTTTTTGAATTTGCGTTTAGCAGTTATAAAGTGAATATCACGATGAACGTGTGTATAGGGATGCAAATGATGTGGGATATTCTGATTGTGTAAACTCCAAGTGGCTGGAATTATTTTAAGGTGCATATTCAAAAAGGGTAGTCGCAGTGGCTTAGTGTTAATGTGTTGGACTACTAAGCGAGGGTCTCAGGTTCGAATCCCGCAAAAACCCAAATTCCAACTTATGTTTTTTTTTTTCCACTGCGCTACCTCTCGCGAACGTCTGACAAACATCCGAGAGTATAAATGTCTTGAAAGAGCTTCTCAATTAGCCGTTTGGAGTCGGCATAAAGTTGAAGATCCCTTCCATTCGTTCCAAAAATGAAAAACTCACACAAAACGAATGGTTGTGAGAAGCTAGGCCAGGGGTCCCTCCGGACCTGTTAACTATTTATTTATATTCAAAAAGGTTAAAAAAAAGTAGAAGTAGGTATATTTGCTGAAAATAAGTTTTGCGTTGCTGTTATTGCATTTTTAATGGTAGTTGCAATTTGAATTTTAAAATGCGGTATTGAGTTTTAAAAATGGATATGAACAGAGATCGGATATTGGGTAGCCATTTTTGAGAAATAATTAAAAAACGGATTTATTCGAAGTATTTGAGAAAAACTAAGTACGGGATCTTATTTAGAATACTGATATTATCTTTAATGTACAGTGGGTGATCAAATTATTACGGCCACATGGAAAAATTTCACTTTTTGAAAGATAGACCAACATAACTTTTGTGTTTTATATTTTAGAAGCTTTATTTATTTTTTAATATTAGAAGAGACTTATAAACTAATAAAATAACATAGTTTTATTAAAATGGAGTACTGTAAAACTAAAAAAAAAAAATATTTTGTAACATTGCCGTTTGCCGCTATAAAAGCCTTAACCCTTTTTGGCATGCTTTCGATGCATTTTAAGCAATTAGTTTTAATATTTTCATTCCTATGTCATACTTCGATAAGACGTTCGATCAATGTTCGCTTATTTGTAATTTTTTCTTTGCCTATTTCTGTCTTCATCAGTTCCCAAAGATTTTCTATGGGGTTAAGGTCTGGAGACTTTCCCGGCCATTCCAGAACCTCTACTTTTTTTTTCTGCAAAATTGCAGTCAATCTTTTTGCCTTGTGGCAAGGTGCAGAGTCATGCATAAACATAAAATTGCCGTTTGGTAACCATTCCTGCACTTGTGGCAACATTTTCGAGGATAAGACCTGAATGTAGTGGTCTTGACGCATGGTTCCTTCAACAATGTAGAGACGTCGTTGTTCCTTGCCCACTGATGATTGACCAAACCATTATGCTTAGAGGATGTTTCACACGTTCTACTATGCATTCCTTTTTATATTTTTCGTTTGCCCTCCTTCTAACAAACTCGGACTTATCTGACAAAATCTGAACCGTTGATTTATCGGAAAAGCAGACCTACGAACAAAACGCGTGCCAGAAAAATCGTGATAACATATCCCCGAAAGATATAAAAAAACTATTGAAAGCCCACATAATAAGTTCTCACCTTAAGCCAATCTTCGGATGTCCAGTCCTTATGAGCCTTAGCCCATTTAAGGCGTTTTTCCATCATCGCCTTTGTAAGGAGTGGCTTCTTTGCTGGACGGCGGCAAGCAAAACCCATATCTTTCAGGCGACGTCGAACTGTCATATCAGAAATCTCAATTCCTGACTCCTGGATCAAACTTGTTAGAATCTTACGAGGTTTCTTCCTATTGTTGATACAAATCTTTTTAGTTTTGCGGTCATTTCGTGGCGTTGTAATTCTTTTTCGCCCCGATTTTTTTTTTTCGTCTATGTATTTTTTTATTTTGTCCCCAGAGGACTTTGCCACTCCTGCAATTACTGCTATTTTCCTCTACGAATGCTCAGTGTTCAGTAGCAGGGTCTTGGTTTCAGAAACTTTTGCCGGCGAAAGGTCTTTTCTTCTTCCCAGGGCTTGAACGGCGTCTTTACCAAAAGAGCTCTATAAGACATTCCAGACACAAACTGAATGCACACAAACTTAAAAATTAGTAAACGCACAGCACGTTGTTATCACAAATACCGATTCCGAAACAGCAACCTTTGATTTTTCGTAAAAGAAAACGTTAAAAAGCCCAAGAAAGGAAAAGCTGAGTCTATAAAAAATGAGGCATCTATTTTGAAAGATGGCTGCCACAAAAATAATCACTGCTAAGTGTTATCACTTATTATTTGTTAAAAGCTTATTACCCATAAATCTATTTTAAAATAAAATAAGTCTATTATAAGGGTTATAGAATTCATTTATTTGCACTAAATCCTGAAAAAATGATATTTTTTAAGGTGGCCGTAATAATTTGATCACCCACTGTATTTTGATCAAAATCATTAGAGCAGTTTTTGTAAAACTTGACAGACAAAACAGTACCAAATATTGCAAAGTTTAGTTTGAAAAATAGTATTTGTTAACTATACCTATAGCTAAAACCGATTATAAGTTGTTGTTCGCGATATAAGCATTAATTGGCTTTTAAAGTTTTATCGATGCCAAAAATGGGGTTTTCGAGATATGAGCAGTTTTTAAAATTAGCGTTTCCGGTGATTCGAATTGAAAATTAAGGACGCAAACATTTTAAGAACATCAGTATTACTCTAAGTTTGCATTTTGGTCAAAATCGTTATTGCCATTTTCTGGTAAACTAAGGAAAACAAATTAAAAAAAAAGTCATTTTACGATAATACCGAGTGGACCGTTTTCGAGATACACATGTCCAAATTTCAAAAGCACCGTTACTCGAATTTTTAGCCAAAAACTGGGTATGCAGTCATGGTAACCTCACCCACTTAAGCTTAAATATCAATGTTGGTTGAAATCGTTAGAGCCTGTTTCGAGCAAATCAAACTGGTATGAAAATTTTGTATGGAAAGTTCCATTAATATTGAGGTTACCTTGGAAAATACAAAACGGTCCTGAAATGCGGGCAGCCGTTTAGGCTGTAGGTCTGTGGAAGGACGAACAGACAGACAGACAGACGGACAGGCCGGACAGAATTTTGAGACCCACTTTTTTGAGTTCGTCTATCATCGTAATGTCCGAATTGATTAACATCTCGAGTTCGAAATTTTGTACGAAAACAATATATGTAATTTTTTCTCTTACTACGTAATGGAGAAAGTTAAACAACGCAGCGGTAAATAAAGGGTGTTTTTTTTTAGAGGTATACAACTTTGAAATGGAATAAAACAAAGATGATTTTTTTAAATTGACATAAAATTTACTTCATTCGAAAGATCATCTTCTGGCATTATAATTTAAATATGATTTCTGGAATATGATCGCCATGCCTGACCTAGTCTAATCTGGAGGTCCAATTTTCGATGACTTTTTGAAACATTTGTGGCCGTATATCGGCAATAACGCGGCGAATGTTGTCCTCCTAGTGATCAATCGCTTCGGGCTTATCGGCGTAGACTAGCGACTTCACATATCCTCACAGAAAATAGTCAAGCGGCGTTAAATCGCACGATCTTGGAGGCCAACTCACGGGTCCGCAACGTGAAACTATGCTGTTACCAAACTTCCTTCAATAATTCAATTGTGTTATGAGCTGTGTGACATGTTGCGCTGTCGTGTTGAAACCACAGCTCCTGCACCTCATGGTTGTTCAAATGAAGAACGAAAAAGTCAGTAACCATGGCTCTATAGCGATCACCATTGACTGTAACGTTCTGGACATCATCGTGTTTAAAGAAGTACGGACCAAATTATCCCACCAAACAGTCAGTTTTTGTGGATGTAACGGTGTCTCAACATACACTTGAGGATTATCATCACTCTAAGTACGGCAGTTTTGGTTATTGACGTATCCATTCAAACAAAAGTGAGCTTCATCGCTAAACAAAATTCGCTGATGAAAATTGGGATCACGGCAATCTTGTTTTGGGCCAATTTGGAAGCGTTGTTCAAGCATCAATCTATTCATGTTGAAATGTCAAACCAAAATTAAAATAAATCACTTGACAGCTGACAAAATGGCCGCCAATTAAAAAAGTGCTGCCAACTTAAAGTTTTATACCTCTAAAAAAAAACACCCTTCAAATGCGAACTGCGTAGAAGCTTGGCTTCAGCCAACAAATGAAGGAGATTTCCTTTTTTTATTTTTGCATTTAAAAATTTTTTCTCAAGACGATTTAGAATTGTAAGCTGGAAAGTATGAAAAATCGACTTAGGCGGTTATGGCTTGTGGTCACTGATTTTACTCCTGTAAACAGACAGAGGCAGTATGCTGTTTGGTTTGCTAAGAAAAAAAGAAACCCATAAAAGAAATGTCAAATATTAAGGAGAGATTTGTTTAACTCTGTTTTGCTTACAAAAAAATGTATCTATGAAAGAAATGCCAAATAGATATAGGTATGCATTTTGTATTTAAAAAATTAAAAACATCCATTTTATTCGATTATTTGTCTTATCCTTTCCATTTCGTTTATTTCTGCAGTCCCCCTAAAATCTTCTTCTTCATTTTGGAAAATTGAATTTTTGAATGTTCAAAATAACTATAAAAGCCCAGTAGGTGGTAAAGCCACAGTGCTAAAGTCTTACTAGATTGCGTATTTGTAGTCTGGGACGAATGCACTATGGCTAATAAATTATCAAAATTATCAATAGAAGCTGTTAATAGAACAATGCAAGATATACGAAATAATAGCAGACTTTTCGGTGGAGCTACATTTTTGTTCTATGGTAATTTCAGACGAAGACTACCCGTTGTCACGAGAGGTACGCGCTCTGATGAAATCAATGCATGTATCAAACGTTCAGTGCTTTGGCGCTACTTTAAAACACTGCACTTGACTCAGAATGTCCGAATATGAGAGCAGTATCGTGGGATTCTGAATTTTGCAAACTTCTTTTAGATATCGGAGAAGGGAATCGTCTTGAAATTAATGATAATCATGACGTAGAGTTACCGGCTGCTTTTGCCAGGTTGTAGCAGATTTTAAGACTAATTGAAAGTGGCTTTCCGATCATAAAATTGAATTAAAAGTTGGAGTTCCCATTATGTTGATTCGCAATTTGAATTCCGCAAAGCTTTGTAATTAATCCGGATTGAGAGTTATTTCGTTGCAGAAAAAGGCTATTGGGGCGTTAATTTTAACTGGTTGTGGTAAAAGAGATACGGTGCTTATACCAAGAATACCAATAATTCCCAGCAATTACCCATTTCAGTTTAAACGGATTCAATTTTCTATTAATTATTAATTTGCATTGACAATCAATAAGTCACAGGCTCAAACTTTAAGAAAAGCGGGATGCGGGAGTTGATTTAAGCAAGAATTGCTTCACGCACGGGCAGTTAGGTGTATGTAGGGTGCTCCAGGGTAATCAATGCAGCAAATATCACTATCCCAACCGATAGAAACAAACCGCTTATATAGTATACAAAGAAGCGTTACATTCATAAAAAAAAGTGTGTTAAATATTATAAAACTATTTTCTTTCATTTTCATTACCCAAAGAATATTAAAATATTTCCAATTAGTTCCAATGCCTTGAAGATGAAGACAGACTTGACTCAGTCTCTTGAAGTTCGGGTTCAAGTTCCTCACTATTGCAGAGGGCTACCTCGCATCATACCTCTGCAATGCTTTTCGATGATTTTTCCTTCCAGCGATTAACAAAAAAAAAAAAAAAATATGTTGACCCCTAAAAGACAGCAAATTGCTTATATTTTGTTTCCATCAACTGTTCTGAAACCACATTTTGCACGGGCGAAGCCGAGCGGGTACAGCTACTAAATAAATAAAAAAGTATATCAAAGCATCACTGTAGCGCGCTCTTTTTTTGTAAATATTCCATGGTTGAATATTTACAAAAAAAGAGCGTTATTTGTATTTGTAACAAATCAGCTATTTAAATTTATTGCTAACGAACCAAAAATAGAAACAAATACGGGAATTTAATTTATTCACTCGCAGGTAAAAAGAATCAATATGAAACTTTTTCACGATTTGAATTAGCATTTTGCTAAGTAACTCGTCAACAGATCACACATAAATTCCCCGCAAGTCGCGTAGATTTACGTATATCCGCAAAATAAATTAAAAAAAACGCGATTGTCAGACATCCACGATTGTTTTTACTGTTGTAAAATAGCAGGCTTTATTGGGAATAATATTAAATGAGAAAATTAACATTTATTTCGGCATCTGGCACAAAAACCGGTTGATATAAAAGAAGATCCATAAGCTTATGGCTGCATACAATTGATTAACACGTGCTGTGATGGGTCCTGCTGCTGCAATTATTTTCGTAAGACGGGTAAGCAGTGGGTATGGGTATTACGAACATGTTACCTAATTGTTTTCTTTTTTTTATGACACAAATTGTTATCGTGCGAGTGCGGAGCTGTTCAAAAAAATCAGTTATCAGATCAGTAGGTGTATGATTGCTTTGTGTTTACTGTTTACACATCTGCTTCAAGGGAAATTTTGACTGACAAGTAAATATAATGAAATTAGAGAGCTTGGTCGATGCAAAGTGTATTTAGATGGGTGACTGTAAACAATTGTGGAGAAGGTTTTCGTTATATGGACCCTTTGTTTAGGCTATTGATCCGATGATGACAAAACGCACTCATCACTCTCTATTCCCCCATTTGGAAACACCTTGCAAAACACTCATAACACAGCTTAAGGAATATGGAATTTAACATAAATAAAATATTTTGTTTCTGCTTAACCTGGTGATGGTGTCCTCGCTGACAGGCGAAATGGACCACAACTTAATTGTTTCATTATATTTGTTGACCATGTTGCGCACAACCTTAACAGCACGCTTGCACATCTCTTACATCTGGGGGTACAAGTACACGCAAACACACGCACCCACCTTCCATGTATTTGTGTAAACAAAAATTCCTACCCTTTAGGACGGAAGTGCAACGGAAATACAGCCAGCTTCAGAAGAGCCAGTCGTCCAGAAAAAAGTGCACGCCCTAAATCCCGGCGAAAAAGAGTACCTCTCACCAAACTTGATCGGCGTTCAAAATATTGCCGTCTCGAATATACCAGTCACAATGGATTTCATTAACATCATCGACGCATTCCGCGAGGTTGTCGATGGCGTGCGTTATGAAATCGTACTGAACGCTGTCAACACAACCGACAACAACACCGAAGTCGTGTGTCGATTGGTCGTGCTGGAGAAGCCGTGGTTAACCACACTGTGGGGCGACAAAGTTCGCTTGCTGAAAGAGTCGAACTGCACCAATGAAGTGCCAAAAGACGATGCACGAGATCGTAAGGCACTAGAAGAAAAGTACGAAACAAACGCGATATTCACTGGCAGTCGTAACGAATTGACCGCCGATGACATGTCCAAATTGGAATCTCAAATCTTGGCGTCATCAAAACCGGGATTACAGAGGACACGCACAACCACAACGACCACTACTGAATCAGTTATTGTTGTTGACACACAGCCAGAGGTGACTGAGTCAGTGGTTATAATCGAACCCACTGTCCCACAAACAGTTTTTCAGCGTCAGCCGGATGTTGCTGATGGTGACGGTGTCGCTGAGAAGGAGCCCAACTTATCGTCAACTGAAGCCAGCACCACGACTGAGCATTTGCCCGAACTAAGCGACAGCGAGAAAAAGTGGCTGGATGATTTTCTCTCAATCGGAGCTTATAATTTCGAGACTTCCCAGCAAAACAAGGAGCAGACCATGAATAACGAGGCGAAACTAGGTGACCAAGAAGAAAACGCGGAAAAGGTAAAGATTTTCTAAAAAAAAAAAAAACCTTTTGCAGAGTAATTAGTTGTTTCTTGTCGTTCTGTATTGTTGTAGTTTGTTCGTGTGACGCATCCACTTCCATTGTCATTCAAATGCACAGTTTATAAGCGTTGGCATAAGCTTTTCCCCTTCCATTTGGTTTCACTTTTTTGTTTTGTTTTTTTTTTAATTAATTTGCACTCGGTTAAAGCTGGTGAATCAGACAAGAGCGTGTGTAAAAGGAGAACACAGCCAACTATAGGAAGTGTTTTCGAATCACTTAACATTTTTAATTGCTGCTTGCTGGCGTGGCCTAAAAGCGGTGATGTGTGCTGGAAATTCCGGAGAATTAAAGTTTAGAAAAGTCGCACAGCATTATAAGCAGTTTTATATCAAAATTTACAAATAAGGACTGCTGCTACATGAAGTCAAGGCATAATGGCATCACTGTGCAATAGACCTTAGCTGCTTGCAATTGCACTTATAGCTTTAGCTTTTATTTCATTTGCGAATATAATATTAGCCTGCTCGTTGTATAGCTTTGACAAATCACTTTGTAACCTAGGCGTGTTGCTTGGTGAAAGCTGAATAGGATTTAATCACTTGTATAATGAATATGAAGTTATTCAACAATAATGAGAATGAATTAGTTTTGAAATTAAGAAGGTTTTATTTAAAATGTGTTTTTTTTTTTTTTTTAATTAATTGCGAGTTAAGGTTAAGTCGTTTGAGACAGACGGCCTTACTAATAATCAAACACTAATGTCGGCTATTAGTTGGTTGCCAGTTTACAATAAAATGTACAGCATTTTCGAAAGGGTACCAATAAACAATTTGACCCACACCTTTACTAGTCCCAAGATTTTCTGTTGAATCTATTACATTTGTTGTCACGCGGAATTTGAAATTCATAATTTGTTTTCGTGAAAAACAAGTTCAGTGGTTTTTTTCACAACGAGGATTTTATTCAAATAAAATGAATACATTAATTGCAATTAAATTTGCCCAACTGATATCTTTCAAAGGCTTTTTATAAGCAAAAAACAAAACACATAATAGGAAATTCACAAACTATCAGCCGATCTGTCAAAATATCATATGCAGATCAGTAATGCCCTATCATTCTTTCGGGAACAATTTTCGGTACTTTTTATAGACACTTTCATTTGATTTCCAATACTTTATGACTGATTGATGAGTGCATTGTGTCGTAACAAATACCTTTCAAATTACATATTTAATAAACTGAACACTGTTTACTCGAATGCTTTGATGCAAATCAAACCTTATTGGTGATTTAAAGATCATAATTATAAATCGTTAGCAAGTGAATATTTTCGCAAATAGATATTATAGCCTGCTAATCCACTTCAGAAATATCACTTAGGAAGCCATAAGCGTTTTAGGAACCTATCGCTTCCGTTTTCGAATTTCAATTTATTTTAAATACAAAATACAATTTGATCTTTTTAAAAGTGTGTAAATTATATTACTTAATTCGGGAAACTTAGAAACCCAAAAAATTTAATTCTCGCAGAAAATATAAAGCCGTGGCGTAATTTTTATGGACGAAAACTGTCACGTTTCTCCTTCCATGAATTCACACATACTACCTGCTATTCCTCCAGAAGTTCCTCAATTTGTTAAATTGCTTGTATTTTGCTGCTATTCTTATATCTAGGTATATTTTCCTCATTCTCGATAATAAAACTCCTTTTGCAAAGAGTTTAATAAGGGTTTGGTTGCAGCCAAATATCTACCTAAGTCGCTTTAAGTTCTAAGAATTGTTGATAAAAGTATGTATTAAGCTATGAGCCTTTCAAACTAAAGAAACATATATTTTATTCCGTTTGGGACGACTATCAAGAATGTCTTGGATATATCCCAAACTTACCTATATAAAATAATTTTGTTTAGTAAGCATCCGTTGCTTGCAAACTATTTTAAAAGGAAAACCAATTCAAAGGCAAGAACTACCGCTTAAACAATATAAAACAGAAAAAACACAAAAATATATGCTTCAAGCGTTTAGAAATAAAACAAAATTGCAATATTTTTAATTTTTTTTTGCACACATTAGTACAAATATGTGTTTGTTAGACTTAAAAACCATTTGCATTGTTGTATTACAACGAACAAAATTATAAAACATTTGCAATTTACTTGAATTAATTTATAATTGTAAACGCCCAGGCTGAAGAACAGCGTATTTAAATTTGCTCCTATTACGAAATTTAATACCGTGTTTTTGGACGGTTGGGCAACACTCCTCTTCAAAATGACATAAAGGGAGGATTTGTTTAGCTAATGCCCGAGATAAACATGACTTTCTCACCACTAACATTTAACCCTACAGTTAGCGATATTCTGGCAACTATTTTTGTTTATTGGTAAAGCGACTTTGGAAAGTCTGGAGTCTTTGCGCAAACTGCAAGACTAAAGTTGATTATTGGTAAGGCCGAGAGACAGTGGGGACGTTCAAGTACATATCTGGTTTATGAAGTCTGATAGCCGTCTGACTTGATGTGTCTCAGTTTTGATTGCCTTAGATCGTTCACATGAACAGATTTTCCAGTTGACGTTTACAGCGCGTCTCCACGAGTCTGAATTATGTCAGACTTTTAAGTCAGACCTCTTGCCCGCCATATTTGCAGAAACAAACAGGTTCGCTCAGATTTTCGTGTGTCTAATCCAACATAAAAACATCACTTCCTCTTTTTTTTTTTTGGTATTCGTGCGATTGCAATATGCGTACCCTACGACACCCAGATCGATTTTTAAACATTTGTACATAAACAATAACAATTAACAGAAACAGATCCACCCTATGCAATGCGTTTGCTTGCAGTTGAAAAATTTCATGAAAACGTAAACAACATCCACAAGTTTTTGTCCAACTTAAACAACCTTGCATTGAAGCAAATCTGCAAAAAAACATTTACAAGGCAATTGCTATATTTCATATTTTAGAAAATATATTCATAAATATGCATATCTGGTAAATTTAAAGTATCACTTTGCGAAAGTAAAAAACCAACCATAACTGAATCCGAGCACTTGTATTGGTCTGGACTTCAAATGTAAAATTTCAGTCCAAATTTCAGTCTGCAGAGATGTCGGGAAAAAAAAGTCAGACTGAAATTCTGGACTTCTGTCATATGTCCACAAAATCGCGGTCTACACGAGACATTTTGTTGTCATGAATGAAGTCTTGACGGAAATTAATGTGGTTTTCCATTGGGACAAAAAATCAATCTTTTTTTTGATTCGGATCACATTTTGCAGATCTCGATATTTTTTCAGATTTACGCACACCAGTATACTTTGTACAGCTGTTTAACGGCAGTTCAAGAAGTTTCATTTCGAGGCAAATGCGCAAAGTTTCGTGAAAACCAAAATAACAAAATACATTAATAGCTATGGATACGATTTCGGAGGAATTATTATCTTCATTATCTCCCTCGTCATCTGAAGACTACAAACCACCAATAATACTTCATCTGTATCTACAAGAAGGAAAACATTTTTGAGGGCGATATCCATTTGTGATTAGCCAAAAACGAATGCCATTTGAACAGCTGATATTGTTGTCAATTAACGCACTAATCCATTTACAAAAGCAGATCAATTTCGTTGCGCGTTCCATGAGCACCGTAAAATCTGAGATCTGAAAAAGATTTCTGGTGGTCCCAATGGAAAACCACATAAGACATGGGGGTCTTCGGCCGATTTTGCGTTACTTGTCTACAAACTATATTTTTATGGGGTGGTACACGCTTAGTGCGTTAATATTGTTACATAGAAATTCGTATTGATAAATGTCACGTAACTTCAAAAATTCCGTCTCACCAACACTCGGACCTTGCGTGTACCACTTTCGCTGTCGGTAAAGTTGCTGCCAGCGTTCATAGAATTTTATCCGTTAAATTTGAAATTATACGTTTCATGTGGATAATAATTTTTTTAAGATTAAATGCACTTTTGCTGAAAATATTTATGAAAAAGGATTACTGCAGAATGGTTGAAGGAAAATAAAAACATTTTGAGCAATTTTTCTTCAGTTATTTAAAAAAAAAATACTCATGAAATCGAAGTTAATGATACTCAAAAGCTGAAAATACACAACCATGTTTGTCCTAATATATTTCTAGTATATGAAACATCTCATTTAGATAGTTTTATTAACCAAACAAATTATATTAATCGCTTTTTCAAAATATAAAATAACCAACCAATAGCATTCAGTTGTTTTATAAAATGTCGTATTTCCGAACTCCAGCACATTCCCCCACGGTTGGCAGCGGTTGGTAGCACTGACTTTTTTTTCTTTTTTTTTTGTATGTTTTTGCATGTCACGGATGTCACACGGATTCTAAATTGACAGAACACCGATAGTTAACAAAATCGCGAATTTGAAAAAAAAAATTGTGGGGGCCAGAGGATTGCGAGTTGGGGGTCTCAGATCTCAGTATGGTTTGTCTCTGCCCATAGAAGCATGCTGCAAGGTGGCCGGCCATTAGAAACATGCTTTTCGTAGCTCACACGTATTCACAGAAGGAAGCTCAAATTACAAAAACAACATGTAAACAATTGAGTTTTGGGAGGATAGACCATAAACGCACGAAAGATATCCATCTCTTTTAATTAATTCATCTCTGCTCCTGACTGAGTACTAAATTGACAGTTCGCATATGTGGCTAACGTGAAGTGACTAAAAATGACGTTCCTGACCAATCTAGTTTTTGCGTTCAGGTTACATCTTGTCGACTTAAGATGACTAGATTTTTGAATGTGCCAGTTTGTTTAAATATTTATGTCACAATGCGTAGCTAGGTACAAATTCTAAGCGATTCTAAGAGACAATAGAGAAATTTATAGCAATAGTGAACTACTCGAATAACAGTAGTAAGACACAATGGAGCACGAGTAGGTACGATAAGCGCCAAAAATGATAACGGTTTTTTTATAGAGGGGTTAAATACAAGCATTTTTTACGATGGTAGGGAGTCTATCTCGCTCTGTTTTTTAGGGGAAATTCGACCGCTATGAACTCGTAAAATATATTCTGGATACTTAGGTACTAAATATGATATGCCCAATTCACAATTCAGCGTTGAACACGTGCGTGCGTCGGCGCGCTTTCACACACTTTATCGAAACTTTACGATTTTTAAATGCCAAAAACTCGCGAGCATCAATTTTGTAAAACAAAATGCTGCTTTGAAGGGAATACGCGTTGAGAGGTTAGAGTATGATGACCAATTCACAATGTTCGTTGACAGATTATGTAGAAACAAGCGTTCATATGCTGCCCGCTGCCACACAAAATACATTTTCAGGCGTTGAATCGACTTTAGTTCGTAAATATCGTAAAGTTCAACGCTACGCCTGAGTAGACGTACTTTCTACCATCACGCACGTTTAACAACTTTTAGAATTTCCAATTGTTCGATTTGAGGTCATGGAGTGTGTCGTTTATTGTTGGAGTGGCACAGATCCGCTAATGTTTATCGCGCCTAAAATTTCAAAGAGCTATAAGATGTTTTTTCAATGCAAATTAATTATTTCAGTGTATGGAAATATTAATTTATGGTGTCTACCACTATTGCAAAAGTTTTCATGAATTTCATTGAAAAGAGCAATTCGGAATTTCGGGGCAATTCGCTCTGATCTGCAATGAAAAAATGCCATTAGTTATGGCTATTCTGTCATCTGTCAAATTTACATTAATTTTGTCACATATTCTACAAAACGTCAATGTCAATTGTTATTTATGTTGTTTTCGATTTGGCAAACAGATCAAAAATTCGGATTTAATGTTCGACATGACGGCAGAAATCTGAAATCTCAGATCAAAATCTGAAAAGCCAAATCGAAAATGACAAGTCATCATAAGAAAAACTTTCTTTTTATTTTTGCTGCAGCTCTATTGATTTTGTTCGTTTTTCTGCCCGTAACAAACAGCTCAAAGATCCATTTTGGGGTTAACTTCCCATCGCATTTTCTTTTCTGTTTTTGTCAATAATGCGGGTAATTTTGGCAAAACTTAAAATTTCTCTTAGGAACTTTTTACATGTTAAATTTGTTTTCTATAGAGATAAACCGCTTTTTGATACAATAGATCTTTTAGGTCGCAGTGTCAGCCATTGGGCAGGGAATACAAAATAAAAAAACATTCCGCTACTCACTACCGGTCAATGGAAAGCAGTCAATGTTTAACAAATTATTTGTCGTAAAATTCGTTTTAGCTGAGTTTATAAAAACGCGCAGTGACTTAGCGGTTAGTGTGTTGGACTACTAAGTGTGGCCTTGGTTCGATCCCCGAAAAAAAACGAATTATATCTTTATGTGTTTTTCTTTTCAACTGTGCCACCTTTGGCAAACGTCTGACAAATATCCGAGTGCATAACTGCCATGAAAGAGCTGTTCGATTGCCCGTTTGGATTTGGCATAAAATTGTAGATCTTCAAATGGTTTTGAGAAGCTAGGGCTGGGGTAATGCAGACCTGTTGCGCCAACAATTTATTTATTTATGAATTAAAAAACCAGAGACAATACAAAATTTAGGGGGTCAGCGCCAGGAAGAGGATTGCGAGTTGGGGGTCTCAGTATGGTTTGTCTCTGTTAAGAACAATAGGTCTATTCGCGTACTTTTAAGTCGCAATTAGTCGTCCGACTGAACATTTTCTTCGTTCACAATCAGACAAGACTTCTGTGTGTCATTACAAGTTGAAGTTTTGAATGCATGGCATTTTTAGTGCGATACTTGTTATATTTGGAAGGTTGTTTTTGTAGGAGCTATTGAAGTTTAAATTAAACACAAAAAATGAGCTTGCAATGCACATTTTTCGCTAGATAACATTTATGATGAAAAATGATAATTATGTCTGTCGGCGAACCTCGTCGCCGTGTACTTAGCAGATTTAAGTTCAATAAAAAAAATTGTTTTGGTTAGTTATTTAAGCTTATTCTTGCTTTTATTTTTCTCCGGCGGCGGCTATGATTCGGGTTTTACCGGCGTAATGAAAATCTTCGGTTCTACTTCACAGGTGTGTTCAAATGCCTGTGTTCCTACACCATTTTTGCGCGCGTTTGTCGTTCAGGTTACAAGTGTGAACTCCTGCCAAGTTGTGTGTCCGTTTGAAAACCGGAATCATCGCACCGAACTGCCATCGACATTTCAACAGTTTTATAACAATGTCAGTCATATGGATATTACAATTACAGA
Source organism: Cheilosia urbana (assembly GCA_946477585.1). NCBI lineage: Eukaryota > Metazoa > Arthropoda > Insecta > Diptera > Syrphidae > Cheilosia > Cheilosia urbana. Next base: position 18,236,272 of record OX297853.1, on the reverse strand, counting down.
AGCATCTCAGGACCTGCATCATGCAGCTTCAATCTTCGATTGTTTGCTTGTCCGCATATACGATGGAATTCAAATACAACAACAGATCGTTAAAAGAAAAGTGATTGATTGGAGGGCAGGCCACATGTCGGTTAAAAAAGCGGTCGAAGACGAATACGCTCTCGACTCGGCGTCGGTAGACAAACGCCTATTATTAGTGGTGACTTCATACTCCACTTGATATACCTATTTGTTTAATTCAAAATATGAAAACAAACATAATTAGAGTGCTCACTACATAGAGTATAACTCTACAAAACCTTTAAGAGTGTCCTCCCTCCAATTCATGTCTACTGAAAAACAACTTTACTGAGTGCACCTTATTTACTAAGTAAAACTATATATTAATCGCCGACACGATATCTTTCAGAACATATTTAACCTACTTAATGAATACCAATTCCATTTAATTTTTACCAATTTGAAGTGTGCGACTCATAGATCGGTCGAAAAATATTATAAATTCAAAAAAGGATTTGCAAAATAGGTAAAATAGTGCTTTAAATTACGTTGGTTACAACAACAACAATAATAGTATTTCGCCTTCTTTACTCTGTGGCTGGTGAGGTGTCACAGACGAATGGTGGTAGTTAAGCGAAGGAAGAGACAAAGAATTTGAATAGAGAATACGTATTCTCTGTCTCTTATAATTTACTTATTTATATTAATCATCGACACAATTTCTTTCAGAAAATACGTATGAACCCTACTTAATGAAGATCACTCATAGATCGGTTGAAAAGAATAATTATTTCAAAAAAGTTTTTGCTTTACCTTGGTTACAACAACAACACTGTACGCATAGAAAGAAAGATAATATTTCGCCTTCGCTGTCTCTGCGGCCGGTATCACAGATGCAGATGAGAAGATGGTGGCAGTTAAGCGAAGGAAGAGAAAAGAGAATATGCGCAAGAGTAATTCTAATTCGATTAGTCACATTTTTCTTTCGCTTAGACGAAGTTGTCTCTTGTTCCTGTATGAATGTGAATCAGAAATAACAAAAGAGAATCACACCCAGAGAACGTTGCTATATGCTGTTATTGCGTATAACTCTTTTCTCTATACCACCAATGGACCAATACCTTCGTGAGGGGTAAATGGAATGGTATGTGTTAAGCGAATGATGAGGAGAAGAGAATATGCGCAGGAGTGATTGGATTAGTTTGATGAATGAAAGTACATTTCGCCTTCGCGATTCGCCCAGTCGATTCTCTGATAAGCCATAAACATTTTAGAAGTGCAAAATTTCCCAAATTTTTTCCTCTGGAGTTGAAAAATGTGTGTTCTTTGCAAACGCCAGCGACGATGCTGTGTTGGAACATTGTATATAATTATAGTCTCTATATACCAGTGGCGTCTCGTCAGGGTGTGCAAGGTGTGCATTGCACACCCTGATCTAACGAAAATAAGTCCCTCATCAAACACTGTGTAATAATAATAACACACAAATAATGATATGCACAGTTTCATAACCCATAAAACCTCCATAACACAGCCAACAGCTACAGCCTACACCATACCTATTCATAGTCATCCTTTATAAATTACAAATCTTCTTTCAAAATTCCTTCACCGCTGAGAAAAAAAAAATTAACTCGTACAAAAACGCGCTGTGCACCATTCTGTTGATTTCATCAAATAAATTCATCCAACTCCAAATTATATCCCTTTCCCTCTACAAGATTTCTCCAGTATTCATCCCCATCGTCATTCGTCACCCGCACGCCGCCGTACTTAAATCGCTTTACTTTGATGAACTTGTAGTGAACTCGTGCGAAGGTTTTCTGTGCACGGGCTGTATTCATTTTCTCTTCTTTTGCATCTGTTCTGTTCATGATTGCCGTTTTAGTGACTTTGTCGCTGCATCTAGTGGATTTTTCAAAAGTTTAGTGACAAAAATTTATTTTTTGTCACTAGAAAATTCTAGTTACTTTTCTGGTGACTTTTTGGAAAAACATGTTTTTCTAAATTATTAAGCATCTGGTGATGTTACATCCCTGGTATTCGAGTTTGACACTTGCAAATTGCAAAATTCAATTTGACTTTTTGCTTCCACATTCAAAGGCCTAAGTCGAACGCATTTTAAGTATGATGATCATAGTTAAAAATAAGTTGAGAAATAAAATATCAACGAAAACTTTGAACTCAATAATTCTCATCAAGAGTCAGTCGGAAGAACTCTTGACACAAAATTGAAATGGAAACCGCATGTAAAGAAAAAATGCGAAGAACTTAAAATCATATATAGAGAACTTTATTGGTTACTCGGAAAATATTCCAAGCTTACCCTCGAGAACAAGCTTTTATTATATAAGCAAGTGATGAAGCCTGTATTTCAAAATAAAGTGCTAAGATCATTCATCAGTGCACCATGGTACATTAGAATTGAAGATCTCCATAGAGACCTCGGAATTCCCACCGTTAAGGAAGAAACGAAAATATGCGCTCGAAAGCATGGAAATCGATTATTAGGACATATTAATAGATCGGTCCGTGAAATTCTCGATGAAACAAATTTATTGCGGCGTCTACAACGAACTAAACCTTCGAACTTAGCCCGATAATTATCAACCGCGTTAAAATTGCGGAACGAACAGGAACTTTCGCCGGACTGTTGCCTGCCAAACGTGTAAAACTTCGTGATTAAAAAAATTGCTTGATAAGTCATAACTTAGTTGCAGGACCAAAGAAATTTGTAGGATGTGGTTTTAGTGATTAAAAATCTCACACTACTATGAGCACGCGCCGAGTGTCCTTATAGTGTCTTCTAGAAGATTTCCATCTACCTCGGAGATAAAAAAAAAAAAAAATGCTCATCAGAAATCAACTAAAAATACAAAAAAAAAAAAAATTGTCACGTATACGAAATTCCTAAAAAAAAAATTAAAAATGCCTCCGATATTGAGATAAATGAAAGTGATGAAGATGAAATCGATCTATTTATTTCTGATTTGTATTGTAGTGATTTTAAAAAATATTTTGTTTTTTTTTTTTATTGTAACTTTGAGACTGAAATTGTTTTTTTCATAAGTTAACATAAATCTATTAACATATTGTAAGTTTTTGACTAATTGTTAAAAATAAAAATGTTGTTAAAATTTAATATTTTTTTTTCAGTTGTTGGTAGTCAAAATTTTTTTTAGTGACTTTTTTAAAAATTATAGCATATCTGGTGGATTTTTAGGTTCGAGTTAGTGACTTTTTTTTTTGAGTTAACGGCAACCCTGGTTCTGTTCTGTTTCCGTAAAGCGTCATAAGTCAAATACACAATGTATTACATCGATACTCGTGCAAATAAAAGCTGTGCACGAAAGCCGATGAATGAATGGTTGAAGTTAGCTTTTCGTTTAAGTGGTTGGGGATTGGGGTTGCAGTTTCGTGCGGTGCTTTTGATTTTGTATGCGAAAGTTTTATTTTTCTATATTTTATTTTGAAAACAAAATAAGATATCAAAAACAGCAAAACAATGATTGAGAAAACAATAAATGGGACGTGTTTTCAGGCAATTAATTGATATTTCTAAAAAATGTATAATTTTAAAGAATTTGCACACCCATCTAAATAATTCACGCGACGCTGCTGCTATATACAATAGTTGGAATCAGTCTTGTGTGTTGTGTCAATCGGTAGAGACATTTTCGGAGGTAAGGGTATATTAATTGTTTAAAGTGCACACACGTTTTTGTTTAGATTTATTTGTTGTCGCAAGACTCTATTTTGTGTCGCAAAAGGAGCGAAATATCTCCTGTAAACTTGCGCGTGCAAAGTTCCATTAAGTTCGGACGGACTTATATAGTCCAAACTTAATTGTGCACTTCAAACAATTTATACCCCTGCTTCCGAAATTGTCTATCGATCGTCGATCGCCACAAGACTGTAGACTGATTTCAAAATAGCGTCGTCGCTGGCGTGTACAAAGAGTAGATATACATTCTTCCACCTCTGAGAAAAGGGAAATTTTGCACTTCTCAAATGTGGTATGGATGAACATTTGACTTTTGTGATAAGAATTGATTAAGAATTGAGTTGGTAGGAACCTACTATTAAAAAGGTTAGCAGAAATCTTTTGTAGAATCACATTTTAATAGACTTCTGACGGAATAACCTTTCTTCTCAAGTGAAGTCCATTACAGGATTTGGCGGGTGCTTATAATTTATTTTTATAAATAATGGTAAAAAATGACAAAGCGGAGAAAAGCATTACCAATTTAATTTCATCAAAAATGAATCTAAGAGAAAATATGCCTTTAATTGTGCGCAGATATTTTCATTGCTGTTTTTTTCGCGATTTTCTTTTAAGAAATAAGGCATTAGTCTTTCAATATTTCAACCGAAAGTCAACTACTCTTTACTTAATCGAGTTTCTGGCATCAAATGCAGCAGCATCAAATTCAGCTGCAACCACTTCAGCTGCATTTAAGCAAAAACTTAAAAATACAGAAATCTATATTTTCTTTAATTTTAGTACTATCTTTTTTCAACATTAAAAAAGTTTAGTACAATATTAGCTACTAATATTTATTCCAGCATTGACCCGAATACGATCAGTAATTATTACGAATTGTTTATTTAAAGACAGATAGTAAAATTCGCTTCAAGTCAAATATTGCTACACCAATTTTATCATCATATAAATAATGTAAAAACTGTGTGGTCAATTTTCGACCACTGGGCGAACCTAGTATTTCTAATTAGTTATTGAGATTGATACTCATTATTCGGAAACTGTTGTGTGATGAAAGACTTTTGAATTGTGTTGATGCACACCGCAGGTGGGAGTTTACATTCGCATCCACTTGAATGATAAATTACAAATTAACCTCAGAACACGCTCGTAAAACACCCCCTCCTACATTCTTTATTAATTAAAAATAATTATAAAAGCATCCACCGCGAGAATAAAACAAACAATCGCCTAATAAATATGAATAAATATTTTATATCACAACGGAATTCATATTTATTGGAAACTCCCTTATCGTACATTGGTTTGATTATCTATAAATAATATGAATCAGGTCATTCGGGTAGATTACCGTGTTTCAATCGATAATTAATGCATAGATAGTCGTACAGTGGTTGCTGTCGCTTGTACCTGTATTCTTTGTTTACTTTTTATTTTGCTGCTTGAGGGTTTTCCAGGCGTTTGGTTCGTTGAATTCCTCGCATTGTTGTTTCAATATTGCGTATTCAATTATTAAATGAATAACAACAGCTACGTTTACAAAATATGTGCTTCTAGTATTTTTGTTAGCACAACTGGAGCTTAAATTATAGATCAACATTAATAATTTTTAAGCATAATCTAAAGGCGAATTTATTCTAAATTACAGAGAGCTAAGCGCGGACTTGCTGGCGGAGTGAAGCAACTCGACGCTAATGAACTTAAAGAAGAAGAAGAAGCCCTTTCTAAGTCATTGGAAACACTAGACTCCGGTGATGGACCATCTTACACGTAAATATTTACGGAATCCACCCTTATATGAGAGACTAGCTTTATATTTTATTTATAGCATTGGTAAAGTGCATTCTGGTACAAGGCAAGTTGTGGCCGGAACACTAACTAAGCTGGATGTTGATTTAATCGATGCCAAAACTTCAAAGACTGAACGCTGCGTCGTCTCGCTGTGGTCACGACCATGGTTGAAGGAAGATGGCTATGAAGTCACATTTGAATGCAAGGACAAACCAAAGAGTGTACACCGCCATAGCCGTTCCGTCAATGAGGTACGTAGTTAAAGGTTTTGGTAGTACTTTAATCGGGTTTTAGTTTCGTGCTGCTTTTATTTCGGTTGCAAACTTAGCTTCAGTGGAATGTGCGTTGTTTTAAAGTTTGATTAAACCGGTGGTCGATATGTTAAGGTAATACAAATTGAAAAGGAGGTTCCCTTTGTGGAGCCCACTTCGGTAAGTAACTGTTCCCCTCTGCATTCATTGCATTCATTCAAAGAAGTGTCTCAAAAGAGGAGACAATCACAGCGCAATAAGAAAGACTCTAGATATAATCTAGAAATGGACTTCCGATATGCTTTAAGTTGGCTGTGATCGAATTGCGAGCACTGGCTTTCGATCGAAAGCAAGTGGTGCTTGTGAAGACCACTCGTAAGTATATTTGCCTTTAACGAATATACAGCCTTTTCTAAACGTTGGTTAACGTCTTCCTATGTTTGTTATTCTTTAAGAATGCTTAAAAACAGGTAAGTATGCTAACGCGTTTTTGCAATAGACGCGGTATGTTCTAAAATTCGTTACAATTGTTGGTTCGCAACAGCTTAAAAATGTGAATTGTTGTTTTTTGAGGGAACAACTCGTAACAACAACTCATAGACACAATCACTTTGGTAGGAAAATGTCTTCCCAAGTGGAATTATATACGGAGAAACGACTGTCAGAATTCAAAACGATTCAAACAATCACTTCAAAGGAGTCTGATGATGAATTATTGGTGTAGTTCGAAATAGCTACCAAAGTGACTGTGTCTACGAGTTGTTTTTAAGAGTTGTTTCCTCGAAAAACAAACAATTCACAAACTGAAATTCGACATAATTTCCCAACGGAAATTGTCAGGGTAACTCCAAAACAAGCGAGAATCGTTGTTACTCCTCGCTTCCCCACTCAGTAATATTTGAAATGGTTTAACTTGAAAGATAATACGACGAATGAGGAACTCTTCACACTATTATGTCCGTCCTTTGTAGCAGCATTGTACTCGAGTTAGTCTTTTCAATTCCACCACAACACGACAATCACCCCTTCGAGGTATCCGTTCGGAACGGAACGGAGAAACTCCATTCGAGATGTCCATTGCGTTACAAGTTTTGGAAAAATTCTCCGATAACATGTAGCGCACGGCGCACCTGTCGCATTGCGTGGAACCGCCTTATACACCACATACTTTTGAAAGCTACACGGCACATTTGTTTCCGAAGCTCTCCGACACCTAATTGTTGCGGAATATTTTAATGTGAAATGAATGCGTTTTCTTGAGGTTTAGTGATGTTCACAGCTGCCAAATTTTACCAGCACGATAAAAAGGCCAAAAATTATAGCCACAATTTTTGGGCGTGAAAATAACGATTAATTTACTTATTATAAACTATTTAACGCAAGTGGCCGGCTACTAGGGACTGGCCGGGTACTGGTACACCTACCCTTCACCTAGACACATGGTCGTGCATAAAAATGAAAATCAATAAAAATAAGTATTACTAAATAAAATACACAGGCGGCTATTTTATTAATATCGTTGGAGACGCAAATATATCCTGCACTACATTGGTGACCCCGACGTCCGCCGTGAGAGTATACACCACACTTTTGATCTGGTGGAATTGGAAAGACTAACTCGAGTACAATTGTACTTGAGACTGCCTGTAGACTATTTCATTCTGATTGTTCTTTTATAACAGTTTTATAAGCTTCAACTATGTATACTTAGTAATCCACACATTAAAAAATAGACCTCCAATCGCCTTAAACTTTACTCACGCGGTTCAGCTTATATCGCTCACTTTATTGACCTACTTGCGATTGCCTTTAACACTTGAATATTTCTAGCTTGAAGCCCGAGTCCCAACTCTCGGTGGAAAGCGACCGCTTAACGATGATGAAATTAAGGAACACGAAAAGACTTTGTCCAAATCGTTGAAGAAAGTAGCAGCCGGCGATGGTCCATCTTATAGGTGTGACACCTACAGAACACGATAACAAATAATGATAACCTTAAAACAAATTCTTTTCTATCCGCAGTCTTTCGAAAATAATCTCTGGTACGACCCAAGTCGTTGCTGGTACTTCCGTGGAGGTTGTAGCTGAGTTAATCGACGACAAAACCGGTGTTAAGGAGATTTGTGACATAAGCCTATGGTCTCGGCCTTGGCTCAAGGAAAATGGGTATGAACTTACCTTCAACTGCAAAGACAAAACGAAGAGTTCACATCGTTTTAGCCTCTAAGCGATTATGAGGTTACTTGAAAGTTTCTTTTTTTTTTTCAATCCTCTTATCTTCAATAAATAAATGGCAATGTGCCAATAATTTGCATTAAAAACTGGCGTCTTTTATTTGTGGTTGCGATTTGAGAAAAACTAAAGCTGAACGGTTTATAATGTGCTTCAGGTAAGTCATGCTTTATGTCGTTCATTCCATTGGGCAAAAAGAAGCGTTCGGAATCGAAAAAAATCACTTCTGAAACCGTTCCATTGGCGGTAGAAATAATCTTCTCATGATTTGAAGGAGGTATCTATCTACTCAAGAAGCACTTACACAGTAGTAATTTATGTATTTTATAGATTGTTTTCAGAACACCTTGAGGGTAACCGTGATCGACCAGTTAGAATGCACTAAAGTTGACCTCAGCCAGTGAAACGCTTGCTGATTCAAAGTTCTCAAGTGCTACCATGGCTATGTAAAGGCAGTAACAATTTTGTGCCACTAATTTCGGATATCAGCCGTTTCTAACGAAAAAATGACTCGCATCAAATGGTTCCGCAACAAGCGTTTATAATTTTGAATTGTTTACTCGACTCTTTTTATAAGAGTCATAGAATTTTAGTTTGAAATAAATGGCTTGACATATGATTTTGGCTTTTGCTTTATTTTGAAGCTTGGACAATGGTGTTATGTCCGGAGCAAGATATCGTGTAAATGTCCTCTGCGGCTTTAATTACACTGGCGCTGATCGTTAAATTTTCTTGTGGGAAAAACGTTGAGCACCCGATTTTTCAACGGCCGGGAGAGATGAAAGGCTGCACGATGAAACTGCAAAGTAAACTTAATGATTCACCAACTGGAAAAGAATTCAAAAATACAAATATATATATCAGAAACGAGAAATCTTCATTGAGGATATTTCCCTTTGCCATACACAGTCCTTAGTTAAGAACTAGTCACCTGCACTTCTATATAGCTTTTAATGCTTTGATACAATTGGGGATCGTTTTTCTTTCGCGCAAAGGCGGCAATTGCATCCTTAAAAAGAGAGGTTCGGTCATCTCTTTGGGGACTGGCACCGCGGTATGTTACTAAAGATTAAGGATTCCATCAATGCTTGTGTGTTATACTATTTCAAACACTTGTTTTCCCAATGTTTTGTTTCCAACTGTTAAATATTCGCCCATTAGTGTTGCCATTTTAAAAATACTAATCGTTTTCCTTAGTATGCACAGTGGCTTAGTGGTTAGAGTGTTGGACTACTAAGCGAGGGGTGGAGGTTCGAATCCCGCAAGAACCCAAATTCCAACTTGGGGTTTTTTCACTGCGCCACCATTCGCGAACGTCTGACAAACATCCGAGAGTATAACTGTCTTGAAAGAGCTTCTCAATTAGCCGTTTGGAGTCGGCATAAAGTTGAAGATCCCTTCCATTCGTTCCAAAAATGAAAAACTCGCACAAAACGAATTGTTGTGAGAAGCTAGGCCTATGGTCCCTTCGGGCCTGTTGCGCCAAATATTTATTCTTATTTATAATCGTTTTCCTTTTCCTGCTTCTAGGTAGCACCAAGATCAAAACGTTCCCTCGGCGGTCCGCAACAGCTTACCCCAGACGAACTTAAAGAACAGGAATCAAAAATATCTGCATCTTTGGCCAAGGTGGCATCTGGTGATGGACCATCGTATAGCATTTCCAGGCTGTTCAGTGGTACACGGCAAATCGTAGCCGGTACACTCGTTAAGGTCGATGCCGAGGTAATCGATACCACCAATGGAGCTAAGGAAAACTGCACCTTATCGCTGTGGTCGCGTCCATGGATTCCAGTAGATGGCTATGAGATCAGTTTGGAGTGTAAGGACAAGCAAAAGATCGTGCATCGTCATAGCCGTTCGGTTGAATACGCACAAAAGAAAAGCCACAAGAAGAGCCATCGTCCGTTGGACAAAGCCGAACATTTGTTTCAAAAATTCCAAACCAAATTCAACAAGAAATATCACAACGCCATGGAGCGCCAGATGAGGCTGAGAATATTCAGACACAATTTGAAATTGATTCAGGATCTGAACAAAAATGAAATGGGCAGTGCCAAATACGGAGTCACAGAGTTTGCTGACATGACCACAACCGAGTACAGAGAACGGACTGGTCTTTTGTCGCGCGAGGACGGCAATGCTGTACGTAATCAGGCTGAGATTCCAGACGTCGCGCTGCCGAAGGAGTTCGATTGGAGGGAGAAGGGTGCCGTTTCCCAGGTGAGTGGCGAAAATCAATATACTCATCTTTATTGTTAACACAATGCCACTTGCGTTACATTAGGTGAAGAACCAAGGCAACTGTGGCTCCTGCTGGGCGTTCAGCGTCACTGGAAATATTGAAGGAATACACGCTGTGAAGACTGGCAAACTGGAAGAGTACTCCGAACAGGAACTACTAGACTGCGACACTGTTGATTCAGCTTGTGGTGGTGGTCTTCCAGACAACGCTTATCAGTAAGTAAAACAATACCCGGTCATCAGGTAGAGTTCAACATAACTGCCTCTTCCTTCCCTAGGGCAATCGAAAAGATTGGAGGTCTAGAACTCGAGTCGGAATACCCGTACGAGGCTAAAAAGGGCGCCTGCCACTTCAATAGCACCCTATCGCGTGTCAAAATTTCCGGAGCTGTAGATTTACCAAAGAACGAGACAGCTATGGCTCAGTGGTTGATTACCCATGGACCAATCTCCATCGGTATCAATGCCAATGCTATGCAGTTTTACCGTGGCGGTGTCTCCCACCCTTGGAAGGTGTTGTGCTCAAAGAGTAACCTGGATCATGGTGTACTCATCGTCGGCTATGGCGTGTCCGACTATCCAATGTTCAAGAAGACTCTTCCATACTGGATTGTAAAGAACTCCTGGGGACCCAAATGGGGCGAACAGGGTTACTATCGTGTCTACCGCGGCGACAACACCTGTGGTCTTAGCGAAATGGCTAGTTCTGCGCTACTAGCATGATGAGGTGCAGAGGAATTGTGATTGCTAAGCTCGTAGCAAACGAACAAATTAAATTTATAACTGAGTTTATGTATAACCGATTCTTAGGTTCATCGTTCATGTTGTTTGGCCATACCTGAATAAAGTTTTTTTGTTTTGTATTCTTTTGAAATTATCTTAAATAACTCATAGATCTTAACATATCTACTTTAATTTGTTGTGAATGTTTATTTGACATTATTTCTAATAAAAAACAAATTCATACTAAAGAACGAAATATGTAGTGTGCTTGTCTTTCGTGGCAAAGCGGCCCATTTTACTTTTGTTCTGGAAAGCTAAGGAGTAGATATGTCAGGCGTCTTTCATACGCCATTGACCCTGCGTCTGAATCTTCCTCCTCGTCTTTGGAAATTCTCTGAGGCAATGAATAATCAGTACAAATCGGGAAAAGGCGTGCGCATTTAAACGCATGTCTATTAACACCAAATCCAACGCATTCGTTTTATGTTTCGTCAAACCCTTAATTGGCCATTCGACAAGTGTAACGTTGGTTACCCCACCAACATCACAACGTGATCATCTTGAAGCATTTGTAATACCCGAAGGTGTCCTGTGAGGTTTCCTGCTTTAAGATTTGATATGTTAGGGAACCTGAAGGCACTGAGACAAGCTTCCTTCTTTACAGAAATAATGTCAAGGCAGAAGGCTGAGCATTGCCCCTATTGCTGCAGTTGGACAAGTTTTCATTGCTCCCCGTTATTACAACGCATGCTAAGCGATATATCTTGTTTAGTTTTTGTTGGGCCGATATTTGCTCGGTTTTTGGCCACCATGATATCGCTGCATACGTGATCATTGGTTTGATTACCGTGTTATATGACCAATAGATCATTTTTGGTTTTAAGCCCCAGGTTTTGCCGTAACGACGATGGCCCATAAGAAGTTCCTTTGGGGGAAGAAATAGTCTTCTCATGATTTGAAGGAGGAATCTACTCAAGAAGCACTTAAAATAAAATAAAATAAATAGTTGCCGCAACAGGTCCGGAGGGACCCTAGGCCTAGCTTCTCACAACCATTCGTTTTGTGTGAGTTTTCCATTTTTGGAACGAATGGAAGGGGTCTACAATTGTATGCCGACTCCAAACGGCTAATTGAGAAGCTCTTTCAATACATTTGGCGGCTTTGTTTACACTGACGCTGATCGCTCAAGATTTAGGATTCGATTACTTCTTGTGTGTTATACCATTGCAAACACTTGTTTTCCCAATGTTTTGGTTCCAAATGTTAAATATCTTGTAAATAAAAAATCTGTAAACCTTATAGAACAAACTTTTGGACGCAATAATAGCAACCAAAAGTATCAGAGTTGCCATAACAATTCATATTTCATTAACTAGACATATTCTTTATGACGTTACCAGAACGCAGTTTATATTTAGAATGATTTCAACACTCCTCATTCTATATTGGCTAGACTAGCCCGCATGTCGACCACCTTGCTCGCTTGTAAAGGTTTAGTTAGTAAGTTTGCAAGCATATCCTTAGTTGAGCAATACTCACACTTGATCATTTTCTTTTCGACGTAGTCCCTGACGGAGTGATATTTGATATCCTCCTCTGTAGGATTGCTTGTCTTTTGGCTCAGGATACAAATAGCTGCACTTATGTCTGGCCTCGTAATTAATGTCACGTACAGAAGACTACCAAGTAATTTTTGATAAGCTTTATTATTTAGTAGCCCCTTCTGCACATCTGATGACTTTCCGTATGATGGCTCCAAAGGAATTGGTGAGTTCTTCGCAAGTGTAAGACCGGTATCAGAAAATTTTTTTCCAATGTAAGCTAACTGAGATATTGAAAATACTCCTGCAGCATCCCGTTCAACTTTGAATCCCAAATAACTTTTGACTGCTCCTAAGTATCTTAAAATTTACTTTCAAATTTTCCTTAACTTTAACCATTTCAATTTGACTGTTTGTACTTACTTACTTAGGTGGCGCTACAGTCCGGGGTGGACCTGGGCCTCAACCAATACGCCTCTCCAGTTAGCGCGATCTTTGGCTAACTGCCTCCAGTTGCGCACTCCAAGTTGGTTGAGGTCCCCTTCCACTTGCGCGCGCCACCTAAGGCGAGGTCTTCCTCTACTGCGTTGTCCCTCCGGGTTAGAATCGAAGACTCTTCGGGCCGGAGCGTTGGTGTCCATTCGCTCTACATGTCCCAGCCATCTTAGACGACTGATGCGTACTTTTCTGACTAGGTCGATGTCGCTGTACAGCTCGTAGAGTTCGCTGTTAAATCTTCTCCTCCAAAGCCCGTCAACGCAAACGGGACCAAAAATCACTCGAAGAATTTTGCGTTCGAAGCGACCAAGAAGATCCTCATCCGTTTTTGCTAGGGTCCATGCTTCTGCGCCATAGAGCAGGACAGGGATGATGAGAGTCTTATATAGAATCTCCTTAGTGCTTCTTGACAAGGCCTTACTAATCAATTGCCGTCTTAGGCCAAGGAAACAGCGGTTGGCAAGTGTGATTCTTCGTTTGATTTCTGATGTGATGTCGTTATCAGAGTTTATAGCGGAGCCGAGGTAGACAAAGTCCCTAACTACCTCAAAGTTATAGCTGTCTATCGTGACGTTCTGCCCGATTCGTCGATGTCGTGTGTCCCTTCTTGTTGACAGCATATATTTTGTTTTACCCTCATTCACCACTAAACCCATTTTTGCCGCTTCTGTACTAATACTTGCAAACGCACCAGTGACTGCTCGCTGTGTTGTACCAACAATGTCAATGTCGTCAGCGTATGCAAGCAGTTGCACAGACTTATAGAAAATTGTGCCTCTGGTGTTGGCTTGTGAGTTTCGCACAATCTTCTCAAGAATGATGTTGAAGAAGTCACATGACAGCGCATCACCTTGTCTAAATCCTTTTTTGACATCAAAGGTTTCGGTGAGATTGTTTCCGACCTTTACGGAGCAGCGAGCGTTCTCCATCGTCATTCTGCACAATCTGACAAGTTTGGCAGGGATGCCAAAACTAGACATGGCTCTGTATAGCTCGTCTCTATAAACGCTGTCATATGCGGCCTTAAAATCGATAAAAAGATGGTGAGTATCGATCTGGTATTCTTGGGTTTTTTCCAGGATCTGCCGTAGTGTGAATATTTGATCGGTCGTGGACTTACCGGGCCTAAAACCGCACTGATAGGGACCTATCAGATCGTTGACGAATGGTTTCAGGCGTTCACACAATACAGCAGACATGATCTTATACGCAGTGTTCAGGAGACTGATGCCTCTGTAGTTGGCGCAGTTTAGAGGGTCTCCTTTCTTGTGGATCGGGCAAACAATGCTGAGGTTCCATTCATCAGGCATACTTTCCTCTAACCAAATCTTGGAGATGAGTTGGTGTATGCACTCTACCAAGTCATCTCCGGCTGCCTTGAAGAGCTCGGCAGGTAAGCCGTCTGGACCAGCAGCCTTGTTGGATTTAAGCTTAGATATTGCTATCCTCACTTCATTTTGGTCAGGTGGACGGAAATCTTGGCTGTCATCGTCCAGGTTGAATGGATCGTTCTGCCTAACAGCGGAATTTGTGTCGTCTTCGCCGTTTAGCAGTCTGCAGAAATGGTTTTTCCATGTCCTCAGCACCGACTGTGACTCTACTACAAGGTTTCCTTGCTCGTCTCTACAGGTCTCCGTTCGGGTCTTGTTGCCATGACACGTTCTTTTTACCTTTTGGTAAAACTTCCGAACATTGTTCCTGGAGTAACACCTCTCTATATCCTCGATCGCGCGCTTCTCATGCTCTCTCTTTTTTCTCCGGAGAAGCCGATGTTCTTCCCTCCTTTTTTGCTCGTAGAGCTGACGAGCTGCTCTCGTCCTTCTATGCAGCGACGCTTCGTAGGCACTTTGTTTTGCTGCATGTGCTTGCCGGCACTCTTCGTCAAACCAGGGGTTTCGGGGGGGTGGGCTGGTGAAACCGAGCACATCAGTTGCGGCGTTTTTGATGGCTTCTTGGCATCGGCGCCACTGGTCTTCGGCACTTGATGCTGGCAGCATAGGACTTCTCGAGAGGTTGAGGGATACGCGATCGGCAAAGGTTCTGGCGGTTTGTTGCGTTTGTAGTCGTCCAACGTTAAATCTCCTCACAGTATTTTCTCGTTGTTGTGGCGTCTTGGATATCCGCATCCGTACCTTGGCTACAACAAGGTAGTGGTCCGAGTCTATGTTGGCTGCTCGGAAAGTTCGGACATCTAGAATACTGGAGGAGTGCCTTGCGTCGATCGCAACGTGATCAATTTGGTTGACGGTTTGATGATCAGGTGACCGCCATGTTCCTTTGTGTATATTGAGGTGAGGAAACCGTGAACTAGCTATGGTAACATTACGTCCCGCAGCAAAATCAATCAGCCTAAGTCCGTTTCCAGACGTGGTGTCGTGTAGGCTGTGTTTTCCGATTGTGCTACCAAAGATGTCCTCCTTTCCTATTTTGGCGTTAAAATCACCCAAGACTATTTTAACGTCATGCTTAGGACATTGCTCATATGTTTTGTCGAGGAGCTCGTAGAAACATTCTTTGGTAGCATCGTCTTTATCTTCTGTGGGGGCGTGAGCGCATATCAGGCTGATGTTGGCGAATTTAGCCTTGATGCGGATAGTTGTAAGGCGTTCACTAACGTGTCGAAAGCTCAAGACTTCTTGCCTAAGTCTGCCGCTTACAACAAATCCGCATCCAAATAGACGCTGCTTTTGTTCTCTGTAGCAGTCACCGTAGTAAATGTCACAGTTTTTCATCCTCCTTTTGCCCGGCCCATCCCACCGCACTTCCTGGATGGCGGTGATACCTGCTTTGTAGCAGTCTAGGGCCTCCGCTAGTTGTTCGGCTGCACGCGGTCTGTTCAGAGTTCGAACATTCCACGTGCAGATCCGAACGTCATTGTCCTTTTTTCGTTTTGCAGGGTCGTCAACAGTGAATCCGTCCTTATCCGAGGCTTTTGGTTGCTTCGCAACAATTCTTTTTTTTCCGTGGTAGGGTCGTTAACCCCACGCACAACCCCCAACCTGGAGGACCAGGCCCTTTCTGTAACCCCTTGGGCAAAAGGAGCCGGAATATTCCGGAGTCAGTAACCCGCTGCGGGGATGTGAGAGCTGCCGTTGACCCATTTAGGGCTCTTCCGCCACCATCTCTATTTCAACACCCTGACTAGTGCTGAAAAATCCTCAATGACCTCAGCTCCAAATACGTCGAAGTAGCTCATTGAGGTATCTGCCATGTTGACTGTTGACGCCACCGTTGATTCAGCCATGTGAATTCATCCGCCGTACGTCCTCTTTCTGAGGGGCTCATGTAAGACCTCTGAGACTCGATCAGGCAGTCATTCCGACAGAGCATTATAGTGTTGCTATTTTCTTCGTGTTCAACACTCGCGCTTATAAGTTTAGCAAGTCATGCCCGGAAGGACAAGACCAGTACCCGGTGGCTACCACGCGGAGGTAAAATAAGCACAATTGATGTGTATGAACAGTTACAACGACTGGGCATCGCCAAGTTGACGCCAATCAGTGCCTACCCTATTCATACAACACCCAACCACCTGTTTGTAGCTATGAGAATATCGTCTACGTAAATTAGAACGTAACCCGCTGCGTCCTCGCTGAACAATGTATACAAACAGGGATCCGATTTACTTTGTGTGAATCCTGACTTAACCAAAACATTGTGAATGTTCTTGTTCCATGAACGCGCCGACTGTTTCAATCCGATCCGTAAATTACCTTATTCAGTAAGCAAAGAAGCCGATTGGCTGTCGCATATAGATAACTTCACTTAAGTCACTGTTAAGGAAAGCTGTCTTGCAATCGACGTGATGAACCATTAGTTGTCGCCTGCTAGCTACTGCGAATAACGTTCTGAGCGTCGTGAAATGTGAAATGTGAATGTGAAACTACAGGTGCGAAGACCTCATCGTAGTCCGCCCCATACCGTTGTTTAAATCCTTGTGCTACTAAGCGCGCTTTACATCGAGTTCCACCGGGCTCGGTTTTACGTTTGAAAACCCACTAACAGCCTATGGGCATACGCTCCTGCGGCATGTCCACTAACCTCCAAGTGTTGTTGGCCTTTAGCGAGCCCATCTCCTTCACCATAGCATTCAACCAACTATCACGATCAGTTCCACACGTAGCTTCTTCAAATGTTTCTGGATCCGATTCTTCGATATGGTTTAGCTGGAGGTATTCCTTTACTTGCCCGTGTCGATCTCCTCAGCTGTGTTCTGTTTGTCTCACTATCTGAATCCTCATCACCGCTTTCAAAACCATGAAATGAATCATATGATGAATTTGAGTCACTGTCATCCGTAAATTGAGTGTTTGATTTGTCAGGAGATACAACTTCATTATTCTCGAAAGAAAATCCCTCGTCGCATTCATCTCCGCTATGCACATCAGAATCGATATATTCTCCACTCTTCCTCACGAAAGTAACGTCTCTTGATATTTGAATGTTATTATTGCTGCCCAGCATCCGATACGCTTTAGAATGGGAGTCATAGCCAACCAACACCATCTTTACAGACTTGTCATCAAACTTTAGCCGCTTTCGTTTGGGCACGTGCACAAACCCTTCTGTCCCAAATGGTATGAGATAACTATGATCTGGAATTTGTTATACCAGCGTTCATAGGCTGTTTTACCTGTTATCCGAGTCACCAATCTATTTTGCAAATAATTAGACGTGGAAATAGCTTCACCCCATAACGCCTTCTGTAGTTTTCTCGACTAAAGAACGATTTTTTCGCTCTGCAACGCCATTCTGTTCAGGTGAATAAGCTGCAGTGTACTGAATTTGCACTCCTTCACGTGTGAGGTAATCGACTATCACTTTTCCTATATATTCGCCACCTCTGTCAGATCGAATTACTTTTGGATTTCTTGTTAAATATGTTTCTAACCATTGCGATGTACTGTTTTAATTTGACGAATACATCCGATTTATGTTTCAGCAAGTAAATGTTACAAAATCTACTGTAATCGTCAATAAATCAGAAACACACACCTGTTGCCGGTAGGGGTTGGCTCTTCCATAGGTCCACATACGCCTGTGTGAATAATATCAAGTACCGCCTTTGAACTTAAGCAACTTTTCTTTGGAAATTGTGCCGTGTAGATTTTCCGATTGGACATATGTCACAGTCTATTGCCCTCTTGCAATTCTTTATTTCCATACCTGTTTCGAGACCCTTAGATTTAATTTGTGAAATCGCAAGCGAAGAACGATGTCCCAGAGCTCTGTGCCAGTAATGAATGTATTTATTGTCACATTCCTTAACAACGTGTATGTTTTCATACTTGTTAAGAGAATACAAATTAGCAGGCATTTGTGCTACACCAAATGACGCACCATTCCTATTGATATAACAAGTGTCTCCTTCAAACATTATGTCGCAGCCCTTGGATGTCAGTTTCTTCACGGATAGTAGGTTTACTTTTAATGAAGGAACATACAAAACTTCCTGAAACTTTACCGCTGTCTCCTTGTTGAACCGATTCTTAAGTATCAATCGAATAGCTCTTTGACCTTTCAACTCCTTGTGTGCCCCATTTGCAAGTAGTACCATAGTACCTTTTTCTTCACTGATGAATCGAATTCAAAGAAGAAATTCCTGTCATTGCAAATGTGGCATGGGGCGCCGGAATCTACAATCCATTTTCCGTATTTCTGATCAGTTATCGTCAAACAGAACTCTTCATCTGCCTCTACTGCTGCTACACTGACTTGCTGTTTTGAATGCTTCGCCTTCCATTCGATATAATGTAGGCAATCTCGTTTGATGTGTCCTTTCAAGTGGCAAAAATAGCATTCGACCTGCGAGGTAGGCCTTTTGTTAACCCGCTTTGGTAATTTGTTCGCTGTCACCAAAGCCTTGTGCGATTCCTTCTGTTCTGTCAACTGACGCCGCCTGAACTCCTCGATTAGTTTTGATTCAACATAACCAATTGTTAATTCACTTTCTGATCGCGATTCCAAAGCTGTAATAAGTGTGTCAAAACTATGAGGCAAACTACTTAAAAGCATTGCCATGTTCCAGCTTTCAGTGAACGACTTTTCCCCGAGACTCTCCAGTTTCATGAACAAATTCCGCATTTCACCAATATGCTTCTCTATATCCCCTCCATCTGCAAGATGTGGACTACAGATTTGCCGCAGGATGCTTACCTTATTGCTCAGTGTCTGTCGCTCATGATATTTTTCTAAGACTCTCCAGACTTCCTTCGCTGTTGAACAGTTCTTGATGTGGTGCAGCTGATCATCTTCCACAGAGAGACAAATTGTGGCCCTTGCGACGTCGTCTTTAGATTTCCATTTCTCTGTTATTGGGTTGGGTGCGTCTTGGCTAATGATGTCCCATGTGCTCTCCTTAATTAGCAGCATCTGCAATTTGTACTTTCATACGAAGTAATTTCCATTATTCAGTTTTGCAACTGAAAACTTTATGTCTGCTGCCATTTCCTTGATTGTTCCTTTTTTTCTAATACAATAATTAATTATTTTTATGCCTTTAATGGGTGACTGGGCCCATTACCTCTTGTAAATAAAAAATCTGTAAACCTTTTAGGACAAACTTTAGGACGCAATAAAGTCAACCATCTTTATTTCGAAAAAGTAAAAGAACACAAAAGTAGCAGAGTTGCCATAACAATTCATATTTCATTAATTTGACATATTCTTTATGTCGTTACCAGAATGCAGTTTATATTTAGAATGATTTCAACAAAATATTCGCCCAATAATGTTGCCATTTTAAAAATACTAATCGTTTTCCTTTTTCTGCTTCCAGGTAGAACCAAGATCAAAACTTTCCCTCGACGGTCCGCAAGAGCTTACCTCAGACGAACTCAAAGAACAAGAAGCAAAAATATCTACATCTTTGGCCAAGTTGGCATCTGGTGGTGGACCATCGTACAGCATTTCCAGGCTATTCAATGGTACACGGCAATTCTTAGTCTACTCTCGTACTCTCGTTAAGGTCGATGCCGAGGTAATCGATACCACCAATGGAGCTAAGGAAAACTGCACCGTGACGCTGCGGTCGCGGCCAATGGTTCCAGTAGATGGCTATGAGATCAGTTTGCAGTTTAAGGACAAGCAAAAGATTGTGCATCGTCATAGCCGTTCGGTTGAATACGCACAAAAGAAAAGCCACAAGAAGAGCCATCGTTCGTTGGACAAAGGCGAACATTTGTTTCAAAAATTCCAAACCAAATTCAACAAGAAGTATCACAACGCCATGGAGCGCCAGATGAGGCTGAGAATATTCAGACACAATTTGAAATTGATTCAGGATCTGAACAAAAATGAAATGGGCAGTGCCAAATACGGAGTCACAGAGTTTGCTGACATGACCACAACCGAGTACAGAGAACGGACTGGTCTTTTGTCGCGCGAGGACGGCAATGCTGTACGTAATCAGGCTGAGATTCCAGACGTCGCGCTGCCGAAGGAGTTCGATTGGAGGGAGAAGGGTGCCGTTTCCCAGGTGAGTGGCGAAAATCAATATACTCATCTTTGTTGTTAACACAATGCCACTTGCGTTACATTAGGTGAAGAACCAAGGCAACTGTGGCTCCTGCTGGGCGTTCAGCGTCACTGGAAATATTGAAGGAATACACGCTGTCAAGACTGGCAAACTGGAAGAGTACTCCGAACAGGAACTACTAGACTGCGACACTGTTGATTCAGCTTGTGGTGGTGGTCTTCCAGACAACGCTTATCAGTAAGTAAAACAATACCCGGTCATCAGGTAGAGTTCAACATAACTGCCTCTTCCTTCCCTAGGGCAATCGAAAAGATAGGAGGTCTAGAACTCGAGTCGGAATACCCGTACGAGGCTAAAAAGGGCGCCTGCCACTTCAATAGCACCCTATCGCGTGTCAAAATTTCCGGAGCTGTAGATTTACCAAAGAACGAGACAGCTATGGCTCAGTGGTTGATTACCCATGGACCAATCTCCATCGGTATCAAAGCCAATGCTATGCAGTTCTACCGTGGCGGCGTCTCTCACCCTTGGAAGGTGTTGTGCTCAAAGAGTAACCTGGATCATGGTGTACTCATCGTCGGCTATGGCGTGTCCGACTATCCAATGTTCAAGAAGACTCTTCCATACTGGATTTTAAAGAACTCCTGGGGACCCAAATGGGGCGAACAGGGTTACTATCGTGTCTACCGCGGCGACAACACCTGTGGATTTAGCGAAATGGCTAGTTCTGCGCTACTAGCATGATGAGGTGCAGAGGAATTGTGATTGCTAAGCTCGTAGCAAGCGAACAAATTAAATTTATAATTGAGTTTATGTATAACTACCTGAAAAAAGTGTTTTTGTTTTGTATTCTTTTGAAATTATCTTAAATAACTCATAGATCTTAACATATCTACTTTAATTTGTTGTGAAAGTCTATTTGACGTTATTTCTAATAAAAAACAAAGTCATACTGAGAAAGAAATATGTAGTGTGCTCGTCTTTCGTGGTAAAGTGGCCTCTGGAAAGCTATGGAGAAGAAATGTCAGGTGTCTTTCATACGACATTGACCCTGCGTCGGAATCTTCCTCTTCGTCTTTGGAAATTCTCTGAGGCAATGAATAATCAGTACAAATCGGGAAAAGGCGTGCGCATTTAAACGCATGTCTATTAAACCCAAATCCAACGCATTTGTTTTATGTTTCGTCAAACCCTTAATTGGCCATTCGACAAGTGTAACCTTGGTTACCCCACCAACATCACAACACGATTTATGTTAACCAACGACAAGTATTGATAAATCGCTTTGCATTCTGTGTTTGTTAAGTTTGTGACACGAAAAAATTTCCTCACATATGGGGACGAATTTTTTGAATTCCTGTCTCGATCCGTGTAACAATTGTGTGCGATCGAGGAAATAGAGAGATGTTACTGCAGGAATGAGGTTCGGAAGTTTTACCAAAGGGTAAAAAGAACCACACAAGGCTACAGAGCCCGAAACGAAGCCTGCAAGGACGGACAAGGGAACATCGTAGTAGAATCGCAGGTGATGCTGAGGATATGGAAGAACTACTTCTGCAGACTGTTTAACGGCGGTGACGACTTAAATCCCGCTGTCAGGCAGAATGAACCATTCAACCTGGACGATGAGGATCAATAATACCGTTCACATGACCTGGACGAAGTGAAGATAGCTATATCTAAACTTAAGTCCAACAAAGCCGCTGGAGCAGATGGCCTAGCCGCCGAGCTGTTCAAAGCGGCAGGCGAAAGGCGATGCGCTGTCATGTGACCCTTTTAACATCGTTCTTGAAAGAATAGTGCAAAACTCAAACGCCAACACCAGAGGCACAATCTTTCAAAAGTCCGTCCAATTACTCGCGTACGCCGATGACATTGGCATAATTGGCAGAACACAGCTTGATGTAAATGGCGCGTTTGTGAGTATTGAGACTGAGGCGGCGAAGATGGGTTTGGCGGTTAATGAGGGCAAGACGAAGTATATGCTGTCAACTAAAAAGGACACCCAACACCGACGGCTCGGACAGAACGTCACAATAGACAGATATAACTTTGAGGTGGTAAAGGACTTTGTCTACCTATAGGCTCCGCTATGAACTCAGACAATGACACCAGCGCTGAGATTAAACGAAGAATAACTCTTGCCAACCGCTGTTTCGTTAGGCTAAGAAAGCAATTGAGTAGCAAGGCCCTCTCTCGAATAACTAAAGTGACCCTTTATAAGACCCTAATCGTCCTAGTCCTGCTATATGGCGCAGAGGCATGGACTCTATCAAAAGCGGATGAGGTAACTTTAGGTTGTTTCGAACGGAAAATTCTTCGAGTGATTTTTTTGTCCCGTCTGCATTGACGGTGAATGGAGGAGAAGATTCAACGACGAACTGTACGGGTTGTACAGCGACATCGACCTAGTCAGAAGAGTGAAGGTCCAACGACTGAGGTGGCTGGGTCATGTAGAGCGTTTGGACACGAATGCTCCGGCCCGGAAGATCTTCGAATCCACACCCGAGAGAAGGCGCAGTAGAGGAAGACCGCGGCTCAGGTGGCGCACGCAAGTGGAAAGGGACCTTAACCAACTTAGCGTGCGAAACTGGAGACAGCTAGCTAATGATCGCGCTAGCTGGAGACGCTTGTTGGTTGAGGCCCAGGTCCACCCCGGACTGTAGCGCCACCTTAAGTAAGTAAGTAAGTTTATTTCAACATTTATCATTTTTAGAGGAAGTAACAAAATAAGAAATAAATATAACCAAAATAAATTTGTAAGTAATAAATATGACAATCTTCAATAATAAAAAAAAAAAAGTAAATATGATATTCTGCAAAAGGGAACAAAAAAACTATAAAACAATTAACAACATCTTTTATTTTATTAGACTTGTATATTATAAGCCATGCGACCCAAAAACGGGATTATAATAGATCGGGATTTTGAACAAGCGGTATTTTAGAAGACAGGATTTTAAAACTTTTTATTCGGGATTTTTGAAAAGTGGGATTTGAAAAAGCGCGATTCCGATACGCTCCCCATCGAAACCTGTCCAGGCTTTTTTGAGTTATAAGATTAGATTCTAATATCGCTTTCTTTAATATATATATAAGTATAAGATAACCTCGTATCACGAATCACGATCACGACAACAAAGCAACTAATTTTTAGACCGGTAAAAATCCGGTGAGTGTGCTAGCACCCTGCTACCGGTAAAATGTCGGCCGATTTTATACTGGCCGTCCAAAATCGGTGTGTGTGCAATTAGCCTTTTCCTATTTTCTTTATTTATTATTTATTTATTTTCTTTATAGTCGCAGTGGCTTAGTGTTAGTGTGTTGGACTACTAAGCGATGGGTCTCAGGTTCGAATCCGGCAAAAACCCAAATTCCAACTTATGGTTTTTTCCACTGCGCTACCTCTCGCGAACGTCTGACAAACATCCAAGAGTATAACTGTCTTGAAAGAGCTTCTCAATTAGCCGTTTGGGGTCGGCATAAAGTTGTAGATCCCTTCCATTCGTTCCAAAAATGAAAAACTTACACAAAACGAATGGTTGTGAGAAGCTAGGCCTAGGGTCCCTCCGGACCTGTTGCGCTATTTTTTTTTTAATTTATTTTAATCAAAACCTCCACAAAAACTACACAAATTCAATAGGAAACACAAAACAATTAAACACCGCAATACCCACCGGCCATTACCAAACATGCTTTTTGTAGCTCACACGTATTCACAGAAGGAAGCTCAAATTACAAAAACAACAATGGCAACAATTGGGTTTTGGGGGGAGAGACCATAGACGCACGAGAGTTATCCATCTCTTTTAATTAATTCATCTCTTCTCCTGACTGATAAATTGACAGTTCGCATATGTAGCTGACGTAACGTGACGAAAAGTGACGTTCCCGACCAATCTAGTTTTTGCGTTTTGGCCTTCAGGGGGTCAATTCTCGTTCTGTGAAAAAGTGAAACAAAAATGTTTTTACTCTTTCACCTCAATTTTGATTCTCGTTCTATGAAAAGGTGAAACCAAACGTCAAAATTTTTCATATGAATAATTTCTCTTCATGTGAAGATTTTTTTAGTGAGAGTTTGAAAATTTAGAACCATCTTTCATACAACACAGTGTGAGGTATTGAATTCACCACGATATTTTCATTTATAGCCCTATTATGGCAATCAAATATCAAGACGATATTTGAAAATAATTGATACGTATCAACAAAATGAATGAATTGGTATTATGGTTATCAACCTGTCAACATTTTTGATGAATTGTGAAAGATATAAGTTTTAAGATCAATTGTGAATAGCTTTATCGATAAACTTGGTATTACGGTTGTCAAAAAAATTGACAGCCCTACTATGGCTATCAAATATCAAGACGATATTTGATAATAATTGATACGTATCAACAAAATGAACGAATCGGTATTATGGTTATCAACCTGTCAACATTTTTGATGAATTGTGAAAGTTATAAGATTTAAGATCGTGAATAGCTTTATCGATAAACTTGGTATTACGGTTGTCCACTGCTATAAAACCTGCCGTCATTGGTCGTTTCATTTGTCAGTTGTGAGAAGTCGTTTCGATTTATCGGTTGTGTCTTCTGTCGTTTCAAGTTTTCGTATCAAATTTAAAATTATTGTAATTATTATTGTGTAAACGCAATATATATAAACAATCACTACGATGAAGTTAAACATTATTTTATTCGTTGCATTATTTGCATTGATTTCTTTTGTTGCGGCCGATGCCAAGACTGTAAGTTTTCATTTTTATTCAATTAAAAAGAAAATTAAATAATACAAGAACGCACACAATGCGATTCAGAGATCATTGCAAAAATAATCAAATCATTTGTAGCTTGAACATTTTTCGGAAAGATAGTGTTCCCAAACCTCGACGCCTTTGTTTTGTACAGAGCAGGCGATGAACGACAAAGATGAATTTTACATTGTCTGTACGTTACTCTTCCAGGAATGTGCATTTCTTTGTTAAAAAGAATAAATTGCGTGTTGTGAGTCTTTGTCCTTGACAAGGGATACCTATTGAACATTGATTAAGTTCTTAACTTTCGAGGTCAACATATTTTGCAGAACATTTTCCGCTTAACTCTCAACGGAACGCTTTGTTGTTCAATCATTTATGGGCCTGCTGCATCATACCGCTTTTGCCGGCTGATGTTACTGATTGAGCAACACCCATCATCATACCAGAGTACAAACCTCTTTCGTAAGGCACACTAGTGCTTCTCACTTAAGTCAATAATATTGGAACTCCACGAGCAGAGTCCTAGGGACTGTTGTCTTAGATTATCGTAGTATTACCATTATTGCCTTGCTTTAGATGCCTGTAACAAAACCCCAGCATCCGAGGAAAGCAATAGAGACATTAGGACTTCTGCCGCGTGTACTCTAAGGCTTTTAGTGCTTCCTTAAACGCTTCTGCTATCGAACCGGATAGCTTACGTTATGTTATCTATGTAACTCTATACTTTACGCTTACGTCTTGTGATATATAAACTCCTCCCTACAGCCGCAGTAACGTCACTTGGGTCAAATTACCGCATTCACAATCGAATATTTCGTGACGGAATTTGTTTTCGTTTAACACTTAAAGGCCGTATTGCCGACATCCAGATGCGGTTATTCGACCCTTTTTCTTTTGTTGAACCGTCTTTTGGTATCCTCAGAAGGCCACCAAACAATAACCTTCAAATAGTAGAGGCTGCCGGCCATCCTTCGCATTGCCCCTTGATTGTTGTTGATCGCTTTGTGGATTCTCAAGTCTGTCGATAACATACATATCTACGCATTCCAGTCCAGTGCCGTCATGGGATCTGTTTTAGCTAATATTCATATTGCCAACTTGTGTCATTCAATACAGAATATGATAACCTATTTTTTTCAACTACTCTTTGAAAAACTGTCGCGAAGGCCTCAACCTCAAACTTACAGCCCTATTATGGCAATCAAATATCAACACTAGGTATATTTGATAATAATTGATACGTATCAACAAAATGAATGAATCGGTATTATGGTTATCAACCTGTCAACATTTTTGATGAATTTTGAAAGATACAAGTTTTAAGATCTATTGTGAATAGCTTTATCGATAAACTTCGTATTACGGTTGTCAAAAAAATTGATACTCATCAAATTTTCTATCAATCACAAATTTCTTGTTGATATGTATCAAATACTCGCGCGGCTAAAATTATCTATTAATTAATCATAAAATTTATTTTATTGTTTTTATTGTTCAAAAAAAGACTTTAGACTGAAATGTCATCGGTAGAGTTATTGGTTGAAAATGTTATCAAGTATCAAATAATTGATATTTGATAGCCATAATAGGGATTTAAATTTTTTGACTTTCAAAATCAAAAGCAATCTTTTTCAGATTTCAGAGCACTTTTGCCAATCTAGATATTTTCTCAGATTTATCAGTAAAAATGCGTTTGAGTTTGACAACCTGTTAAAGTTTATTTACATTTTCGTGAAGTTTTTCTACTGCAAAGAAAGGCATTACGTCGGGTGAATCTATTTTTTGTAAAATATTTATGTATAAATATTAAGAAGCCAATCGGGATGCAAATTTCGATTGTTTTAATGTAAAATTTAACCAGTGAATGGAAAACGCTTTGAAAAGTATTGAAGGCTACATATATATTCGAATCGCACGAATAGCAACACAAAAAAGGGCAAAAGACGTTTTTACGTTCGAAATCTGAAATCTGAGAGCGAATCTGAAAAATTCAAGAAGAAAGCAGACAATTCTGGAAAACAGAAGTGGCGTATGGTGATCGACTATCGCAAATTGAACGAGAAAACAATCGAGTTCAAACACTATACCTAATATCGATGAGATATTTGAACAAACTCGGAAGAGCCCAATATTTTTCGACATTAGATCTCGCGAAAGGATTCCATCAGATTAAAATGGGTCCGTCAGATATTGAGAAAACTGCCCTCTCAACTCCATATGGACATTAGGAATGGTTACGTATGCCATTTGGATTAACAAACGCCGCTCGTCCCACCCCTTTCAAAGAATGATGAACGTAGTTTTGGATGAACTGATAAATAAAATCTGTGTAGTCTATTTAGACGACATTATAATCTTCAGTACTTCTCTGGAAGAGCACATGATTAATTTAAATTTGGTGTTCCAAAGATTAAAGAAATATAATCTGAAACTCAAATTGATAAATGCAATTTTTTTAAACGTGACAACAACATTTTTAGGTCATCTTATTACTGACAAGGGTATTAAACCTAACCCTGACAAAACTACAGTTATTGAAAGAATACCACTAACTACTACACAAAAAGAAATTAAATCTTTTCTGGGCAGGGTATTACAGAAAATTTACAAAAGATTATGCAAAAATTGCACAACCTATAACTTAATATCTAAAAAAAGATACAGAAATTGATAAATTTGATACAAGCTATGTAAAAGCACATCAGGAGCTCGAAAATGCACTTTAAACAGAACCTGTACTTGCATATCCTGATTTTAATAAAATATTCGTCTTAACGACAGATGCATCCAACTACGCAATTGGTGCAGTATTATCTCAAAAAGGTCATCCAATAACGTACATTAGTAGAACACTCAATGAACATGAGAGAAACTACAGTACGACCGAGAAAGAATTACTCGCAATTGTTTGGTCAGTAAGACATCTGCGACCTTACTTATATGGTAGATGTTTCGAGTTAAAAACGGATCACCAACCGTTAAGATGGCTTCAAACCAAAAACCTTGGCAAAGATATTTCACCTCGACTCCAGAAATGAATACTTCAACTAGGCGAATATGGTATGAGAATCGAGTATCTAAAAGGAACAAGCAATATAGTTGCAGACTTCCTCAGTAGAAGCAAATGATCATTTCCCCATAAAAGATACATGTATAGGTTAATATATATAATCAGCAAATAATACTAACATTAGGTTATCAAACGAAAGTTAAAACGTTAAACAAAAAACGAAGAATATTCATAGGTATAAGTTCTTTAAAACATAAAGGCAAAGAAGACAAATTAATACTACTAATAGAAAGCAAAATAACTGGAATTTGTGTAAACCCTGTAGTAAATGAACTTAATTTTAATATATAAAAACATGAACTCAGAAGAAGAAACTGTCCAGCAAATAAAGTTATACCATCAAAAGGAAACCTGTCATTCTGGCATCGAAGAGAATTACACAGGATTAAAAACAAAAATCTATTTCAAAAATCTGAGAATACTAGTTAACGACGTGATAAATTCATGCATTATTTGTAAAAAAAGTAAATAAATATGATAGACATCCTATTAAAAAGAAATTCTGCTAATCAGATACACTCAAACCAGATAAAAATCAATAACCATTTTCAAGAAGAGAAGATTAGACTCATTAAAAGAACTTATTGAAAAAAATCCAAAACATAGTACTAGCTAGTAGATTGCAAATAATAGTAGAAAGTCTACTAACATCTGAAGAAATTGATAAGTATGATGTTGATCTGTATAAACTAAAACAAATTAAATTATCAGTTGGAGAATTTCACGAAAATTTATTAATATTTGTAATCCCAGTTCCTGATAAAATGTTAACTTTTGATAAATATTTCTTTACTTCAATACCTAATAAAGACAATGAAGAATTAGATATTGAAAGTGAATTTTTTATAAAAATAAATGGAAGTAATTACGTGTTTAAAGAAAATAAAGAAATAAGACATCTAAAACCATTTGTAAACTGTCTCAATAAAATAATAAATTGTACTAAGAAAACAAATAAAAATAAAAATGTTATCGTAGAATTAATGAAAGGAGCAGTACTTGGAATAAATAGCAATGTTAAAAAAAAAATTTGGTGCGACTGCATCCAACAGTCCCAAAATATGTGTAAACACCGTGCGTGCGGTATGTGTGTGGCTTGATACACGTCATTGAGAAAAGAGGGAATTGTAATAACCGTATTCTTGATATATTATGAAATAACAATAATTTATTCGTTCTTTGACATCAACAAAAAGCTGAAATTAATATGCCCCAGCTCATAAATGTATGCAATCCATCCCCGCAAGTTAAATGACATCAACTGTTATACAGTAAATGAAAGTGTCATTGGAATTTCATTCGGCTTGCATTGCATATTGTAGAGGTGCTGGTCAACGACATTTTTGTTAGTTGTTGTCCAGCTGTGATATCTGCGTGCCTGGTAATTCACGAAAGATTTGGCAGTCCACCAGATTCCAACGCGCGCTTAGATGTTTACACATCAAAAAAAAAAAAAACTCAAACTTGTATTGAATTCAGTTATTTTCTTTGTTTAGCATTTATAGCTATATTAAAAATATTTTAAGGATAAGGTTTCACTAAAAGCAAACTCTCAAGGGTTTTAGTACTTAAGCTATACCTTTTCTCACTTAAAATTAAATTCAAAACGGAAAAAAACGTTTTCCACGGTTACTTACTGTATTCAACTTCCTTAGACAAGTGTTCAACAATGACTATTCAAATCACTAATGCAATTTCGCATGCGCTGTTCATTTTTCGCGAAAAATGTTCAAATGAAATTTATTTTTTTCTGTCAGTGATATCTCTAGCGGTTGACCGAAACGATAAAAAATCAAAATAAAAGTTTCGCACTGAGCATAACAGAAAAAAATACTGTGATAAGAAACTGCTCATTATGTGATCATATTTAAAAATCTCAACAACTGAGAGTAATATTAAGACCTTTGAAAAGGTTGAGAGATATTTTCGAGCTCTACTTGGTAGGTATATGCTAAAATTCTTTTCAAATTGTGGTTCGCAGCAGCGAACTTGAAAGATAATACAACGAATGAGGAGCTCTTCACACTATTCTGTCTGTCCTTTGTAGCAGCATTGTACTCGAGTTAGGGCCGTTTTATTCACTCGAAGTTGAACACAACTTGGGGATTTTTATATATCAAACTCTCGACTTCAACTTCGAGTGAATAAAACGGCCCTTAGTCTTTTCAATTCCACCACAACACGACAATCACCCCTTCGAGGTATCCGTTCGGAACGGAACGGAGAAACTCCATTCGAGATGTCCATTCCGTTACAAGTTTTGGAAAAATTCTCCGATAACATGTAGCGCACGGCGCACCTGTCGCATTGCTTGGAACCGCGTTATACCACTTATTGTTGAAAGCTAAACGGCACATTTTTTCCCGAAGCTATCCGACACCTAATTGTTGCGGAAGATTTTAATGTGAAATGTTATGATGATGATGAAATGTTTAGTGATGTTCACAGCTGCCAAATTTTACCAGCACGATAAATTATAGCCACAATTTTTGGCCCGTGAAAATAACGATTAATTTACTTATTAAAAACTGTTTAACGCAAAGTGACCGGCCGGGTACTGGTCCCTACACCTAGACACATGGTCGCGCATAAAAATGAAAATCAATAAAAATAAGTACCTATTACTAAATAAAATACACAGGCGGCTGTTTTATTAATATCGTTGGAGACGAGAATATATCCTGCACTACATTGGTGACCCCGACGTCCGCCGTGGGAGTATACACAACACTTTGATCTGGTGGAATTGGAAAGACTAACTCGAATACAATTGTACTTGAGACTGCCTGTAGACTATTTCATTCTGATTGTTCTTTTATAACAGTTTTATAAGCTTCAACTATGTATACTTAGTAATCCACACATTAAAAAACAGACCTCCAATCGCCATAAACCTTACTCACGCGGTTCAGCTTATATCGCTCACTTTATTGACCTACTTGCGATTGCCTTTAACACTTGAATATTTCTAGATCGGTGGAAAGCGACCGCTTAACGATGATGAAATTAAGGAACACGAAAAGACTCTTTCCAAATCGTTGACAAAAGTAGCAGCCGAAGATGGTCCATCTTACAGGTGTGACACCTACAGAACACGATAACAAATAATGAAAACCTTAAAACAAATTCTTTTCTATCCGCAGTCTTTCAAAAATATTCTCTGGTACGACTCAAACGGTTGCTGGTACTTCCACGGTGGTTATAGCTGAGTTAATCGACAACAAAACCGGTGCTAAGGTGATTTGTGAGTTAAGCCTATTGGTTCAGCCTTGGCTCAAGGAAAATGGGTATGAACTTAGCTTCAACTGCGATGAGAATACTGAGAGTTCATATCGTTTTAGCCTCTAAGCGATTATGAGGTTGTTTATAGATTATGAGGTTACTTGATAGTTTTTTTTCTTTTAAATCCTCTTATCTTCAATAAATAAATGGCAATGTGCCAATAATTTGCATTAAAAACTGGTGTCTTTTATTTTTGGTTGCGATTTGAGAAAAAATAAAGCTGAACGGTTTACAATGTGCTTCAGGTAAGTCATGCTTTATGTCGTTCTTTTCATTGGGCAAAAAGAAGCGTGCGGAATCGAACAAAATCACTTCTGAAACCGCTCCATTGGCGGATGAAATTTTAATTGTGAGTAATAGGCCCTGTACACTGCGACCAGAAAAGATCTATTGTGTTGGCCTCTATTATTTAACCCAGTGAGCTGTTGAGGCTCTTTATAAACCTCAGTAATAGGGTTCAGAACCAGTGAACAGGCGTGATGCGCCTCTTCTTGCTAGGCAATCCGCCCATTCATTGCCCCCAAATACCTCATGACCTGGTATCCAAGCAACGGTGATTGTGTTGTCCTTGGCCAGATCTTCAAGGAGGTTGAAACATTCCCAAACCATCTTTGATCTGATCGAATACGATCTTAGGGCCTTAAGAGCTGCTAGGGTGTCTGAGAGGATGAAGATGCAGGCACCTTTAGTGCGCCTTCGTAGGCATTCTCGGTTCTCGGATACATATCTCTATGGCGTGTTCCTCCGCTTGAAAGATGTCTGGTGATTTTACCAGTGCTAAGGCTCTTTTGAACCTAGGCCCATAGACTCCAGCACCGGTGGCATCATCTTCCATCTTTGAACCGTCAGTGTACCAGATTTGTGATCCTGATGGTGTTACGAATGGGTTGGTTCTCTAGGTACTCCTGTCAGATATGACTACCTTAAATTTTCTGGAGAAGCGCAGCCTTTTAAGCAAGGTGTCTGACACCTTGATCACGGGATCATCTTGAAGCATTTGTAATACCCGAAGGTGTCCTGTGAGGTTTACTGCTTTAAGATTTGATACATCAGGGAGCCTGAGGGCACTGAGACAAGCTTCCTTCTTTACAGAAATATGTAAAGGCAGAAGGCTGAGCGTGAGCATTGCCACTATGGCTGCAGTTGGACAAGTTTTCATTGCCCCCCGTTATACCAACGCATGATAAGCGATATATGTATCTTGTTTAGTTTTTGTTGGGCCGTTATTTGTTCGGTTTTTGGCCACCATGATATCGCTGCATAAGTGATCATTGGTTCGATTACCGTGTTATATGAGCAATAGATCATTTTTGCTTTCAAGCCCTAGGTTTTGCCGTAAAGACGATGACATATAAGAAGTGCCTTTGGCGAAAGAATTAATCTTCTCATGATTTGAAGGAGGAATCTACTCAAGAAGCCTTAAAAAAATAAAATAAATAGTTGGCGCAACGGGTCCGGAGGGACCCGACTCCAAACGGCTAATTGAGAAGCTCTATCAAGATAGTTACTCTCGGATGTTTGTCAGACGTTCGCGAGAGGTGACGCAGTGAAAAAAAAAACCTTAAGTTGGAATTTGGGTTTTTTGCGGGATTCGAACCTCGACCCCTCGCTTAGTGGTCCAACACACTAACCACTAAGCCACTGCGCCTACAACAAGAAGCACTTACACAAGTATAATTTATGTATTTTATAGAAGTCAACTGACAGCAGCCGTATAGATAATTTTTGACATTTTTTCACCAATACTTTTGTGGATTCAATCAGAAGCAGTTTCTTATTCCATTGGATTTCAGAATGAGTGGATCCCCCGAGTGAAACCAGTAGAAAACGACATTAATAGTTAATTTGTTCTTTGCACGACAGCTAAGATATGTTGAAAGGCCTTGTTGTTGTCCTTAGTCTGTTGTGTCAGGACACCTTCAGGGTAACTATGATCGACCAGCTAGAATTCACTAAAGTTAAAGTTGACTTCAGCCAGTGGAACGCTTGCTGATTCAAATTTCTCAAGTGCTACCATGGCTATACAAAGGCAGTAACAATTTTGTGCAACTAATTTCGGATAGCAGCCGTTTCTAACGAAAAAATGACTCGCATCAAATGGTTCCGCAACAAGCGTTAATAATTTTGAAAACAATTCGAATCTTTTTATTAGAGTGATAGAAGTGACAAAAAATCAATCTGTTTTTTGATCTAAATCACTTTTCGCGTTCCATTGGAACGAAAAATCCATCTTTTTTTTCGAATCGGATCACTTTTTGCAGATCTCGATTTTTTTTTTTTCAGATCTACAAAAATTGCCACTAATACCAATAAACGTTGAACAGCTGTTTTACGTCATGTTGAAATTTGCTTTCAAAACAATAAGGTTTCAAGGTTTCGTGAAAACCAAAATAAAGAATTACAATTGTCCATGGATACCATTTTGGAGGAATTATTATCTTCATCGTCATCTTCTTCGTCTTCCTCCACATCTGACGACTACGAATCTTCGTCGTCAGAAGGCGAAAACATTTTTAATTTGCAGAAATTGATTTTTGCAAAAGAAAAGGGACACTGCGTTGATAATTTTATTGATGATGTAGGTAGTTAATAATTCTTCCGACGAAGAGGTAAAGTTTTAAAATAAATTAATAAATGAAGTGCATATTTATTCATTTTGTTTGAAGTTTCGTCAAAACTGAGTCAGCCGGAGCACTGCAAAAAAAAATTAATAGAGCAGTACAGTAACTCACGGCACTATACCACAAAAGTATAAAAATAGTAAAATGTTTATCCTTTTATGGTAATAAACCCGTTTTGTTTTATAAAAATTTTAAATTTAAATTATCGATACTTTATTTATAGGTTTACTGGTAACAAAAACTCGTATAGGGAAGTATCTAATTTATTTCATACCTCTATATCGAGTACATACAGAAATTTGATTAGTTTTTTAGAATTTCTGTATGACATTTCAGCGGACCACATCAAAATGCTTAGTACAAGTTGTGAGAAAAACGAGATAAGCGGAAAATTTGAAAAGGTAAACTCAATATAATCGGGTCTTTCACAGAATCCGTCGTGTTCGGAATTTTGTTACGAACCCCGAAAGAACTATCACAGAATCCCTCGTAGGGTAAATTTTTTGCTTTCGAAATTCGTAGAACGTTGTAAATTCAGTGACTTTTTACGAATTTCAAAATTCCCCTACGACGGATTCTGTAACAGTTCTTTCGAGGTTCGTAGCAAAATTCCGAATACGACGGATTCTGTGATAGAGCCGAATAAGTTGCTAGAATGTATTAACTAAAATATATATTTTTAGATTGCAGGATTCGAAAATGTCTTGGGCTGCATAGATATGGTTGCTATCTGTATATAAGAAAGCCAGTAGACAAAATTCGATCAACGTACGTCAATCGTCACGGTCTGATTTCCATAACTCTGCAAGGCATCTGTGATGCAGACAAGAAGTTTTTGGACGTTTATGTTGGATCGCCCAGCAAAATACACGATTCAAGGATTTACGATATGTCCTTCATATCCAAGGATATACCGGCAATTTGCGGCAACCGTTAACACCTTCTGGGGGATGCTGCTTATCCGTTAAGGGAGTATTTACTTACGCCGTACCGAGACTATGGTGATTTGAGCAATAAGCATAAGAAATACAACAAAAAACATTGTTTTCGTTTGCTTAAGCAAAGGTTCAGGCAGCTTGCACGCCTAGACTTATTACAGTAGAAAGAATGTGCAAGTTTATTTTAGGATGCTGCGTGCTACATAACATGTGTATAACAGGTGGCGATCTTTGGACGGATTTTGGTGAACTAAATGCAGCTGTTGGTGAAGAAAGGCAAACCGAAAGTATTACTACTTCTGTTGGATATAATTATTTGCCCGATGCTGTTATGCAGCATATCGGCCAACTGAAGCGAGATAATATTGCTAAAAACATGTAGAATATTTAAAATAAAAATACTTTATTTGTTTTTTTTTTTTTAATGTGGATTAATTTCTTGGAGTTCAAAATCATTTCCAGCATGTCGTTTTTCTTTGTTGAGTTCTTTGTCCTTTTCTCTTTCATCCTTTTTTTTTTGTTTGTTTTTCTAAATAATACAGATTTTCCTGCCTTTCATATTTGTTTGCCTTCTGTTCTAAATAGGTCTGTTCCTTTACTTTAAAATCTTAGGAATTTTTACGAATTCTTACGAATTTTTACTCAACAAATTTCTTGGTGTAAGAAGTGAGAAAGCTGTCAGTCACCTTACAACTAACAGCTGATTTGAAATTTGATGTCCCATTTGTCATATGAGTTGATTATTTTTTGACTTCTTGCTTATTAAAATGGTATCAACAGGCGGCAAAATAAAATTGAATGTTCTCTTTAATGTGGTTTTCCATTGGGACCACCAGAAATCTTTTTCAGATCTCAGATTTTACTGTGCTCATGGAACGCGCAACGAGATTGATCTGCTTTTGTAAATGGATTAGTGCGTTAATTGACAACAATATCAGCTGTTCAAATGGCATTCGTTTTTGGCTAAATCACAAATGGATATCGCCCTCAAAAATGTTTTCCTTCTTGTAGATACAAATGAAGTATTATTGGTGGTTTGTAGTCTTCAGATGACGAGGGAGATAATGAAGATAATAATTCCTCCCAAAATCGTATCCATAGCTATTTATGTATTTTGTTATTTTGGTTTTCACGAAACTTTGCGCATTTGCCTCGAAATGAAACTTCTTAAACTGACGTTAAACAGCTGTACAAAGTATATTGGTATGCGTAAATCTGAAAAAATATCGAGATCTGCGAAAAGTGCTCCGAATCGAAAAAAAGATTGATTTTTCGTCCCAATGGAACGCAAAAAGTGATTTAGATCAAAAAAAAGATTGATTTTTTGTCCCAATGGAAAACCACATAAGATTATTTTCGATATTGGCGACGAAATTCTTCCTTACTGTAACAAGGAACAATCTTTTCCATGTAATTATTAATGCAGTGTCCTCTTCTATTATGCTTGTAGTTTAATTAGTACAAACTCTTCCACATACTCGGATTCATCAAAATAAAGTTAAAAATAAATGATAGAACTAATTTTCTTAGTAAATTAACAAATTCCTCGAGTTTATCAGACATTTTAACGACTTTTCGTAAAATTTTTTGAATATTTGAATTATGTATCTGTCATTTTTCATAAATTACTACAAAAGCGTTCCTTAACTTTTTCATAAGCGTCTCTCTCTGTGAGAGAATTTATACCCACAATTGCCATTTTGACAGTCTTTTCCATTCTTACTACAAAAGTAAAGGAACAGACCTGATATCTTTCAAGCAAGACTTGTTGATATGTTTTTTCGACGACTGTTATTTTATATTGGCTATAATTCAGCTTCAGATGACAGTTCCGAAGATAAGCAAGGATCATCATCATCTTCATCTTCCCATGGTGTTTCTGGCGAAGAATTAAATCGTGTCATCGGTTCAGATACTGCTGAAGCTCGTTCTGTCAATAATTGACAAGATCAGGCGCCTGAAAACGACGGTTCGGGATTGGATTTAGAAATTTGAGTCTTCGGAGGGAAAAGATCTGACTTTTTTTTTACAATTTTTCCTGGCGAAATAGCATATTCCGGACATAGTGAGTCGTCTTGACTCACGATATCAAAAATGTCGTCATCGAATTCCGTCGTTTCCCAGACTCGTGTTATTGTTATTTTCTAATAAAAAACAAAGTCATACTAAAGAACGAAATATGTAGTGTGCTTGTCTTTCGTGGCAAAGTGGCCCATTTTACTTTTGTTCTGGAAAACTATGGAGTAGAAATGTCAGGCGTCTTTCATACGACATTGACCCTGCGTCGGAATCTTCCTCTTCGTCTTTGGAAATTCTCTGAGGCAATGAATAATCAGTACAAATCGGGAAAAGGCGTGCGCATTTAAACGCATGTCTATTAACACCAAATCCTACGCATTCGTTTTATGTTTCGTCAAACCTTTAATTGGCTATTCGAAAAGTGTAACGTTGGTTACCCCACCAACATCACAACACGATTTATGTTTACCAACGATAAATATTGATAAATTGCTTTGCATTCTGTGTTTGTTAAGTTTGTGACACGAAAAAAATGTCCTCACATATGGGGACGAATTTTTTGAATTCCTGTCTCAAGGTGCCCATCGATCCGTGTAACAATTGTCCAGCTCCGGTGTATAATCGACCGAAAATGTACCTAGGCAGAAGTACAACGGCAACCAGTAAAGTCACAACCACTAGCAAGACATCTGATTTCGATTTGGAAACAGATACAATCTTTGCCACGAGGGGAATGCGTTCGTTGTTAAAATTCTACGATAGTATTCCAGGTGAGCTTTCAAATCAATATAGACTTTAGGGGATAACTTTTCGTTTCTAGATTACTGTGATATAAACCACTTGCCCGAGGAGGAGTTCTATACAACGTTGGACACCCTCAAATCAACTTGTCGCCATTTAAAGTCGAAGCCCAGTAGCCCTTTGTATTTGCATCATGACAGTAGAAGCTCGTCCATATCACAGCAGAGTTGGGAGGTCGCAATGCCCTTCAAAGGCAAGAGCAAGAAAAAAAGGTCAGCGTCGGGGAAAAAATGCGCCAAAAAGGATTCCAGGAGTACATCTGCCAGTCCGTGTGTTTCTTCTTACAGAAATCTCTGCGAGAGGATGAGAATTTTAAAGTGGGTGGGTTGGATATTTTTGGATTATATTTAAAAAGAAAAATTCCCAACCCACAGTTACAAAAAGTTGGACAATATCGACATTGAGCGATTGTCAGCAACGCCAAAGGTACCTCTACGAAGGGAATCTGCTGCAATTCACAAATCCCTTTCAGTGTGCCACTTGTTTGGAGAAGAGGACGAGCAAGAAAAGCCAACAGTTACTGTTGGAGAGAAGGAACCGCATAAATTGTCCGAGAAGTAGATATGCCTTAGAAAAAATAGTAATACCTCAGTTGGAAATGTTCTCTTTTGGCTAGGCCCTCACCAAGACCCAACACCTCTTGCATCAGAGAATCGCTGAGGAAGTCGTTTTCGTTCAATGACCTAAATTCAAATTACTGGCACGAGGATTCAAAAAGGGAAGCTGCAATGAAATTCAAACGATACTTTGATGAACAAATAAAGTAGAACTGGATGTCAAGTGAATTGTGCATCATACATTGATGAGCTTTCTTTTGTAGGTCCCCAAGGATTGAACAGCAAGAAGTACCAAGAATAACCGTTCAGTCGCCTACTTCAAACGAAAATAATGTTGCTACATCTTCAAAGGGAAGCAGTTTAGGGAGTGCGTCAAGAAGTCGCAAGAAGAAATCGAAGACGAAGAACACATCAGACTCCACAAAGGTTCCGTTCTCGTTCCTTGGAATCAACGAATGTAAACTGAATGACAAGGTAATTGCTTCGTTGTAAATGTGTGTCGTTGAGCAAGGAGTAACAACATTTCTCCCCTAAATTGGGGAGCATCTGCTGACTATATCTACTGAGAAATGTTTTTGCCTTTCTATTACATCATATACATTTCCCTTGCCTTTCAGTTATCTTCGGCATCTCCAGTTCATCCGGTGGCACGGCCCAATCTAGCAGCAACTCTTCGTGTTGAGGTGTCAAAGAAAAGAGTAAAGGAACTTGAGAGCAACTGCACCTATCAAGACCAAACGCCTCAGGTCGACTGGGAAGTAAGGAAAACTCCGGCATGGAAGTCCTTAAGCTTAAAGTATCGAACTACAACTAAAAACCTGCAAACATTTTGTTTTATTTATTCTTCTTATAAACTATTTTGCAGTGAATCACATAAAGAGATCCTTGCTCTGCGTTTGGCTACGCGAAAAGCTGAACAGGCGCTTCAACAACGCGAATATGAATTGCACATGGAACTTATGCGCCAACGTGTCAAGTCGGCTCCACTTCTTCTAGAGGGTTCAACGTATTGGGGACCGCACGTTGGAAAACTGTCACACTCTTGTCACAGGGATAGCTTAAGGCATATGTGTCAACATTCAAAGAAGGTACGTAGGAAGAGCACTGGCAGTAAGCCGCCGCAACACAGAAAGTGTCTTTCTAACAAGACATACTCAAGGAATTCCAATCACAGTACAAATCCGCATGATAGCGATGAGCTCTGTAGCTTAGATAGGGCATATTTGTAACAGGCTATATTAAAGTGAATTTAAATCAAGTAGTCCTTTAGTTCTAACCAAACAAAATGTACAATTGTTGCATGCCGAAGAGACAATTTAAATATTAAATACAGTATTACAAATAAATGGCTAACTTTCTTTTCTCCAGTTAACTGTGCACCACTAAGAAGTGCAGAGAGTTGCTAGTAAAGAATTCCTTTTATTGAGACATCCTGCCCTGGATAGAGACAGCTTTCCGACAAACATTTCACTGGCTAGTCTTCTTTATTTCGATTTCACTGAAATTCTTTACAATCACAAACGCAGCTCGTTCTTCATCACTGAGTGATGTATTACCGGGTCGTTCCAAAATGATAACCTGCAGCCCGGCTTCCTTTGCAGCTTCGCCTTCTACAAGGGAAAAGTCTTAAGAAAACTCTTCGAATATTTGCCTAATTCAGTTACCTGCAATTATATCCGTCAAAAAGAGTACATTCTCGCTGGAAACACCCAACTTATCGACAATGTTTGAGTAAGACTTAGCTTCGCGCTTATAGCCTGATGTTGTGTCAAAGTAATCACTAAGGAATGGCGTTAGGTCACCGTACTCGGAGTTTCCAAACAGCAGCTTTTGTGCCTTTATACTGCCACTGGAGTAAATGCAGATTTTCAATCCCAGTTTTGTCCATCTTTCAAATGCCGTTGGAACGTCCTCATAAATGCTGCAACGAATGGCAATAAGTTACACAAAGTCTGAGTATGTAGCCTAGTTAATGTTGACTTACTGTCCCTTAACAGTTTTATCGGCATAAGCCTTATTCCAAATTAACCCCTGTAGGGTCTTGAGTGGACCAAGTTTCAAGTCTTTTTCGATCAGATATGTGACAAATGTTGCTATAGACTCTGCGGAGATATTATCTTGAGAGCCAAGGTCTTTATATTCCGGTAGAGCAACTAGATCAGCAACTATTTGCTTTGTGGAATCATCACTCCAATTTTCTTGGAAAAACTCCATAGAGTGGTTCTTTGCATATGGAAAGAGAACGTCCTAAAAAAGAACCTCTATTTATTAGGCTTAATACAAGCTAACAATGACTTAAAGCAAATAAAATTCAGGAACTTATAACTAGTACTTAAAGCTAAGGATGCTTAAGGAGATCGATTTTTAGGGAAGAAATGCTGCGGTTGAAGTCGAAAACAGTGAGGTTTAAGTTAACCTTTCTCAGCATACGAGAGATTGGTTCATTAGAGCCATAGGAGGTGCGGTGGGTTGGAGGATAGAATAGACGGGGGCAACGTAGACTACGAGGGTTAGTGTCAAAGCAAATAGAGTTGTAAAGAGACGAGCAATCCACTGAGCCTGAGAGTAGTCGGTGAATGAAAAGAATATCTGCTGCATCCCTGCGTTCCTGAAGTGCATGCAGGTTAATAAGTTTGAGACAGTCGCGATAAGGAGGAAGGATTAAACGATCATTCCAAGAAAGAGCACGAACAGCAAATCGAAGAAATCGACGTTGGATGCTCTCGGTTCTTGAGACATACAGTTTTTGAAAGGGACACCCTGCTTGGCTAGCCTACTTGAAGAGGGATGAACAAAAAGTGATGACGAGAAGAAGGTAAGATCGGGGAGGAGACTTGTTGCCCTTACGTGAGAAGGTAATAGATTGACATTTGGAGACATTCAGTTCTTAACTGTTTTTAAGCCACCAGGTAGAAAAACTATTCACATCTTTTTGAAGGAGACTGGAGTCATGTTGTGAATGGGTTTGGAAAGTTTGGTGTCGACAGCATAGAGAGAGACTGCTGAGTGTTGAATGACCCTTTCAAGATCGTTAATTGTTAGGATGAAGAGAAGGGGACGTAGGTGGCTATCTTGAGGAACACCCGAGCTGGCTAAGATAGGGGCCGAGAGAACGCACCTGAAGCGCACTCTATAAACACGGTTTTTCAGGTATGAAGATATCCATTTCAGCAATATGGGTTCGAAGCCGAGGGCAGACAATTTGAAAAGTATTAATATATAAAAGTAACGCGAGTTCTGCGATCGGATTGTAAAAACTACTACCAAAAGGCAAGTCAACAACCTGAATATTATTATATTCCAGAAGAAATTAACCAACTGACTTTGTACATTAAGCATGAGAGGGGCTGTTACCTGATCTCTAGGTCTAGGGTTATCTAATAGCCAACATGCATAATGGATCTGATGTCTTTAGGCATCTAAAGCAAACCAAATAGAAGTTAGCTTACCTTAACAAAACTGATTGAAGTTGTAGTTCCTTCGATGTCACAGAGAACGACATCTGCAGTAATAGAATTCATTACTGTTTTTGGTATTTGGTTACTTTCAAATAAAAGGTCACACGCAAAAACGATAAAAGACAAATCAAAAAGCATACAAACTTCATGCGAGAGGTTGTAAAATAAACATAAAGACACAACAATAAACAACTGACGCTGATAACAAATGTCACAACAATAAAAATATTATGCATTGCTGTATCGAGTATCGAAATGAGATTCTAAATTCAGTTCAAACTACGAACGATAGATGGATCTGAATTCTGAACGTGCTGATACCTACCTACTACCTACTACCTACTGGGTGCCTATGTACGTAGCTACTACTCGGTTATTATTATCTCAGTTAGTCGCAAAAAAAGAACTTTTGCACTTGCACTGGAAATCAATTTCAATAGATTTTCACACATTTATAATAGCGCATTTCAAAATTGTTTCATATAAAAACTCTCTCCCATACGCGTAAAACAAACTATTTAGCTAAAAAAGCAATCCTTCCAAAGATAAACGATTTGTAACCGTCTGTCACAATCATAAACTTTGGTTCTATGTCGTTTTCGATTTGGCAAAATTTTATTAATGCCCGCGTTCCACTAACCACTACCCGCTAGATAAATAGCGGCATGCCAAATTCCATATAAAAAAAAAATACATTTTCACAAAAAGTACTAGACGTCTAGCGCAAATGGTGAAATTTCAGTTTTTTTTTATATGGAGTTTGACATGGCCGCTACTAATCTAGCGGGTAGTGGAACGCGGGCAATGTGTTGAATTCAAAAAAAAATATTGATTTTTTTTTGGCAAATCGAACATGAAAAGCAGTCTCAATCAAAAAAAAAAGTGTGTTAAATCCGTAAATAATCCGGTCCAACAGTTTTAAAACTTATTACAGAAAAATAATCCAGGCAGCGTTAATTTCGAATATTTTTTTTAAATGCATGAACACAAACGGGATCTGATGAACTAGATTGTAAATGACTTGGCATCACTGATCAGTCCGGTAATAATACTCTCATCGAGTATCGTTTTCGATGGCTTTCAACAAGCCTCACGTTACGTTAACCTTCGGTTTACTTCTACTGTCAAACGTAAAACAAACCTAAACTACTAATTTCTAGTTTTCCTTTTTTAATTTTTCTCAAATATCCACCAAAACTATCTAAAATTCTAAAAAAAAGCAATGAGATAAATAAATTCCCATCCGGTGCATGGTAAAACGCCATGAAATTTCGTTCCGCAAAGCCCCTTAAAACGCGTTTTCCATCTCCGATTACTTGCCTATATCGCTTTTGCTATCGCGAATTCGCAGAAAACCCCCAAATAAAAATAAATTTTCATATACATATCTATACGCATACCACTCAGATTCAGTGGACGCGAAATATATGAACTTATATTATTTTTGTGTGTACGTGATGAATCGGAAATTTATATTGGCGGCATTGTTGTCAAGGTGAAAAGAACGTTGAACGCTGTGATAAACAAAGATGTTGATCAGTTGCATTGGTCCAAAGTCTTAGATTCGTCCTG
The DNA here is from genome assembly GCA_946477585.1 of Cheilosia urbana. Classification (NCBI taxonomy): domain Eukaryota; kingdom Metazoa; phylum Arthropoda; class Insecta; order Diptera; family Syrphidae; genus Cheilosia; species Cheilosia urbana. Next base: position 18,192,711 of record OX297853.1, on the reverse strand, counting down.
CACCCAAATACTATTTCTACGCCGACGTTCATATAACACTGCCTCACTAAAAAAAAAATAAAAACAATGGACAGGCCTACGTGCCGTATTTGCGGAACAACAGAATCACTACTGCGTTGTGCCAAGTGCAAAACAGTCTATTACTGTTCCATCAGCCACCAGCATATGGATTGGCCAAATCACAAACTAGAATGTCGCCACTTAGCCAAACAGAAACAGCAGCAGCTAAACAACAACAGGTTAGCCACGAATAATGGTGGAGGTGGCATCGGCAGCAGTAAACATATGATTGGAATTGGTGCCGGCTACAACAACTGGGGTGGTCTTTTTAATGGTGATAGTATCAATGGCGGCGGAGGAATGCTTTGTGAAGACGGAGGCGGGGGTAATTTTGGCGATATAACCGTTGGAACGGCAAACATCTTGGCCGGCGTTGATACGATGTCGTTGGTACTGGGCACTAGCGAAGCAGAAATTATGAACAGTCAGGCAGAGAGCGTTTCACAGAGCCAATATTCAAACGTGTTGTTTAATAACACTATAACAAGTGACGGCGACGGCGGCGGAGATATTGATCGAGGTGGTGGTGGGGGTATTGTTGGCAGTGTTACCGGTTTAAGTGATAACAGCTCAGCGTATCGCATTGGACGAGGCGACGAGAACTTCATTCTACAGCCAAACATGGGAGGCAGCACCAAGTAAGTTAATATCTAAGTTGTGTTTTGTTTTATTTTATTTATTTCTACAAACAATATTATGTCCATAGCGCAGATTTGGCCTGTGGTATTATAAGAGTCATCATTCATCAACATTGCTTGACCTTGGTTGTGTAAACAAACTTAAATTGCGACGACAAATCCTTGTTTATGAATAAGCAGAATTGATAACGCGAGTATGGGAAGTATTTGGTGCCCTGCGAAAGTGTGCGGTATTATTAGGCTCCATTCTGAGAGACACAGACGCTGGCGATTGATGTGCACTATTTTCGTCACAATTTAGATTGGTCACTTTGATTGAGCACAGACAAAAGTATAGAGCAACACCATTGGCGTGGAGGTAGTTTAGCTAATTTCTCGTACGTACTATTTCCTAGCTGTTCTATGTGTTGTGTGTGAAGTGTAAATTGATAACTACGTTAACAATAGTGGTTATGATTTATATAGAGATTCTGTGTGCACTGTAAAGCAGAGTGAAGCGTTTAAACAAAGCATAAGCCTCTTGAAATCCAATGTTATAGCTCAACGGCCAGCAGCTCTTTGGCTGTATCGATTGTTTGGCGTTTGAATTAGCGAAGCAACTTCACAAATGGCTCAGCAGGTCGATATAACCGGCCCCAAAAGAGAAAATGAAATAAGGCCCCAAATTTGGGGTGGTATTTCATAATGAAATTAAAAAATAACGAAAACTACTTTTTAATGAATGGGTTCGCGTAAGCCACCCTGTCATCCGTGGTCCATTGAGCAGTAGTATGATAGGTTGTCTGATAGTATGTGCGAATCTTTAAGCCCTCTTCTGTATCGGTAAACTGGTACTGCATCAAAGGATAACACAAGTCGTCTGTGAGTTTCTTGTCGATCTATGCTCCCCATTATGTTAAGATGGCAAACATGATCTAATTTCCCTGAGTCTAATATCAGCCATCACCAAGTCGAGTTGGTACTCCTACAGATCACTTATCTTCATCGGTAGTAGTTAGTTAGTTTTAGTTTTAGTTGACTTTTTCTTCTTAAGGTTCCTCTCCGCTCCGGAGGATGGAAATCATCATTTTTATAGTTTTTTTATTCATTACTCCTCTCATTGTTTCTGATGTCGAGAGGTTAAGCCATTCAATGTCAGCCTTTGGTTACCGACAGCTCACCTTCTCCTTCATTTCCCTGGAGTATTAGTTTCAGAAGTTTGTATTTCTCATTTTTCAAAATGTGTCCGAGGTATTCGAGTCCTCTTTTTTTAATTAGATACATTAGTTCTCGTAGGCGCAATAGCTTAGTGGTTAGTGTGTTGGACTACTAAGCGAGTGGTCGAGGTTCGAATCCCGCAAAAAATCCAAATTCCAACTTAGGGTTTTTTCACTGCGTCACCTCTAGCGAACGTCTGACAAACATCTGAGAGTATAACTGTCTTGAAAAAGCTTCTCAATTAACCGTTTGGAGTCGGCATAAAATTGTAGTTCCCTTCCATTCGTTCCAAAAATGAAAAGCTCACACAAAACGAATGGTTGTGAGAAGCTAGGCCTAGGGTCCCTCCGGACCTGTTGCGCCAACTATTTATTTATTTACATTAGTTCTCTCTTCATCTCCGTGCCTCCATGGTATTCAGATCTTGGTGGCATCGTTCACCCTGCTCATCACTGACTGCACCCAGATTTTTCGGGAAGTCAGCAAGGTGGCTGTGCAGAATTGAACCTTGATGCTTATGTTGCAACCAAGCTTTTTGAAGTTCTCTAAAAGTTGTTGGACAATTTCTGTGTAATTCTCTGCTCGCGTATTTCCAAGAAAGTTTTTTACAAGATTTTTTAATGCCAACCAAGCATTATTTTTGGAGTTCTGTCATTTTCCCAATAAAATGTTCATCTTTAATGAGTTGTCGAATCACCTGAACACACCTGCCTTTATCTTTTCAAAAGCTTTAACAAACTGCTTCATGAGACCTAGTTTTATACGCAGAGGTGGTACAATACTCTTTCTTTCAACAAGCGGCTGATGTAGAATGTTTGGATCAACAGGTTTGAGGTCAGATCTTTGCGGCCATTGGCTCGCTCTGCTGTCCCACATACACAAAAAACAGGGATACTTGGTATATCCTCGTTGTTGGCCAAGAAGGAAACATATAATCTTAAGGTCTACACAAATGATCCATTTGTATTGGTATTGCAACAGACTGAGTGGCCTATTGGGACTGCATCAAATAAATTTCCATTGTGGAGTAAGACACAATTCAAGCTCCGCTTTGAGCTATCGATGAACAGCCGCCATTCAGTTGCGTTATAGGCTAGAATTCCTAATTCCTCCATTAAACCATGTACGGTTTGGCAATAAACAAATTCACCGTCACCTCGAAAGTATTGCAGAAATGCACTTTCTCTTGATCGAAAGTAGGATACCTTAGCTCCTTTTTCAAGCAAGTTTTTCTCGTAAAGTCTTGATGCTAAGAACTATGAAGCCTTTTTAGATAATCCTAAATCGCGAGCCAAATCATTTAACTCATTCTGATCAAATCCCTTAGTCATCTTCCATTTCAAAATCTTCATCGTTGTTTACATTGACTCCATTTATTCTTATTCCACCGTCGCTTCCTGAGATTGCTTCTTTGAGTATTTCCTCCGAGTACATCCTGCTGAAAAGGGCAGGCGATAAAATGCATCCTTGTCTCACTCCTCTTCTCCTCTTCGAATATTTCTATTTGGTTTGACTCTTCTCCCTCTATTTTAATTTTTGCTTTCTGACCCCAATTTAAACGTTCAATCAGTCTTATGTCATTCATGTCTATTTGTTTGAACTGTATCAAAAGTCTTTTCATAATCTACGAAACATGCAAAAACATCTTTCCTCATCTCTAAGCTACGTTCAATTAACATATTGCGTGCGAATAATGCCTCTCGCTTACCAAAACCGCTCTTAAAACCAAACTGCGAGGAGTCAATGCCATCTTCGAGCTTCTTGTATATTCTTTTCTAGATGATTTTAAGGAAGATCTTTAGTGTGTGGCTCATTAGACTTATTGTTCTTTAGTCAGCACAGTGTGTTGCATTATTTTTCTTCGGAAATGTTATGAATACAGTTTGTAGCCAATCAGTTGACTAAATATTTATAAATAAGTATATTATGTACATTGATTACAAAAAGTTAGCTCATAGTCTAGTTGGTTTGGCTATATGCCGTCTACCAGAATGAGGTTTGTTTATTATGTACGACGGAATTAGATAAAATAAGACACAAATTTTCAAAATTCGCCTTCAATGATGCGAGTTCTGTAGCGTAGTGCGTTCAAATCGGTAGTATATCCTTTACAACAAGCCAAGTTCACCAGTCGATATGTTTTATTGTCTTCTAGAATTGACCTGCCGCAACCTTCAGACAGATTTTTGCAATAAAAAAAGCCCCCAGCTAAAAATTCCAATTAAGATAAGATTTACGTGCGGGGACTCGTATAATTGCAACTGAGCAAACACTCATATTTGCGACAACGACTCAGCGAATGACTGGTCTGTAGTGAAGACTATTCACGTGGTTTCTTTCCGGCATCTATTTGCACAGAATTTGGCACGTTATTCGTCTACTTCGCAGTGAATGCTTAATTTGCTGACGGCTTTCGTTATCGCCTTATCGGGTACGTGAAGTACTTCAAATCGTTTTTGGCAAATATTTTGGGCACACACTCTCTCTCTTGTCGTTGCTCTGTTTGTTTATGATTAATATTTGATGTATTAAAGGCGATAAAATTCGTACGTTTAGTGTGCGACTACTCGTGCACTCATTTGTCGGCTGGTGTGGTGACGGTGCGTAAGTTATCACTTTTAGCAATTATCTAGAAGAATGCGAAATGAACTCAGTCGCTTAAGGGTGGTTTCTGAGAAGTAACTATGTATATCTAAACCGCAACCACAATTCACTTATTGTCGCCGCTGTCAGCTAAGGAGAATATAAAAGTGAGTTGTTTATGGTTGAACTTGGCTTACTATAAAAACTTGGCTGACATACAACGTATAATGCGCAAAACGTGGTCATGAATTGAATTGTACGCCGCCAATGGAGAGTACTCGGGGACAACCATTCGTGAAATCTCGAGAGTAAGTATTTAAATGAACGGCTAATGACCTAATTTAATAGCACTAAGCAATAATTTGTTTACGGAGAAACAAACTTTGCGTTGTAAACAATAATGATTTCTGTGAATTCCAGCGGTTTCACAGAGTATTGATTGGATCGGTGAGAATTTACTTTTTTGATTTTTCACTGTCAGATGACAGACTTCACGATGTACAGACAAGAAATCTGGGAAACTGTATGTAGGTTCGTTCGTGTACTTTCAGCATAGAAAAATTAAAAATGTCAAATCTCAAAAATCGAGAGAGATATCTCTCAATTTCAAGAGAAGTATCTGACCGGTTTTCTTACAAAAAGTTTAAGAAATGTCATTTTGACATTATCGTAAAATAAACAAAAGTTCTCTTTAAATGCAGCATCTTCAAAATAAGGTGGAATTGCATTTTTTATAAGCTAAATTCCCATTAAACTTACCATTTTGAATGCGCTGATATGTTCTAGGAGAATAAATAGAGTTTTAGTTGTCAAACGGTGACTGCTACAGAGAACAAAAGCAGCGTCTATTTGGATGCGGATTTGTTGTAAGCGGCAGACTTAGGCAAGAAGTCTTGAGCTTTCGACACGTTAGTGAACGCCTTACAACTATCCGCATCAAGGCTAAATTCGCCAACATCAGCCTGATATGCGCTCATGCCCCCACAGAAGATAAAGACGATGCTACCAAAGAATGTTTCTACGAGCTCCTCGACAAAACATATGAGCAATGTCCTAAGCATGACGTTAAAATCGTCTTGGGTGATTTTAACGCCAAAATAGGAAAGGAGGATTTTGTGTTTAGAAATAATTGAATGCGACACGAAAGTATGTTTGATACAATTTATTTCAATGTGTAAAAATAACTTTATTCCACGGATTGTTAATTTCTTACAAGATTAAATATTAACGTGAAAAATGGATAAAACGAAAGAAAACCCAAACGACCGCCATGGGATCCAGGAAAAAAAGACGGAAGTGTCATCTGTTGTTTGACAGATAGTCGTGTGTAAAAACACATGTTGGTTATCGATAACTTAGTGATGGTGCGCTAACATTTATAGTTAGGACGCAACAGAGGACATCTTTGGTAGCACAATCGGAAAACATAGCCTACACGACACCACGTCTGGAAACGGACTCAGGCTGATTGATTTTGCTGCGGGACGTAATGTTACCATAGCTAGCTCACGGTTTCCTCACCTCAATATACACAAAGGAACATGGCGGTCACCTGATCATCAAACCGTCAACCAAATTGATCACGTTGCGATCGACGCAAGGCACTCCTCCAGTATTCTAGATGTCCGAACTTTCCGAGCGGCCAACATAGACTCGGACCACTACCTTGTTGTAGCCAAGGTACGGATGCGGATATCCCAGACACCACAACAACGAGAAAATACTGTGAGGAGATTTAACGTCGGACGACTACAAACGCAACAAACCGCCAGAACCTTTGCCGATCGCGTATCCCTCAACCTCTTGAGAAGTCCTATACTGCCAGCATCAAGTGCCGAAGACCAGTGGCGCCGATGCCAAGAAGCCATCAAAACCGCCGCAACTGATGTGCTCGGTTTCACCAGCCCACCCCCCCGAAACCCCTGGTTTGACGAAGAGTGCCGGCAAGCACATGCAGCAAAACAAAGTGCATACGAAGCGTCGCTGCATAGAAGGACGAGAGCAGCTCGTCAGCTCTACGAGCAAAAAAAGAGGGAAGAACGAGCCATTCAACCTGGACGATGACAGCCAAGATTTCCGTCCACCTGACCAAAATGAAGTGAGGATAGCAATATCTAAGCTTAAATCCAACAAGGCGCTGGTCCAGACGGCTTACCTGCCGAGCTCTTCAAGGCAGCCGGAGATGACCTGGTAGAGTGCATACACCAACTCATCTCCAAGATTTGGTTAGAGGAAAGTATGCCTGATGAATGGAACCTCAGCATTGTTTGCCCGATCCACAAGAAAGGAGACCCTCTAAACTGCGCCAACTACAGAGGCATCAGTCTCCTGAACACTGCGTATAAGATCATGTCTGCTGTATTGTGTGAACGCCTGAAACCATTCGTCAACGATCTGATAGGTCCATATCAGTGCGGTTTTAGGCCCGGTAAGTCCACGACCGATCAAATATTCACACTACGGCAGATCCTGGAAAAAACCCAAGAATACCAGATCGATACTCACCATCTTTTTATCGATTTTAAGGCCGCATATGACAGCGTTTATAGAGACGAGCTATACAGAGCCATGTCTAGTTTTGGCATCCCTGCCAAACTTGTCAGATTGTGCAGAATGACGATGGAGAACGCTCGCTGCTCCGTAAAGGTCGGAAACAATCTCACCGAGACCTTTGATGTCAAAAAAGGATTTAGACAAGGTGATGCGCTGTCATGTGACTTCTTCAACATCATTCTTGAGAAGATTGTGCGAAACTCACAAGCCAACACCAGAGGCACAATTTTCTATAAGTCTGTGCAACTGCTTGCATACGCTGACGACATTGACATTGTTGGTACAACACAGCGAGCTGTCACTGGTGCGTTTGCAAATATTTGTACAGAAGCGGCAAAAATGGGTTTAGTGGTGAATGAGGGCAAAATAAAATATATGCTGTCAACAAGAAGGGACACACGACATCGACGAATCGGGCAGAACGTCACGATAGACAGCTATAACTTTGAGGTAGTTAGGGACTTTGTCTACCTCGGCTCCGCTATAAACCCTGATAACGACATCACATCAGAAATCAAACGAAGAATCACACTTGCCAACCGCTGTTTCTTTGGCCTAAGACGGCAATTGATTAGTAAGGCCTTGTCAAGAAGCACTAAGGAGATTCTATATAAGACTCTCATCATCCCTGTCCTGCTCTATGGCGCAGAAGCATGGACCCTAGCAAAAACGGATGAGGATCTTCTTGGTCGCTTGGTCCCGTTTGCGTTGACGGGCTTTGGAGGAGAAGATTTAACAGCGAACTCTACGAGCTGTACAGCGACATCGACCTAGTCAGAAAAGTACGCGTCAGTCGTCTAAGATGGCTGGGACATGTAGAGCGAATGGACACCAACGCTCCGGCCTGAAGAGTCTTCGATTCTAACCCGGAGGGACAACGCAGTAGAGGAAGACCTCGCCTTAGGTGGCGCGCGCAAGTGGAAGGGGACCTCAACCAACTTGGAGTGCGCAACTGGAGGCAGTTAGCCAAAGATCGCGCTAACTGGAGAGGCGTATTGGTTGAGGCCCAGGTCCACCCCGGACTGTAGCGCCACCTAAGTAAGTAAGTAAGTTGTCAAACTTTTGAGCTGTCAGTTAGTTGTCAGTTATCAGTTTTCATTTTTCATTTTTCAGTAAGTCGAAATTCGGCGAGTAGAAAATTACGAATGAATGAAAAGAGTGGAAATGGATTTCTCTCTCATTTTTGTCTATTTTCTCAGTACGTGGTCGCATTCGAACAGTTTCTTAGCAAAATTTAAATAATTTAACGTTTAAAAAAAAGTACACGAACGAACCTTATATTTCAATAGAACACGAGCAGTGATTATTGAGCCTCGTGTTGGTTAATCATGTCAAATTGTTTGTGATCGCCCGACAAACAGGTAAACAGGTAAACAGACAATCAGACATGCACTCAGACACGAAGCAAACAAACGCTTGAGCTGGTGGTAATCAAACGCAAACTGTGTTTAAATTTTGATTCTTCGGGTAAAATGAGTAAAACCACGATCTGATGAACTATTTTTGACCAGGTCAGCGTCGCTGTATAGCCCGTATAGTTCGTCGTTGAATCTTCTCCATACTCCAACGTCACAAACTGGACTGAATATCACTCGAAGAATCTTTCTCTCCAAGCATCCCAGAAGATTTTCATCCGCTTTTGACAGGGTCCATGCTTCTGCACCATAAATCAGGACCGGGATTATTAAGGTCCTAAACAATACCTCCTTGATTCTATGAGAGAGGGCTTTACTTTTAAGATGCCTTCTTAGCCCGAAGAAACAGCGATTTGCAAGAGTGATTCTGCGTTCGATCTCTGCGCCAATGTCATTTTGCGAAGTTATAGTGGATCCCAGGTATACAAAGTCTCTTACTACTTCGAAGTTGTATCTGTCCATCGTGACGTTTTGTCCGAGTCGCCGATGTTGAGAGTCCTTTCTCGTTGACAGCATATACTTCGTTTTGTCCTCATAACAGCCAGACCCATTTTTGCCGCCTCCGTTTCGATGCTTGCAAATGTGCCACTAACAGCTCGCCGCGTTCTCCCAATAATGTCAATATCATCAGCGTAGGCAATTAGTGCGACGGACTTTTGAGAAATTTTATCTCTGGTGTTGGCTTGTGAGTTTCGTACAATTGCTTTAAGAACGATGTTAAAGAACGTACATGATAGCGCGTCGCCTTGTCTCAAACCTTTTCCGACATCAAATGGCTCGGTGGTGTTCTTGCCGACTTTGACGGAGCAGCGAGATTTCTCCATAGTCATCCTGAACAAACGGACGAGTTTGGCGGGAATGGCAAAACTTGACATGGCTTTGTATATAATTCGTCCCATTATTAGCTATCATAGGCGACTTTAAAGTCGATAAATAGATGGTGTGTATCGATCTGGAATTCCTGGGTTTTTTCCAAGATCTGTCAGAGTGTGAAAATTTGGTCGACGGTTGACTTTCCTAACTAAGACTGCACTGATATGGGCCGATCAGATTGTTGGCGAAAGGTTTTAGGCGTTCACACAATACAGCCGACAAGATCTTATACGCGACATTCAGAAGACTTATGCCTCTGTAGTTGGCGCAGTTCAGACTTCAGAGTATCTCCTTTCTTGTGAATGGGGCACACGATGCTGGGGTTCCATTCATCGGGCATGCTTTCATCCGACCAAATTTTACAGATGAGTTGGTGCATGCTCCTTACCAAGCCATCTCCCGCTGCTTTGAAAAGCTTTTGTATATCGCTATCCTCACTTCGTGTAGGTCGAGTGGACGGAACTTTTGGCTATCATCGTCCAGATGAACAGGTCATTCTGCCTGAAAGCGGGTTGTTGGCTGTCTCCGCCGTTTGACATTCTGCAGAATTATTCTTTCTAAATCCTCAGCATCGACTGTGAATCTACTACTGTATTCCCGTGCTCATCTCTGCAGGCTTCTGTTCGGGCCTTGTATCCTTGGGTGGATCGTTTTACCCTTTGGTAGAACTTTCGAACATTGCCTCTGCAGTAGCGTCCCTCAATTGACTCGACCGCTCGCTTCTCATGATCTTTCTTTTTCCTTCCGAAAAGTCTGTTCCTAACTTCTTGTTTGCCCGTAGAGCTCGCGGGCAGCTCTCTCAGCCGATCTGGTTCTTATTTGCAGCATTAATTGATAGGCCTCGTTCTTGGCTGCATGTGCCTGGCGGCATTCCCCATCGAACCAGGCGTTTCGTTCGGTAGCGGCTCTCCTGATGGCTTGTTGGCAGTGCTGCCACTGGTCCTCTGTACTAGATGCTGGTGCAGCTGGGGATGGGCTTGCTGAGAGGTTCAGGGAGACGCGGTCGGCAAAAGTTTTTTCGTTCTCTTGCGATAGTAGCCTTGCAACGTCAAACCTTCTTACAGTTACCTCTCGGTGTTATGGCGTATTGGATATCCGCATCCGTTTTTTGGCTACTACCAAGTAATGGTCCGAGTCAATGTTGGCCGCTCGGAGCGTTCCAAGATACTGGAGGCATGTGCGGCGTCGATCGAAACATGATCAATTTGGTTGACGGTTTGTTGATCTGGAGACCGCCAAGTCCCCTTGTGTATGTTGGGGTGTGGGCATCCTGTGCTGACAATGATGAAATTTCGCCCCGCCGAAAAGTTGATTAGCCTGAGTCCGTTTCCGGAGGTGTTGGCGTGCAGGCTGTGATTTCCGACTGTAGATCCAAAGATGCCCTCCTTTCCGATTTTGGCGTTAATGTCGCCAAGAACTATTTTGACGTCGTACTGCGGACACTTATCATATGTCTTCTCAAGAAGATCGTAGAATGCTTCTTTGGCTATGTCGTCTTTCTCCTCTGTCGGGGCGTGCTCACAGATCAGGGTGATATTTTTTAATTTGGCCCTGATGCGGATTGTAGCCAGGTGATCGCTAACATTGCGAAAAATCAAGACTTCTTGCCTAAGTCTTCCTCTAATCACAAATCGACATCCAAATAACCGCTGACTCTGTTCTTTGCGGCACTCGCCATAGTAGATATCACAGTTTTTCATCCTTCTTGTGCCTTCTCCATCCCATCGCACTTCCTGGATGGCCGTAATGTCGGCTTTGTACCTATCCAGTGTCTAAACAAGTTATTCGGCTGCACGCGGTCTTTTTAAGGTTCGGACATTCCACGTGCATATCCGAAGTTCGTTGTCCTTATTTCTTTTGCTGGGGTCGTCAACATTTGGATCATCCATATCCGAGGCTTGTAGTCGTTTCGAAACTAATTATTTTTTCCATGGTAGGAAAGTTACCCCGACGGACAACCCCCAACCTGGAGGGCCAGTCCATTTGTTTTACCCCTTGGATAAAGGGGCATGATATTCCGGCGTCAGTAACCTGCTACGGGGATTTGAGAGCTGCCGTTGACCCATTAAGGGCTCCTCCGCCACCATATCTTTTTCAACATCCTGACTAGTACTGAAAATCCTTAATGACCTGAGCTCCAAATATGTCGAAATAGCTCATTAATGTATCTGCCATGTTGACTGTTGACGCCACCGTTGATTCAATCATGTGAATTTATCCGCCGTATACGTCCTCTTTCTGAGGTGCTCAATGTTTCCTTTGAACATTCCTTCATACACCTAAAAATAAAATAAATAAATAGTTGGCGCAACAGGTCCGGAGGGACCCTAGGCCTAGCTTCTCACAACCATTCGTTTTGTGTGAGTTTTCATTTTTGGAACGAATGGAAGGGATCTACAATTTTATGCCGACTCCAAACGGCTAATTGAGAAGCTCTTTCAAGACATTTATACTCTCGGATGTTTGTCAGACGTTCGCGAGAGGTAGCGCAGCGGAAAAAAACCCTGAGTCGGAATTGGGTTTTTGCGGGATTCGAACCTGGGACTCCCGCATAGCAGTCCAACACACTAACCACTAAGCTACTGCGACTACTTCATACACCTACTAAAAGTAAAAAAAATAAAAATGGCAACCGAAGCTGGGGACCTATGTTAGGTTAGGTTAGGTTGGTGGGTTGGCGGGGAGTGTCCCGTGCCACACTCAGGCCAAAATTGACCCATTGTGATACCCGTCGGGGGAAAGGTTTTATTCCTTATCCGTAGTGACCTATTCTGCCTGTAAATTAATTAATTAATTACTTACTGTGTCGTTGCATACAAACCATCTTGAGGATTTGATGAAGTTCATGATTTTGTCCGTTGGTGTGCTAGATAGCTCGTTCAGGTTGTTAAAGAAGAATTTTCCAAGGACTCTGTATCTGGAGTGTTGAAGACCTGGACAGTGACATAGGAAGTGGGTTGTATCCTCTATAACTCCCTCGTCACCGCAGCCTCTGCAAAGTTCTTCCTCGGTCAGTCGCATTTTCTTCATGTGGTATCGCAAGGTGTTGTGTCCCGTGAGGATACCTAAAAGCGTAGAGAGACATCTCCGGTTATTCCGCATGATTCTCTCTGTTCTGGATTTACAGAAAGATGGCCATAGTTTCCTTGTGTTTTCGCACGTATCCATGGATTTCCATCTAGCGTTTGCCTCATCCGTGGCCTTTTTCCCTGCTTCTAGCTTTAGTGTACAGAGCGGGATGCACACAGAGGGGCATGTTTGTTCCAGAGCATTAGCCGAGCCATGTCGTGCTAGTTCATCCGCTTTCTCATTGCCTGGAATGCCTTCATGTCCAGGGACCCAACACAGTAATACCTTGTGCTGTGTTCCAAGAGCTCTGAGCTCTTCGCGACAGCTCTTTACAAGCTTCGATTTTATTTCTGGGGCAGTTAAAGCTTTTATAGCTGCCTGGCTGTCGATAAAGAAGGTGATACCTTCCGGGGGTATAACCTTTATCGCAGACTCACGGGCGGCTCTTGTCACTGCCATGACTTCCGCTTGGAATACACTGCAGTGGTCTGGGAGGCGTATTGATGTTAAGATGCCCAGCGGTTCAGAGTAGATGCCTGACCCCACGGCGTTGTCCATTTTAGATCCGTCTGTGTACACGGGAATGGATTGCGTGTCAGGTACAAGTCCATCTCTCCATTCTTCCCTGCTGGGGTAGGCGCTAGAGAAGGGTCTTCTGAATTCCAAATATGGCGTTATGTAATCCGTGTTAGGTATATTGCCAAGGTACTTCTGTAGGATCGTTGAGTGACCCTCTTCATCGTGTTTCCAGTCTATTGATTGGCCAATTCTCATGGCACTTGTTGCTGCCACAGACTGTACAAAGATGTCTAGCGGAAGCAGGTTGAGGATAGCCTCAAGTGGGGACCTATGTTAATTACAACAAATTTCGTATTTGCCTGAACAGCAATTAGTTTCCTTTCCTTGTTTTTTAAGCTTCGAATACAGAGATCCCCATAATAAGCAAATGTCTCTTTTTAAACGCAACAAGACTCCATTTTGAATGGCATTAGAGACAACTGGACAACTTGGGTAGCAGTGTAAGCTTCAGCAGCATACCCATACGTGATGAGTCAACTTATCGTTCTCCCTATCCGTGAAGATTGTCTGCTTGAGACACTGCAGTATTCCATCCTCTGCGAACCGTGCGTTTTGCCTTCAGTTATTTCGACCAAGCACTCTGGCGTTTGTCTTTAAACGGAGGTTCGGTCTTCCTTGTCTTCTCGAACCTGGAAAAGTGGGAATCGAAGGTCATCTTACCTGGAGCATTATTGTCCATTCGCTTTATGTGGCCGAGCTAAGCTATATAGTGAACTTATTTTGACTTTTTAGACTACAATCCTCATCTTGGTACAGCTCATAGAGATCGAGCGGTTGTATCTTCTCCTCCATTCGCCCTCAGGGTAAACAGGACCAGAAATCCATCGAGTAATTTTTTCGAAGGGGCCCAGCTCTCCCTTCCTGCTTATCGTCCAGCACTCGGCCCATAAAGCAGAACTGGCAGCATGAGGTTTTTGTAAAGCATACATTTCGTTAGAAGTTTTGAACCCAATTGCTTTGCTAATCCGAAGAAGTAACGGTTTCTTACGGCAATTCTTCAACAGAACTCCACCAGGGTGGCACTCGAGTTCATGTTTAGTCCAAGGTAGATAAACTCCTTAACTATACCTAAAAATTGTTGCTATCAATAGAGACGTTTTGTCCTAGCCGGTAGACAGATGCTTGTTTGATTGTTGATAGCATGCACCTAGTCTTGTCCTGATATATATATTAACACGGAGTTGCCTATAACGTGTTTCCACCCATTTTTGCTATCATACGTCACATAAATATGCCAACACAATATATAGATTTGGGTAGGAGACAATACATAGAAGTGCACAATACAAAAATTTTCCACACATTATGAATTACATCAGGTAAATTTAAGCGAAAAACGATGAAACTTTGCATATCTATTCTATGCATCCTTTTCTACCTGTGATATAAAATAGAAGACAGCCCGCATTACTGGACACTTTTTATTCGCAATTTAAGGAAATCCTGAAATGGTCTATTTCTAAGAGGTCCGATATTTCCCCTTCATTTCCCCTTCAAAAATGAACTTATAGAATAAATTGGTCGAATTTCGACCACGGGGCGACCCCTACTTTACTTTAATGACAACAGCTATCGTGATGAATCAAATGCTGGTAATTTGAAAGCAAGTAAAATCTTTTAAATATTTCAATTTTATGTTTGTTTAAATAATTGTATCATAGTTGCAGCAGAAATTTCTAAAAAAAAAACTCCGCCATTTCCGTCATGTCATCTGTCATCAACTATCCACTATCCTTATCCTTTTTTTAACAGATTCTGCAATAACCGTATCTACAATTATATTCTATTCCTATACAGAAAGTAAATAAATAAAGCCCGCTCCTTGTCTCTCTGTTTCTCTCTCGACCCTCTACGAGTTCAATCAACGACGAACATCATCAAACAGCTCGGATTGCACGTACAACACGTACGAGCGATTCACACCCCCTTTACATTGAACTCTAAATAATGTCAACATTAGAAACTGGCGTCCATTCTCGTCGTGATACAGAACACGTACGAATCGAAAAACTGAATTCCATTCCAATAGTCAGCGTCGCAATCGCAATCCACTATGAAAGCTGTAAGTCAATACATATATTTTGTATGTACCTATACCTTTGTGAAATTTTAACTCAATACGAAGAGCAAACGCGACAGTAAGAGATGAAAAATAAAAAAAATAAAAATCTATCACCACGATTAGATAATAAATCGCTAGCTAGCTATATTATTTTATCGGAATACCTGATTATCTGCAAATTATTATAAACAGAAACAAACTATTCTGAGACAACCAGCCTCGGCCGATTTCCCGTTACTTTGCCTACAAGCTGTATGTTTACGTGACCACGATTTGGTGCGCTAGGACCTAGGTTTGTTATATAGAAATTCGTATTGACAAATGTCACGTAACTTCAAAAATGCCGACTCATCAACACACTTGCAAAAATATGAGCCACTTCCGCTGTCGGCCAAGTTGCTGTCAGCGTTCATAGAATTTTATCCGTTAAATTTGAAATTATTCGTTACGTGTGGATAGTATTTTTTTAGGAATAAGTGTACTTAAAATATTTATGGAAAATGAACAATGTTTGGTTGAGGGAAAATAAAAACAGTTTGAGCAATTTTTCTTCAGTTAAAGCTTAGTACGCTGCTCGAGCTAAACTTAATTTTATCTGGTCTCCAACTTTTCTCTCCAAACATCAGCTAAAGTCCTAGCTAAATTTTTACATAAAGCACGCTGCGGATAAGTGTCACAGAAAACAGCTGTTCTTTCAAAATAATTTACTTCGAAAAGTCAACAAATTCTATGTTCTCTTCGTCGAGGTATTTATTAAAAAAAAAAACACATCCTTGCTTACTTCTCCCATTCTCCGCAATATAAAATTGCAACAAAACAACAGAACATAACGATCTGTCAAAATTTATGTGGTTTTCCATTGGGACCACCAGAAATCTTTTTCAGATCTCAGATTTAACTGTGCTAATGGAACGCGCAACGAGATTGATCTGCTTTTGTAAATGGATTAGTGCGTTAATTGACAACAATATCAGCTGTTCAAATGGCATTCGTTTTTGGCTAAATCACAAATGGATATCGCCCTCAAAAATGTTTTCCTTCTTGTAGATACAAATGAAGTATTATTGGTGGTTTGTAGTCTTCAGATGACGAGGGAGATAATAAAGATAATAATTCCTCCGAAATCGTATCCATAGCTATTTATGTTTTTTGTTATTTTGGTTTTCACGAAACTTTGCGCATTTGCCTCGAAATGAAACTTCTTAAACTGACGTTAAACAGCTGTACAAAGTATATTGGTATGCGTAAATCTGAAAAAATATCGAGATCTGCGAAAAGTGATCCGAATCGAAAAAAAGATTGATTTTTCGTCCCAATGGAACGCAAAAAGTGATTTAGATCAAAAAAAAGATTGATTTTTTGTCCCAATGGAAAACCACATTAGTTTGAGAAAATGTACCGTCCCATTAAATGGGCACGCTAAATTTTGACAGATACATGAAGTACATTCTGAAACAAAAGTTTGATTATTTAGCTAGAGCAGCGTACCACTCAGCTAAATGGGTTCGCTTAAACTTAGCTCAGCTTAATTTTGGAGTGAATTTTGTATGGTACCGAAAATTTAGCTCAAGCAGCGTACTAAGCTATACTTAAGGACTCTACACATGAGAGCGAGCTGCGAGCGAACGAATTGCTGAAATGCAAAAAAACACTTTTGATGCATTTATGAACAGAAAATTGAACATTTTACTATTCCAAGAGGAGGATAATTAATTATCCCACCAATATGTATTCATGTTGTAAAAAGTGTTTCTTTCGCATTTCAGCAATTCGTTCGCTCGCTCTCATGTGAAGAGTCCTTTAAGAAAATGTTACTCATAAAATCGAAGGTAAAGATATCTAAAAGCGGAAAATACACAACCATGTCTGTCCTAATATGTTTCTAGTGTATAAAACACCTCATATCGATAGTTTTATTAACCAAACAAACAAATTTAGTCGCCTTTTAAAAATATATAATAACTAACCAATGGCATTCAGTAATATGAAAATGTGGTATTCCCGAAATCAAACATTTTCCCCCACAATTGGCTGCTGTTGGCAGCATTTTTTTTTTTTTGTTTTTTTTTTTTTGTATGTTTTTGCATGTCACACGGATTATAAATTGACATACCTAACACCAATAGGAAAACAAAGTGGCGAATTTAAAAAAAAAAAAAAAAAAAAAACTGAGGGGGCCACCCGCAAGAGGATTGTGAGTTTGGGGGTAGGTATCAGTATTGTCTCGGGTATTAACTGAAATGGCAATAGTGACCAAACGTACCGCGTTTTGCGGGACAGTCCCGCATTTCACATGACTGTGCCCGAAAAATGTCCCTCATTTACAGATTTTTTTCCCGCAAAGTCCCGCAAAATTATAAATACACAAAATTTAACAATAAAACGGGAAAATTATCTTAGTAACAAAACATTGTCCCCCTTATCAATAGAAAGATGTACACAAGTTAGTTAGTTAGTTAGTTAGCAAACGTCAGATAGCAAAAAAAAATGATAACTTTAACACAGTGTTTATTAATAGGTCTGTTCCTTTACTTTTAAACCTTACGAATTTTTACGAATTCTTACGAATTTTTACTCACTGCCGTTCCTTAACTCAAAAAATTCGTAAAAGAGAGCGTCATCGAGAGAGCAAGATATTACCCCTCCACTGAGAATCTTACGAATTTTTACTCAACAAATTTCTTGGTGTAAGAAGTGAAAAAGCTGTCAGTCACTAACAGCTGATTTGAAATTTGTTGTCCCATTTGAAATATGCGTTGATTATTTGTTGACTTCTTGCTTATCAGAATGGTATCAACAGGCGGCAAAATAAAATTGAATGTTTTCTTTAAGATTCTGTTCGATATTGGCGTTGAAATTCTTCCTTACTGTAACAAGGTGCAATCTCTTCCATGTAATTCTTAATGCAGTGTCGCTTTTTCCTCTTCTCGAATGCTTGTAGTTCAATCAGTACAAACTCTTCCACATGCCCAGATTCATTAAAATAAAGTAAAAAATAAATGATAGAACTAATTTTCTTAGTAAATTAACAAATTCCTCGAGTTTATCAGACATTTTAACGACTTTTCGTACAATTTTTTGAATATTTGATTTATGTATCTGTCATTTTTCATAAATTACTACAAAAGCGTTCCTTAACTTTTTCGTAAGCGTCTCTCTCTGTGAGAGAATTTATCCCCACCACTGCCATTTTGACAGTCTTTTCCATTCTTACTACAAAAGTAAAGGAACAGACCTAATACGGGTGTGTATTAGTAACAAATAACATGCTTTAAGAATATAGTTGTCTATTGCTTTGACGTAGCTGTCAAAAGAAATTAAATATCTGTTATACCTTCCATAATGATAATGCATTCGAATTTCGAACACAGCCAAATTTATTCAAACTTCGTTCCCTTACGTAAAAGTTTGGCAGAAGAAACCCACAAAGAGAGAACAAAACATTTCCCCTCCATAACAAAAACTTCAAATATCAACCCAAGACATTTCTTTGGGCTAGTTGCTTATTGTTGTCAAATGGTTGAAATACCAATTTGTAACTGACTTTTTATTTAGTTTCATTTATATTTTCTGCTTGTATAGCATTAAAATGGATGTACGAAACAAAATAATTTAACTTTTTAATTTCTGCAATAAAATCAATTCAAATCTTGGTCGTAAAACTTAGTATCCAGCTCGCTCTAAATTTGAGCGTCCCTTTTCTCCACTTCGTTTCACCACACCAAAAATAAATGGTCGCTAAATTATTATTAAACATGATTAGATGGGACAAAAACCACATGTTGATGACATGCATCAGATAACGCAGTTTTAATTATTCGCGTAAATATAGTTTTAATACATTTTGATGGGATAACTGTTATCCTCATCTTGGAATAGCAAAATGTGCAATTTTCGGTTCATACTTTTCATAAATGCATCAAAAGTGGTTTGTTCGCATTTCAGCAATTCGTTCGCTCGTTCTCATGTGAATAGTCCTTAAGACTTGATAAGATCAAATAGTTGTAGTAGAAGTTAATAAAATCGATTTTGACCAATATTCGATTAAATGCAATCGGTTTGCTTTTATTGCAATAAATTCGATAGAAAGCGAAAGCAGCAAAAACAAGATTGCTGACGATATTTAAATAAATGTGACTATCCCTGAAATGGGTTTGTTCTTATAAAGGGTGTTTTTTTTTTTTAGAGGTAGGTATAGAACTTTAAGTTGGCGGGCATTTTGTCAGCTGTCACGTAAGTTATTTTTAGTTTGGTTTGGCATTTTAATTTGAACATGAATAATGAATATACTGACGCCTGAACAACGCTTCCAAATTGTGCAAATTTATTTTGAAGATCATGGTTCTGTTCGAAATACTTATCGCGCACTACGTCCATTTTACAGTCAACATGATGAAGCTCACTTTTGGTATAATGGACCTTCACCAAATGACAGCAAAGGAGAGGGAAGCAGACGTCGTGTGGCTGAAAATAACTCGGCAAAAACAAAAATGATCAGCCTGGGACCGAACTCATCAACTCATACTCGTATATGCATTGCTGGACAAACGGTTGAGAGAGTAGAGAGTTTCCAATACCATGGGAGTATTGTCTTCATCGATGGCGGAACCGAACTGGATATAGCCAGCCGAATAGGTAAATCGAAGTCTGCGTTTGGGATTCTATCTGAAATTTGGCGAAGTAATGCAACTAGCTTAAACACCAAGCTACGACTGTTTCGTTCCAACGTTGAGTCCGGTTTGCTATATGGATGTGGTACTTGGAGAGTGACCACTACTATTACAAGAAAGCTGCAAACGTTCGTTAATATGTGCCTGCGTAATATTTTAAGGATTTTCTGGCCAAATCGTGTCTCGAACGAACAGCTTTATGAGAGAACCGGCCATGAACCTATTGGCACAACCATACAACGACGAAAGTGTCAGTGGATTGGTCACACACTTTCCTAAAAGGTGACAGATCCATAGCTAACCACGCGATGCAATGGAACCCGCTTACTCAGGATACGCGGCGGTTCTAGAATTACATTGCGTAGATCAGTCGAGGAAGAAGCACGGCAACTGCGAAAAAGTTGGGGAGAGCTGAGGCACATTGTAGGCGCTGTAGAGGCCCTATGACCCACA